>CAWUFW010005031.1:595000-1195000 GCA_963921515.1 Calotriton arnoldi
TAATACTCCGGACAATTGTTTTTCCAGAATTATCAGGTCTGCTAACTACGAAAACAATAACTCCAGGCATTGTGGCTTCTGCAGAGCCGCGGCTCCTCTCAGTCACTTTCAACCTCGAGGGATCAGAAGAAGGCCGAAGGAATTTGGAACTTTCTTTCCTGTTGCCCTCCTAGCCCTTTCCACTTCCACAACCTTTACCACCTGCTCCAAGCATGTGGAAAACAGCTGCAGATTTAGGACCATTGTTGTCCCCAGAACGGGAAAAATATGCAGAATTGGACTCAGCATTCAATGTCTGCATATTATTCCCCATTTAGGGATTAACAACTTGTATTCCTCAGTATCTCTCGGGGAGATACCAGCCCGCATTGTTATTTCAGGCCTTAATATCTCCCCATGGGTTTAACACGGAACTTGCAATGGAACCCTTAGAGCACAATGCAAAACTTAGAATTAATACGGTATAGTTGTAATAAATACGGATCCCTTGTCTTTTACTCTTTTGTGCTAAATTTGAGGAATTTTTAATCTCAAGAAACTCCAAAATTGCAGATGTAGAGCTCTTAAGGGAGAGCATTGGTGTGTCCAAAGATTTCTTTCCACTCTCTGCGCCCCTAAACATCTTTTGCCAAGTCTAGACGGGTGGGAGCTATGAGTAGTTTTGTAGGGTCTAGTAGTAGTCCTTGTGGGATGTCTACTGACCCATCTATGCATATTGAGTTCAGAGACATGAGACAAGCTGATGCCCGCAGTATTTAATGAATGTTGGTGATAGGGGCATTACATGCTGTGATTTCGCAATAGCATTTACAAATGTCTGAAAAAATGCAAATGGAGGGTTGATTAAAATCCCTTTAGGTGCACCTGTCATTAGGTAAGTATTTTCAGGTCTCAAAAACGTTTAAGTTAAGAATGGTGAGTGCAAGATGGAGGATAGCTCCTGGTCACAGAAAAACGAGAAGGATAAACCCACCCCAACTTCTTTTTCCTTACTGAGTTCCTTTTCCTTTAGGGCCTGACTCAGTGGTATGTACTGGGTTTTCCACCAGGCCATGCTTCTAGAGAATGTACCGGTCTCCTCCAGCACTCACAGTGCATTTTGGGAACAAGGCAAGGACTGCCTTTCTTAAAGTGACTTCCTTGTGATCAATTGATAAGTATGCTTTCCTGTTTTTAATTTCCATTTGTTCTGAATTCCAGTGGATGTCTTTCATTGTTTTCTATGGTATCAAAAATGGTAAAAATCAGCAGTTATCAGTGTCCATTCTTTTTTTTGCTCCATAAAAAGAATGGGGCTGGTGTTTATCCAATCTTTATAAAGAATTGGGTTAATAATTCCTTCCTTCCCTCATTCATTCCTATTGTTAAATCTGTCTTCTTTTAGCCTCCTCCAAACTCCCTTCATTCTATACTTTCCTTGAATTTACTCTTCCACTTGACATTTCTTTAACTCTCCCACCTCATGCCTTTCTCATTTAGCAGCACTAAAACTCCTCTTTCCAACAGTACAGTCTGATCCTATGCGAAGGATGTGAAATATCCTTTCACCTCATTAAGATTTGATTGCACCAGATAAAAGGTTAATGGTGGGGATTTAACACACCTTTCTGCTATTCTACTTTTCAGGCAAATGACAAAAATTAGTTGAAAGAAGATGTTCTACTTTGTCATGATATATATTCTGTGGTGTAGTGTCAGACTGCACTTTTCTTTGCATTGATACTGGGCTTAGAAATATATTATTACGTATATACTAGGCCTATACCTGCTCTACTTTGTCATGGGTGAGAAGCCTACTAAGTGATTAATATGCACACTGTTAGCTTCAGGTCCTTAGGAGAGAGCAAACTCTGCTGCTGTATGTTGATCAGAGTTCGGCTGTGAACCTGCTGGCCACTACATAGCAACATGCAGTTAACGGTGAGTCGAAGGCATATAAGATGAGCCACAACCGCAAAGTGTGTTTGGAAGTAGATCCAGGGGGTCCAAGGACCTTGTGAGTGGTCGCAAAGGCATTTTAAGTGACTTACCATGATCCATGTGGGTCAGAGAAATAGCGTCCAGCATAGAAAAGTACTAAGAGGTGGGGGCTGCAGTTGTACTGTTTTGACATCTGAAGGCACCAAAGTAGTAAACTTGCAGCAAAATCTGGTGTCTGCCAGTTTCTACAGAAAAGTAAATATTCCTTCTGTAGTATTTTATCGGTTATTCTCGATTTTAACTGAAAAACATAAGCCCTATTAATAAGCTATATAGTTTTCCCGGGTGCAGCTTCATCTGACTAATCTGTTCATTACTACACACATTTACAACATTCATATAACCAGTGTTGGCTACCAGTTCTTCTTTAATGTGGGACGGAGAGTGCCAGCACTTATACGCAAAGGTGCAATTATTCAGATGCAAATGCACCAGCACATCTTAGTAGGAAACACATTCTCTGGGAGAGTGAGAACCCACACTTTTATATTTCCATATAAAGTACTTCAGTTCTCCAATTACAGTTTAACACATACATTTACTGCCTTATATAACCAGGCATGATTATTGTGTCTGTACATTTCTGTGTGTCTGTTTCAGCTGTCTGTTGTGTGTGTGTGTGTGGGTGTTTGTGTTTGTCTGTGTGTGTATATATTGTACTTCTTTTCACCAGACGCGTCAAACTCATAGCAAGTTCATTATTTCTCCTCACTGCTACTTATCACTCGCACACTCACAGCACTTGCAATACACTGCGTCCCAAAACACACATCTCACTGGTTGGAAGGGTCCTCCTTCCCTCCAAATAAATATCATTAATGTAAATTGTATTGCTTATTTACTAAACATACATCACGCTTATAGCAAGTTGCCCTTCGCATTGTGATTTGGTATGCAAAGTATCAATGGTTTGCAACCTCCATTCCAGTCACAGACCATTGCACAGTTGCCGACACCTCAAAGGACCTCTTCCCCCTGGGACATCGCGGTGGCAGCCTCAGGAGGAGTAGCCAGTAGTCCATGGGACCACTGCCTGCTCCCCCAGATGTTTTTTCAAATGGAAAACTTTTATGTTTTAAATCAGCATTGGTACCCGTAAAAAAACATGGGCTGCTTTGGACATGAAATCACAGGGATGGGATGGTGATCTGCTGTCTGTTGCAGACCACGTCACTGTATTTGTAGCCAATTGCAAGGTGTTGCAAATTACGACCTGCCTCGTTAAAACTCATTAGGCAGGTTGCTCTGCGACCCCAGGTGAATGATGATTTTGTGAAGTTGGTTTGCAAAATCAGATGCTGGTCGAAAAAAGTTGGTGTTCTATTTCAAACTCGGCAACGATGTACGTGCTGCATCACATTCTCTGAGGAATCTATTTGTGGTTAATGATTCGATGATGTTGAAGGCAAGCTTCACATATGTATGGTATAGTGATACATTAATCAATCAAAGATGTTTATTTCGGGTATATAATGTATAAAATATACAGAATAGTCATAAACAATTCATTATAGTTAGTTACCCTTCCTATTTCATTATATGTAAATGCCATAAACATTTTTTACCAGTGCATTGTGCACGCCATGTTACACATCATAAATACAAAGGTAAATGTAATTGCTCGAAACAGTGCAGTAAAGGTGCTTTGTTCACCCTGACCAAATTCGTGTGATCTGGTGAAAATCACTGTCACCTGTATATAAAAATCTGCATTAGTACAAATTCCAGAACCTATACTATGCGTCGGGCGGGATTAATTCATCCTCCTAATGTAAAGATGAATCATGGCAAAGGTGTTGAACATGTTAATGCTAAGCATTTGGAGAACGCGACGTACACTCGTGGGGTTTCCTGGTGCAAGGAGAACTGGCATAAGATTTCTAAGAATGTGAACTATTTGTGCCGTGAATGACGCACATGATGGGAATATGCACTGCCTTGTCTGGATTCAGCAAACTCGAAGAGTCAGTCTCGGAAGACTATGAGCAGGGCAGGACAGGACTTTTATTCCACCGGGCATTTCCCTGGTGAGCTGGAGCCCTTGAAGATGGCCTGCTCCTGGTGCCTCTGTCATTTTTCCCAGCTCCATGAGGTTAATTGCAGGCAGGCAGGCGAAGGCAGAGAGAAAACCATCAGAGAGGGAGAAGAGATAGAGAAGTAAAAGAAATGGGTGGAAAGAGAGTGACAGCGCGAGAAGGTGAACATAGCAGGGCTGGTTTGAATTTTTTTTGCCAGGGCTGATTTTGGTTCCCTAGTCCAGCCCTGCCTATGAGAGTTGTGCAGCACGGGTCCAGTATCTGGTGCTGCCCTAGAGGCACAGTCATATATAAACCCAACAAAAATCCTATATGAAAGGATAGCAGTAGGAATAATGCTGAGGATTAGAGACTGATGAAAAAGGCATCTTATATATAGTTTATCACTATGTCTCAGCTAGGCATCAAAGGAATGCCAGACTGGAGAGCAAGACGGATGTCACGAGTATTATAATAAAGAAAGCATGGTATGAGTGCCATGTAAGTAGACATTATTGCTTTCATTACTGCCCATTGGCTAGAGCTGTGGTTCCATGGACCTTTGGTGGCTCGCGAGACCTACTCGAGGTGTCCGCGATTGCTTGGAAAATTAAATAATATTAATAAAGTCTATATAAATAAAGAAGCAAAATGTTTAACTTAAAATTTTAAAACGTTCTATCAGTGTGAATGAATTTGAAATTGGAGGCTAAAAATTAAGGGCCTGATTACGATGTCAGTGGGTCCGACACCGACGGCTCGACGGTGTCGGACCCACCGACATCTGCCCCTGCATTCCACCCGCCGCATTATGATGTGGTAGGCAGATGCATTGGGCGGAAGGACCTTCTGCTGCGCTTCCGACAGGCTCAATGAGCCCGTCGGTGCGTCGGCGGGTCAGTAATCCTTACAATGAGGGCGGTGCCTGCTCAGGTACCGCCGAAGGGATTACAATGTCCCTCTCCACCTGCCCTTTCATGGCGGTCGCAGGCACAAAGTGACTTTGGGGGGTCCTAGCAGGGCCCCTTCCCCGCCTGGCCCTTTGCTATGGGGACTGAGGGGCACCCTAAACATCCATGCACCACGTGGCAGGCACCGCTTGGTGCCTGCCACATAGTGCAGGGATGTTTTTAATGTGTTTGTTTTCTATTGGGCCGTGTGCTGCAGCCCGCAGCACACACCGCAATAAAAAATATACACATTGCTACCGCCATGAAGGTGGTTGCATCGTAATCAGGGCAGTGGGACCGCCGACTTCTAGTCAGGCGATCCTGCTTCCACTACGGTGCCGGTCGGACGAGTCTCGAGTAACAGTCAGGGAGCAAAGGAGCAGTGGAAGCTGACCAATTACTTGTAAAACCTTTTAGAGGTAAGATGCCTTATCTGAATCTCATATAAAGATGTTTTGCCGAAAAAGGGGTAATTTCACCTAAAACGGCTAAAACTTTGGAACATTTAGAACTTTGGAAATCCTCAGTAATACTTCCAGCTCTCACTGTTTGACACCAGGATTAATTTACGTGCAAACAGAAACGTGACTTTAGAAAAAGATTGTAAGTACCCCTTGTGATCGTGGTGGGTTGATCCCATAATTCCTGGAGTTCCAGGGTCATCAGCCAAGATTTCGCGTAATTGAGCCATGGTGTCATCGAGTGATGATCAGTAGCTATAAGCTCTTGTAAACATTGTCTGCACTGGGCTAGTTCCTTGATGTGAAAAATTCTGCACCAGTATAAGAGTGGTCTGAGCTGAATTATGACTGCAACACTTTTGATACCCATGTCTAAGTGGAGCGGTAATGTAGGGGTACTATAAGGTAGGTTTAGTAAAGCTTTGAAGAATTTATTCTCGGCACAAGCAAGACCATCAAGATTACCAAAGCCCCATAAATCGGCACCATACATTGTTGCCCCTATGGCCTTTGCCTTATAGATCACCAATGCTGGTGACAATAGTCTGGTTGATGTTAATTAGAAATACTTTAATAAAGTTATTCCTGTATGTTGGAATGATTTCTGGCTCTTAGAAAATTCTGGGGATCAGGACATATACTTTGAGATTTTCACCCAAACATAATCAAAATGGGGTTCTTTTTCGATCACTGTCTGGCCCATAGCCGTAAACGCCTCTGTGACTTATGTGTATTAAAACACATATACTTTGGTTTTTTGGAGTTTAGTTCAAAACCTCTAACATCACAAAAACCCACAAATCGATTCAGAAGAGATTGGAGACCCATTATGTTTTAGATTTGAGCAAAGTATCATCAGCAAATAGGAGGGCTGAGTACCTCACTCCAGCCATTTTAGGAGAAGCATAATTACATCCGTGCCTAAACTCTTTATCAATTAAAATGCGGTCAGTTAGATCCCCATCCTTCCTCCATCTGACCTGGGCTTAAGTGTTATTATGAAGTCTGATGAGAATGTCCAAGATGTTGCTTGGGATACCCATTTCCCTTAATGCTTTCCATAACTTAGCTCTGGGGATCTTGTTAAATACTGCCCATGCATCGACAAACGCAACATACAGAAGCCCACGCTCTATTTTGACCGTGTTTCAATAAATAAGGAGAAAGCAGACAATTTGATCTATGGTACTCACTTTCTTTCTGAACCCTTCTTGTAAGTTGGTAAGGATGGAATTCGCCAGCATCCAATCTTGGAGCTTACTAAGCAATTGTCTGCAGAATGTTTTTTGTAGATTATCAATTAGGATAATGGGGCCGTAATTAGCAGGATCATTCCTTTCCCCGTTTTTCCCTTTTTGTAGATCGGACAATTGTTGCACCCCTCCAACTGACTGGAATATCAGCTCCTGACGCTATTGCATTAGAAACTTAATTTATGTATGGGCCTCATACTTTAGTCCCGGAGTGGTAAAGATCCTCTGGGATTTTATTAAGGGCCTTGGGCTTTGCCACACCTAACCGAGCCTATTGCCATTAGAGTATCTTGCAGGGCAAACTCAAGTCCTTCGGCTATAGTGGTAGCCTCCAAAGAATATTCTGTACGGGAAGCATTTTGCTTCCGGGAATATAAATCACCAAAGTGTTTCATCCCTGACTGAGGTTGGATGTGGCAATCTAAGGCAGCTTGTGTTTCTTACCTCCTTTAGCAACAATATGCCAAAATGACCTATTGTCCTTAGATTTTAGGGCTTCCATAAGGTTTAACCAATTATCTTTTACCCAGTCTCTTTTAGCGTGGGCTAGAGTGTTCTTATAACATATCCTTGCCTCTTTGAGTACCTCCCTTTGCATTTTTAATTGCGACTACAAAGGCACATCTTGTTTTTCTGCACGTATTTGAAAACCAGGAGTTATTTTTATCAGTCAGCCCACCTTGTTTGCATTCTTTAAAAAAGTATGCCTGTAGTGACACAAGCAGCTTGTTATAGAGAAAGATTATTTTAGGCCCACATAAGTCTTCATGGCAATGTACTCTAAACTTTACCATGGTTTCTGCAACCTTCCCATAAATGGAAGTTACTTTTCACAGTTATCCTGCTATCAGCTAGTTGACTAGGGGATCCCTTAGTAGAATTAAGTAAACCTTTTAGAGACATATCTAGAGTGTTGTGATCACTATCTACACATTCAATAATTCACATATCTACCACAGCTTGCCATACATTGGCGGATACCATTATGCAATCTATTCTGGATCCACAGCCAGCTCTGTTGAAAGTAGGGGCTCCAACGCTGTCGGAACTAGTCCAACCATTACATGTGTCAGCGTTATTGCTAATAGCCGTAATGCTGCAGCAGATCTGTTTTTGGTCAGTTGTAGGTCCAAGGCAGGTATGCCCACTTTTCATCCTCCCCATCTATTAAAGGGAGATTGTGATTAAGTTGTTTGAATGTCGTATTAAAGTCACCTGCTAAAATTAGTGGGTGGATTTTAATATTTGTCTCTAGAACAATCTCCAATTTTTGCAAGGTCTCTGACGCAGAATGTTTGGGAGTGGGTTGATAACAGAAGTTAAAACATTTGATATCTACCCCTCCATCAGTGAATAATGGTAAACCCATAAGATCTCTTGAGTCAATGCTCATTTGCTTAATTGTGCAGGCCAGGAAAACATTCACCCAAATAATTAATCCACCAGAAAGGCAGCCTACTCCCTTATGGGATGCTTCCAAACTGAAATTAATAAAACCTGATCAATATACCGGAGGCAGAAGCCAGGTTTCCTTAACGAGGCATATATCAAACTGGTCAATATATTCCCCCCAGTCTGGATCAGTCATTTTGGAATTCATACCGGCTACATTCCATGACAAGATTTTAATATTGGTATCATCAGTCGAGACGTGTTTTCTTTGAGTGCCAACCATAAGTAAATTCATACCATCAGCTGAGGTAAGGCTCCATGGTGATCCAGCCCTCAGAATAAAGTCATCATCTAAAACAAGGAACTCATTAGAATAAGGGGGAAATGTTAAAGGTGAATTCCCAGCATCCCAGACCCTTAACTCTGGGAGCACTGGGGGATCAATCAATTTATCTGTGAAAGATTATTTTCATGGACATTGCTACTGTTTCTGTGTTGGAGTGGTTGAACTGTTGTAGGAAGTCGATCTTTTGAAGCCACAACTACTGGTGGATTATATTTCATTTGTATGTGAACGTTGGAACTAGGTGTAGAGCGGGAATCCAGAGGCACCAGTCAATCCAAATAAGAGGCTTTTTAAGAAACAATTGAATATAATTGTAGCCATCCATGCACAATGGATGGCGTTTGGCCATTACAATGTCAGAGCCAATCAGGGAGAAACATTGGTGTGTATGTCTGATCCAAAAGATAGTTTTATATGTCAATGATGCTGCGTCCTCATATGTCCCACTAGGGAGCTTTGAAACGTTAACCATATAACCGACTCACTCCCTGGAGCGAAGATGCTTAGTTAAAGATGTGGGGGTATACTCATTTCTCATGTGCCTTCCTAGTAGAGTGTGCCAACATCCTTCCCTTGAATAGTTCTGGGTCCTATTGTGTTTCTCATCAAAGCAAGATAATTGCCTGATGTGTGAGTGATCAGCAAAATCTCTAGTAAAATCAGTTCTCATTTGTGATTTGTTTATTAACCCATATTGAGAATCTCTTTTAGTTGATGCTGATGGATTACATGGGTTGCTTTTGACAAAAGCATCTGGCAAACACAGTTCGGGCTTGGTAATTGAACCCGAAATCGCTTAGGATTTGCTTGACATAGGTTGAGGAGAGCTGGTACCCAATAATACATTAACCAGTTTTTTTAGTTCTGTTACTTCAGCACTTAAAAACTCTACTTTGTCTACGAGTTGCTTCACATAGGTTTAAGACAGATGCACAATCAGCCTCCTTTTGAACAAAGTTTAAATCATTCAGTGTACTTGTGTCATCTACTTGTGAAGTAGGGAGTTTCGTAAGCGCCTCATATCGGTTGTAATAAAATATATCCCTATTTACTAACAAACAAATATGTTCCTGAGTTAGAGAGAGCCCTTACTACTACTACTGCTGGAAGTTGCTGGACAATCAAATAATTCCCCATGGGGCCAACATGTTTATCTACGCATTTCTTTAAGAAAATGTCAGGCACCCTTGATGTACCAGGTGCAGATTTGCTATTTCTCTTCTGACTTAAGATTGTTTCAACTTCCTTTATCAAATTGTCAATGTATTTAAAAAAACAGTTATGGCTTTCGTGGTGCCTTGGGGGTCCCAGGGGCTTTCCTTTTGCCTATAAGCTTGTCATGAAAATGACAAAAGATTAATCAAATTAGAATTGGCCACTCCGAAGAAAAACAAGTACGACTCTTCTGAGGGCGAAGAATGACAATCAAAGGCACACATGAGTACAAACTAATATGCACCAAGTTCAAAGATAAAAATGCTTACCCAAACACGAAGAGTAAAACCAGAGGGGGGCCCAGCCCAGCCTCTTCCGATGACAGGTGAAGATGGGCCTGCCCTTGGCCCAGGCTTCGCCCGGGCATGTACCGTGCAGCGGGAATGATCCGGGTGCTTTATAGCACTGGCAGGCCTGGAGTTCCACGCCTCCCATAGGACTTTTCTGGGGCTTGGAGTACCCCACCAGGTTTGTGTTGTCCCCCGCAAGGGGAATGATCCGGACGCTTTATAGCGCTGTCAGGCCTGGAGTCACCCCCCTCTTCTAGGACTTCCTGGGCTTCGAGTCCCCTACCAGGTTTGAGTTGCTCAGCGCAACTGTCCTCTTCTTGGAGTGAGCTTCACTAATGTGCCAGGAACAGAACCCCAATGAGCACGCTTGGTCAATGGGTGCCTTCTTCTTCCAGGGGCTTTAATCCCTTTTTGTCCACATGTCTGAAAATTTCATTGTGCTGAGGGCTTTGGGGCTCTCCTGCTCTCTATGCATGAGAGTGGGCAATATCCTCAAACAGTGATATTGAAGACCAAACTATCATAAGGCATCAAGATGGTGGAGTGATTTAAACACTTGATGCTGAGACCTCAAACATGCTTCTAGAATTAATCATCAGTGGTTTTTCATCAAATCGCTGAAGATACATCTAATACCCTTTAACCCCAAGCAGCTCTGCTTCACAACTCATCTATAGCTGAAGAATCCCAAGCAGTTCTGTTTCACAACTCATCTGTTGCTGAATAATATAAGGACCAATGCTACAACAGAAGAAACAGAAGGATCCTATGTAAGTGTTTGCTGGAATACTCTACTGGTACCCAATGAACTCCCTCACTCAAATGCTGAATCCTCTAACGTGAGCGCTGCATTGACTCCAACATCCATCTGATTGCTTTTAAAAGTGGCAAATGTTGATAAGCTTGCTTAAAACTATATGCTGCTTTTCACTTTCATTTCTATCTGTAAGTGCAATTTCCCATCATGCATATTACAAGTACTTCTCCAACAGGCACATGCATCAATGTAGGCTTTTGCGATTCCTTAATTGCGATTATTAAGGAATCGCAATTAAGGAATTGCAAAAGCCTATGCATGTAGGAATCGTTATAAAATTAGCGATTCCCAAACATTCCTTAATTGCGACTCGCAAATTGCGAGTCGCAATTAAGAATGCCTTCCCATTCATTCCTATGGGCCTACAGGCCCATAGGAATGAATGGAAATACATGCGCAATTTGCAAGTACCAATAGGTACTCGCAAATTGCGCATGCCTTCATGGGTGCAAGGGTGTCAAAGGACACCCTGTTGCACCCTGAAATTGATCTGTGCACACATGTTGCGCACACATGCCGCAAGGGCATGTGTGTGTGTAACCTACAACTTTGAAAAATGCACTTTGGTGCATTTTTCAAAGTTTTGTAAATTACCATCAAGTTCAAATTGATGGTAATTTGCGGCCCCTATTAGCGAAATCGCTATTTGCGATTTCATCATGCATTGCATTTAAGGAATCGCAAGTTGCGATTCCTTAAATGCTAATCGTAATCTAAGAAATCGCAAAAAATTGCCATTTCTTAAATTGCGAGAGCCTTACAGTGTGATGCATTGCAGAAGCCCTTTTCGCGGGCGTAAACGGCCGATTTTTGCGAATCGCACTGTTTGCGCTCGCAAAAAGGTTGATGCATGTGCCTGTAAATTCTTTGTTAAGTTTATCCACTTCTGCCTTGTTTCTTACCTGAAATATATCAGTGAGTCATGCAAACAGGAGCACATTGGGCTTAAAGGGAAAGGGAAGCTCAACTTACGGCAGAATAAACTTCGAAAGTAAACAAGCATTGGCAATACCAATTTGTCTGGCTTATGAATGCACCATTTGCCCTCCTACCTTCTGAACTGTTACCAGAGAAAAATGCCATAAAGTATCTAGTCATCTAAGGCACCTTTAACACCGTTACAGTGGCATGTGTGTGTCCATGAAATTTCAATCTCAGGCAGCTGGATAAATTACAAAATAACAAAATGAACACAGCTATGGTGGATGGCAAGTACTTTTTTTGTGGAAGCACACAAATTCTGCCCAGTCAAAATATATTCTCCTGGCTCCCAACATGTGGGCTGGGCCAAAACCTCTCACCTGGTGATTCTCACATAATTGTCTGGCCACAGCTGTGCTGTTAAGCCAGACCATAAAATGAAATCTTTTGCCATGTTGGTAATCTATCTAGTACTTCTTATTGTAGTTTGTTGTGTTGCACTGTAAATCAGAGATGTCACACTTGAATTGTACACCAGTAAGTGTCAAGAATTGAGATGTTTCCCCTCAGTGTATTGAGTGATATTAGCAATCCGAACCTTCCTCACAATGTGTATGAAGACCCTCAGAACCTCTAAACAGAAAAATCAGGGGGTAATGCAGACCCCTGTGGAGCAGTAGGATCCACCTTTCAGGGGGCCCTCCATTCAGTCTAAAGCCTATGGAGATTTGTGAGAATGACTGTATCGGAGGCCCCTTATTACATTCTGCATGGTATGCCATCATTTTGTGTTGATTCACTGCAAAAAATATCCTTTCATTATTACATTTCATGTAGATTTCAAACTGTTTGCACCTTTTCAACTCCCCTGGTGTATCCTCAAGCAAATTAAAGGATAATGAGATGTGCTGGTAGTAGATGAATATTACATACCCATTTTGCGGATGTTACCCTCAAATAATTGTAGGAGTTTTTGTGCATTTATTAAATTATGCATTATTATCAATGTGCAGAACATGGATCTGCACTTGAATTTAGTGTGTACACTTATATGATGCTGCTCCCTCTAAAATGATCTTTCTATGACCTGTTAAAGTGCATTTTTCTGGCTTATGCTAAATAGGCCTTAGTTAGGCCTTGTCGCCATTTTGTTCAAAATGAATGTTTCACATTGCCCATTCACTGTTTATTATTTCTGCTGCACACAGCCAAGCAAAGTTATGTTTGTTTATTTTCAAATGATGTTGTCCTCGAAAGAAGTTTTTCTAAAATGGGCTCAGTAATGTTACAACATTCAAGGTTTATTCTGCCTGCTTGCTGTATTACACTCATTCACAATAGTTCACTGTTGTTTCGTAACTAGTTTGTTCTGCCATCTCCGGATGACTTTAGCATAGAGTGGGTTGAATCAATATTCAAGCACTGGGATAGTACTTAGGTGGTGAGGTAGTATTACACTTTAATTTACTGTGCTCTGATTTGCTGAAAATTGTATTCTTTTGCTCATACCATAATGAATTTGCAATTTCAATGTTAGTCTATGAGAAGATTTCCCACATAAACCCTCAGATATGGTGGTGAGCCAGATGATTTCAGATGCTACGAGGGATGCTGTCTGATTTTATTTTTAAACTTTTTTTTGCTGCTCATTGGCTCTTTGAATATTTCATATTTTGCCCATAATTCTATGGTGCCCTGTTGCTGAGAGCCTTCATGGCAATGACTTTATGCATCTGCACTTTGCAATTTCTGTATTGCCCCCTTTGAATTTTGAACTACATTTTAAAATTCTGCCCTAGAACTCACTTATTGACTCTGTCCTTACTTAATTTACTGTATTTTTAACATTTAGTGTTGTGCCTTATCTTGGGACACATTGCCTCATAAAAGTGAGGTTTAACACCGTCCCCGAACCATCCACCCGTGAGGTTGAGGTGTCTTTTTTGGGTGTAAGATTTTAGGGGTTTCCCAGGTCCGCACAGTATACCCCTGGCTTCATTCAACCCTTCCAACATCCCTCTGTGCTCCACCCCTTTAGTCCCCCTCTGGTGACATCCAAAAAGTTTACATAGTGCCTTGTAAATCCTGTTCCCTCTCAGTGTCCTTCCCAATCTGCACATAAATATATACGTCGGGTCCAGCCCCTCTTCCACCCTATGCTCCCACTCCTCTTTGGGCATCATGCTTGCCCATCGTGGTTGCCCATGCTTTTTCAGTGAATCAGAGTGACGTTTGCAATTGACGTCTGGTTCACCCTTTAACCTTTTTATTTTTGTTGCAGCTGTCTATAGAATGAACTTGGCCCAAAGGCATTAAAGCACATTATGTGACCACCAGATTACATTTCACAATGTCAGATTTTTTAAGGCACAAGGAGATCAATTGATTTGCCCGGAATCGAAGGATGTTGAGTCAAAGCCATGGCTCAAACTTGCTTCTCCATTCCCAAAGTCAGCAACTCTGTCCCTTAAGCCACATCTCCTCCACCTTTTCGGGTGCAGGTTTTATTCCCCTCCTTTCCCTCTCCCCAGGCCCCATTGTGCCCCCTGCATTTTCTCCCTGCCCTGCTCTCCCCTCTCACCTCCAGAGCATACCCTCTTTAGCTTGTAGCATTGCACAGAAAACATTTGTCTTTGTGGGCTATCCCAGCTGCTGAACTGGAGGCCAGTTGAACAATTTAGAGCGGACTGCTCCTTGGGTATAGTGCTTGTATTAAAGCTGATAGAATCTGGTTCTAAGCAGCTGCAGCTCCATTTCATTTTCTGTTGTTTTATTGTACGGAATTTTGTCATTTATGTGTGGCCACCTCAGAATTTCTGCATTTCTACGGGCCCTGGTTTTGCTCCTATTCGGTCTGTGGCACTACCATTCAGTGCGGGCTTTATCCCTAAAATGGTTCTCTCAAATGTGTTTCACCTAATTGGATTATTTCAATTTCAAGTCAGATCATTGTGATTGGCCCATAAATTGCACCTGTGGAGTGTAAGTCAAGCGTCATATGTGGACATCGGTGTGAAACTGCACTGTTTTACTCCTTCAGTTGTGCCCTTTCCTCTTCTCTGCTGCTGGTTCGACTCTCCTCTTTTTCCTCTCCTTTCCTTGCCTATGTCTGTGCCTTCTGCTGACCTCAAGGCCACTTGGAAAAGCTGGAGTAGACTGCTCTTCAGGTCAATGTTAGGGTGCTTTCCTTTAACGCTGTTAGAAGACAGCCCATTCTTAGGGACTGCTGCTCCATTTTCTTTTGCTACTTTGTGCTAGTATATTGCATTCCTGCTCTGTTTCCTCCTTCAGGTGTAACCTTTCCCTTCTTTGCTGCAAATACCACTCCACTCTTTTCCCTCTTCTCAAGCTTCACTGTGTCCCTAGTTCTCCCTGCTTGGGTTGTATTGAGCCTTCCCATTGAAGGCACCCAGCTGCGGTGTCAGGTAAAGGGCGGAAAGGTTAATCTTATTTCACAGTGGGTTCTATAGTTCCTAGAAGATCACATCAATGCCGCTTCTGGATAGACACCACAAGCCAGCTTCTAAAGGTTCTGTAGTTTCTAAAATATAGCGTCAATTTCACTTCTCTGTAAATCCTACAGACCAACTATTATAGTTGTGTAGTTTATAAAGGCTTGTACCAGCTCCACTTCTAGGTAGGCCCCACACACCCACGATTGTGAGTACTACTGTGGGATTGGTAGTTGTTTTACAGGATAACTTCAACTCCTTTTCTGGGTAGTCTGCACAGACCCACTATTAAGAATACTGTGGTGACTATAGGATTTCATTACATTTGTTTCTAGGTATTCTATTGACCTACGATATGGGTCTTGCTAATTTGTTGTCTCTGGGGTTGGAGCCCTCACACAATTTCTCTGCTTACTAGATTACTACCTGATCAGTCTCTCACCATCAGTCTCCTGCTAAGTGATATTTTGCTGGGCACGCTGTCAAAACTTTTCCCACCAATGTTTCTGACCACCAATAGTGCCACTCCCACCACACTAGTCTAACCACTTCAGCCAGACCTGAATTGGGGTTTGGTTTAGCTCCTGCTAGCCTACAGCTCTTCCTAACAATACCTCAGCTTGACCTCTCATAGCGAGCTTTCTCTACTCCAATTTCTCTCACACAAACCTACAAGCTGTCCACTGTGAAATATATATCTTAGGAGCAATCCCAAACAATCCTCTAACATTTCTCTTAATTAGAAAACACACTACAGTGACCTATCCTCATTAAGACAGAATCAACAATCAAAAAGAGAATGGCTACTAAACTATAGCAGCACACATAGAAGGAGCAAAATGCCATTAACAATTGTTCTTGTTCAGGAAGGTGTCCCTTCCTGCACAAATACAATCATCCCTGCAACGCAGGCACCCATGCACCATGGTACAAGAGTGCCTGCATTGGCACACAGCTGTTGTTTGTGCGCCGGCGCAGGGGCGAGCACAAGGGTGGATGTATTCTTGTAAATACGGTGCATTCCTCTGTTTTTTAAATGACACAGCTCGGCGCAGCAAAATTGCTTGCAGGGCCGCGCCATTTCATTGAAAATATGTCCCCCAGTGTCTGGTGGGTTGGTGAAAGTGTAGTCAGCTCTTTAGGTACTCTGGTCCTGTGTAGTGTAGGGCTTGGTATGCACGTGTGAGAAGTTTGAATTGGCTGTCATTGTGAATGAGGAGCCAGTAAAGTTTTCTGAGGTGTGGTCTGATGTGGTAGGCTGAGTATGAATCTTGCTGCAGTGTTCTGGATGGTTTGGAGTCTGGGTAGGAGTTATTTGTAGATTCTAGTATAGAGAGTGCTGCCTTAGTCCAGCCTACTGATGACAAGTGCTTGGGTGACAGTCCATATGGTGTTCTGAGGCAACCATTCGAAGATCTTTAGCTGCATGCGTCGGATGTAGAAGCAAGAGGTGCACACTGTGTTGGCTTGAGCCGTTATGTTGAGCTTGTTGTCTAGGATGAGCCCTAAATTTCTTATGTGCTCTGTGGGTGTGGGTGTTGGTCCTAGCTCTGACGGCCACTTGGTGGAGTTCCATGGGGAGGTGTTGTTGCCGAAGACTAATACTTCTGTCTTGCTTGAGTTGAGCTTCAGGTTTGAATTCAACCTGCTACCATGACCATGCAGTTTGTGAAGTTGATTCTGGTGGTGGTTGTCCATCAGGGAGAGGATGAGTTGGGTGTCCTCAGCATAGGAGATCGCGGTAATGTCTTGTGATCGGATGATGTTGGTGAGCGGTGTCATATATATGTTGAAAAGGGTGAGGTTGGGAGATAATCCCTGTGGGACTCTGCATATCAGTTTTGTGGTCTCTGATGTGAAGGGTTGCAGCCTGACCCTTTGGGTTCTTCCTGTGAGGAAGGAACAGATCCATTTGAGAGCAGATCCTTGTATACCAATCTCGCTGACTCTTCTGATGAGGGTGTTATGGGAGAAAGAGTCGAAGGCCACTGAGAAGTCGAGCAGGATGGGCCGCGGTTTCTTCTTGGTCTACGATGATTCAAATTTCATCGGTGGCCATGATGAGTGCTGATTCAATGCTGTGGTTCTTTCTGAATCCTGACTGAGTTTTGTCTAGAAGATGGTGAAGTTCGAGGTGGGTGTGAGTTGCTTGTTGATGGCCTTCTCAATCACTTTGGGTGGATAGAGGAGCAGGGAGATGGGTTGGAAGTTGCTCAGTTTATTCAGGTTGGCTGTGGTCTTTTTGAGAAGGGCGTTCATTTCTGCAAGTTTCTATTCATCTGGGAAAGTGACGGAGGTGTTGATGATGTGGGTCAGGGTAGTGCTGATTGGTGATGTTCCAGAATGTAGATGTAGTTGGGGCATGGGTACGTTGGGGCCCCTGAGTGGTGGTTCGCATGATTTCTGCAGTCTTGTTTCTGGTGAGGGTTGTCCATTCAGTTAGGTGGCCATCTTGGTTGGTGGAGAGTAGGTTAGCGATGAGTTCTCTGGGGTTGGGTTGGTGTGTGAAGTTGATGTAGACGTTTGCAATTGTTGGAAGGCAGCGATGTTGTTGACAGTGTCTGAGGGTGAGGTGAATTCCTTTGCATTCGAGAAGATCTCCTTGCAGCTGTTGGAGCTTCTTTCAATGTGCTCCACTTGTGTTTTTGTCTTGGTCTCTCTTATTTGCTGGTGATAACGTTTGAGTACAGTCTTGTGGGTATTTCTGTTGGTGGTGTTGTGGCTGGCTCTCCATTTCCTTTCTAGCTGTTTACAGTGTTGTTTCATGTCTCAGAGGTCTTTAGTGTATCAGCTGGTCTGCTTGTTTGATCTACCATGCTTGTTGGGTTTGATAGGTGCAAGTGAGTCCGCACAGTTCTTGGTCCTGTTGTTGATGTCTTTGTCAAGGTTGTCTGTGGGACTATGTTGATCCATTCTGAGGACGCTGAGCCAGTCTGCTTCTGTGTTTTTGCCCCACCTGGGGCTTGGAATGCTGAACCTGGTAGCGGTGTTTACTTAAGGTGTGTTGATTTTGTAGTGAAAGATGGTGTGATCGGTCCATGTGAGTGGTATGGTGGAGTTGTATTTGATGCTGTTGCTTGTGATGAAGATGGGGTCCAGTGTCGGTCCTGCAGTGTGTGTTGGTTATGAAACGAGCTGGGTGAGTCTGATTTTGTTCAAGCTTTCAAGGAGTGCTGTAGACAGGGGTTATTTCAGTCTTTCAGGTGAAAGTTGAGGTCACCAAAGAGAATGTGGGCTCTGGAGTCCATGATGAGCAGAGTGACAAAGCCGGTGATGAGGTTGGTAAAGATGGCTTGTGGTCCTAGTGGTTGGTAAGTGAGGGCCCCGTTCAGGGTGAGGTTTTCTGAGATTTGCAGCTTGAAGTGCAGGTGTTCCATGAATGGGGTGGCGTTTTCTGTGGATGTTGTACATTTGATGGATTCCTTGTGTTTGATAGCAAGTCCTCCTCCTGGCTTGTGAAGGCAGTCCTGTTGAGTTATCTTGTAGCCCGCAGGGATTGTCATTGTGATGTTGGGAACCGATGAGGGGTTGAGCCAGGTCTCTGTGATGAAGAGGCTTTTGGGTGCATCACTACTAAGCAGGTCCAATATTTTGGTTGTGTGTTTTCTGAGTGATCGTGTGTTGAGAAGCATGCATGCGAATGGGTGTTGACATGGGTTTGCTGTGGTGTAGGGTGGGGTGAAATCATTGTTGGTACTTGTGTGGCGTGTGTGTTGGGAGGGAGTGTTGAGGGTGTTGTTAGTATTTGTGTGGGTTTGTGGGTGAGTGACTGCTGGAGAACCAGCAGTGGGTGCAGGTGAAAGCAGTGGCGTAGCTAGGCACTCTGCCGCCCGTGGCGGTCACTGCCTTTTGCCGCCGCCGCGCGCTGAAGAGCGGGGGTGGTGGTGCTGGCGATGATTTTAGCCGCCGCCGCCCCCTCCGCCCCCCCCTTGCTACGCCAGTGGGTGAAAGCTCCTACAGTGGTGTGAGGTGCTGCCGCAGTTGAGGGAACGGTGTCCGGCATCTAGCGACCTAAGAAGTGCTGCAAATTATCACTGGGCAGTGATCGGACCACGTTTCCTGGTGCTGTCCACGCGCAGACGGGCAAAGACGGGCTTGCCTTTGGCATGCCAGCGGTGCACCCCTGTGCGTCCGTGTTGCAGCTGACACAAAGAAGGTCCTAGGGGGAAGTGCAGAGTGCTATGATGTAATTTCTTCTTTTGATGGGTGATGGGAAATGAAGTCCTCTTGCATGGCTTCTTCTCGTAAAGATGGTTTTGATGGGAAAACCAGTGATGTCACTTCCTGTCCAGGTGCATAATGGAAAATTCAGTGATCTCATTTCTGTGCAGGTGGATGATGGGAGATCCAGTGATGCCACTCCCTGTGATGATGGGTAATGGTAAATGAAGTCCTCTTGCTTGGCTTCTTTTTTTAAAGACTGTTTAGCGGGAAAACCAGTAACGTCACTTCCTGTCCCACTGCAGCTGCATTATTTTATAGGCAAGTGCATGCATGTGCCTACAATGTGGGCATCTTTTTTTTACTTATCAATTTGAAATGGATTTGTATAATTTTGAAAAACTGTAGCGTGAAACCATTTTTTAAATAAATCTTTCAACTGAGGAGTGGATCGGAGGAGCATGTGGGAGAGAAGAATCACGGAGTTTGGGGAAGTAACACGGAGTGTAGGGAGACAAGCACACAAGAGAGAACAACAAGGGGCAAAGGGAAAAGTCTATAGGTGAGAGAGAGCAACATAGAGAGTGAGGGGTAAAGCACATGGGTGAGACAAAGCAAGACGAGCGTGGGTGGGTGGAGAAAGAGCAGCACACAGGTGAGAGAGAGCAACACATGGGGGGAAACAGCCTTTACAACGGAAGCGTTACAACGCATGCCATTACAACGCATGTCGTTACAACGCGAAAGGCTTGTTGCAGGGGGTAGAAGTTGTTGGAGTTAACTCCAACACCTTCCCTACTGTTGCACACACTGGAGTTGGAATAGTAAATTATACTATTCCAACTTCCAGCGCACCCCCGACAGCAAGTCGGGGTAAAGGTATGCGTTGTAACAGCATGCGTTGTAGTGGCAAGTGTTGTAACGTCATACAACCACACATGGGGGGCAGAGAAGCACATAGACAAGAGAGAGCACACCGGAAGGTGGAGCAGGAGCAGAGAAAGACATAAGCAAAAGAGAGGGCAACATTGGTGCAGGTGGGGCGGAGAAGAGCATACGGGTGAGGGAGCAATGTGAACTGGGGAGAGAAGCACATGAGCGAGAGAGAGCAATACGGAGCGTGGGGAAGAGAAGCTCACAATAGAGACAGCTGGAAAACATTCCCAAACATGGAATGCTTAAGTTAAAAGAACAGAATAGATTACTAACAGTCATCAATGGAAGATATAAAAGCCAGCCAATGGCTATAAAAGCCAGCCAGTAAGAGAGATGGTAAAGAGGCTATGCTTCAGTGGAGGGACAAACAAAACATTGTCACGCTGCAAAACGCAAAGCCATTGAATAAGGGGCAAGCAAAACAGAGTGGCAATAAAAGCGACCAATGGTAAGCAATGATCGGACTGTAAGCCCAGGTAAGCTCTCAGAAAGCTGCAATACAATACATATTTTGTGCCTTTGGAAAATGTACATTTCTGCATGAGAAAATGTCCTGCTGAATTTCATTTGTACTAACTTCATTTTTTATTTGTTTCTCCGCATGTACAATATTTTTCTCTGTATCGAAAACTACACCTCCACCAATTTGCAGGGATTTCCCCTCCAATGCCTATTGTGAAACTGGATTTACTCCTGCCATTGACAGGAGTAACCTCAAACTGTTTCCGAGATGGGCAATTACTTAAAAAGGTTTCTGAATACTCGCATACCTGAAAGTTTGTGAGTCTTCGCAAGTTTTTCAGGCGCCTTGACTTTGGAACACTCGCAAATAATCGACCCCAGTGAGCGGATATGCTCCTATGTAAAATGCCACCATAGCGGTGTCAGAAACATTACTTACGCATGCAATCTAACAATCTGCAAATTAGTAAAGTAGATTTGCGCTTGTGGCCAAATATATTCGCGCACTTCGGTGAAAGTTTAGATGCATAAATACTTTTAAAAATCGAAGCCGTGGTGGTATCTGACTAATAAACCGAAAATTATTTTTGTGGTCGCAAAGCACAAGGAAGGAGCCCACTAGACAAAAACACCTCCATAATCTTCAGTCAGAGAGCCGGACTGGGAACCAAAACCGACCCTGGCAAAGTGCTCGCCGGCCCCCCGGAGGGTTGGGGGTGTGGCCGAGCTGTTTGCCAGGGCCGGTTTCGGCCGATTTTGTTACAGGGGCCGCCGATACTGCAGCTGTGCTGCAAAAACGGTTCTGTAACAAAAACGGCCCGCCAGGGGCACAAAACCGGCCCCCACCCTGGCGGCCCACCGGGGAAATGCCCGGTGCCCGCTACGGGCAGTCCGGCCGCAGGTGTCTTCTCGGCAGTCGCAGCCCAGGACCAGTGATAAATCTGCGTGAAAGCTGAAGCCCACCGTGAACCACAAGAGCGAACCTGAACTCGACTGAGAGGCTTTGCGAGGTGTGCTCAGCTCAGTGGTGTAACTCAAAATGATGCCCCCCCCCCCCGTTCCCCCTTGCAGAATGTGAGGAGGGGCACTGAGTCTCTGATGTCTCACATATATTCATTTGTCATGGGATCAATAGAGGCCCTCTGAAGGATTGCTGCACTTCCCTCACACCACAGGGGAATGCAAGATGTAAGAGCCAATCAGGTTGCAGTATTTGCAGAAAAAACACACTCCGGTTATTCGATGGGAATACAACATTTTCCAGCATTCGCGACAAGAATTTTTGATTCTATTAAGAACACGGAGGCGAGGATTATGCTTTCTCTTTCTTTTACTACTCAAACAGCAGCCAATGAAAACAGAGAAAAAGTATAAAAAACATGTAACACACTACATTTCCCAAGAGGCTTTGAACCACGCCTCCAACAATAGCCAATGAACATAGTCCACAGTATACAAATTACCAAGGCACCATCTTGACTGCCTCTTTCTTTGCAAAACGCAGCTGAAAAGTCCAAAGTTAAACATATGCATAACCATCCTGACTCTCAACGGAGAGCATGAACCATTCGTTTCCAACGGGAAACCACCATCTCAGGCGCAGACCATCCAGTTCTGTCGCAACGCAGATTCAAATCTGTTTCGAATCCGTTCCTGTAAGCAGAAACAAATGTAAATATAGAGTATTGTAACCCTAGAAAATCAAAGGGAGGGAAGACATACAGGTAATATCAATACAACAACTTATCAGTTGCATTCTTACCTGTCCCACTGGGTGGGATAATCCTCGCCTCCGTGTCCTTAATAGAATCAAAAATTCTTGTCGCGAATGCTGGAAAATGTTGTATTCTATGGCAGGACCGGAGGCTCAGATTATGCTGGTTCAAAGCTGACCAACAACCACAGAAGAAGCATGAGAAATTGGTTTATAATAAAACACTTTAAACACTGAATCTGAAGACCAATCTGCGGCCTTAAGAATGTCTTCAAGGCGAGAACCCATTATATATGCTTTAGACGCCATAGCGCCTCTTGCAGAATGCGCACCAAATACAGAGATGTCAATACCAGCTTCTGCCATTACCCAACGGACCCAACCTGGCCAACGTGGCCGCGGAAACAGGTTTGAAAGGTTTCTGAATTGCTAACAATAAAGGTCATAAAGGATCACTCCTATGACTCACAGTACGCTCTTCATACATCTTTAAACATTTTAGCACACATAACTTCTCGTTATGAGGAAAAGCAGGATACTCAACTGAACGGGACATCGTCTTTGTCCTCCTGGAAATGACAAACGAAACACCCTGAGGAGAAAAAATCCTGCCAGCTAAATCCAAAGCATGCACATCAGACACTCTACGACATGAAATGAGGCATAATAACATTGTAAGTTTTGCTGACAACTGCTTTAATGACAGATCTCCATTGTCTGGCCATGCTTCCAATAAATTCAACACTTTGGAGACGTCCCATAACGTACTATATCTAGGCCTGGGAGGTCGGCACACTCTGATACCTTTTAACAGTTTACAAACCAACGGATGAACACCCACAGGTTTCCCATCGATATGATCATGTCCCGCAGATAACGCGGATCTGAAATTATTCACTGTCCTATATGATAAACCTTGACTAGCACATTCAGACAAAAAATTAATAACATCTTTTAAGTCGGATCCCACGGGATCCACTTGTCGTCGAAGGCACCAACCCACCCATCGTTTCCATGATGCAGAATATCTTTTGCGGGTGGATGGAGCCCAAGCTTGCTGAATAAATTCGGCAGCCGCCGATGAAAGTCCTTCAATGCGGTCATGTCTCCCGATATCGTCCATACCATGAGAGGAAGTTGATTCTGCAGGACCAATGGATGCGGGGAGCCCACTGGGTCCTGGAGAATCAATGGAAAGGAGGGTAACATTATTGGAAGATCCACTGACAATTCTAGCAGTGTTGGAAACCACGACTGCGTTTTCCACATCGGGGTTACCAAAACCAGTGAAGCTCTCTGTCGCCTCACCTGAGCCGCCACTCTGGGAATTAGAGCAAACGGTGGGAACGCATAATTCCTCCCTCGACCCCACTGGTGAAGAAAGGCGTCCGTGCCCATAGCCAAGGGGTCCGGCCTCCAGCTGTAGAAGCGTGGGAGTTGAGAATTCAGGCGAGAGGCAAATAGGTCCATCTGACATGGGCCTCACATAGTCATGATCTGTAAGAACACTGAGCTGTGCAACTTCCAATCGCTGAAGTCCCTGAGGAACCTGGAGTTCCAATCCGCAATCTGATTGCTCTTGCCTGGAATATACTCCGCTATTACCCTGATCTTTTGGGAGAGGCAGAAATGCCAGAACTCCCTGGCAATGTTGGCTAGAAGTCGAGACTTCGTCCCTCCCAAATGGTTGATGTATCGAACCGCCGATATATTGTCCATCCGAAGGAGGATGCAACAATTGCTCTTATGCGGTGAGATTGATCGTATCGCAAACGACCCTGCAAGTAACTCGAGACAATTTATATGCATCTGTAATTCGTCTGCAGACCATCGTCCGCCGGTGGAGAACTCTCCACACCTTGCACCCCAGCCCCACTGACTGGCGTCGGACTCTATGATAATGTTTGGAGACGCACCGAAAATGGCTCTGCCATTCCAGGCCTCCATGTGCGCTAGCCACCATTGAAGCTCTCCTTGAGCGTCTGCCGAGAGAGCGATCATGTGGTCGTAAGAAAACCGTTTCTGTAGATAGTGTCTCTTCAGGCGCTGCAATGCTCTGTAATGCAGAGGGCCCGGGAAGATGGCCTGAATTGAAGCCGCCAGAAGACCCACAATCCTTGCTAGAGAACGCAGAGAAATCACTTGTTTGGCTAACGTTGAGCGAATCTCTCTCTGTATAGATTTTATTTTGGCAGGGGGAAGGAGCAACTGAGTAACCACTGAATCGATTTGAAAACCCAGGAAATCTACCCTTTGGGACGGGGAAATCATTGACTTCTTTAGGTTTATGACAAACCCTAGGTTTTGCAGGAGGGACATCGTCCATTGTAGATGTGTGCGGAGCACAGAAGGGTCTTGTGTAGGATGAGCATGTCGTCTAGATAGACGATCATGCGAACTCCCATTTCCCTTAATCGTGTCGTTAATGGTTTCAGGAGCTTCGTAAAGACCCAGGGGGCTGAGGACAGTCCGAAGGGAAGAGACTTGTACCGGAACCATTGCCCCTTCCATTGAAATTGAAGAAATCTCTGATGTGAGGGGCAAATGGGAACTGTGAGGTATGCATCTTTCAGGTCCAGTCTGACCATCCAATCCCGCTCTAGCAGCAAATCTCTGAGCAAGTGAATCCCTTCCATTTTGAAGTGTCTGTAGACCACAAAGGGATTGAACTCTCTGAGGTTTAGCACCAAGCGCTGTCCTCCTCCCTTCTTTTCTACCAAGAAGACGTTGCTGCAAAAACCCTCCCCTAAGAGGGGCCCCGCAGCAATAGCCTGCTTGGCCAAAAGATCTTGAAGCACTAGATCTATAAAAGTTTGTTCTTGTAGGGAAAAACGGAGAGGGGGAGGCGGAACAGTTTGAGCAGGTAGCTCTACCATTTCTATTTGGTACCCCTGTACCGTGTTTAACACCCATGCATCTGAAGTTAGTTTGCGCCAATTGGGAAGAAAAAACGCCAACCTGCCCCCCAGAGGAATCGAAGGAAGAGGTGGAGGAATTACCTGAAACCTGAGATTCGTTACTCCGGAAGCCTCTGTTGACTCCACGATTATACCTGCCTCTGAAGCCACGGGATCTGGCAGGGTAGAAACCGGCTTGTTCTGGCTCCTGTGTATAGCCCCTCTGTCTGGGGGCGTATCCTCGATGAGGACCTTGCGACATGAAGCGGCCGGTCGAGCGTCCTCTGCCACGACCGGCCCTGCCAGAAAGGGGTTGGAGAGCCCTCTTTAGGGAAGATTGGGATTTTTCTAGCGAAGTGAAAGTATTGACAAATTTGGCGATATCTTTTACGAAACGATCTCCAAACAATTGTCCTTCGGCTAAAGGACCTGGTTCCGCAGATGCGAGTTCCACCAGTTGTGGATCAATGCGCAGGAGGACAGATTTGCGCCTCTCCGAGGACAGGGCGCAGTTAGCGTTTCCCAACATACATATGGCCCTTTGAGTCCACCCTGCAAGAACTTCTGGGTGGATTGCTGCCCCAGTCTCCTGTGCCTGTAAGGCGAGTTCCAAAATCTTTGCCAAAGGTCCTGAAATATCTAAGAGTTTGTCCTGACAGGCTTTAAGGGCTCGGTCGATTCCTTTTTTTGGGTCTTTCTTGTATTTTTTAAGGAAGGTTTGCATCGAGGAGTCAATCTCCGGGGTGAGGGCTGTCTTATTTGCCAGATCGGGTCGAGGGCATTCAGATCGAAGGCGCGCTCGCACCTTCTTGTCAAAGCTTTTCCGAAGATTATTTTGCATATACTCCGCAACAGCTGAAGCGGGAACCCAATCTGAGGAGCGGGGATGGACTATGGCCGAAGGGTCAAAGGTAAAAGGCGAGGGTTGGACGGGGGTTTGGGAATGTGTACGTTTCTTGGCCCGCTTGCGTGGGGGTGACTCCTGTGACGTGTCCGTGTCTGTGTCGGTATCTGTAAGTGGAATGGGCACAGAAGGGGTCGGGTCGGATGAGGGGAGAGCCGGCTCAGTCTCGTTAGTATCGGTTCGCGCTTTTTTAAGCTTTGAACAGATCTGGATATGGGGCCATGGGAACCCAGGAGACTCGGAGGGGGGGAGAGGGGAGGGGGCCGGGGTCCCTGAGGGTGGCAAAGAGGGGTGGCCCATGAGCTTATCTAAACGTTGTGAAATAGGTAATAAAGTCGAAGAGAGGACTTTGTCCAATTTTTTATCCAGGGATTTGTCAATCAAAGTCTCTAAGGACTCATCGTAGTAGTAGTCCTCGTCCTCATCCGGACCATAGGCAGCCAGTTCTTCTACAGGGACCTCAGAGTCCGACATCATCAATGAATATATGTATAAATATTCAGTCACAGTTCTCAGAGAGAAATCAATCAAGTTTTGTCTAACCCCAGCTCTCACTGAGAAGGGTGTCGGTCGGGAGCAAAGCTGGCGCAGGGCTTGCCACAAAAGGGTACCAAAAAATGTGTCTAGGACTAATGGAAGGGTATTACCCTGCCTGATAGCCTGTGCAGGATTTCCAAAAATTAGTATAAGTCTGCCCAAATTATTGCAAAATCAGGTCTATGGGTACAAATTGCTGGGAAGACCTTAAAAAGCCCTTGAGATCGTCCGACCCGGTACCGGCAAAGTCCTACGTGCTGCCGCACCCTATTATTCAGCCCGGGTCAGGCTTCCGATCCAGCTTGCACACGGGGAGCCTGTGAGCGCGAGCGAGGTCGCATGCAGGCTCCCGAGACGTACGCGCGATCCCAGGAGGGCTCTCTACGTACGTCTCGCTCCCTGTGAGGGGGGGGCCATTCCCCGAGCAGCGTTGAAGCGCTCCGTCAACTCGGATCGGTGCGCGCTGCCCGCCGGTCTGCCCGGCAAACCAAAACGTAAATTTGGGGCAAAAAAGAGGTATAAGCAACGGGGGCCTAGGAGCGCGCACTGCGCAACATGCACTGAGCGCGCTCTAACTCTGGAAAGTGAACGCGCGGACACTACGCAGCGCGACAATCAAGCAAAGCGCATATTAAACATTATATGCATAATCACAACATTTATCATTAAAAATACAATCGGAATAACATAAATTCTGGCAAAGTCACACTATGCAAATTAACAAGGCACTTATCTTGACTGCGGAGCAAAGAAAGAGGCAGTCAAGATGGTGCCTTGGTAATTTGTATACTGTGGACTATGTTCATTGGCTATTGTTGGAGGCGTGGTTCAAAGCCTCTTGGGAAATGTAGTGTGTTACATGTTTTTTATACTTTTTCTCTGTTTTCATTGGCTGCTGTTTGAGTAGTAAAAGAAAGAGAAAGCATAATCTGAGCCTCCGGTCCTGCCATAGAATTACCAGAGAAAATGTACCTCCTAATTGGAACCGAAATAACTAAGGTTTTCCTGACACCAAATATTATAGGCAAGGCTGGTTTCTTTAAAAGAAAATGCAAACTGCTATTAAGCGCTGTATTATGCCGCTTTATTCATTCTGTAATACATAATTATAAATGCGTGCAATAAATACTAATTCAGTCATATATATATTTTTCAGAACAATGTGGAGTGACAGTTATTTAGCTCAAAGAACACATGGTTCTGTGCAAATATTTCAAACAACAGTTACGAATCTGGGTTGAAATGGAAAAGGCAGAGGGGTTTCCAGTTCACATGCTTGTTGCAGTATCAAATGAGTTGTGGGCGTTGAATGCATAGACTGGGGTAATTATTTTCGCCTTTGACGACCAATATATGTCATATCTGGTAACTGGCCCCCATGATGTGTACCGACCTTCGACCAGTACTTGCATTTTAGTCCGTGGCGTCGTGGAATTCTTGAGCCTATACTTTTTTCAATATAGTTATTATTTAATTTTGTCAGAGAAAATAGAAAAAAATACTTTTCAATATTCCATAATGGCAAATAACGTGTCATTAAGACGCATCACTTCAAGTTCCTCTCTTCATCTATTCACGCTACTTGCAACGCTGTCTCTAGTCAAATACCTACTCAAATATCTTTGGGGCTGAGAGCACCTTGAGATAATTACTGGGTGTCCCATAATGAAGCACCCCAACCTGTTAGAACACATGCTGTTAGTAATGTGGACTAGTTGGTTATGATTCCCTTTTATCAGAAAACTTGCTTCCAATCGGCAAGTATTGAATTCACCCGAGTGTGCTTCCACCTGTCTCACTAGGTGGGGTTGAAGGCTCATATTTTAATATTTAATAAAGAGTGCCCTTATGCTTCAGTATTTCCTCCTCCCCAGGACAGCAGTAAAAACTGCCTCCAGTCGTTCAACATCCTAGAAAATCTACTTGCTGTTTCCCCTTTCAAAGCCTTTACCAGCCACACTCCAAAGTCACCAACCCTGGCGGATACTTACATTCCTCCAGTGCACCTACTGTAGGAAAGTGGGTTATTAGTAGGTGGGGGTATTCACCCTCAGCTAATAATAATACCTCAATCACTAATAGGTCCAGTCAAGTCTCAGTAAATTAATCCTATCTCAACCCTTGGTAGCTCAGCAAACGAGCAGTCAGGTTTAATTTAAGAGACAGGTATGTGTAAAACATTTAATACCACCCAACAGTAAATAAGTAACAGACGCAACACATAAAAAACCAACACCAATTTATAAAAATAGAGAATACTGTCATCTTCAAAACAACACCAAAACGACAAAAATCCAAGGTTGGTAGCTGGAGATATGAATTTCTAAAAATGTAGGCAAAAATAGCGCCAAAAGGCATAAAGGATATCTGGTTGAACTGGACCGGGGCAAAGTCACAAGTTCAGGCTGACCGCGATGGAGTGCAAGCTGGGCACAGTTAGGCCCGCTGAGTATTGTATCTTATGTCTTTATGGCACGGTCTGTGCAGTGTTGCTTTGAGAACCTCGCGTCATCTGGCATCGGTTCTGAGGAGCTGTGAGGGCTGCGATGCGAGGACCTGAGTAGTGTCGCATTGTGCTGCGTCAGCTCTGATGAAGCTATGCGGCAAGGCTTTGGAAGGGTTCGCGTCAACCTACGTCAGTTCTGTTGAAGCTGAGCAGCAAGGCTTTGCGAGGCTTCACGTTGATGTGTGCCAGTTCTGTTCAACCTGTTAGCTGAGCAGCGAGGCTTTGTGAGGCTTCGCATCGTCCCTTGTGAGAGCAGCAGGTGCAGTCTTGCAGAGTTAAGTCCTTTCTTGGGTGTAGTCCAGGGTTCCAGCAGGGCAGTAGTTCTTCTCTTTTTCAATTTCAGGCAGTGATCTGAGGAGCTCCTGCAGCTCTTTCATATTTATCCTCCATTCTGGGCTGGCAGTGGGGGGTGAACCAATACAGGTAAAGCTACCTACCTCTGCTATGACAACTTTCTGTGAAGTGTGCATATTTCCGGCCCAAAATACAACATTCTCCCAAAAATCAAAATGGAGAAAATATCTCCTTGGTATATGTCTGTATAACCCACCCAAAGATGTGGCTAACAACTAATCACACTCCCCTTCCAGCCCTCTCTTAATCTAATTAGGAGGCTCCCATTTGGCTAGAGACCAAGGAAGTGGGGATGGTCTGGGTCCTGTGACTTCTATTTTCTACAGAGACTCCTGACTTTGAAGTCCAGCTTATTTACCCAGCCTCCTTCCTCTCACTTTACTTCTCACTAAATTTGATAAAGCCTTCCCATGTTAGCCTATGAGGCTAGCAGCAGTACAATAAGGAAAATGACTTTGGGCTGCTTTTCCTTGCCAGGACATATAAAACATCTATTATATTTTTCCTGCATTTTATAACTATGCACCCTGCCCTTGGGGTACCTAGGGCAGACCTTAATGGTGACGTAAGTAATAAAAAGGTAGTTTTGGACTTCAGAAGTGCTTTAAATTCCAAAGTCGAATTTCAACCCTGTTTTGTTTTAAAACCAACCTGCAACGTGGGCCTAGCTTTAAAATGACATCAGACACCACAGCAATGCACACTTAAGTGCACTCAGTCCACTGGGGTCTCTAAACCTACCTGCCCTTTCATATACTAGGGGCTTACACGTAGGTTTTCTTTGCTGATTAGAATTATAATAATTAACATGTACCTTATAGAGGATAGAGCACTGGCCCTGGGTCAGGTTAGCAGGGCCAGGGGCACTTCTAGAGTCAGTAACCACTACCATCAGTCCAAATAAAATGGGGGTAATCAGGGCAAAATGGATAGCTTTCCTACAAATACACTGAGGCTTATACCCAATCTCTGTGTGCTTATGAGCCCTGCCTATTAATAAAGCAACCTTGACTGTTCCACATTTGTGACATTCCAGTTGCCTGACTTCAAGATGGCTGCCAAGACACTACAATAATATTAGGTATTGGTGAGCATGTCTCCTCTTGAAATCCCAGAACTGATGGTACGTGCCCTTGCACTTTCCTTCCATTTCCACCCTATTCCCAGAACCATTGTTTTGGAAGTAGGTGCAGTTGAACCACCACCTCATGGTAAAAACCCCATAGGGCTAAAAAGAGCCAACTCCAATTCTTTGGTTCAGTGCCAGCAGCATCTCATGAGATCAAGGAGTGGGAGACAAACAGCCATTAACACCACCTCACCAGCACAAGCTGGCTAAGATTACACCAGGAGTTATTTACTTGTGCCATAAATTCAGTCATCCACTAATCAGTAGAGGTGGAGCACTTCAGTGTGCTAATCATGCTCTGTGAAAGTACTTATTAGTGGATGGTGTGCCTTAGACACCACCAGCAGTAGATTCTGTTCTCAAGGAGCCATAAAAAACTTTAAGCCCCTGAGGCATAATTGTTCCCAGCTGCGCTCACTCTGTGATGGGTCAACAATGCCAATGCTCCTCTGTTAAGCAGTGGAGCCCATGTAGGGTGCTGCTATCCTGGCTCAAAGCAACCAACATCCCCCTTTCCCTTTTTAGTCATTGCCTGTAATGTTAAAAGCAAAACGACAAGTGTGAGAGTGCAACATGGTGCAACAATCATGACACTCATGACACAGGCAACTTCTCAGTTCTAGATTGATAGAAATCATGCATGAGCATAGGAAGGTGGCAGCATCAGGCAGGCATTTAAGACCAGATTCAACAACTTTTTGATGTGAGTAGTTTTCTCTTCTTCTTGTCTGAGGTGTGATTTACTCCTGAATTTCTGGATGTGTGAGAAACTATCAGACAAAATCTTTGTGAGTCGGGCCCATTGTTTGGACCACACAACACAGTAGTGAAACATATATTCAAAAATGAATGAACACAGACCAATATTGACCATCACATCAAGTCAATTGTTTTAGCAGTGGTATGCATGATTTGTCAGCAGTCGGATATAGAATGTATTGTCTAGTCGAGTCAATAAAAAGTCATAAACAAATTACCTGTCAGTGAGATGTAATTCTTGAGAATGAATCAAGAACATAAGCCTGCAGTAATAGTGAACTCAAAAATTGCAATCAACCATATTTGTTCGCAGCTATGTATTTTTCTATATACTGGCCAAACAAACTATTAGAGAATTAGAACCATGAACACAGAATAAACAAATATTCCATTGGGCATTATTGGCCATTATAAGGTCTAATTCCTTCAAGGCCAACCTCCAGAAGCTCTTGATCAAATCTTACCATTTCTGTGTCAACACTTCATCTTAAATCCCAGTGCCATCTTACCCAAGTCAGATAGTACAGAAGAAATGTCCTCATCCATGGGTTTTGTAAATTAGTTGTTTGTGTGCACTCTATGCTGACCAATCATTTTTAAATGATGCTTGTTAGTGATATTTAGTGATGTTACATGTACATTTAAGAGACTACCTCACACAGGTGTAGCCCAAAGACAAATGGCCATGAAGGTGACATAAGAGAATTCATTGTCATCTCTTTAGTGTGATATTGTTATTACATTTATATAGCACTTACTACCCCTGACAAGGTGTTGAAGTGCTATATGGCAAGTAGCACACTACTCCTTAAACGAAAGGTGGTACTTAATTCAGTGGCTATTAATTATTGTTGCAAATGTGTTGGCCATTTGGCTAATCTTTTGCTCTGAGGATAATGAAGTATTTCCTCCAGTTTCTAGTGGTGAATAAAGATAATAGACGTTTGGTGTCAGTATTACAGAGTTTGTTCAAGATTAAAAAATGGCATATGTAAATAGGGTGAAGGAGATCTTGTGAGATTGCACAAAAGAAGAAAGAAGAAATTGTTATTAATGGGAGTGGGATGAGTAGAAATGTGATAAAATGATTAGGTATTACAGGAATGGTTATTAAGGAGAGTTTATGATTTAAAAAAAAAAAAGGGATATGGTTAGATTACTGAAGGATACTAGAGAGTAAGGGGGCAGGTATGTTATAGAGCAAGTTACATTCAGAGGCACTAAGACAAGCAGGGAGGGGAGAATATCATTTAAAAAGAAAAGTAGGAATGAATATAATCCCTAGCTACATAAGTTCATTTTCATGCAGGTGTTTTGGAATATTGTAATGAGATGCAATTTGAAAAGTATAATGAATAGAAATAAAATGTTGAAAGCTGGTTACCTATGAGCACGCAATATAAGTTTTTGTGTCTTACATTGTTCCATTGGGTGTTGACATTTTTGGACTTTTTACTTGTTTTTTTAAATATGGGATACTGAGTTGCATTGTACATCCAGATAGTGGACCATGTAGATATCGCTGGGATGATTTTGATGAGTGAAAAATACCTGTGGCTTGGATTCATCATTGCATTATGTGTTTGAGACATTTGCGTGGGTGGTAAGTTTCTAGGGCAAGTGTTTTTTCCTGGTGTTATGGGTTCATTTGTAAATTGATTCTGTTGATTTAGCACTTCATTTATATCACAGAATATTAGTTGGTATCTGTATGTAGGCAGAATGTGAGAATTCTTTTTGTTGGATCACATAGGGAATAACCAGGTCTTAACCATCCTTCTGAATTCTAAGTGATTTTCAGTGGCTCTAATCTTTGCAGTTAGGGAATTCCATGGTTTTGCAGCTTGACTGGAGATAGCAGTGCCTCTCAAGGTTTTATTCGTGCAAGGAGAAATTATTAAGCATGGTGCTCGTTTGGAATATAAGTTCAGGGTTTAGAAATATTTTGTGATTTTTGCTGGAATTAATTTTTGTTCTTGTTCTTACCATTGATAGCTCTGTGTGTGATGTAGTGTTTGAAAGATGATCTTCTAGTTGTTGAGAGCCAGTATAGAGCCTTCAGTATGGGAGAGATGTGGGTACCTATATTGACATGTAGAAGTAGTCTTGCTGCTGAATTTTGAATTCTTTGTAGCATTCTGATAGCTGAAAGTAGAATGTTGTGGTATAGTTGATTAGCATAGTCAAATTTGGAAATAATGAGCGATGTTGCCTGCACCTTTTGAGGAAATCTAAGTTGTGAAAAGGTGTATCTAAGTGTTTTCATTGTGTAGAACGTTTCTTGGGACAGCTTCTCTACTTTAGTATTCATACAAATGCAGAGTCAAAGAGAATTTAGAGATTTTTCACACATAAAGCGTTTTGTGATGCTGATTCCAGAACATCTGGTTCGAAAGATACAGGATCATAATTTTTCCATTTAGCGCAAGTCACTATTTCAGCTTTTGGTTTTGAAGCATTTACCTTGAGATGATTCCATGTCATCCATTTATATACGACTATGAGACAGGTGTTAAGTTTTGATGTTCCTATGTCTGTAGAGGTTTCCAGTTTGATAATTATCTGTGTTTTCTACATAGCTCTCTGCATGTGAGTTTGAAACTGTTGAGAAGATTTAGTAGTGGTTTCATGTGCATGTTAAAAAGTAGTGGAAAGATCATAGATACTTGTGGAACTCCTGTCTTGATGGCATAAGAATTTGAAGAGAAAAACAGTGTTTGAATCTGTTATGATGATGGTTAGATAAGAGGAAATCCATTTGAGAGCAATGCCATCTATTTCGACTTCTTTCAGTCTAAGAAGTAATGCGTCATCGTGTACTGTGTCAATAGCTGCCGAATGGTCCAGGAGAAGTAATGCAGTTGCACCATTTTTTGCTGACTACGGGGCATATTATCAAGGGCTGGCGATATAATTATCGCCGCTTTAGCGTCCGTTTTCAGGCGAAAAGCGGCGATAATTATATCGCAATATCATCATAGCGCGTGTTTCCTTGATGTAGAGCCCGTTTTTTCACAGCCTCGCCTTGCATCGCTAATGAGATGCAAAGAAGGCGTGGCTGTGAAAACAACACAAGTTAATATCGCGAAGGCAGCTTCGCGATATTAACAAGGAGGTGCAGCGATAAAAGAAATCGCTACACTCAGCTTTAACTCAGGAATTTAACGTCTGTTAAATTCCTGACTTAAGCATACTTTACATGGGAGATGGATTCTGCTGATACGACCACAGGGTCGTATCAGCAAGGTTATCGCCGTTTTCCATGGAACATCGCTGGAAAACCAGCGATGTTCCATGGAAAACAAGCTATCGCAGGAATAATTATCGCCATTGCGCTATGCGTTGTTAATACAGCGCTAGCATGGCGATAATTATCTGCGGTAGCCGGCGATAACTATTCTCACGCTGTGAACGGCCAGCGATAATTATCGCTGGCCGTTGATAATATGCCCCTACGTTATTTAAGTCATGCCAAATGGTGATAAGTGCAGATTCAGCCCCTTTTCGTAGGCGTAATCCTGTTTGCAGACTGAGAGTAGTTCATTTTCTTCTATGGTGTAATGCTGCCCTTTCTTAGGAAAGGTACATTAGAGTAGAGGTGTGTAAAGTTGTTATTATGCTGGTGCAGTATCGCAGAGGTCCATGTTATTGGCTACCTGCAATTTGCAGAGGTTCCCGCTGCTTTCCATGCCTACATTCTTGTCTGCGTTTCTTTCATGAGTGTCATTTGGCACTATGTGAATGAGGGTATAAATTAGTCAAAACCAATGTATACATCCTAATTTCAAAAATAGTATTCTGGTTATTCAATTTATGTTAGGTAAAAAGCAAAGTGACTTTTTTAGTCTTATTTTAGTTTTTTATTATTGTAATCCTTAGTGCTCTTCAGACATTGTCAAAATAGCAAAGTGATTTAGGACTACCCAGCACATGTTTCACCCCTTGTGGTGCACATGCTTGGGGCTTTTTGAAGGCAATTCACCAGTTCTTTAGGCTGATTCTCGAAAAAGGTAATGGGGAATCGGTCTGAGTGGCTGAGAAATTATCAGTATGTCTGTGGCGAGGATATTATTTATATTTATTCCCACCTTTGTCCCCACAAATGGCATCCCACTGTCTCCTCCCACCAATGCTTTCAGGTGTGATTTACAGCATGGAAGCAGTCACTTTGCGAATCAGTATCAACTGCTTTGACAGGTTGTTAATTTGTGTCTGGATTGACGACCCCAGGGGTGGTTCTACCCTAATACATTGCATTGCAAATTGGAATGAGAAGCAGGGCTTCCGTTTCACACCCCGTTCAACTTCCATTCTGAAAAGGGTCATAAAGTGTATTTTGTGAGTCGGGAAGACATTTTCAACTCCAAGGGTACCTTTTTTATGCTAAGATTTCCGAACTGCGTAGTAAATTATGTTCTCAATATGTTGTTTTTCGGCATCTAAATTCAACTTACCAGGACAAACCTTTGTGAATCAGGTCTTTTTCGATGGAACTGGCTCCTTTCAATTCAAGTTGGCAATAACTATGGATACAGGCAGAGCACAACGTCTTAAAAAAAGAAGTGGGTGGACTAACCCTAGAAAATAGTGACATTGCGCGTGTCATCACGGGAAGTGACCTCACTGGAAGTGACATCACAAGAAGTGACATCAGATATTAAAACCTCACACATATGTTTATCAGGTATATCATGAGTATATTTAAGTGCATTATGAGATTTAACAAATGAGATTTGGGGTCAGGTTGTGCCAAAAAAGTGGGGCAATCCCAACCCAAAATCTGGGCCTCAACTAATATATATATATAGTTTTTTTCAATTCTGCCATGAAGAAATTGGCAACAAGGAGACGCATGGTAGTAGATCTGTTCTGCTTAATTGGTTGCAAAGTCTGCATTTCAAAATATTTGATGGGGTTAAGGCATCTGCTGCAGAGGTACCCAGTAAATCTCAGGGAATGATAATAATAATGGTGCGATAACTCTGGAGGTTAACACATTTGTTGGAGAAATCTGTTTTTTGAGTCCCAGATTTGAATCAAAGTAGTATAGAGGGTTAATGTTTCTCCTGCAAAGCGCATCATCTAACATGCAGATGACAGATTTTTATTTTATGTAGATAGGTAAGTGGGTTACTGCTTTGAAAAGATTCTTTTGTTACTTGCAGTTCATAAATTGTAATCCTTCTAATATAGCACAGTGAGATATGAACATGTGACTACTACACCTTGTAACCCTCACTGTCTCATGTGACACATCCTGTACATTGATTTAGACACTTGATTTATTGTCAATGTATAATGTGCATGTTATGTAAAGCGCTTTGCCACCCTGCATTGGGATGAGTAGCTCTATAACAGAAATAAAATAGTGCCATTTAAATTGTTATTTGTGTAAATGCTGGGACAGAGCAACACGTGACATTCTTACAGTGCATGCACTTATATACAGGTACTGAACAAAGTCAAAAGCAAGCCTTTCTTTAGAACCAGTGAAGAGATAACACGATGTCTGCTTTTGTTTCCCCTCCATTGCATTTGCATTTAAGTGTGCGGTTCCAGGCCACCTCCAGTCAGGATACTCGATCAAAAGGAGGCCTGTTGGCCCCTTAACTTCTGCCTTTATCTTTGGCCCAGCTGGAGGTGAAAAAAAAGCCCTATGTGCTGCCTGCGCGTTACTGCTGGGAATGGAAAGCTGACAAGGTACAGGTGCTGCTGAACGTGTCCCGGTGTCTGAAAATTACACCGAGACAAGTTCAGCTTATTTCTGCAAGGCACAACTTCTTGGCAGGGTGGATGGCGTCCACCCTGTGAAAATAGTGAGTGGCCACTGTGTACCCCTGACTTGTGCCCTGAGGCAGATCTTTCCCCCGATTGTCAAGTGGCCTCCTAAAGATCAAAGCAGAACTTGTCCCTGGGGGTGTGCTTAATTTGCGGTATTTGCTTTTTGTTCAAATACATGAGATTTGAGTAAAAATGCGGAATTAAGCATAATTATGTGAAATGCCAAGCCGGCATTTGGCACTATACTGTAGCTCAAAATGCACCCTTGTGTGTGTTTTGGATGCTCCGATGCATTTTGCAAATAAAAGATAAAAGCACTGGGAAGAACAGCAGTTCGCATTGTCGCTCGGGTTATTCCTGTCCTCTTGCCCTCATTAGGGCTGGGCGTAGTTCGCGTAGTAAACGGCTTCTTGCACAGTGCAAACGGTCGTTTTCTGCCGCTCGAGTAGATTTCTACTCGAGCGGCAGCTTTCTCAACGCGGACTGGTAGTTTCTCATCACGAGCGGTCGCGAGCATACGCAACCACTCGCAATGAGAAACCTGACCTCCCCGCGTTGAGAATCTCGCCGGAAGGTTTATTTTCCACGCTCGCGATCGGCAACTTGATGTTGCTGATCGCGAACGAGGAAAAAGTCTCGCCGGGATGTCATTTTGCTTGCTCGCGGTCGCCAACTTGACGTTGAGGACCGCGAGCAAGCAAAAAATGACCGCTACGCTACGCGTGTTTGCACTGTGCTACGTGCAATTCGCGTAGTGCGAAGTAGCGCAAACTTCGCAAACTACGCGAGCGTAGCGTAGTACTTCGCCCAGGCCTAATTTTATATGCGAATTGCGTGTAATTACACGAAGTGTCTTGATAGTGTAACTTCAGGAATTTTGCATAAGAAGAGTAATTAACAAGAATACCTGAAGGCGCGAGGTATCCTACAACAATACTTAGAAAATGTGCACTATCTAAGTGAACCAAATGTCGTGCTTGCCTGTTCGGAAACCATTTACAGGCAGAGAAGCATCAGTACTGTTTTGAATTCAAGCTAACTCTCAATTTGCCCTGTTCTGTTCTGTCTTTAATTCTTTAAAATGTTCTGTTTATTTTCTTCTAGGCTTTGGCCAGCCTAGGAAGCATAATTGCAACGAAACCCTCATGTTAGAAAGGCTGCCCGTGTGCGGGAAGAAATTTGAAGACATGATGAAGAAACTGGATTCAACCAAATGGTGCAACCTGACAGAGTTTATCATGTGAGCATAATTATTTTATTAGAAGGTTGTTGGCATTCACCAGCACTGTTCGTCTACTATGTGTGCATAGGCAGTCTTCTCGACAAAAACACGGATGTTTCAAGATTCTCCTGTTTTAATGACACATTTATTACTGGAGTGCAAAAGTAATTTCAAGGTTAATTTATTTTATATAAGGTTTTTTGTAAGGCCACTTCAGAGTGCTAGGTGATGTGATGCTGCAGGTATTATTAGCCATGTTCAACGCAGGAGTTCCAAGTGGACAGGCTACTTCTTACCCATCTTGCCAGCATTCTGTCAGATGGCGGCCCTTGTAGGGGGTACTTGTGCAGGATAAGTAAAGGCATGGCTAACGAGGCAGGTTTTCAAGTTTTATTTCTAAATTTAAGATAGTTATGCTTATGCTCATTTTTCAGAGCAAAGACAATCTCATTCCAAGGGCGTGCCTCAATGAATGACCTTGACAGATTTTCCTCCATGTTTCAGGTGTATGGTGTTCCTAAGACGGATACGGCATGATTTTTTTTTTAACCATAACCCTCTAGTGGGCTGGTAGTGTCCCATTAGCTTTTCCAGGCAAGATAGGTCTCTGCTGTGGGAGACATTACACATGATGCATAGCCACTTACAGAGAGACAAGATCCTGTTTTTCGTATTTAGGAATAGCCTGGCAGCCTGTGTCTGGATCCTTTGTAGTTTACGAGTTTGTGATTTTTGTAAGCCTGTATAGACAGATGTGCAGCAATCCAGCCCTGACAGTACTGATGCCAGTGGCGTAAGGAAACCTGAGGGTCCCCTCCTGAAAAGTACATGGAGGGGCCCCCTTCTGGACTTATTCAGGGGCTCTCAGTTGGGGGTACTTCGCGGATGGGGCCCCCTGGAGCTGGGGCGGGTGCACTGCGGGGGCTGCGTGGGCCTTTGTTATGCCACTGACTGTTGATCATGTGAGTTCGATGAAATGATTGGACTACAGTAGTGCGTGTACCATGTTTACCATGGCTACTTGGAACTTGGGGGCAGATTTACAAGCCCCATGCGCCACATTTACACCGCCGTTGTGTGACGCAGCGGCGGCGCAAACCATGCGCCACGTTGCGCCTTATTTACAACATGACGCATCTAGGGAGATGCGTCACGTTGTAAAGCCCTGTGCCACATGAAACCTGCGTTAGGTTTCTTGTGGGCGTTCCGGCGCAGGGTGGGCGTTCCGTCGTAGGAACGCCTCGTAAAAGTGACGCAGTGAAATCTACAAGATTTCACGGAGTCACTTTTACGTCCATGCTGCATCAATACCCTGCGCCTGCTTGAAGCAGGCGTAAGGAGTGACGCAGCATGTTAGGCATAGGGCGCCCCTGAGCATTGCTGGAGCCACGTCGCGCTTGCGACACGAACCCAGCAATGCGCCGCCCTTACGCCACAGGATGCGACACGCATCACCCTATCCTTGCGCCACGGTGCGCCGCATTGTAAATGCGATGCATTTGTGGTGGCGCAGGGAGGGAATTGCGTGTCGCATCTGTTCTGGCGCATCCCTGCTGATTTGCAGTGATGCGCCAGAACTCGTAAATCTGCCCCTTGGTGCTTTTGACACTTGTTAATTTGAGGGACAAATAACATATCCTTATCGAAAATGAAACCTACGTTTTTTACCTTAATGGATGGAATTGGTGGCTAGCATAGTGAAATTGGCAATGATATGGGAAGTTCTGGGTTGTGCTGAGCTTGTCCCTGACAGCTAGAACCTAATTTATTCCCCATTCAAAAGGAGGCAGCTTTCCCTCTTCAATGATAAAATGTGTTCCATCCATGTGAGGGTGCTGTTGGCATCCGTTTTCTTGCCTAATAAGAGGTGGATTAAAAAGAGTTTAAATATGAATCCAAGTGAGTATAGATTGAAGATATTGAGAAATCACTGCTTTATGCCTCACAGATTGCATGCTAAAAACATTTTATTGCGGGACACAATGGAGTCTACAAGGCCTATAGAATGAGATTCGATGTTACTGCACTTATTTAAACCCTCCTCTTTTTCTGCATAAATTAATGTATTTAAAAGTTCTCCAAATGGAAAATAAGAAAGGCATAAACAATACAAGTAGAACTACTGAGGTAAAAGGCTATTTATAACAATTGTTGATGGAGGGCAGGGGTATCATAACACACTTGAATGTCCACTTCTCTTCAGTAATGGTCTTCACCACGCTTGGCAATGTTGTAAACCGCATATTGCACATGGAATCTACATATGTACTATGTATGCTGCTAACAAAGGATTTATGCTACGAAGATACAGAGGAGTCATAATGGAGCAGTCAGGATCCATTGTGTGAATGAGTACTGTAGAAGTAAGCAGCAACTTTGCTCCACTATTGAATTCACAGGTTTAAGTTGTACTATTTTTTAATGTGTTTTTAATGTTAGTCAACAACAGAGATATGCTTATTCACAGTTAGAAGATAATCTGCCGGGGAAAGACCTTGCCGCAGCCTAGTTTGCTGCCCTGACACCATCACTTATTTACAGGTGAAGTGATACCCTCATGGAGGTAATACCCTCAGGGTCTTGTCCAGTGCAGGGCCATTTGTCCTTAGAGTGCAGCCCTTTCCTCCATCGTTGCTCTCTGCTTTTTTCAGGGGCACCTTTTTCAAGTCCTCATCTTTCTGTGCAATCATACCGTATTTTGTACTAAAGTGTGATTATAATCGGATGGTGATCAATTGGACAAAATGAGTTTGCAGTGAGTTTGCAGACTTCCGTCCCTGCTGCGTGACATTCCTGTAGGTCGTCACCTGACTATTGCAAAAACTAGGGGCCGTATTTACCATTATACCACGCAGCACAGCAAGTCACCTTGGGGCAAATGTATGACCTTTCAACGCATACATTCACAACGCATGCCTTTACAATACGGTTGTTACAGCGTTGTGCCATTACATCGCAAGTCGTATCAACAACTTGCTGTAGGGGGCGCGCTGGACTTAGGAATTTTATTAATTACTATTCCTACTCCAGTTTGGGCAACAGCAGGGAAGGTGTTGGATTTAAAATCCAACACATTCCCTGGTGTTGCACGCCCCCTACAGCAAGTCGTTGATACGACTTGCAATGTAATGGCACGCGTGGTAACAACGCGGTCATTGTAACAACTGTGCTGTGAAGCCATGCGTTGTGGAAACAGCATTGTAAACGCTGTTTCCCCCTTGGGGCACTACACTGAATGATAGGGAAAGGGCATGAATGTGCTGTACTTAATATTGTACGGCACAGTTCTACCTTTTCCCAGCGCTGGTGCACATGGGTGGCTAAATTGTTGGCAGGATTGTTTTTGTGCAGGAAAGGGCACCTTCCTGCACAAAAACAATCCCTGGCAGCACTTTCCTCTTTTTATGTGTGCTGCAGAATGCAGCACACATATAAAGAGATTTAAAAAAATCAAGGAGAAATAGACATATTTCTCCTCGTTATGCCTCACCTGGGGAGGCGTAGCAGTTTTGGCGCATTCCCAAGTCTACCACTTATAGCAAATCTGGGAATATGTCAAAATCCATGGGTTTTAAACACCCACACAAAAGCCATGGTACACCTCCCTGTGGCAGAATAACACAATGCAGCAATTTGCACTGTGTTGCGTTACTCTGGATTTATCAAGCCACTCAGGGCCACGCAAGGTCACCTTGTGTGGGTTGTCAAATCACATCTCAAGGGTCGCATTGCTTTTGCACCCCATTGTGTGGTGCAATAATGGTGCAGCTCTTGATAAATATGGCCTTAGCTGCCTATTGGCAAATTCTGTCACTGTGGTACACTCCCGCTGACTGGTGTGGCTCCCTGTCATCCTGTCACCTTAATAAAATACTCTAATTTCACTTGTTATGCATCCTTTCAGCTTTTCTACTAGGACTCTTTGGCCATATTTAATTCTATGATTATTCTCTTATACATTTCTGACAGTTTCACTACTGGGAGCTTTCCACTTTGCAACACTTGTGGTACCATAGTCATTTATTTGCTTCTACTGTCCCACTGACATAGGACATGTCGTGACTTTATATCCCTTGTAACACTGAAACCACACATTATTCCATAACCCCTTGTCTCCCTTTACAGTACAATCATACAAGTGTCTTCCATTGGTACAAGGTCATGTCTTTACTCTCTTTCAGACTCGGTAGAGTTTGCAGATTTGGTCAAGAACCCACACATTCTTGTCCCTGTATTCACATTCACAGAAGAGTGGCAGCGAACCTCTCATTTTGCTCTTCCTGGAGCTCAGTGAGAGACTTTTTTCCTGTCCCTACTCTCACCATTGTAGTGGATTTGGCGGTGATGAGGAAGATGAGGGTTTCGGCATGTGAGGAAATGGTGTAACATGGTGAGGACTGGGTGCAGGATAATGCAATTCCTTTGTGTGATCGCCATGTTGTGGTGGAGGTGGCGCGGGGTTTCACCTATGGTCTTTGGGGCTCGGGAAGTGACTTACAGATAAGTTCTAACTATCATAATGTGCAAAATTAATCAAATGCCGTGATTCGGAAAGTTTTTATAGAAGCATGATTCTTTCAAGAAGTCCTTATCTCCAGAATTTACTTTTTTTTAATACAAATAATATATTCTAAGTATGGCTAAGAAAAGCATGCAAGATATATTTATACCATGTAGATAAAGGCCATAAAATGGGAGAATTTCGCACAAATAGGTTTGCTCAGAGAGGTTTTGACGGTAGTGACATGAAATGCACAGTCATATTCAAGGGGCAATGCTGAGGAGAGGCACGCACCGTGCAAATGAGGGAGAGACCGGAGCAGAGGCGCATAGTTCAATGCACAGTATGTGCCTGCCAGATGGAATGCAGAGTAGAAAAGTAGGAACAGGGACTACACCAAGAGGCCAGTCTATTACTCCCCCCCCCATAAAATGAGCTGTTAGAAATTGCTCACCTTATGCAGTTTGGCTCTCTGCCGAGGAAAAGACAGCAGTGTTTTGTAAGATATCAAGCAACGCAGGAAAGGACACCTTATCTGAAAACAGCAGGACCACATTTAAACTGCTTTATTAAGAGGCTATGAGGGCCCTTGTTTGTGGTTTGGGGAAACAGTTTCAGAATACACTTCTGCCGTGGGGTTTCATGACTTCCCCTGCAAAGACGGGGAAGGGGACATCCAGGATTTAGGATCTGACGAGATTACCTCTCAAATTGTAGCAGTCACTAGGGACCACAGTGAAAGAATATCTTGACCAGAGAACGTATTTTACAATGTAGCACACAGCATAAGTCTATGATCGGTGCAAAGGCCGCCCTGGCACCTGATCACAACTCTTGCCAGATGCTCTTTCTGGAATATGCCTCCGTGACAGCAAACTATTATTCTGTCCGGAAAAGATTTGCTCAGCATTAAAAAATAAGGTAAGCCATGGAATGGTATGATCATGAAACTGGATCTCCACTATTAAGGAAGCCATTTATTAGAGCTAGGTCAATTGTATTTCTACCTGGCTTTTCTTGATGAAAATAGAATTATGATGCAAGGACAAATTGGTTTTGGAGCTGTGGTATTAAATTATCAGACTATTCGAGACATATGTTTATCGCTGATAAATCAAGTGAATTGAGCAGAAAACAGTTATTGTTCCTCTAAAATCAACAAAAGATTATACAGTTCAAACTTGAAGTGGTTTTTGTTGTTTGAAGGCTATCTCGAGGTTTACTATGCTACAACATCTTTTTTTTTTTTGTAGAAACATTTTAAAGACAAAATACTTTTTAAATAATTTCCGTGTTCACAGGAAGGTAGGATGGTTCTATGGCTTGTTTGAGCACTATTTTTCTAGTGGTTTAAGTGTTTACTTTTCACTCTGAAGACCTGAGCCGAAACACGTAAGTATTTGTTCTCATGTGCAGGTTTGCATCTGAAAATAGCAAGTGCTTCAACTGCGAAGCTTTCACTGAAGGTGACCTGTAGGTGTAAACCATATTATTTCGATTTCATATTACCTCACAACAGCATTATATTACGCAGGTGTAGCTCCCATGGTTGGGGTGGGTGGGGAATGCACATTTCAAGATGAGTTCCCCCCTAAACATTTGTGACTGCCCCCAAACATTACATTTTGTGGCCCTTCACAAGCTTCCTTTGACCCTTTTCCACCCTGGATATGGTTGTAGATCTGTTCCTGCCAAGCGCAGGGATAAACTCCTTTCACTGTGGAAAGGGGAATGGAACACCCTCAAACTTCCAGTGGATCTTGGGGCAGGGGTTTCTTTATAGGGCAAATATTTTCCCAGTGGAGAAAAAAAGTAAAAAATGTGACATTGCACAAAGGTGCTGGCATTGATCTGTGAGCAGCTGTAACTTGCTTGCAATTGTGCATTGTTTAAATATGGGTGAGTATGCAAAAAAAAAAAGGAGTTCACAAAATGCTTCAAGGATTACACTTCTAAAGATGCGACTGGCTCAGCTTTCAAGCTGTGCCCTGGGAAAGTTTTGTAAATTCCTAAAAGTGTAAAATGACAACCATGCAGGAGAGTAAAGCTATGCTTATAGTATTATGCTTATGTGGTCAATCTGGGCCAGGGGTTTTATATCCTACTTCAACACTTTTTGAAATAGAGCCTGATTGTGAGTTAGGCAGAATTTGATCCAGATATTCCTGACAGCCGGAATTACTGCCACCGGCCAGTATCTCCGCATTGAATGCCACCATCATGATTTAGACCCCTTGGAATGGGGAGTATCTGTACAGACACAGAGCTACCAAGCGGAAAACTACCCAGCCTCCCCTAATTTGAGTGTTTAATACCCCCATTTCATTTATTTTATCTGCTATTAATTTGCTGTATTTGCTGACAGGTGAGAGCATTAGGCCTCATGAGAGTGCATGGAGTGCATGCACAATATAGCAGCAGGGATAAAAACATAGAGAAATAGCCCTGACGAAGGCCCCAGACCCACGTGGGCTCCTAGCGAGGGCCGAAACATGTTGGCACTTTGAAAAGGGTACAACTGAACAATCATATTCAGTAAAACTCAACAAATTCACGTTTTTATACATACCCCTGGTACCCTCGGAATAAAACATAGCGTTTGGGTATACCTGGAGGTATTTTCAAACATCACTCATCTGGATCCCTGCTTGTCCAGTATTGCTTCATCTAAGAACTCCCATTCCATCTATGGTTGAGTCCGCCCTGGTAGTATCATCTTACCCGGGTGTGGATAGGCACTCATGATGAAGAATGTCATAAGTGAGTGAGGCGTCTACTCCAATATCTTTGGATACCCATACCATCGAAGCAAAAGCGGAGGGAGTTCATCACATCCTAACAGAGTATATTGTTTTTTAGAAATCAAATCCTGAGTTCCCAAGGAGAATTCTTGAGGCAGCGGTTGCTTATATGTGTTAAGTTTATAACTGCATTAGTTAACAGTGCAGCTGGTGACATTTGAAAGTGGTGAGGCGTAAAAGCTTGGTATGACTTTTATGCAGTGAGAGATGCAGGCAAGCTTAATGGGCAAATGTGTGCTTCAGGCTGGATCCTCCTCCAGAAGAAAAAATTGAAAAAAAGATCTGCACATCTTCAACCACCTTTTCCCTCTTCAGCACCCTCTTTTCACTCTTCCTGGAATGCACTTCCTTGCATCGCTCTCACTCCACCACGTCCAAACATACACTGACTGCACTCACTCACATTTAAGCAATTTATTTTACTTTTGTTTTGCCCTGTAAATATTTTGCCATCTGTGCACCCCCTTCACACATTTTCACAAAATTTCAATTACAACTGGAATACATGACCATTGTTCTGTGTGCTCTGCAGAGAGGACAGCCCACTGGCAGGCACTTTGCTTTGGCTTCAGCATCAAAACTCTCAATCAAAGCCCCTCATAAACACCTGCACAGCTCAAAGAGTGCAAGGAAAAAAATGCAGAAAGAAACACAACATGATTAAATAGCTAACTCTCGAGGGAGGCAAGTTTAGAATTAAATTGCTGACATGCAGTGCCTTATCATTTTTAGCGCTCATTGTTCATAAATCAATCCATGTTTTTGGCATTAATGTTGTTATGGGCATGAATCGGGTCAGTTTTAATGTCATACAGCAGATAACTGTCTATCATAAGCACATATCTCGTCTTTGCCCTTGACTCAAATATTTGTATCAACTTCACAAGGGAACAAGAGCACTGGTCTGCTCGTCTTTTGCATCCATTTCACGGGGGAACAAATGCTGCCGCTCCACTTCTAACTGGGCCAGGTGCGTGCAGCCAGGGCCTGGGGTGTCACAGTGGTGGAGGTTAGTATGGCGAGGGGTCTTAGCACAATATGTATAACAGAAGATTAGCATTCTAACACTTACCATTACAGAGAACAAGGCACCAGATCACACGTGCACAGTGCTTGCATCCACTCCAACATGTGACAAATGGGTAAGGGTGTGATCTATGCCTGTGAATGATGAACGGCTGCTCTCACGCAGGGAGGGAGACTCTAACGCCCCAAGCCATGATGCTGACTGCGTCACTGGCATATAGAGAATACTGCCATAAACTACAATGGCAATGATTCATTATAAAGGGCTTTAGAACTGTAAGCCCTGTTTCATGCCTCATAGTTCAGAAAGTTGATTTACTGCCTGGCTTCCGTCTCCTGATTCAGGGTGGGGCAGACAGCCTGGAACAGACAGCCAAGACTTAAATACATCGATTTGTTTAGAGGTAAGATCATATTTATAAATAAATCGATTTATTTAATATTTGTACAGGAATGTGAAGGAAATAATTTCAGGGGAACGCAGCCCCAGAGCCCTAATGGAGAATCTGCCCCTGTTAAACACTGACATTGCCAATTTGTATGTCTTGTAAAGCAAAATGTAGCCATACCTATTGACTTTGCTGTTGTTTATACAGCATAGTTAATGCACAGGACTCCCTTAAAAATGGAGAAGTGTGAAGCTTAAAGGGCTGCTAATGCAATATGTTTGCTGCTCAGTTTCCATATAACAGAAGCAAATGTTGCAGCTGCTGCTGAGAACCTCCAGACCAACTGCACCTGGATACGAATGGGTTCACTATTCTATCTCAATCTCACTGTCTCACTGCCTGTCATGCTCACAGTGGAGTAGAAATGTCGGAACTGGTGTGTTCCAGCTGCCATGGTACTCACAATCATGGTAGAATGTCTTGCAGCCTACAGAGGCATCTGTAGCAGGTTCAGAAAGGTGTAGTGGGTGCCCAGGGCCAAAAGTGGCTGCTACAGTTATGTGGGGACTGGTAAGAATCTGGCAGTCTGCAGCATCTTGTGAGCATGCATGTCAGATCAATGCACAGACAGCAGTGGTGCAGGGGAGAATTTCCACTGTTGGAGAGGCTAACAGCACATCTGGACTGCCATCACCATCATCGCCTGCCATCATCGCCTGCTTTCACCTGCAAGAGCACTCTGAAGCCATCATCTAGGGAACAGGGGTGAACAAGCTGGGGGGGGCTCCATTTCTTGCTATATCAAATAACCATGAGAAAAAAGCTACATCTCGCATATTATCAGTGGTGAATGCAGGCAACCATGAGAGCTCTGAAAGACTCTATGCCATCAAGTTGTAGGAGATGATTTGGAAGCTCTTTGCACCCTCACATACTGTCGCAAACCCCACATCACAATCTTGTGACATTAAAACAATTCCAATGTCGCTGCAGCACATGCTGGTTAGATTTTCTGGAATGAAAATAGCCCACTGGAGATTCAGCCAATATGGTAGACAGTGTTCAAGCCTGGCGGCCATGTTGGAAATCTCGCCAAAGCTGTAATACAGAACCTGGCTTTGCCTGGGTCCTCTGTGTGCCACAGCTTTTGGCATTTCTTTGTGAAAGCTTTTTTTATGTGATAAAATAACCAAATGTAATGGTGTAGGCAAGCATGGCTTATAGACTGGATGCTGGCGTTGTTTTTATATAAATCAGACCACATAAAAATGTTTTAATTGAAAGCTAATTTTTACTTGCTATCAAGGCTGTTAACGTACACATCTGTAAAACGGTGCTGGCAGATTCAAATCATAGTAAACAGCCCATCGAGCCAATGCTTGGAGTGGGCTCACCCAAACAAGCCAATGGTTGGAGAGGGTTGATCGACAGCCCCTTTATGAAATGCTACGTGTGGGTAGCGTGTGTTGTGCTGACAGAAGTTCAAGCCAAGCACTTAAAACTGTGCGTTGCCTGACTTAAAAATGGGCTCCAGACTTCAGTGACGTCGAGTAAGGCGTCTGGCTTTCAAAAGTTCAATCTAAGGGCATTTGCGTTTGTAAAGAAGGCTAATGATAATTTTCAAACTCCAGCAATATTTTAACATTTCTTCAAGCACAACAACGCACACAACAGGAATATAAATAAAAGAGCTTTGGTTGAGATTATGTTCCTATTTATATGTTTTGCCATTTTGTTTTTGATTGATAATTGGATCTATTTATATGTTTTGCCATTTTGTTTTTGATTGATAATTGGATCTAATTGTGTAAGAAATGACAAGGTGAATAAACAAGATAAGTAATCATTCCACAACCATTTTGGGCATTTCTATAGCAGGTTATGCAAGGCCTTCTGCGAACCTTAAAGCTGTTGTAGGCAACTGCCATACAGAACCACCACAAGTGTCCCAAAGAGGTCACCAGATTGTAATAAAAGGCCTAGAAACTGCATTGTTGCTATAGGAAAGGCTGTGCCTAACTATAAAATAGAATTTTGCCTGGGGGTAACATCAGTTGAGGATTGATAAAGGTTACAAAAGCAGCAATTAACAAGATCACATAAAAAGTCAATCTGGATCCAAGTCATAGATTGGCAGGAAGCCCAATGATGCAAAAAGCAAATGGCAGCAGCAGATGACATGGAGACCAGTTGCTCTTCACTTTTTTAAAATTGATGGGACATAATAATGCCTTGAGAATGGGGAGTCTGTGTAGAGCCCCATGCTGAAGCTTCATATGAATGACAAAAAGATTTGGGACCTTGTGCAAAGCAAAGTATACTGGCATGATGCATCCAATACAGAGAATGGGTTGAAGTCAAGAGGGTAGGGCAAAATAACCCCAGCCAAAACCTTATCAAAGAGCAAAGAAACTAGGGAAAGGAAATTATTAACTGTTCTCACACAAAAACGTGTATACGTTTTTTTGTCCGAGAGTGAATGTGTCCGCCAAATATTCTTTATTCGGCCTTGGGCCATAAAAGATGCTGAATGCAGAAATGTTAAAATTTGTTTTTGCACATTAAAAGCAACAACAAAACCACATCAGCATCTAGTGCACATCCACCCCCGAGACCAGATGTTATTAAAGTTCAAATAAATAGGACTGTATTTTAAATGCATTATTGACTAAATTGAACTACCGAAAAACAAATCACATCAGTAGGAAAGTGCAATAATTTAAAAACTGATTTATAACATCGAATATTAAAAGAGCGAAATAAGGGCAGTAAAAACTGTTTTCTAGGCAACGAGTAAAACTGACAAAACTTAATAAAGAGCATAGGGTGAAGTCAAGTTAAAATAGTGTGTGACAGATTTCTGGTGCATAAATCAATGATACACGATGAAATAAGGATATGCATTTGTCATTTTGTGCACATCAGTCATGGAAGGACATGCCCAATGTGGTGTTAGCTCTGATATCTATGTCCAGAACTGTAGCGCCTACAAACTGCTTAACACTGCATCCCTACTATTGCGTCTATGGCTTAGGGGCTGCCAGTTTACAAGCTTGCCACCCTTATCCAGGGTGTGGGGCAACAGCCCACATGACAATGAAGTTAAGAGATTAAGAGGTTAATGATTCAAGACAAGGAATGTAAGTATATAAAACAGTTACCACAAAAAAATAAAAAATAAAGTGGAAAGCAACATTCTGGCTGAATTCAAAGAAGTTGAATGGGTTAAGGTTATGGTATGGTGTCGTGAGAACCACAATTTTTGTGGGGATCACCCCTGGTAGATTTCATGAGCTCCTACCCCACCCACAAAAAGGCAACATGTGCTTTGGAGGATCAAAGAAAAACTGAAAGGTATTTCCCATTCCCTTAAATGAGTTGTATTTAGAGGAATGAAGGGGTGTTCGGAATCGGATAAACCTGTCAGAGAATCAGTGGCTATTGAGGAAGAGAGTGGTGCTTGCCCTAAACCTCCAGAATCGGTACACACATTAATCCTAGTATTTCATAATCATTATATTTTATTGGGTGCTAACCCTCTGCATATTAAATGAGTATGAATTCTCATCATAACTATGACTACTTCAGAAATAACAAATAATATTAGTGTGAATAAAATACATCATACAATCATGGCTCATTACACAACCCTAAACAATTCGATTAAAATTCCATATTTGCCACGAGGTGTCATATTTTCAATACTATTCTATTTGTTTCTGAGTCGTATAAATACCCCATCGTACCTGTACTCTAGAGCACTTGAACAAATGCCCCAACAGACAGAGTGCCTCGCAGCCATCAATTTCTCTCTCCACCCCTCCCTAATTAGAGGCACTTTATACCTTTTCCTCCTTGCCGTTTTACTCGCTCAGACCCCATGTGTGCAACACCAAGCTGAAAATAATGCTTTCATGTTCCATCCACCTTCGATAGAACAGGAATATTACCTGTTGCACCCCGGTAGCTCGAACGCTGAAGCACGGGGTCATTGTGTAGACAAGATTTATCCCCTACAAATACACACCTAATAGTTAACTAGACGGAATATTTTCCTTTAGCTGAAGCAGGGCAGAACAAAAGACGAGGCAATTTTGCTCATAACACTTTCTACAGCTTGCACGAAAATAAAGCAAGAAAACTCTCATGTACTTCGAGGCCTAATTTTTAGGCTGATGCGCGCATAAAAAGTGAACACACTTAATACAATATTTCATGCATAAATGTAGGCCACGGTAGCATACATTAAAGCATGTCACGCATATTAACATCTTCAGTGATGCAGAACAGTGGGAAAAGGTAAATTCTAAGAAAATACTATTTTACAGTTTGGGTGGTGGCTTTTCCTCTGACGTCATATTCAGAATTCTCCACCAAGGTGTGAGATGCTTCTTAACTAAAATGGGTTTATCCACTGTGTCCAGACACACTGTGGCGAAGAAACAGTCATGCACAAATTTCACCAACATCCCTGATGACATTTTGTATTCAAAGGAGAACATCTGGCAATGTGCCACCAAGTGGGGATACATTGTTGGGTCCATAGATCAGTGTTTCAGCTGGGGACTGATACCACCAGGCCTTCACCAAGGTCTATGACTAAAGACTCAAGTGCTCACTTAAGTCCATAAGAGTTGCTATCACTTATTGGTGCTTGCTGTGCTACTTCGAATTCTGTTGAGGCTACTTCTGGTTGGTTGGCACTTTACTGCTCCTTGAAATGAATTTGTGGATGAAGGGTCGTGACACTGCAACGCGATAGCCTGGCCTATATTCCTGTGGCTCAACTCATGTTGGATGTGGCATAGTCTTGCTCTGTGCAGATTAGATTTTTGAACTGCAAAGCTAGTCTTTATTTATGATTTATATTTATTTAGAGTTTTATATAGCGCTAGCTAGACCCGGAAGTATCAGAGCGCTTTACATAAGGAAACAGCGTGTTACCAGTTACAGAAATTTCACATTAATTACAGAAAAATTACAAATTCAATACAGGAGTTATTGGCAAGACTAGTGTTTGTATTTATTTTAAGAGACCTCAAAGAAGCTCCCCTGCAAGTTGTTTATTAATCACTGTCGAGCCATCAAAATACTGAGTAGCTGAAGTGACAAGTATGTTTTTCAGTACCCAATCGTAAAAACATCCGTTATTCACATTTGCCCATCTTTAGCTCGACACATCCTTGCTGAGCACAGCTTCAATTATTTCTCAATTTTCGGGGGATTATCTCTACTACTCACTGTGACACATCTTTGGTTTTTGGATTATGCTATCATTTAATTTCTTTTTCTTGCCCCTCCTACTGCACTTTTGACATTTTAAGCATTTTACCATGTGTCACTAATGCAGAATTCAGTGGTATTTAATGCATTGACCTTTGAAGGATGGAAGGCTGGGGATTCAAATTCACTGAGCCATCCTACTGGATGATGGGGTGAGAGGTGCGCTACCGATGTGGTACCCATTCTGTGTTGCTGTGGAAGAAAAGTGTTTAATGGTGTGGGGGTAAATGGATATCTCAGTTGCTAGTTAGGGGGAACCAGAATGCTGGGGATAAAATAGGCTAGTTATTGAGCAAAAACAAATGTAAGTACTGCTCTGCCGATACAAAGGTGAGCTGTTGAAAAAGAAGAGGGACAAGGCTTGCAAAGGTAGCAAGGAACAGCTATTTAGTTAAAGCAACAGTTCTGTGTTTTCCTGTATATTGAAACCACAAATGTTAAATTAATAAATAGTTCTTCACATTACACGATTTGAAAAACACCTATGTACATTTTTTTAAAGCTAGTGTAGTATCTTGGATGCTGTCATTGGACATTTAAAAAAAAGAAAAACAGACTGAAACACTGACAACTTAACAGGTATATCTGTCTACAATTTAAGGTCTGTGAATTATGCAGTGTTCAGTGTACAACATATAAAATGTAGATCTGCAGCAATTATATTTTTATTATTCATTTCTGTGCCCTCAGGCTCCTCCTGAAGGATGTTCGGACAAAATATTGAGAATAAAATATTGTGTAGACAAAATATCGTCTCCACATTATGTAGGACCAAAATATTGTGAAGGTAAGTTCCAATGTGTAAGCAACGTTTTACTATACGTAACTCCACATATATGGATCTTGATGACATATATATCACAACAACTACGGATTTATGAATTAATAAACCATTGTCTGCATTTACATCTTCCGCCTGAGAGCGTGCTTTACTCGTTGTGGTTGGATATATGATGGTCTGTCAGTGAGAAGGAAGCTGGTTCCAAGCCTTGGCTGCTAACACTGAAAAGTATCTGCCTACAATGTGCATCAGCCTGTCCTTCCACTCCTCACCTACCATCTCTTCTCCTAATATCCTAATAAGGTGCTTTTCTAAAAGGTTGATCTTTAGCAATTATTTTTTTAAAAGGACCTTCGGGAAGATGTGGGGGTTTTATTTTTGTTTTCTTCATCTCACAACTGTTTTTACACTTTTTAGGTGCAGTCTGCTTAATAGTCTTACTCTCAGCTTTGCTTATCTTTGTAACGATTTTGTGCCCCCTGTCTTTCTGTCTGCCTAGCTTCTTATTTCTTTTGAGGCAATCCTTAGTTGAGATTGTTAGTTTTTGCTGACTGAATTGCATATCTACATATAGGGTTCTTGGATTGCCCCACCAAATCTTTGTTATAAGTTATGCTATTGATGATATCAGCAGCATTGCTCTCTTTTTGCTCATCTTAGGGAATGACCAGTCACTTACTATTTACTCCATTGGCTTCTAGATGGCTTTCTGTACTTGCTTATATGGTGGCCCACTTGAACTGGAAAAATCACTCTGCCTTGTCGACATTCATTGCTTCCTCTCCTATTCCAACACGAGCTGTCTGTTCCCTGCACATCAGGCCTCGTGATTGTTGTGAAATGCACAGTGTTGGCACTGCCAATGTGACCCTGGAAAGAGACCTGGCATACTGCTTCTCAGTCCCAGTGCAACAAGTGTGTAACTGTAGGCCAGCCACGGAGCATCTCCACCTCCTTTTCCTTGATCATGTGATGCAATAAGCTCAGGAGAAATGTGTCTTCTCAAGATATCCTCTCAAAGTAAGTTATTCATGCTTACTCTCAATGCACCTTCTCGTATAAGGAAGTCGGGGAGTGCGGTCTCCCAACAGACAACTCAACCTGTCGCCATTTTCCCTTTTTCATCTCTGGGAGTGATTACTCACCTTCTAGGAAAACAGTGCCTTGTGGCTGTGGAAGCAGTGAAATGCTTTTTTAGTTAGTAATGAATAATGAAGAGGTTATTAAAGGAGCTCCTGGAAACATAGCAAATCCAAGATGATCTGGAATAGACAGATGCGTAAATCTTTGACCAAAAAAAGCTCTCTACAGTCGATTATTCTGCTTATATGTTGCCTCTGTCTTGGCAGTTGTTTCTGCTCTCCTACAAACACTGTTCCAGCACTGCTTAGCCATCGCTATTTGTTTTCAAAATGGAAAGTCTCTTGCAAATTTTAGAATTATTTCCCCCATATCAGGTTCTCCATCTCTCTTTTTCCACTTTATTTCTCATCAAGCACGTGCAAGAGAAACATCGCTCAGTAGAGCATAAAAGAAGTCCGGCTTCCAATGGGCATACCAATCCACCAACAATTGGAAAGTGTGTGGTGTCCCATATAAAAGGGAGCACATGAAAAAGAGGTCAAGTACAGTAATAGGGAGTTAGCAAATGTGGACCACCCCAAGGAAGGAGGTAACACCCGAAGAGAAAGGCCAGGAAAGAATAGTCTCTATTCACCAGAGTTCCTATACAGGGCCGAAGTAGTTGTCATGAAGCAGAGACAAAGGAAACCAAGAAGTTGTCATGAAGGAGAGACAAAGGAAACCAAGAAGTTGCCATGAAGGAGAGACAAAGGAAACCACAGAGGTTACCCAGAAGCCACCTGACTACCTGTTCAATGTACTTGGACCCATCCCCTGGGAAGAACTGGACAGATCATCTCCTGCTGTGACCTTGTGGCCGCATCATGGTCTGAGAAAAATATTCTGCAATTAGTGGAGTTGGGTTATAGCCACCACTGATGGGCCAATTCAGAGTTCTGCCCAACTATCTCAAAATGTTTAAAAAGAAATCTCTAAATTTCAATGTCCAACTTGTAGACACTCCTCTCTTAGCCTCAAGAGGTACAATTATTTTTGGGTGTTAAGCAGTAGTGGGAAAGGTTGTGAAGGCACTGGGTGACAGATCACTTTAAAAGCCAGTATTCACCTACACTCCACCCCAACATATGATGTCCTGACTCCTCCGTTAAGGCAGATACAGTGTCCTTCTAGGGACAGGTGAACCTGCACATTCACTACTAAAGATCCTACAACACAACTATACTGACTATGCTTGAAAGTTGACTGAGATAGTCTAGGATTTCATTACCAGTGTGGGGGGACACTAGGCATGCATGCACCTTGCTTCTACCATAGACACTCTCATTCATCACTCACTCACTTTTCCAACAGACTGCCCCTTACTTACCACTTTCATTGTGTATGTCCAATCCCTGCTGCTTTCTCACCATCCTTACTGGCTGTTCTCCTTCTTCTCCAGTCCAACTAACCTTGTCATTGAGGACCCAGTTCATGAAAACGCAGGGGCACATTGGCAGGAGGCAAAATGAAATGTGCAAATGTGTGCCCACAGTTTCTGTGCCCGCGTGGCCCATTCACAATTAAGGCCTGAATTGTTCTGGTATGTGATGGCTCTCAGGATCCACATGTGCATGGTGAAAGAACATGTTCATGCACTAGACTTCCGCCCTCATGCCCTATCACCCATGGCCGTAAATGGCACACAAATGCTGTCATTTCCACTTCCATTTATGAGTTATGCGTAGGATATGAATATGTAATCCACTGCTTGTGCATTTCACAAATGTTGGATTAAAGAGGCTGCAATGCAGACGGGAGGCATGTGCACAAGCCAATCTGTGAATACGTATTCCATACATAAAATGCATTTTTTCCCAATCTGTGCTACTACAGATTGTTAAAGAGAAAAGGTTTTGTAAACTGAGCCATCATTCTGCAGTTCGCTTTCACACTGTCGCTGTTACCTTATTCTCTTAGGTCCTGAACTACCTTCTTTCAAGTGGCGTACCGCAAAATGATGGGCCCCCTGCAGAATGCGATAAGTCTCCTATATTTCACAGATATTAATTGGCCTTAATATTAACTGGCCCTGTGCTCAGTCGGAGCCCCCTTGAAGGGTTGGGATCTCCATGGAGGGCAGCCCCTGCTTCTTTCCGCTTCTTTTCTAGTCTCCAGTAAAAAGATAATTCCTTGCCTCACAGCGATCTTAAGGGTAAATGTTGCATAGCTCTTTTGCGTTGCTCAGCAATGCGTGGGCGCAACAGCCTCGGGATAAAAAAGTTAAAGCAGTATATTGCAAAGTAAACTCATTTTCAAATGTGCAAGTGTGTCTCTAATCTTGTTACAGCTTTTATCAGTGTTCGTGATTGAAAAATGTATTTTTTGCCTATAATCCTATGACACATCTGGCACGTTGAATATTACACCACAATGCATAGAACAAGTACCATTCGGTAACATTCAACAGTCACATTGCATCCTGAAAGATATTGTTTTAAGGCTTTATTATTTGCAGTTAAACTTAGATAATTACAGATACAGTACTTCCAGAGGAAACAGATAATCAATTGCTAGAATTCACTAATTTTGTCAATAGAAATTCCTGCACAGAAAAGTCAAATCAAAATTATAACGAATTGTTATAATCTCAAACTCCTCCACAAAATGTCTCCTGTGAGCTGCATATCCTTTCCAAAGAAATCCAGTATATTTTCAACCATAATGATCCCGAATACAAATTTGCTGGTGATTCGGATTTGAACTCAAATGGGAGTTAAAGGGGCATATTATCAAGAACGGCGTTAAAAATTATTGCCGGTTTAGCGGCAGAAAACTGCCACTAAAGCGGCGATAATGGGCTTGATAATATGCCCTTGAGAATTCAATAGAAGCCCATGTTCTGGTGTCAACATGGGCTTCTATTGGAATTCTCCAGGGCATATTATCAAGCCCATTATCGCCGCTTTAGCGGCAATTTTCTGCCGCTAAACCGGCGATAATTTTAATGCCGTTTCTTGATAATATGCCCCATAGTGTCTTCCCCAGCCCTGGAGCATGCAAATAGATAACACAACACGGGAGCAGCGGGTAAGCATTACTATATTCTCTGGCATTCACTTGCACACTGTGCGTTACATCAGACTTCCCATAACCTCACCCTAATACCTCCCTGCATATCACATAGTTCCTGTTCAGGGTCCGCCCAGAACAACAAGTGTCCTAGTGCGTATAGCATCAATATGCTATGTATACGCCTTTGTTAAATAAAAAGTGGCAGACAATTTGTCGGCGAGGTGCTCACACTTGTCTGCCGGCTCAGGTGATCTGAGGTGATCGAGGTCCACCCTGATCGGGCAATGGCGGCACAGGCTCAGGCGTTTGAGCCGGACCTGGGCGGGGTCGCCTCAATCATGGTTTCAGAAGTCGACAAGTGTCACAGTAGGTGTTTAAAGTGTGATGTGTCCCGAGTGATGGCTTTTCCATGACAATGTGCTGTCACCATCTGTCCCTTGCACACCATGACCAGCAGAGGGTCAGCGGCAAATGGAATGTCCATTTTCCGCCTTTGTCTCCGTTTGATGAGTACCCAGTCTCCTTTGTCAAAGACTGTCTCCTAGGCATGGCGGTGCTGATCTGCATACGTTTTCATTTTTCTTTTCCGAGTCGCATTGGTGTCTTGAACTTTGTCAGTATTCACTGATCGATCCTGGGTCTATTGAGGTAGTTTTGTTCTGATGGCTCTCCCAAATAGCAAGGTGGTTGGACTCCCACCAGTTGTGGAGTGAGGAGTTGATCGATAGACCCAGAGGGCCCGGCACATGGCTTGGTTCAGATCGATTCCCTCCATGGACACTCGTTAAATGACCCTCTTGATGGTGCCGATGAATCGTTCAACTACACCATTGGCTTGGGGCCAGAGGGGTGTACTCTTTTGATGTTTGACGTTCTGTCGGACAAGAAATTATTTGAACTCTTTGCTATTAAAGTGCAGGCCGTTATCAGAATTCAGGATCTTGGGGATACCCCAGGTTGCAAAGATGTCATCAAGCCGTTCTATTACTTTGTCATGGGTTGTTGAAGACAAGGTTTCCACCAAAGGAAAATACAAATATCTGTTGATGACTACCATGAGATGGTGGCCATTTCCTAAAGACCCAAAGAAATCAACTGCAACTCTCTACCAGGCATGGGCAGGAAGGTCAGACATTGTCACTGGGTGCTACGTCACCTTGGGGGACAAACAATTACAAATGTGACACGCTTCCAGCTCTTTCTAGACTCACTCATCTAGTCGAGGGAACCACACTCAATCTCTTAAGGCTCTCTTGGTGGCTACAATACCACAATGTACTTCATGGGCCAGTTCGAGGACCTGCTGCCTTAGGCTCTCCAGTATGATGATTCTTGAGCCTCTTAATATTTCGCCTTCTTGGTTAACTACTAACTCTTCCTGTACATTTTTGAACTTTTGAAATTCAACATCATCGGCAAGTGGCTGTGTACTTTTTCTCCATGATTGCGCTGTAATCAGTTTTTGATGATGGTCATGTCTTTGTCTGTGTTGGTGGCAGCAGTGATTTGTTCCACATACAGAGCCGTTGGTGTGCTGGACCTCAAAATAAATTTGCAATATTCCTCAACCGTCCTGGATGTCGAACTGTGACGATGTAGTGGCACTCTTTAAAAGTAATCTGCTGGCTTTTGATCCTTCCCAGGTCTGTGTACAATCTCATAGTGGTACTCTTGCATTCTTATCCGTGAATCGTTTTCCATAGATGGATACATGAACATTTTTGCAGGCCCACTCCACAGCCAAACTCTCCTTTTCCTGCTGAGAGTAGGCATGTTCGGTTTCACACAGGCTTTGACTAGTACAGGCCACAATGTGTCTCTGAGCATTCGGGTGGCCATTTTGTTGAGCAAGAATCGTCCCCAGCCCCACCGGCTCGCATCAACTGTTATTTCAGTATGTAACTTGAGGTCGAAGTAGGCCATTTCAGTTGCATTCTCAATCATATGTTTTATTTCTTTGACACTCTGGTCACATTCAAGAGACCACTGGCACTTGACATTTTTCTTTGTTGAGTCTCTTAAAGGGGCACTCACTGTAACAAAGTTGCGAATGTATCTTGAGCAATAGCTGGCCATGCCTAGAAAGTATTGCAGCATTGTAACATCCTGAGGGGGGCAAATGGATGATGGTGCTTGCACCTTGTTGGGGTCTGGAGTCATTCCCCCATCAGAGAATATGTGCCAAAAACATACGTTTGGTTTTGTGAAACTCCAAATTTGCAGCATTTAGAGTGAGACCTTCATCAGCAAGAAATGACACACTTGGGTAAGAGCTTTGTCGTGTTCTTTCTGTATTTCCCCAAAAAACAGTATGTCATCACTGTAATTCAAAGCACGAGTAACAGGTTGGATTACCCAGTAAATAACATGCTGAAATATCTCAGCAGCCCAAGATGCTCCAAAACTCAGTCTCTTATATTTGAACAAACCAACATGAGTAAAAAAAGTAGTAATATACCTGCAGTTCTCTTCCAGCTCGAGTTGATGGTATCCTTTAGTCAGGTCAAGATGGGAAAAGACTTTGGCTCCATTCAATTGCATGATCATGTCCACTATGTGTGGATCAGGGTGTCTCTTCCTTTCAATTGGTTTGTTTGATTGGTGCATATAAACACAAATGCGCACCGCTTCGTTACTGTCCTTTTTTGATTCCAGTATTAAGGGTGAAATCCAGGGCATGGGGCCTATGGAGCGTTCAGTTATGTCATGTTTTACAATTGTTCCCAAATCCTTTTCTACAGCCTCTTGTAGATGAAAAGCAACTCTACTGTACCACTGAGCAACAGAGCGAATGTCATCATTGAAATGAAGCTGTACTTTTATTTTCTTGAGTTTTCCCAGCCCACGGAATAGCAACAGGAATGGCTTGTGATCTCAGAGTGAGCACAGAGGTTGTAGTTGAGGGATATCAACCCCATGTCATTAGCCGTAGCAAAATTGAGCAACCATGCACTAGACGAGGTCCCTTGTAGAACACAGATGGTGGCCTGCACTGACATCTTTTTGTTTTGCCTCGTTGCTGTGAGCAACCCTTGACTTTGTAGTGGTTTAGAGGTGGCCCTTGTATATACCTTCATGCCTGGCAGATTGAGGCAGCGCACATGAAATAGGCTGTTAAACTTTTCCACTGGCATAATTTTAATCGATGCACCACTGTCTATGATGAAGGTTATCTGGTAACCATTCGCTTTCAAGGTGATTTTGGGACAGTGTCCAAATGAAGTTTGTTGCTTTGCTTGGTGAGTTTTCCTTGAACTGTGATCTTCTTTACATGCAGCTAACCCCACACGTGCACACCTTCCTTTGATAGATATCATCAGCGCAAACCCATCTTCTTTGCTGCTACCTCGATAGTGTTGTTGAAGAACCTTTGTACAATGAACTTGACGACGATTGATTTTGCTTGCTTTCTACTTGTCGTAGCTGATGTTGCTTCCTGATTTTGTGGGCATGAGAGTGCTTTTGGAACAATCTAGCGCCCATCTTTTCTTTCTGTCTTGACTCGCTAGATTTTTCCTTGGCTCGGCACAGAGCTATTAAATGGTTCTCTTTCCCACAAACTTTGAAGACCTGTCCTGGGGCTGGACATTTACCTTCATGGGGAAAGGAAAACCCACATCAGAAGCATAGCTTTGATTTCTTCAAAGACGTCGACTCACGTTCATCTTGTTTGTGCTTGTGCTTGCTTTTCATGATCAATGGTGATTCACTGTGTGCTGCTCCTGCTTCCTTGTCAGCAGCTTGTCAGTCTGCTTGTTCTTCTGCTCTTGCAGCCATCAGCATTTTCTCTAGATTGTGTGTTTCTCTCCAGATGTGCCTTCTAAAAGAATCTGAAAGGCAGCCATCAATGACTCTAAGGCGCATGGTTTCTTTGTCAGTGAAGTCAAAGAACATGCGATGTCTAATGAGTGCATCTTTCAAAAAACTCATCCATTGTTTCAGCAACCTGTTGTCATGTTTGGTTGGAGACATACCTTTCATAATCGACATTTGCCATTGGATTGAGCTTGGCTTCAAGCGCTTCTTTTACTTTTTGGTATGATGTTGCATCAGTCTGTGAAACTATCTTTAGCACTTCTTTCACTCCAGCACCTGCAAGGTTTTTCAAATATTTGATGATCTTCTTGTCATCTTCTTCCTGTAACGCATCTATGAAGCCATCAAATGTTTGGATACACATAGCCCACCTGGCACCAATGTTTTTCTTCTTAGAAGTGTTGAAAGGCAGTGGTGGTTTTAGAAATGCAGCTGCATTGTATTTCACACTCCTTTCTGCCGCCATTGTGTTGGCACATGCCGTTCAGGCGATCACGGTGCAGGATGACTCCGACAACTTTTGCAAGCACCATCCTTGTGATTGAGTATGGGTCAGAGTACGCTTCGATCACTTGTGATAGTGAGAAACTTCTCTGTTTCAATTACCTTGTTGACATTATCATTATATCTTGCTTCATCTGTCTAATTGCTCTGTATTCAGAGAACAGCACAGCGTCTCTATTTACCACCTCACCAGCAGTTTTTTGTCAGGTGTTTGAATATGCTCCTCTGCAGGGCTTTCAATTTCTTCTGCGGCCATGTATGGGCTGGAGCAGGGCTTTGACTCCACATGGGCCTGTTGCAGACTTCATTGCATCGATTCTGGGCACACATGGCAAGCACGAGCAGTTTGCTGTACCATTGCAAAATCGCAAGGAGAGCAGTCTTGTTTTTCTGGGGCACAAATCCCCTATGCATCGCTAGTTGTAGGATCTTCCCCAGTCCTGGAGCTTGCAAATAGATTATGTCACACAGGAGCTGCAGTTAAGCATTACTTTATTCTCTAGTATTCACTCTCACACTGCATATTACATCATATTTCCCATAACCACAACCTAATACCACCCCGCATATCATGTAGTTCCTGTTCAAGGTCCGCCCCAGAATCACATGGGTCCTAGTGCATGTAACATCAATATGTTACAGGAGTTTCCATCTCAGTCGGGATTCAAACAGGTGTTTTTCCTGTCCTGTTAGGTCCTTTTTTTCACACTAATTCAGCCACGAAAAAACTTAATGAATTATTATAGGAAAAATGCTATACACAGAGTTTCGCAGCTCAAAATGTAGGAAATCTAAAGATTAGCACTTTATGTATTTGCTGGTATTTGGGGTGATAATACTGCACTCAGTAAATACCAATACATCTAGGTGCTAGTGCTTGATTTGAGCCGGTGGGGGTCACCAGCACTTATTTTTCCACATGAGATATTTACAGAGAACAAAAGAAGGAAAAACACACAGATTCGAAAGACGGAGAGAGAGAAAGTTGAAAAAACCTTCACAAAGGGAGAAAGCAGGAACCTGCAGGAGTGAGATAAAGGGCCAGGGTGGGTCTGGTAGTGGAATAAAGATATGCCAAAAGTTTTTACGTTTGGTCTTCCATTATTTTCTAATGTAACAATTTAACATTGCTTTTTACATTGCACTTTATATCTGTGACTTTAACATGTGACATTAGTTTTGAGTGTAACATCTTGTTTCATTAAATATATAATGGTGGTGTAGTTTCCTTTGCCATGTCATTTGAAGTTCTTTCTGGAAAGAGTTGCATTGATTGAAGTGTTCTTAATTTCCCACCGTATTATTGTAATAGTTGGTTGATATTCACAATAACTAAATTCGCTTTGTCTGAGAAGTACATTGCTGCTCAGGCTAATCTACCAATGTTTTGTCAAATTAGTAATCATTGATTTGCAGGCATTCCCAGATACTCCTGTTTCGTGAATATCTGGGAATGATTTTGGCTCAAAATAATGAGAACATCATCAGTTTAGAGCAAGATTAATGCAAGTGGATTTATTTAGTGGAATATGAGGCCCATCATGGGATTTAAACAAAATATGCATAACCTCAATTTCAAATGGCTAACACTTGGCATGCCCTAAAACTATGGGAAAAAATCAAATCAGTCATGGAGAAAAAGATCAATGCAAGAAGACGTCATCTGGAGCAACTTGACCTACCAGTGTAGGAATATGCACATTACAACGTGATGTAATACATCGCGTGCCATTACAACGCGGTCGTTACAACAACCGCGTTGTTAGTACGCAATGTATTACATCGCAAGTCTTTACAATGACTTCTACTAGGGGGCGCGCTGGACTTATCAATAGTATTATTTACTATTCCTACTCCAGTTTGCGCAACAGTAGAGAAGGTGTTGGAATTCATTTCCAATACCTCAGCGCCCCCTAGTGGAATTCGTTGTAAAGACTTGCGATGTAATACATCGCAGTGTAATGACCGCGTTGTAAAGGTTGTTTCCCCCAGTGAACACAACCCTGTAGGTGTGTCTTGCTTTATCAGAAATAGAGAAAAGACCAACGTGTCATGAGTTACAAATCAGGATTAAGGGATTAAAATTAGATTTTCTTCGTAAGGTATTATTTCAGGAGGAAAGATTTTTAATTCCTGTCTGAAAATTGAGAGTGGTGGGAAGAGACAGTCCTCAGTGGCTTGTGTTTTCAGATTCATGAGACGGACACATAAGAAGTTGTTGAGAGTATACCATTTTCTGAAGATTAACATTTATAGACATTGATCCTCTTTGCTGCTTGAAGTAAAAGCAAAACAAATCTGGCACATTGAAAAATTATTTTACAAAACCAACAACATACTATTTTACAAATTTTACATATTTAAACTGGCAATTATACATTAAAGCTGCCCACACATTCCCCCAAAATTGCCCACATCCCATCAAAAAAGACTACATTCCTTTAAAAAAACGACATAAATATTTTTAAATATAAGTATTTGCCCCATTACAAAAGTGCATAAATAGTACATTCATTGATTAATATCAATTTATATATGATTTATTTAGGATTGCCCACTTAATTTAGCAATAAACCTCACAATTCAAAATTAAAATATAATACATAGCTTATAAAATTAAACTAATAAATAACAAGATATAAAATAATTAACATTAATCAATTAATTCAATTTAATTCAGTTCATGGCACTTATGGAGTGCACATTTGCCTCCGGAGATTCATCCTGGTGCTAGCGGATAGCTCATTAATGAAGCGGGAAAGCTGGCGGACTACACACCCATAAGACAAGTATCAAACAGAAGAGTTTTGAGACTATGTTGAAAAACAGATTCCGATGGACTGCAATGCAAACTAAGTGGCAGTGCATTCCACAACTTGGAGGTCAGATTAGTGAAGGAATGCCTCCCTCTTCTGATTTACATGGAACTTAGAGCAGTTTGAGATTATTAGATCTCAGAGCTCTGGATTAAGAAAAGAGCTTGAATCTTCTCCTCGGGTAAAGAGGACCTTTGTGAGTGAAGGCTCTAAGGGCAAAAGTAAGTGCCTTAAATTGGATTCTCTTGATGACAGGGAGCCCGTGAAGATGCCGAAGATGATGAGACACTGGCCAGCGCAAGGGAATTTTCAAAATTAGGCGTGCAGCATAATTCTGGATAATTTGGAGCCGTTGGATTAAAAAAAGCCGCAAACACAAGTATAAACTGTTGGCATAATCCAGTTTGGCTGTAACCAGGACATGGACAATCGTTTTCTGTGATACCTCAGGAATAAGGTGGAGCATCCGTCTGAGAGATCTAAAGGTAGCGAAGCAAGATGCGGATAAAGATTTGATTTGTGGCTCAAAAGCAAGGTTAGAATAGAATCTTACCCCTAGGTCCTTATCCAGGAGTGCTGGGAGGAAGCAGCACCCAATCAGGTGGCCACCATAGGCTAGCCTCCGGGAAATACTTGGTAGTAAAGAGGAGGATCTCAGTTTTTTCTAAATTCAGTTGAAGGCAGCTTCCCTCTATCCATTCCACCACTGCCTTCAAGCAAAACTTGAAGGATCTCAGGGTTGCTGGCGCGTTTTCATGGAAGACCAAGAAGAGCTGGGTGTCATCAGCATAGGAGACCACTCGCAACCCCCAGGTCGCCACAAGTTTTGCCAGTGGCTCAAGGTAGATATTAAAGAGGGTGGGGGCTAAGCGCCCAATTCATTTATGATAAAAAAACACTACCCATCCAATCCCAATAATCAGAAAAAAATATATCCATTTCTATAATAATTAAAAAAATTAAAATGAATCTCATGACATACATATTAAAATAAAGAAATACAATAGAACACTTTAATAAAAACGATATTCAAGTAAATGATGTTTTAGACTTCAACTTGTAGTAAAACAGTAAATAAATATATGCTTACCTTTTGATATATTGGTACACAATATTTTTGCAGTCACAATACTTAGACTACAATGATATCGTCAGACAATAGCTTTGAGTCCAAATTTAGGGGGGGACACATAATTCTACATGGTTATCTATTGCTTCTGCTGAGGGACGCAGGATCCACAGGGCAGTGGTCGTCATTGTGCAGATAATTCATCAGATGTTTGCTTATCATTCAGAGTCTCCGTGACTTAAATAGTATGTCTTAGGCTATTGCAGTAAGTCTCTTAACATGAAGCCTATGATAGCATTTAAGCAAAGATCTCCACAAATTTAAGGCACGTTTCCTTCTTCTGAGCCTTTGTGGCTGCCTGTTCTTTCCCCTCATGCTTGAGCTGTCTTCTGTTGGATGTATGATGTAATCTGCTTTGGGGTCCTGCCTAGTGCTAGCTATTCATTCTAAGGGGATACATGGAGTAAATTCATTCAAAGAGCACTATGGTTTGGAAGGTGAAATGATTCTTCTAGACAATGTCTTAGTGAAAACAGGCCAATTATGCATATTTTGAAACTCTCATAATGCAAAGTTTCAATGTCAATCTTTTGTGAAGGTTGATTTGCAGCTTGTTTGTCAGACCATACGCAGTGTCACAACAATATCCCCTCTGAGCACCCTTCAGGTTTCTAGTGTCTATCGCCTATAGTGGTATTTTAGTGGCAATCTATCTGTGGTTTACCCTTGCTAAGATTAGAACCTGATGGAGATAAGAACCTGAAAAAAAGCAGAAATGTTTACCTTCCTTCTCATAGATCGCTCATGTACACACTTAGTATTATCGATGGCTGGGGTGCATACTCAGTGTAGGTAAGAATGAAAACAAGCATTGGTTTGCTTATGCATATTTGTTTCCATTCACAAGCATATTACACAGTGGCAGTCGCCACTGAATATTATAGTTTGGATTGTGTTTCCATAGGAAATGCTTTTTTGGTTTGCTTATCTTTGACACCTTTTGAAAAATCTTCTCAAAACTTTGGCCCTCAAATTTTTTTCAGCTCCTTCCTATAAAGCTTTGGGGGGGGATCTTTCATGCGGAGGCCAAGAAAAAGGGGAGGGTCCCAAAATGCATTTTCCACATTGATTTTTCCATAGGAACTTTAGACACAGCTACAGCCCAAACCCCTGAATGGATTTTCACAAAATTTGAATGAGATCTAGATCTTAGTCCAGAAAGAGTTAATTTTATGATTTGGTGTACATTCGTTTAATAGTTTTTGAGCAGTTAATGCTCAAAAACGTTGCATATGTCACGCCGCGGGGGATGCGCAGACCCGAGAGATCTCCAGCTGAGATCTGATTGGCTGCCACCACATCAACAATGATATGGCGGCAGCCACCTTACAACTTGGAAGCCTGGTCTGGTGGCTCAGTGGACTAGTGCATTCACTGCAGGGGCCTGTGTTCGAACTCATGGTCACAGGTTCAAATCCCGGCGGTCCACTCAGGCTTTCATCCATCTGAGGTCAATAAAAAGACTACCATTGAGTTGGGTAAAAATAAACATCTGTTATTCAGCGCCAAGATGCCCCGTTGGGGGTGAATGTGCGCTTACAAATACACATGTTATGTAGGTAACTCAGTCCGAATCCTAAAAAAGCAAGCAAAAAGACATAGGGGGAAGGGTGGTCTCCAGTGCTTCTTTTTTCATAAACCCCCAGGGTAGACCAGGGCCAGAGGTAGCGCAAAATGTTTATTTTTGGGGAGAGGCACCTGGGCCCCCCTCCTCAAGCCTCTGTGAGGCCCCGAGGACCCCATCCCCGGGGCCAAGTTATAAAATGAAGGGGGTTGGCCACTCACCTGCTGTGCACGGCCAAAGGCAGCATGAGGTTGGCTGCTTTCCCCCCAGTAGGGGCTTTACATATGGTAACAAAATATTACTTAACGTTAAAAAAAACGTAGAAATTCACTGAAAAAAGTGCCCCCACCGTGCACTGTAATTGCTCCAAATATTGCATCACTTGTGACATCTTCTATGATATCATTAATAATATCACTGCAACATTTGCAAGAAAATTATTGATGAGAAAACTGTGCATGGCGGGGTGCGAGTTATAGTTACCTTAGAGCACTATTTATAGTTACCAGATCTAACTATAACTAGTGAATTTTGTACATTTAATGGGTTAAGTTGTCACAGAAACTCTCACCTAACTCAAATTTTACTTTAACCTTTGTTTTTTCCAGTGGATATACATATCACTCCAGTGACTCGGCAAACCAAAGGCAGCACAGCAGTTCATGTTTATTTAATTTTTTGCTTTCTAATTGACTTGCAGCCTCATGAGCTCTTTTAGTGCATCTGGTATAGTGCACTCCACACCTCTGACCCTTTGAACCGGATCATTTTGCACTGATGTAGGCTCATTTATATGGACACGCAGAAACATTAGCAGGCTCTTCGGAATCTTCTGGGCCTCCTGGGGTTGTGATGTGGAGCGCATTTCTCCAGGTGGAAGGTACGCTTGCAGTCGCGGCTCCTGGAGGGAGTGCTGCGGGGTGGTGGGGCGGTGGAGGGGTAGGGTGGGGGGTAGTAAACTCCGGCATATGGCCGAACGGAGGTAAGTACATAAATAAATAAATAAAACTAATTACATTGCGCGCGCCGCATCGCCATTTGGCATTGCAGCGCGCGCAATGTAATTCGTTTTATTTATTTATTAATGTACTTAACTCCGTTCGGCCGTATGCCGGAGTTTACTACCCCCCACCCTGCCCCTCCCCCGCCCCGCCGCTCCGCAGCACTCCCTCCAGGAGCCGCGACTGTATGCTTGTCTCATTGAAAGGTATATCATTTCTGACGTGCGTCTCTCTGTTTTTAGGAGTCTATGCAGGGCTTTTGACAGCAGGCTTCGCTTGGTTTCCTCTTTCAAGCCTAGAATTGATCCACAGCTGCTGCTCTATTCTGAAACTTACAGAAATTGCTTAAGTACTGCGAATATACCTCCTTTTCTTAGCTCTGAATCTGTAATTCACTCAGCGCACTACTTACAGTATTGGGATGACTGCGCACAAGCCTCGGCTGTGTCAAGAGACAGATGCTGCCTTTCAGGGAGACTGATAACGAGGAGAGCGGCTTAGAGCAGCTCGTTTCCGCAGCAGCCTCCCTCTCTCTGCCCCTTCATCCAGCGGGCACACCTCAGTGAGTCCTCTAAGTCCTGCGGTGCGACTCTCAGCCTTGAACTTCACACCATGCCAACATGGTTAAAGTTTATTCCAATCTTGGGCAGAGTCTGAACGCTGCGTCCCTGTCAGGAAAGTTTGCATCTGTTTGTCATATTGACTTACACCCGAAAGAAACTGTTCTGAATTTATCTCTACGAATAAATATATATTTTTACTTTGTACGTGCACTATATCCACCAAAACGAGTTCTCTATCAGCCTCATTTATAGTTGACAAAAATCCGGTTTTTATGGGGTAAACATCAGTGGCTGCTCGCAGAGGGAGTGCTGCGGGGCGGAGAGGCCGGGTGGGGAGGGGCAGGGTGGGGGTAGTGGACACAGACATTCGACGGACAGGAGTAAAGTAAGTAATTAAATAAACATAACTATTTACCTTGTGCTCGCTGCATCGCCAAGTTCATTATTTACTTTACTCCTGTCCGTCGTATGTCCGTGTCCACTACCCCCCCACCCTGCCCCTCCCCCGCCCCGCAGCACTTCCTCTGCGAGCCGCCACTGGTAAGCATGAGGAAAAAGAGAAGTTGAGCTTCGAACTTTTTCCTCATATTTAAACTTTAAACCATGACCGCCCTGGAGGCCATTGAGCTGTGAAAACACACATTGAAAACGCGGTCTTTCTATGAATACATTACGGACTGTCTACCTTAACAGTGCATAAAGAAACAACAAAAAAACGCATGAGCATACGCACTTTAATGCCTCCTGCTTTTAGCACCAGTGACTGAAACTGCTCGCATATTGGGTGCATTCAGTGCAAGAAAACCGCATCTTTAGTAAAAGATGCCTTTTCCATAAATAGTGTGCTTTTTCTTTATTCGCTCATGCAGAATCGCTAAGCCTGCATGAGTGAATAATGTGCAGAAATGAACTGGTTAGAATAGAATGTGTAAGTGAGACAGTCAGTATCTCTTTGTTTCCTGCTCTTTCATTCACTCACTGTCTGGTGTTTCGTTCAGTCAGTCTTTATCATCAGTATGAGGACAGTTCTGTTCCTCATGGTGTGGGCTAAAGAGATCCCAATATACACGTGCTCACACACATGTTATGTGTATTTGTAAAACACACTATCATCTGCAAGGGTATCCTGGCACTGAACAGGTGTGTGTGCCAAGCCCTACCTATGGTAGGTTGGTTAATTGAAAAGACAGGTCTTCAGGTCCTTGAGAAATTCGAGAAGAGATGGTTCTAATGTGGAGAGGGAGGGCGAACCACTCTTTAGGAGCGATGTAAGAGAACGGTCGTCCTCCTGAACTTATTCTGTGTATGCGTGGAATGGTTGCAAGTAGGAATCCTGCGAAGCAGAGGTTTCTGGATGGTTGGTGGAGGGAGATGGGACTGTTCAGGAAGGTGGGGCCTGAGTTATGGAGTACCTTGAATGTATATGTGAGGAGTTTGAATTGAACGCGTTTGTGTATTGGAAGTCAGTGTAGTCCCCTGAGGTGTGGTGTAACGTGAGTTCTGTTTGGGAGGTTGAGGATGTGTCTAGATGCTGAGTCCTGGATGGTCTGTAGTCATCTAGTGAGTTGTTCGGTGATCCCTGCTTAGAGGGCGTTCCCTTAGTCCAACTTGCTGATGACTAGGGCATTAGTGAAAGTTTTTCTTGTGTTTCTTTGAAGCCATTTGAAGATCTCCCTCAACATTTCAGGGTGTGGAAGAAGGATGCAGTGACGGTGTTGCCTTGTGCAGTCATGTCCAGTTTGCTGTCGTTGATTATTCCGATGTTCCTGGAGTGGGTTCTGGGTGTGGGTGCAGGTCTGAGTCCGGCCTGACACCAGTTGGAGTTGCATGGTGAGGTGTTCTTACCGAAGATCACTACTTTTGTCTTGTCCATGTTGAGCTTGAGATAGTTGGCTTTCATCCAGTTAGTGACTTCGGTCATGCAAGCGGTGAACTTGCTTCTTGTTTTGGGGGTTTTGTCTGAGAATAAAAGTATGAGTTGTGTGTCATCTGCGTTAGAGAGGATGTTGGTGTCATATGCATGGATGACATTGGGCAGAGGGATCTTGTATGCGTTGAAGAGGGTGGGGCTGAGCGATGAACCTTGAGGAACTCCGCAGATGAGTTTGTGGGCTTCCAAGAAATAAGGTGCCACACTGACATCTTGAGTTCTATCCATTAAGAAGGAGCAGATCCAGTGGAGAGCAGGTCCTTGTACGCCAATCTCTTGCAAGCTCCTGATGCAGATGGAGTACAAGACCATGTTAAATGCAGCAGAGAGGCCCAGAACAATTAGTTCTGCTGTGTCTCCTCTGTCAAGGATCATGTGGATGTCAACTATGGTAGCAATGAGTACTGTTTCTGTAGTGTGGTTGGGCCTGAATCCAGACTGTCTGGCATCGAGGAGCTGGTGGTTGCTGAGGTGGTCAATTGATTAGTTTCTCTTAGTCCTTTGCCGGGGATGGTAGGAGGGAGATGGGTTTGTAGTTGGAAAGCGTGGATGGGTCAGCATGTTTCCAGATGTCCAGGAATGTTGCTGAGTCAATGGAAGCATTGAGGATGGTTGTTAGTGCTTCAGTGATTAGTAGAAGTCCTTTGGAGAAGGCATGAACACACACTAAATTTGCAATAGGTTCCCTATTTTTTGGCTCTTCTGGGGAGCACACAAATAAGTATACCCTCACCGATCATTAATGATATTTGTACTCGTGTTTTGATGACACCACATATCATACTCCCTTTCAGCAGCTTCAAGCCCCTTACGCTGTGAACATATGCATAAACCAAACCTAAAACTAATAACATAAAACATTAAGAATAAAATATTGACTTACGGCAATAAATGCGTTTAGTGGAGAAAATATTTCCTCATCATATATATTTTTAGCTAAAGAGGTTGAAACATTTTAAGGAGCTGGCTAGTGTCGGTTTGGATCTGGTAGCCTTTAAGAGGAATAAACTACGGGCAGGCTTGGCAGTAAACAAGCACTGGCAAAGCCAATAGGTCTTGCCTATGGGAGATCTATTGGCTTAGTCAATGTTTTTTAGCCATATTGTACAACTTTTGTATAAGAGTAATATTATAGTATCATATCATAATAAAGAATATATATAAGTTATACAATTTATCATAACATAATAATATAATATGATTGTATGATAACTTTTGCAAGGTATGGTATGGCCAGGTATTGTGTGGTATGTCATTCTATAGTATGTATGGTATGCTAAGGCCTCTCGTTGTATAGAATGGTATGATATAGTATGGTATGGTATGGTATTACCTGTCATTGTGTAGTTTGATATGATAAGTTATGGCCTGTCGTTGTATGGTATGGCATGGCCTGGCATTGTATTTTATGGCATGGTGTGGCCTATTATTGTGTAGTATGGTATGGTATGGCATGGTCTGTCGTATAGTATATGATATGGTCTGGCTTGTCATTGTATGGTGTGGTATGGTATAGTATGGCATGGTATTAGTTGTCATTCTACAGTATGTTATGATATGCTATGCTAAGCTAATGCTTGTCCTTGTATTGTATGGTATAGTATGATATGGTAATGTATGGTATGGTATGGCCTTGTATGAACTGTAAGCAGAGGTATGGTATGGCCTGTCATGCTATGGCCTGTCATTGTATGGTATGGAATGGTATGGTATTGTATACTGTGGTGTGACCTGTCATTGTCATATGATATAATATGGCCTGTTTTGTATATTATGGTGTGGCCTGTCATTGTATGGTATGGTATGCCCTGCTCTCTTGTAGTATGGTATGGTATGGCCTGTTGTCATTGTATGGTATGGTGTGTCATTGTATACTATGGTATAGTATGGCAAGATATGGCTTGTGCTTGTTTAGTATGGTGTGGTCTGTCATTGTATGGTACGGCATGGTATTGCATGTCATGATATGGTATGGTATGGTATGGTATGAGATGGTATGTTATTGCATGTCATTGTATGGTATGGTATGGTATAGTGTGATAGGGCCAGTCATTGCATGATATTATATGGCTTGTCATTGCACAGTAAGGTATAGCTTGTCATTGTACAGTATGGTATGGTATGGCCTGTCATTGTTCAGAATGGTATGGTATGGCTTGTCATTGTATAGTACAGTATCATATGGTATGGCCTGTCATTCTATAGTATGGAATGGTATTTCATTATTTGGCCTGTCATTGTATAGTATGATATGGTATGGTATGATCATCTTTGTTACAATGTACTTCAGAAGGAAGTGCAATAGGAGCGGCCAAGCAAACAAAAACACGCCTTACAATGTTACACACCTTACAATGTTATTTAATGCTAGAATTTTCTATCTAACCCTTAACTGTGCAAACATGAACCAATTTATTGCACATCCTATTTTTTGCATTAACATTTTAGTCATGCCCTATTGTTAAAAATGGGGGTCTCTAGTTGGCAGAGATAGGTACCTTTGTCCAAATAGGGACCTTTGCTTCTAGTCAGGGAAAGGGGGATACACTTCTAAAATAACCCCTGCTCACCCCCTTGGTAGCTTGGCACGAGCAGACAGGCTTATCTCAGAGGCAGTGTGTAAAGCATTTGTGAACACATACAGTAATACAGTGAAAACACTACAAATGGACACCACACCAGTTTAGAAAAATAAGTAATCTTTATCTAAACCAAACAGGACCAAAATGACAAAGATCCACAATAAGACTTTCAAATGGTAGAAATAGTTCAGTTCAAAGCAAATTGCAGATGTGACACTTTTCACACAAAGTACCTTGGATGCGTTGCGCACACAAACAAAAAGGGCCGCAGGGAAGGTGATGCGTCGGTTCCTTACACTCAGGGAAGGTGATGCGTTGGTTCCTTGCTCCGGGGGAGGTGATACGTCGGTTCCTTACTGCTGCGCAGGGAAGGTGATGTGTCGGTTCCTTACCGGAGGGGAGGTGATGCGTCGGTTTCTTACTGCATGGGGAGGTGATGCGTCGGTTTCTTACTGCGTCCCCCAACGATGCGACTAACCTGGCACCTCGATGCGATGCGACGATCCAGAACGATGTGTGGGTTCTTGCAGCTGCACACCAGGGCTTGCGTCGGAATTGGTGCAGTGATCTCGGACTTCGGAGACCGGTGCACTCGATGCGGCGTGCAGTGATTTCTCGAGCCGCAGGCTGGCGCTGCGACGGTTTCTTCGGCGATGCGTTGGAAACGTTTCTTGTTGTTTGTAAGGAACAAAGGTACCCCCTAAAGTTACTTTGAAGGTCCAAGAGTAAGGGGAAAAGATTCAATATATAAAGAACACTCTTGTCTGACCTAAATCTTTAGAAAGGCGGTCCACAAGGACTCAAACTAGCGGGCATATCAAAATAATGAACCATGCAGATAGACACAAAAGTATGAAAATATCAAAATTATTTATTTATCATTTTTTGTATTTTTTTAATTAATTAGACATGTGTTCATCATGCCTTTTTTAATATCATATGATCATTAATTTAATTTTTTTTTTACATGAACACTGATTATTTACAAACATACACTGAAGACATATATTTTTTCCATACACTGACAATGACTACAGGAGAAAGATTTTTAACTACAAAAAAGGTTTGGATACATCCAAGCTCAGTTAGTTTAGAACAGTAGATCTAATTTGAATCATATCATTGTCATATTGTCAAAAGCGGGACCCCCAGGAATTGACATCCGTCATTCATACAAAACAAACATACTCACTCCACTTATACCCAACATACATACACAACACTGAATCTATTACAACCAAGGGACTGCAAATCTCATCCTCATTCCTCTTCAATAGTACAATTTAAGCAGAATTGATACATATGTATATTGACATTATTGGTCTCGTCGAACTCCCTTGGTGCAGGTCAACGCACGTTTCGGTGGAACATGACCACCTTCATCAGGACCACTACTTCAATGAGTAGTCTGAGGGGTAAAAAACCCACTGGGTTTTCTGAGCGCACAACTGTGTGCCTTATAATCGGTACTCCTTCTTTCGTTCGGAGTCACAGAAAGTTAATTAGCAGTCTTGCTCGCTAGAGTGCGGAACCCTAGAAAAATAGATAAATAGAAGACAATGAAAACCCCTCCATCGAGGATGGCTAGCTGCTATATGTATCAGATGTAAAGATAGAAGATTTAACCATCCACGGAAAAGTCCGCATCAGTACTGGTTGTATTTTCAATCGACCAGAAGGAGTACCGATTATAAGGCACACAGTTGTGCGCTCAGAAAACCCAGTGGGTTTTTACCCTCAGACTACTCATTGAAGTAGTGGTCCTGATGAAGGTGGTCATGTTCCACCGAAACGTGCGTTGACCTGCACCAAGGGAGTTCGACGAGACCAATAATGTCAATATACATATGTATCAATTCTGCTTAAATTGTACTATTGAAGAGGAATGAGGATGAGATTTGCAGTCCCTTGGTTGTAATAGATTCAGTGTTGTGTATGTATGTTGGGTATAAGTGGAGTGAGTATGTTTGTTTTGTATGAATGACGGATGTCAATTCCTGGGGGTCCCCGCTTTGACAATATGACAATGATATGATTCAAATTAGATCTACTGTTCTAAACTAACTGAGCTTGGATGTATCCAAACCTTTTTTTTGTAGTTAAAAATCTTTCTCCTGTAGTCATTGTCAGTGTATGGAAAAAATATATGTCTTCAGTGTATGTTTGTAAATAATCAGTGTTCATGTAAAAAAAAATTTAATTAATGATCATATGATATTAAAAAAAGGCATGATGAACACATATGTCTAATTAATTAAAAAAATACAAAAAAATGATAAATAAATAATTTTGATATTTTCATACTTTTGTGTCTATCTGCATGGTTCATTATTTTGATATGCCCGCTAGTTTGAGTCCTTGTGGACCGCCTTTCTAAAAGATTTAGGTCAGACAAGAGTGTTCTTTTATATATTGAACGTTTCTTGTTGTTGCAATGATTTTCCAGCTGCCAACAGCCAGAACAACCTCCAAAGGCCCCGAACAGCTACATGCACCTCTTGGCAGGTCAGAACTCACAGCAAGGAAGTTCAGGGGAGCTGGGGGTGAAGTATTTCTGTCCCTGAGACTTCAGAACAGGAGTCAAGCTCTTCTTCAAGCCCTTGGAGATCTTCCTCAAGCAGGGGACACAGCAAACAGCAAAGTCCTTTTCCCTTTTCTTTGCAGAAAGTAGCCACTGCAGGCCAACCCCAGACAGAAAACTGCACAGGGGCAGTATTCCTCCTCAGTTTCTCCAGCTCTTCTCTTTGGCAAAGGTTCCTCTTGATTTCCTAGAAGTGATCTAAAAGTCTGGGGTCTGGGCCCCTCTTTTTATACAGTAAATCTCTTAGTTCTTTCCTGGCCCAGGGCTCGGAGCCCAGTCCAAACCAGTTTTTGGGGGCACTTTGCAAGTGCACAACAACCTCCATTGTCAGTGTGAGCCCTGGCTCCAGACACACCACAGGGGGGCGGAGCCATCATTGTGGAAGGCAGGCACTGCCCTATTCAGGTGCAGGTGCTACTCCTCCTACCACTACAATTGCAGACCAGGCCTATTCAGCCTAGCGCTGACTTATCCAGACTCTCTGGAGCCACTGCACATCCCCAGCCCCTGTCACTCCAAAGCCAGACAGTCAATACACATCCTAGCAGAGGCACACTGGATGGCTAAGCAAGAAAATACCTACTTTCTTAAAGTGGTATTTTCAAACACAGAATGTAAAAATCACCCTCACTAAAAGATGCATTTTAACATTCTGAGTTCAGGCATACTAAACTTTATTTTCCTATCTAGTTCCCTGGCGCAGTTATGCTTATAAGATGTTATAAGCAAACTCGCCATTCTATCCTATGGGAACAGATAGCCTTACAATAGTGAAAAATGAAATTGGCAGTATTTCACTATCAGGGCATGCCACACACATCAGTATTAAACTGCGCACAGACACTGCAGTGGCAGGCCTGAGTTACATTTACAGGCTGCCTATGTGGGTGGCACAATCAGTGCTGTAGGCCCACTAGCAACATTTGATTTACAGGCCCTGGGCACACACAGTGAACTGTACTAGGGACTGACTAGTAAATCAAATAAGCCAATTATGGAAACACCAATCCATAACAACAATTTACAGGGAGAGCATATGCACTTTAGCACTGATCAGCAGTGGTAAAGTGCCCAGAGACATAAAACCAACAAAGACAGGTCAGAAACAGAAGGCCACAAAGCAAAAAATCTGGGGATTAACCCGCTGTAAAAGCCAGGTCTAACACCTCTACATTCTATAAGTCATGAAACACGCACAAAAAAGCACTGTGTTACAAACTTTTCGAGCAACGCTAACAACCTGTGGCCTGCTGGTGTGGCTAGTAGAGTATAAAAAGGGAGAAGATGAAAAGGGAATGAACAATGGAAACGAGCGGTGAAAGCAACAGCACAGAGCAAAACCAGGAACAAGACAACCAAAAATAACCATACACTGTTATGAAGAGGTTAGTGCGTCGCGCTACAACCGAGACTTTCTGGGGAAAGGCTTGTGATTGTACTGTTGGGAACTACTGCCACAATACTCATTTTAACACAGCTTAAAAATCTTTTTAGAGAAAGCATTTTACTGTTAGCACTGGCACTATTGAAATTGCACTGTTGCACTTTAATAACAAGGAAGGCGGCGTGTCGGGGGAAAGTGGACACTGGGAGACACCATCTTGGACTGTGCTCCAGTTGTTCTACTCGGCCTGATCGTAAAAGAAGCCTGGGGCGCGGACACGTTGTTAGTGCACCGCGCTGCCACCGAGTGCTTCTGGGGAAAGCCTTGTGATTATACTGCTGAGAACTACTGTCAGAATACTCATTTTAACACTGTTTACATCTTTTAACTGAAAGCATTTTGCTCTTCGCACCGGCAATATTGAAATTGCACTGCTGCATTTTAAAAACAAGGAAAGCGGCACATGGGGGAAAAGTGGACACTGGGAGACGCCATGTTGGTCAGTGCTCCACTTGTTCTACTGGACATGGTCATAAAATGAAGCCCTGGGCACGGATACGTGCTGCGGGTGCGTCGTTGACATGCCAAAGGCAAGCCCATCTGTGCCCGTCCGGACGGGACTAGGGACCAGGATCCCTGGTCCAACACAATCAAGTAAGTTATACAACTACTATATGCAACTATTAGCTCTTCGAGGTACCTCCAAGGACAGCTGTTTGCACTCCGTCAATTTATCTAAAGGGGAAATGCAATGCAAGCATTGTTCCGAGCCCCTCCCTAGGACCCGAGGCCCAAAGACCGCAGTCATCGCCAAATCCAGCTGGCACATGTTCTTGATCAATTGCAGATCAATCATGTGCCACAAGTTGGAACATTTCTTCTTTCTAGAAGAGAAGAAACCAGACGTGGTCTTCCTGACATAAACCTGGCTCAACACGGACTCAGGGCCTGATCTTTCCCAGGCCCTGCCCCCTGACTTATACATTGGCCAGAAAGACAAAGAGAACAAGAAGGGCCGGGAACTGCCATAATTCTTAAAGTAGATCTCAGATGCCTCATTGAACCCCTTCAGCTTCCCGATTGCAAAAGCATGACTTTCGCCACTTCAATGTCCCCTGCATTCACCTTCTCAGGAGCCCTCCTATACCGGCCACCAGGCCCAAGTGTGAAGTTCCTGCAGACCCTTCCCGATGAAATCGCCAACTTGGCAGCACTAAATCCAACACCATATTTGGAGAGCTCCACATCCACTTGGAAGAGGATGCCAAGACCCAAGCATCCAGGCTCCTGCAAGACCTTTCAGCCTTTCAACTCTCCCAAATGGTATCAAGGTCCACGCATGAAAAAGGCCATTTGCTCAACCCCATTTTCTCTAATGAACCCCTACTAAAAGTATAAGACCCCTTCCCAGTAACCTGGTCGGATAATTTCATGATCCCCTTGGTACTGGAACTTCCTTGCACACTCCCACCCTCCAGACCTACTACCTGGAAAGCCCGCAGCTGGGCTAAACTACACTGCGATACATGGAAACAGACCCTCAATAATACTAGATCTGAACTGGGCCCAGATCCTACTGTAGCAAATAATATCTCTCAATGGATCAAACACTTACTCGATCAAGTTATCCCAATAAAAACTCGCACCAGACGTAACAATAATAAATCAGCCCCCTGCTACACCCCCAACCTCCGGACTAGCCGAGAGGATATAGAGAAAAGACTACAGTGAAATAAGCAAAGCAAAATACCAAGGCAGTATTAGACAATGACATTCTGAAATCAAAACTGCCCAAGCTAAATACTACGATGAAAAAATTAATCATGCTTCTAACTCCCAGCGTGAACTGTGTCGGATTGTTAAAACTTTATTTGAGCCCCCCTCTAACTGTCCGACTCTCGAACCCTCAACACTCCGGTGCAAAGACTTAGCGAGATTTTTTCAGAAAAACTTCCATGATATTTATCTAACCTTCCAAAAGCCTGATCCAGACTCTGAACTGAGGCTCAATAGAGATAGGCAGGAAAGCTGTAACATCACCCTCACCGCCTTTCCTTTAATGAAGCGAAATAGCTTCTCTGCCACCCTCAGTAGAGTCAAGTCAGGATCACCACTGGACCCAGCCCCTCCACACCTTACTAGAAATGCTAAACCTCTCCTTAACTGAAGGAATTGTACCTGTGACATGGAAACACACCATGGTAAAAGCACTTCACAAAAAATCCAACCTAGACCCTCTTGACCCTGGAAACTATAGACCAATCTCGCTGCTTCCTAGACTGAGCTAAGTGTTGGAAAAACATGTCAGAATTTCTAGAAGACCACAACATACTTCACCCTACTCAGACGGAGTTCAGACCTAAACATGGTATAGAAACCGTGCTCCTGGCAGTAGTTGAGGAGGCCAAAATGCTGCTGGACCAAAGAGGCTCAGTGGCTATCATTCTCCTTGATCTAAGCGCAGCATTCAACACTGTCAGCCACTACATTCTTATCGACAGAATCCACAATGCAGGAGTCTCAGGATGAGCCCAAAGCTCTCTCCACTCCTTCGTGAGGTACATGGCCTTCCAGATTTTTGAGGGATGCTGCCCCTCGGACACTTTCCTACTTAAATGTGGAGTGCCTCAGGGCTCATCATTAAGCCCAACACTATTTAACCTGTACATGCATCCATTGGCAGACATTGTCCTACCATTTGGGATCTCTATAATCTCATACAACAATGATACACAATTGGTCTTTTCTCTCTCTTACAATCAAGAAACCCTTTCCCCTTCCTTAGGCCCTTGCCTAGAGGAAGTAGCCAAATGGGTGAACAGCTCCTCCATCAAACTAAATTGGGATAAAACGGAGCTTATGATCCTTGGCAATTCCCCCAATCTCCATACGAGCCTGGCATGGCCGGTCTGCCTGAGTACCTCTCCCACCCCCATGACAGCTATAAAGAGTCTGGGGGTATGGCTGGACAAATCCCTGACCTTGGATACCCAAGCAATAAAGCTAGTGGCAACTTGCCACAGCAACCTCAGAAAGCTTCGAAAAATTCTTCACCTACTCCCCCATCCTCAAAAAGAATAGTCGTCTAGGCACTCACTCTCTCTCTCCTGGACTATGGAAATTTACTGTACTTGGGAGCACCAAAAACTGGAATAAGGAAATTGCAGGTTGTGCAGAATTCTGCAGCTCGGATTCTGCATAATATTCCTAGGCACAAGTTAGCCCAGCAAGCCTTGATCTCCTTTCTCTAACTTTCAGTTGCCCAGAGGTTCAAATTCAGATCCCTTTGAATCACCCACAGGGCATTCCTTGACAAAGGCCCACTGATCTCTCGATCCTTAATCTCCCCTTGTACCCCAAGGACAACCATGTGATCCACCAGTGCCGGTTGGGAGGTGGTTTCCTCCATTAAAAGAGCGAGTAGCGGTGGCTGGTCCTTCAGAAACAACATGGCCAAACTTTGGAACTCCTTCCCTTTCACTTTGGTGGATAGCCAACTTGGAACTCCCATTCCAAAAACTACTAAAGATCTGGCTATTTGACAGTAGCCCCCTCTAGAACTCTCTGGCCAGTCTGTGTTGCACCACTAGTGCTCGGATGCCCACGGGTAGCTATGCGCTCTACCAATGCTACATAGATAGAAGTGCTGCAAGTAGAAGAAATTAATAGGCTAAGACTGAAAGCAGAATCAGCAGGAGGACACTCCTAAAATACAGAAAGCAGTACTTGGTCCATGCTTCAGTGAAGGGGAAAAACACACGAACAAGAAGTGAAACCAGCAAGTGCTGACCAAACAGGCCCAGCAAATAGGACTGAAAATGAAGCCAACAAATGGCAAGCAATGGGCGGACTCTAAGCCACCTGTATGTAAACAAAATATCTTGCAAATGACAGCCCATGCACTGTCTCAGGCGAGCCATAAAAAGATGGGTCCAAATTAGTCCGCTTTTATTGTCCAAAATGTTCCCATAGCTTCTTTTCCAACCAAGCAGTTAATGTTGGTAATACAATTAATAACTAACTTGTAAATATTCAAGTACTATGGCTGCTAGTTGTATTTCTTTTTCATTCTGGCTGCTTTATTTTTGTATTCAAATACTATTAATTTTCTCGTGGCATTGCGTCTTAAGAGGTGCGACGTGCTGCAGTAGCATGAGATTCCTGTGTGCATTTTAGGGGATTCCATTAGTACGGGATCCAGTGGAGATGAACTGCACCTATTGCAGCCAACTTAACTCGCAGGAGACTTACAAAGAATGATTAAAAAGTTTGAAATCTATGCACCATCAGTTTCCTCATATGATTTGTACAGATTTCTGATTTGAATTGAATCCTATTTAAATTGTAGGTTTCCATGCACACTTCTACTGGGCTGCCATTACCCCTACAGATGTAGAAGAGATGTGCTTTTACTTATTTAACTTTTTCTCCTGCTGGAAACCCTTTTTCCACGTGGAAAATCCTTTCATCAACAGCCCCAGGACATATAGGGATCAGAGACGTTTTAAGGCATGGGCAAAGTGGGCTTTGGCCCAGGGCCCCAGACTTTCAGGGGGGCCCTGATAGAGCCAGCCCTGTTCGGCAGAAAGTCTTGTCCTTGTGACCTTGAATAATTCCTAAACAGATTGTTCTAAATACTGTTTCCCTTTAATTTATTTATGTGGGTGTTGTGTGAGAGTCTATTACAAACATTTTGCAGAGAAATCTTGTGTTTATTTTTAATGCAACGTCCATAAAAAAACGTTTCTTTTAGAACAAAACAGGCCCTCACATATGAGAAATAGGAGGGTGTCACAGAGATTACTTGCAGCAATATTACACACCACAAGCCCTGAATATTAGATGTAAACACATTTAAAATTTGGACGAGTGTGCCTGTGCACTGTCAGTGACCTGGCCAAAGAGGGCACGAAAGAGCTGAAATTAGATCCTAAATTCAACGCTATTCCGAGCAGGGGCCCCCAAAATACTTTTGGCCCAGGGCCCCCAAAATCCTTAAGATGTCCCTGATAGGGATGTATGGGCATTTCACGCACCCTTTCTGAACACTTACTTTAGTTTACTTTGGTGCTGAATATAGCGAAGCAAACTGGGTGTGAGAAACCAATAGGAAGGTTTATACATGCCAGCAAAGATCCAACTTTGTTGATGCTCACTGCCTTGGCAATTGCCAGCTAGAGACGTTGAACATATATTTATTGCCTGCTAAGTCGAGAGACCTTTAATCTGAACGGTCCCCACACACTGTGCTTAACAGAATGTCCTGTTCATGAAGGAAAGCCGGTCCTGCACCTGGAAATGGCAAAATCTTGCTCAAGGGGGATGACAATGAATTGGGTTGATGAGAGGGCAGCAGGGGCAGAGCCGTGGGGACCTTGAACTTCGAGCAGGAGAAGAAAGTTGCATCAAGGGGCCCTGCTCAGCTCTGAGCAGGGGCAGGGTACATGTCAGAAGTGGAACAGCTGCTGAGCGGCACTCTAATCCTATCCTCTTGTGACTCCGAGTGCCAGGAAGGCAGTTTTCCGCAGCCAGAAAAGGCCGCTATATAAAGCTACTCTTTTTAGAAATAAAATATTTAAGCTTCAGAAACTGTACAAGACTTGCAAAGTTTAAAAGAATCTCAGTAAAGTTGCAAGTTACTCAACTTTTCAGCTTCTGACACCCTTCTTGTTAAACCACTAGCCCTCTGCTGGGAATACCCATGTTCCCTTCTTAACACTAAATTGTTCACTATAGAAAATCTGCTTTACTTAGAAATTTTCACCTTCTTAAATGCCCATCTGCGGGCCTAATTGTAGACAGATCCGGAATCTCCAAATATGGATTTGCCATTACACTCATAGAAAACACTTTTTGTGCTCATGAATTGTAATTTGGTATGCAGAAATAGCCGAGAAGCTGGCAATGACAAGCACGTTCTGCACGTAGATTCCAAGGTACACATCAACATCATACATGTGTGTCGACCTTTGTAACTAAAGCATCCGAGTAATACCATACAAAACACTGGATATGAACACAGTGCTGCTCCCAGATTCCATTCATGGACAAGTGTGATAAATTACCATTCCCTTCTCGTTAGTCTTCCTTGCCGCATTACTTACATAGTGAACCCATGTGGTGAAGAAGACTGGACTCGGAGTAATGAATATTACCGGTAAGTAACTGGGGCAGTCCCACCCTGGCTGCTGAAGTAGCCTCTGAGGATGACGTAAGTGCCCAGAAAGTACTGAGGGTCTTAGGAAACCGACACCCACATATGGCCTTCATATGTCATATGATTGTTTTTGTGTTCATAAAATCTGGTGAGAGGTGTGGTCTGTAATCCTATAGAATGGTGAATGTAATTTATTGTTCCTGTCTCAGACAGCACCTCAAAAAGAATTAGAAGGCACAGGACTTAAAGGGGCCATCCAGTGAAAAAAAGAAACCATGTCCTCTTATCCAATCTAACATCAACAGCAATAAGAGTTCTGTATTGTCTGATTAGGTTGCACAACCCATTGTGATAGCATTCACCAGATGCCTCCTTTAATTTTTTTTTTTTTTTTGCAGTTTTAGATAGCATAAACTCGACCGAAGGTATTGGAGCACTTTACATTTTTTTTTAAACACATTTTATTAATTTTCCGTTTTCATCCCGTTAGTTACAACTTAGTACAATTAAACACATTTATGCATCACATTAAAGTATCAGAGCACTGCAGCATAATTGCTCCATAATAGAAAAGAATTGTGTTTCGTATGAATGCAACTATCCCATCCCTCCCTCCTGCCCCAACTTCGTCTGGCTCTATCCACTTATAACTTATGTGTCGAGGTGTTCTGCTACCTACTCCCGGTTGCACTCAAACATTCAAGGTATATATATACTGTACGGTGCGAGGTCTGTGTGATACGTAAATCAATGGTGGCGTGAACTGGAAGAGGGGCTGGGCAGCAAGGCTGCCATTAGTTCCGAGTTACAGGGACAGGCGGGGAGCCAGGGCCTTGAACGCTTCCAGAATACTATCCCAGTCTAGAGAGATAATCTTTTTGCGCAATCCCCGGGCTTCCTCCCGGCGGATAGCAGCGCTCTCTGCGCCCCCCCATCTCACCACTTCCCCGTGCCAACCATAGAGCTGTGGGGGTGTGACCGATTTCCACCTCATCGTGATGGAGCGTTTAGCCAGGAGTAAGGTTAAATCTATAAAGCGAAGCTGTACTTTCTGCGTCTTAGGGCGTCGCATCAGTCCCAAGAGGCAGACTGCGGGCATGCCCGGGACAGGAACCCCAACCGCGGCTTTGATCAGAGCAATCACTTCCGACCAATAAGGTGCGAGTACAGGGCAATGCCACAGCATGTGTAGTAAGTTAGCGTCCTCTAGTTTACATCTGGGGCAGCAGTGTTGCGTGTTCGGGAATATGCGTTGCAGCCTGTGTGGAGTAAGATACGCCCTATGTAAGACCATATATTGAATGAATTTGAATTTGGCGCTACGGGGGGATTTTCTTAGGGTATTCTAAGGTCCTGCTCCAGTCTTTATCCGTAAGGTCTGTACCAAGGTCCGTGGACCATTTGTTGCACAAGTCCGTCAGTGGGATTCTAGTGTGGGTAGTAATGCCTTTGTATAGCCACTTAGTGAGATGACGGCCCTCTCCCATTAGGTAGGTCATAAAGACCAATTCATGCCGAGGGGGTTCCTCTCTATGGGGGCCCAATGTTTCTTTACATATTGCAGGATTACAGCGTGTGTTAGATACAACGCATCAGTGACTCCATGTCGTCTGACAAAGTTACCATGATCCATAAGTGTACCTTCATCAAATAGAGCACCCACTGTCTACACCACCCTCCAACCAGGGAAGCAGCCGCCTTTTAGTGAGGAGGCCAGTGGGGGTAGGGATGCCGATGAGTGGTGTGGTGCCAGAATAAGGAAGGCAGCTACGCGTGTAGTGTGTGGATTTTCTCCAGTACATGAGCGCCGTGCACAGGAGCGTCGGGGTGTCGGCCGGGATCTTAGCCAGCAGTAGGAGCAGTGTGTGCAGCCGCCCTCGGTCTATGTCAGCGGGAGTGTAGTCAATTTCATGTAGGTTACGCCCTGCCAACCAGTACGAGAGCCATTGTAGTTGGCCCGCGTAACAATATGCACGGAAATCCGGGGCACCCAGTCCACCCTTATCGGTGTCCAACTGCAACTTGGCAAGCCCCACTCTATGTCGGCCATTACCCCAAATCAAAGCGGAGAGGGTAGTGTTCAGGGAGTTGAGAAGCGGGGTCGGGATCACAACCGGTAGGTTAGTAAAAAAGTATAGTAGACGGGGTAGGACTACCATTTTTGAAATCGCCACTCAACCCATCACTGAGAGTGGTAGGGAGGACCAGAAGGCGACCTGCGAACGGAGAGACCTCATAGCCTTACCCAGGTTACCTTCTATGAGGTCCGGCACAGTTCGGTAAACCTGTATACCGAGGTATTTGAATGTGTGTGCGGCGACAGTTAAGGAGTGGGAGCCGAACTGGATCGCCTCTGGGCATTCCCTTTGGTGAAAAAAAAAAGCATAAGACTTGCTATCATTTATACTAAGGCCAGAGAGCTGCGCAAAAGAGGCGAAGATGCCCGGGATGGATGTGAGAGAAGTTAGGTCGTCAGCATATAAAATAATATCATCCGCGTATGCGGAGATTGCGTGTGTTGTCTGTCCCAGATGTATTCCTATTTGCGCTGCTGATAGCCGCACCTTAAGAGCCAACGGCTCCAGGGCCAGCACAAACACCAGTGGGGACAAGGGGCAACCCTGACGGGTGCCTTTACCAATCGGATATTCCCGTGAGATGTGACCTCCAGTGCGAGCCCTCGCAGTGGGGTCTGTATACAGGAGTTTAACCCACTTCAGATAGTCCGGAGGTATGCCGAATCTCTCAAGTATACGAAACATGTAGTCCCATCTGAGCGTGACAAATGCCTGTCTCAAATCCAGGGTGACACACCCTGTGTTACCTCTTTCCGGGGGTGTGGCTGTCATGACATGGTACAGCCTCCTAATATTAAGGGAAGTACTCCTCGCCGGCACAAACCCGCACTGATCTGGGTGAATTAACTTATGTAGATAGGGGAGTAGGCAGCCAGAAAGGATCTTACTCAATATTTTATATTCGGTTGTGAGTAGGGACAAAGGTCTGTAACCCGACGGATCCGCCGCCGAGCGTCCCGGTTTGGGGAGGGACACTACTAGCGCCTGCCTGGTGGTGGGGGGAAGCGATCCCGTGGCCTGCACGGTGTTATACAGATGCTCTAACTGCGGTACCAGCGAGTCCGAAAAGGTAGCAAAGAATTCAGCCGGGAGGCCGTACATACCAGGGGCCTTGTTCCGGGGCAGGCCTCTAATGGCCGCCTTGATTTCGGTCCTTGTGATAGGGCCAGAAAGAGCGTCCTGCGCTGCTTTGGCCAGTTGAGGGAATGGTACGTCAGCTAAAAAAACGTCAAGGGCCTCCTCCACCAGCGGGGGGGGGGTGCTTGGTATAGAGCCTGGTAGTATTCGCAAAAGGCAGTGTTTATGTCTTGTTGTGTGTCCACTGTGTCCCCATTCTTAGTAGTTATCTCGTGTATTGGGGTGTATGGGGGGACATCTCGGAGTATGCGCGCTAGCAGCGGGCCTGCATTGTCGGCGTCGGCGTGTTTCGCGTGAGTGTGGGCGGTGTAGTCAATGTGTCTAAGTGTTTCAAGTAGCTCAGCGTGTTTTATCCGGGCGTCCTGCAAGAGTGCTTCCTTAGTGGGGTCATTCGCTGCGTCTTGTTCGAGACTATTCAGGGAATCCTCGACTTCTTTTAAGTTGTTATGTGTTTCCTGTCGCGCCCCGCTGTGGTGCTAATGGCTATCCCCCTAATCACCGTCTTCAATGCATCCCACTCCATCTGTGGTGTGGAGGCAGTTCCCGTGTTCTCTGCGAAGTAGTGATCAATGCCTACAGCCAGAGCCTCCTGGAAGACGGAATCCTCGAGCATTAAGGGCCAAAGTTTCCAGGTGGGAACAGGGGTGGGGATCCTACCCCAGGCGCGGGAGATCTCCAAGGGGTTATGGTCAGAGAGTGTCTTGCCCAAGTATGTTGCATGAGTCACCTGAGTTGTGATGTGGTTGGAACAAAGGATCCTATCAGTTCGGCTGTGGAGTTGATGTGGGTGCGAGAAGAATGAGTATTCTCTGCAGGTGGGGCACTTCAAGCACCAAACATCTCCCAGGCCCCAACCCTCAGCCCAGCGGCACAGTGCCTCCGCCTGTCGGACAGTTTTGGTTCCACCAAGGGGGGGATGTGATCTATCGATGGTAGGATCCATTACAGTGTTGTAGTCCCCGCCGAGTAGCCATGGACATGCAGCCCAGGGCGCCCGGACCGGGTTAAGGCTCAAGAGGTATTTATCCTGTTCGAAGTTAGGTGCGTATGCACTACCCAGGACTATCTGTGTGCCATCTAGTGTGCCCCTCACTAGGATGTATCTGCCCAATGGGTCCGCTCGTTGTTCCAGTGCTTTGAAGGGGACCCCACTCCTAACCCATATGGACGCGCCCCTGGCAAAGGCAGAATATGACGTGGAAAAAACCTGCCCCCTCCATTTTTTGCGGAGTTTAGCCGCCTCAGCAGCAGTCAGGTGGGACTCCTGTAGAAATACTATGTGTGCACGCCGTCTGTTTAAGTGTGCGTGGACTCTGTGTCTTTTGTGGACCGACCCCAGGCCCCGTACATTCCAGGTGATCACGTTATAGTTGTCCTGCATTTGTATCTGAGGTGTACTAATGGGGAACGCATGTGCAACGTTGGGGGAGCAGCGATACTCCGGGTAGCGCAAGTGGTGTGCCAGAACATGAAAACTACAAAACTACCTTCTACAATACACGGGCCAGCTATTCGAACTGCGCTGGCCCAAACCATTTGCACAACGGTGCTAATTAGTAACAATGTATGTGTTGCTTTCGCTAAAGGGGGGTGCATTTCTGTAGACTGCCTAGTGAGGTTAGAGCGTCGCGAGCTCCACGCAGCCCGGACCATTTTTGTCAGCATGTGTCGCAGTTTCGGAACTGAGGGTGCATCTACATTGTGCTGATTTAAATTCTTACATAAACAATGAGGTGGGATTGACATACAACTTGCCCCAGCATTGACCACAACATAGCATTATCCCAAGAAACCATCAGCAGTTTGGGGTGTGATGTTACTGAATACATTTATACTGGTCTCTGAATCCGAACGGTTCGAGACATCCTCTGAGGAGTCCGAGAGTATTGGATGGGCTTCGTCTCTGAACCTGATGGCCGCCTCCAGTGCTTCCGCCTGTTCTCGCAGGGCCTGCTCTGGCGTGGGAGTCCCGGATTTTGCTGCCAGCCCCCGCCGGAGGCGTTTCGATTTGCGGACTCGTCTCGGCTTCGGAGAGGTAATGGCTATTTGCGAAGAGGGGCCAGACCCACCGGGGGGGGGGGACATAATTTCGAGCCAATCTTCCACCTCATCAGGTGTGTCAAAGAACTGTGTCTTGTGGTCGTGGATCACTTTTAGCGTTCAGTGCTCTGAGTTTTTTCTTCGCATCTTGATATTGGGAGCGCTTGGTTGAACTAGGGCGGTGTAGTCCGGGTATAGGGATACCCGCTGGTTCTCGTATTGTATTTAGGACAGTTCTCTCGCTTTTTGCAACAGAGTGTCCCGGTCTCTAAAGTTCAGGACTTTGACAATCAGGGGGCGGGGGTGAGCCCCCGCAGTTGGTCTGCCAGACGGGATTCTGTGCGCTCTTTCTACACAGAAAAGATCTGAGAGGCCCTCCGGGGCCACGTGTTCCCTGAACCACTGTTCCATGAATTTGGTAGCGTCCGGTCCCTCGCAACGTTCCGGCAGGCCTATGACGCGAATGTTGTGCGCCGGGCACGTCCCTTCACGTCATCCGCCCTCACCTGTAGCCCAGTAACCTGTTTTAGGAGCTGCGCGAGCTGTGCACTATGATCCTTGTGTTGTGGTACCAGTTCCATCAGTGCGAGTTTATTATCTTTGACAACCGCTGCAAGCTTGTCATGGTCGGCCTTAAGGAGAGTAAACCCCGTTGTTAGAGTACCAAGTTGCTGTTCAATAGCCTTTTGTGAATCACGCACCTCCCTCAGGATTAGGTCTAACTTGTCCGGGGGGGTCTCCAAGTCAGTAGGTGGGATACTGTTGGGCGTTTGTGTGGCGGGCGCAGTGTCGTCGATCTGCTGGGTGTTGGCAGCACCAGTGTCCGGCCCCTTGCCCCTGGGGTGGCCCATTGTGTTGAGACCGTGAGGTGCTAGCCATAGGCCCCAAAGAAAGCAGCCGGCCACCACCGCAGGGGATGGCAGGGCTGCGCGCAGCTGTCAGTGGGGCGCTCCTTCCGTCGCCGAGGTCACACTGGGGGTTAGCAAGGGGGTTCGCCAAGCAGCTGCTGTGTATGAGTTGGGGATGATCTTCGAGGCCCTCGCCCCGGCCCCACCACGCCTCCACGCCAAGCAGCAATGCCTCTCCCCGTTGGCGCTGCGGTCCAGGTGTTACACAGGTGGGGGAGAGCCAGGCAGGGGACCGCAGCGTTGCCCCAGTTGGCCCCCCGAACGTTTCCCCAGGGAGACAGTGCACCCACAGTGCTTGGGTCAGGTTTACGCAGATCCGTTTCCTCGCTCAACCCTGCGATGGGGTCCCAACGGTGTATCCCGTGACGTGTGGGCGGAGAGGCACAGCTATCATGTACAGGCAGAGTGACCACAGATTAGCAGGGAGGCAGCCAGGCCGCTCGACAGGGCCGCGCCCTGCTCAGGGTCTCAGCAGCCGGCGGACCGGGCCCGAGCTTCACTCCACCTACTCCTCTTCAGCGCCCCCAGTTGATCTCGGAGGGCCCGGCGGTGGTCGAACGTGTGGTGCCTCTCCAGTCCTGGTCCCGACCTCCGCTACAGTGCCGGCGCCCCTTCCGCTCCTCCTCGAGGGTAGGCCGCCGATCCTGCGGCCCTTGCCCAGCAGCCAGGCCCTCACCGGTGATCGGGAGGGGTCAGCGGATCTCAGCAGCAAATTACCGGGTGAGTGCCCCCCAGCTTGTGAGAGTGCGCTCGGCAGGTGATTTGGTGGCCAGTGGGGGTCGAAACTGCCAGGATTGGGCAGGATTTAGCAGGTCCGGGCGCGGAGCTCGCTCACTGTGCGGCCGCCATGCTCGGCAGTTAGCCACGTCCCCACATTGGAGCACCTTACATAAGCACCAGTTACATTACACAAGGAGACATTCATTTTTGGTATTTTTAAAGAACAATGGTCAAGATGAGGCCAAACTGGTCCTCGGGTAGCCAGAGCTACTATTTAGTCGAGAAAATGCTTTCGTCTGAGCTCTCGTGTTACAAGAGAGGAGGAGGAGGAGAAACAACGTATGAAGGGACACTAGGTTGTAGGGATGACAAGACATTTATTGCATCATAAACGCTATATCATCCACACATTTTTCAGGATCTAGTCCTGGTGCTCACACATTGGGTGAAGTTGCGTGAAAAGGTGAAAAAGTGCTGGTGACTTAAAATTACATCACATTGACAACATAAGCAAAACTCGAATGAATTTTTACAGTTGGAGTTTTGGTTGTAATAGGTCGACGGCGTTTCGATCTCTATAATTTAGAGACCGTCATCAGGACGAGTAACCGTGTGAGCAAGTAGAATCTAGACAAAATAGAAGAAAAGCAAAGGTCCCATAGACATAAGTCAATTCTAAGCAACAAGTAAAACTTATTTGAAACAAACCGTGTCATAATGACTAATAATCGACATCGGGAGCATGTAATATCCATTAACAGTTAACAATGGACTTGGATCTAGGTATATTAATGTATGAAGCAAGGACATGAAACTACGGTGCCTAAGGGAGTGGATATGAACATATAACATGATCATTAAGGAGTAGTCACTAATTAAGAACAGTGCGACTTAAACAAAAGGCGTCGAAACTGAGGGGGTACAAACAACGCATGGAAGAGCAATAACCAAGTGTTGACCCGCCTGAATAACGTCGAGTGAAGTACAAAAAGACGAAACAATGAAGGTACATGCGTGGAACCGACCAATTGGCGTAGGGTGAAGCGCACAGAGACGAAACAGTGAAGGTACAAGGCACAGTGCTGGCAAGGCACAGTGAAGGCGTGATCGGGAACCGAGTGTTTACCTGAATGGCGGGGAACTGCTACGTTCTAGAAACAGGAAGGGAGGAGGTGGATTAGGAACACAGAGTGTAAAATTTCGAGGGGGAGGGAGGTGGGGGTAGTGGCTGAGTTCACTTACCCGGTGATTACTTTAAGGGTTCCGGGCAATGTGTCCCGAGACTTGGTAGAAAATCTAAGAGAGGAAAGGGGAGACGGGGTCAGCGAGGGGCTGAACGCATCAAGTAAGTGAACTCAGCCACTACCCCCCACCTCCTCCCCCTCGAAATTTTACACTCTGTGTTCCTAATCCACCTCCTCCCTTCCTGTTTCTAGAACGTAGCAGTTCCCCGCCATTCAGGTAAACACTCGGTTCCCGATCACGCCTTCACTGTGCCTTGCCAGCACTGTGCCTTGTACCTTCACTGTTTCGTCTCTGTGCGCTTCACCCTACGCCAATTGGTCGGTTCCACGCATGTACCTTCATTGTTTCGTCTTTTTGTACTTCACTCGACGTTATTCAGGCGGGTCAACACTTGGTTATTGCTCTTCCATGCGTTGTTTGTACCCCTCAGTTTCGACGCCTTTGTTTAAGTCGCACTGTTCTTAATTAGTGACTACTCCTTAATGATCATGTTATATGTTCATATCCACTCCCTTAGGCACCGTAGTTTCATGTCCTTGCTTCATACATTAATATACCTAGATCCAAGTCCATTGTTAACTGTTAATGGATATTACATGCTCCCGATGTCGATTATTAGTCATTATGACACGGTTTGTTTCAAATAAGTTTTACTTGTTGCTTAGAATTGACTTATGTCTATGGGACCTTTGCTTTTCTTCTATTTTGTCTAGATTCTACTTGCTCACACGGTTACTCGTCCTGATGACGGTCTCTAAATTATAGAGATCGAAACGCTCGTCGACCTATTACAACCAAAACTCCAACTGTAAAAATTCATTCGAGTTTTGCTTATGTTGTCAATGTGATGTAATTTTAAGTCACCAGCACTTTTTCACCTTTTCACGCAACTTCACCCAATGTGTGAGCACCAGGACTAGATCCTGAAAAAATGTGTGGATGATATAGCGTTTATGATGCAATAAATGTCTTGTCATCCCTACAACCTAGTGTCCCTTCATACGTTGTTTCTCCTCCTCCTCCTCTCTTGTAACACGAGAGCTCAGACGAAAGCATTTTCTCGACTAAATAGTAGCTCTGGCTACCCGAGGACCAGTTTGGCCTCATCTTGACCATTGTTCTTTAAAAATACGTATACCACCCCAGGTCGTACCGTTGGGGTTCCCTTGTTCGCTAAAAATATTCATTTTTGGTAGGCACACAGATATTAAGTGATTTGCCCAGAATCTCAGGATGTTAAGCCGACGCCGAGACTCCAACCTTGTTTCCCAGTTCCAAGGTCAGCAGCTCTGACTGTTACACCACATCATCTCCTTCAAGCAAAGGAATGGGGATATCTAGTGTGATTTAGAATAGGTGGGAACAGAAAGTTGATAAGAGAAAGGTATCCGAGAAATGGGAAAGCCATTCTTACAATAGGTTGGGAGGTAGTTGGATTTTTCATTTAGGTCTTGGCATGATTAGTTCTTTCTATGCGGTTTTGATTTTGAGATTTAAAAAACAAATGGCAAACAAAAATCTCATATGAACTATTTGGTCCACCTGAAGAGGAAACTGTCCTAAGTACTTGGGTCACTTCAAGGGGCTGATCTCTTCAAAAGGCAATCAATGGGCAAGATGGATGCCCTAGTTTCTATTTTTGTAGAACAAGTTGTCCTTCACTCTCTGTTGCCTTTCTTTTAAATAAATTGACAATAAGCTGCTGAGTCCATGCTGAGTTCAAGGAGAGTCTTTGTGACACCAATACAGATTTGGCAGCAAAGGTTACAGAGCGATAGATTGGTGTAAAGATGACAATTCATGGTGGTCTGCACTTTCCTTCTGTGTTGTCTGTGGCAAAAGCAGCCAATGTGATCCTTTTCTCTTACTGTTTAGGAAGACTGAACATAATCCAAGGCAATTCTGCTCCAGTTGTTGACCTGAGAGTCTCTTGGTGATGGACTAAAGTTATAGGATCAGCCACATAAAATGCAGGTGAATGATAGGGGGGGAAATCAATCAGCAATTTGCTGGCTTCCAAATAGTTCTGCACAGGGAGGTGCACCCCTTCCTCAGAAATGGAAGTCTTAATATCTAGCGGGCTCAGTGATATCACCCTTGGATTTTGACTAAGAGGTAGTACTGGTTGTTTTAGCAGAATAGAAAACTATTCTTGTGCCAACCATGGATCAGTCCTTAACATCTGTATTGTTCTTCATTATTTGTGCACCACAAGAATCAGTCATAGCCTCTACTGACGTGAAACATGATATTCCAAACATATGTAATATTGTGGACACAGCTGTAAACAGACTTGAAGACCAGTTGAAGCTACAAAAAAGTCTGAATGGGCTCAATGTTTTCCAAGTAGAATGTGTATATCTAATAAAAAAACCTCTTCTGTAGAATTTAAGGAACTTTCTGTAGGTTATACACTCATTAGCTCCTCATACACACTAAACAGTTCTCAGGATTTGTATTCTGCTGCTCTGATTTGGGTTGAAAATATAATGACTTAGACAGAGGCGGGACACAGGCCCGAACAGCCCGTACTGCGCAGGTGGGCCATTTACTCTCCAGGGGCTCCCCAACCATTAAGGGGCCTCCATTTGGCCCAGGGCCAATGAATATATGTGAGATATGGGAGACTTAAGGACCCCTGGTCACATTCTGCATGGGGCCCATCATTTTGTCTTACACCACTGGCCTTGGACTATGCACCACAGCTCTATCTGTAGTCAGCATTTTGAAACATATAGCGTCTATATATACTTATATGATCGATGCACATCACCTTCTCTCCAGTAAATGCAATTACATTTGAAACTTCCTTCATTTCCGTGGGAGCCACATTCTTTAATTTTTCTTTTCAGTCCATGTATAAAGGTTCTTTGAAACAAATACCGCAACCGAATACACTGTTAGTTTACTAATACAATTTTCCAAATGTATGGTGGATGAGACCTAAGCTAAGCAATACAAATAACTCATAACAGTCTTAAAATGTTCTTTTTAATGGTTTTAGTCCCCTCAATTTTGTTGTGCTAGAAAAGACCTTCAGGGCACTTCATTGTTTACAGTAATAGCTTTGTGAAACGTAGTATGTTGCTGTCTACATTATCATTCCAACCCTTTCTTCCTTTTTTATGGTTAGTAAATAAAGTAAGATGCATGTCGGTGCCACTGTGACCAGGAATAGAGACTTCTGTTTCACAACATTTTTACCACACAAAAATGTAAATTTGATGCAAAAAATAAAAAAGGTTACAGCATATTGCTGATCTAGATTCTCATGATGAGGATCTGTAGGCATTTACTCCTGTAAATGGAACTACTAAACTGAAATATCTGTCAATATTTAGAATTTACTGCAGCATTATTTTTCACAATTGGGTAGGGAACAAGGATTTCTTCAAAGGAGTTGCAGAGAGGTGGCCACAGTCTGTTAGTAAGCACCCACACACTCACAGCTTTGTGGGCATTGACAAACCATGTTATTGTTTTTCACAATCAATTGGCATCTCTACATTCGGATAATGTAAATGTGTGCACCACATGTAAAAACAAGCATTGACAATGCCAATGGGTCTCGCTTTAAAGGAATGCTGCATAGTAATGTGAAGCATTACAGGTAAATAGCATGGGTATGACTATGCATTTGTTTGAAAGCAAAGAACTATAGAATAATATTGGTGTAGGTTAAAAGATCAGGTGAGAGTTGCACTATCAAGTCAGACCTACAAATCGAGGGAGGTTAATGACTTTCCTCCCCCCATTTGTGCTTCTGCCAGGGAAAAGCAACATAAATTATACAGTTATCTAAGAAACTTTAATAGCATTACAATGTCATGTGTGTGCCCCTCAAATTTCAAGCTTAGGCAGCTGGAAAATAAACAAAATGATAACAGCTGTGTGGAGGGCAAGCACTTTTTTTTGTGGAAGCACACAACATCTGCACAATCAAAACGTGTTCTCCTGGCTCTCAATCTTTGGGTGGAGCCAAAGCCTCCCACTAGTAATGCTCACAACATTTTCTAGTGTCAGCTGTGCTATCAAGCCAGACCATAAACACACACACACATCTTCATATTTCATCGCAGTGACATGGAGGGAATTCAAACAAAAGAAAAGTTAAATCTGTTAATGCATGGTTCCACCACTTTTATTCTAAAGAATTGTCACCACACATATACAATGAAGGAGCTTATTTGCGACAGCACGACTGCTCCAGTAAATCTACTACTGTCATGACTGCTCCTCTTCTGGGAAGTTTTTTGAATTCCCAAAAATTGGAAATTAACTGAAATCATAGAAGTACCCTTAAGGATAATGAGTTGCAGACTTTTAAAACCATGTTTGTGAATCGACCAGTAGTGTCTTTTTTCTGTCCCACACAATCACCAATTATTAGGAGATTCCACTTTCTTGTTTTTCTGCATGTTCCTCACATGTAGCTTGTTACTTTTGTTTTCTGCTTAGGAATTCTAAAGTAGGATTTTTAATGGAGTTGTCTCCATTTCTATTCTAACCTGGATGGCTGCATAAAAGGTTCTTAAATTCAAGAGAAAACACTACTAGCCCCGTATGAGACACGATAGCATGGACAACCTAGCAACACAATACAATCTAACAACAGAAATATGCCCTTCTTCCTACCCCTATTGCTTTTGCTCACTAGTCTTTGACTGTTTCATCACTGAAACGAACAAGTCCTCACAGTCGAGAGCATGCCAATATTTCCAAAGAAAAACAATGTTAATATTTTATGGACATATTTAGTTTTCCCCCCATAATACTATATCCTATTAGGCTATGTATAGATTTATATTCAAACTCACTGAAGGTACATACATATACTTACAGAGAAAGCCATATTATCCACGCTGCATATTTTAGACATGAGTGACAATGACAGGGAGAGACTCGTGCCACAGCTGCATTTCTCCTGGCACTTTGCATTAATATACACAAATGAATAAACATAGCCACTGAGCTCACCAATTTAACTGTGCTTCTTTTTGTGCCCTTTTAAAATGTATTTCTAGGGATGTATTGGGTAAACAGAGTTCTTTAAATAGTCCAAGGGCCTCCAGGGCCGAACCCTGGCAAAGCAAAATAAGCACTGGAAAAGCCAATAGGTCTGTGTTGGCTGCTGGCCTTTTAGTGTTGCCAATCGCTTATTCTGTTAATCAGTGATATCTGCATGAAGCACACATTGTATTAAAACAAACATTGTTTAAAGCCAAAATGTCCTTGCCACTGAAGAGGACTAATTATTGTGCAGTTGTGTGCATTGTATCATTATGCAAGCGCAGAATGCAATCACTCACAATCAGGTAAGCCAATGGATGACATGGGCTAATCCACCACCCCAGGCTGAATGCTGTAAAATGCAAAAGCAAAATGTGAATGAAACTACCAATGGATGAATAAGGTTGAGTGAAAGACCCCATAAGTGAATAGGAACACAGTACATAGTTCTTGTAAAAACAAAAGGTTATGGCTAAGATCAGACCGTAAAACTATGCATACCGTTAGGGCCCGATGGGGCTCTCTATTTTTGTCCTTCATCCGCTGAAGAAAATCAGCCACCTCCCTGTCACACGCCAAAATTGCAATGCAGCATTACTGGAATCTCCTTTGTGACTCGTGAATGAATCAAATGTTTATCCCTTGTGTTCTAGTCACTGATATTCTATTTCATTCCAATTGAATACCCAAATTATTCAATGTGTACACTCTACACGATTAGCAATAGTAAGCACTCAAGATGCCACTTAATTTTTAATTTACCTTATCAAACGATTTAGTGCTTATGGCCCAGAATTTTTGTGTTATGTAAAGTGTTAAATAAATGGCTTTCCTGCAGTTTAGAGGTATTCGTTGACTGATAAAACGTAATGAATCTATGAAGCACAGGATTTTCTTTCATTTATATTAAGCCACACCCTTTACTATATAGGCCACGCCTCCTGCACATTTCTTTTAGAAACCTGTCTAGGCCACATCTCTTTTAGTATCTCCCTCCCCCCACCTCCACATACACCTTGTTCATTCTACTTACAGCACTTGGTAGACAGTGGCAGAAATGAATGAGGTGATGGACCTTCTAAACAGGTTAATGGGGAAGACTCAGTGGTTGAGTTTTTTTAGCTTAGTAGTCACATAGTGGCCCTCTTGACCCTCTGTGGCAGTCAGTTGTATTGAGGTAAATTTATAAAGATATCCATAACAAGGATAGGTATTCATACTTGTGAGCACTTTTTTAATATGATTGGATTTTAATGGGATTTTATTAGATGAAATTTAATTATGGTAAATTAAGTTTGTTAAAATGACATGCATATATATCTTGTAATTATAATTGTAAATTGGTGTGTTGTTTAAAGACCTTTGGTCTAAATAAACATAATTTTTGATTTGATTTGATATCCAGAAATGACCAAAGAGATGCATCTGTGCGCATTTGACTTTAGCAGTAGAAAACAACTTTATATAAGCCTGTGGAATTCAGGACCATATGCAATGCTTAGTTTGTAAAATAATAGGTGCCAGTGCCAAAGTTTTGCTCAGTAAGCCTGGCCAGTGCTATTGAATGTTGTCGTGTCAAATACCAATGCTGCATAGTCTTGATTCTCATCATTCCTCTTTAATCCACCACCAAACACTCCCTGTCCCTTTATCTCACTCCTACAAGTTGCTGCTTTTTCCTTCTGTCATAGTGTTTCAGTCTCTCTCTTCCCCCTTGTGTTTTTCTCTCTTGCTCTGGGTCAATGTCTGTTGAGAAAAAATAAGTGCTGGGTCCTCAAAACGAGTGCCGTGGGTCCCACCTGCATCCACTGGCTGAAATTAAGCATTGCACATATATTTTCCATTTAGAAACTTTTCTTTGGCCCTACTATTACACTTTTGCAGGAAAGAAAGAGCAAGTAACAAATGTTCCCAATCATCCAGGGAAGCGTTTCAACAGTGCGGCGGCGATCCTGCAATCCATTTAGTAAATTTACCCGCGCCCTGTGGAGAGAAATTGCTGGACAGCACTTTGCATTTGCCATGAAAGTACTATCTTTTCTCTTGTGTGCTTTGACTGTCAATGATCCTTTTAACAACGGTAACATCAGGAGATGTCTGTCTTGGAACACTATGCAGCTGCATGTACCTTGTTTTGAAGAGAGGCAGCGCAGTAAGACACTCAAAGTAAAGAGAAGTGGTCTGAAGTAAAAAAAAAAAAGAGGACAGTTTAAAGCCAAAGGCTGCTCGCAATCTGCAAACCAGGCAAAACTTAGAGAGAAGTCTGTACCTTCAAGTGCTGCAGTGAAAATAACCACCTCCCCCAAAAGAGACTGGTAGCTCTCCAGCAGTGTCACTGGCGTAGCAAGGGGGGGGCGGAGGGGGCGGTACGCCCCGGGCGGCACGAGAATTCGTGGCGGCAGGTAAATTTATCGCCAGCACACCCCCCCCCCCCGGCTCTTAGGCGCTCGGCGGCAAAAGGCAGGGACCGCCACGGGCGGCAGAGTGCCTAGCTACGCCACTGAGCAGTGTGGATGTACACTTCATTCGCCGTGTCATGGAAAGGTGTGCATATGAAAAGGAATTTGTCTGGAGCAGCTCCTCCATTTGAGCGGAGGAGTGTCGCCCCACATAAAAATCCCCCCAAAGCTACAGAAATGAAAAAAACGGTAATTAAATGCCGTTTTATTTTTTATCCCCCATCCCGAACCAAGCATCAGGAGGGGTGGCGGAGCCGCAGCTAAGTGACAGCAGCAGGGAGGAGGGTGTACTGGTATTGAACTGTTTTAAGAGTGCGTGTCTTTTTTTTCGGCCATCTTGCAACGGCTAGCCACATATGGGCACTTTAAACGTCTCTAATCCAACTGTCATAAGACAGCTGGGTTAGAGCAAGCCAAAGCCTTCAGAGCGCAGTGGAGCACCAAGTGAGGCTACTCCCACCAATCCTAGCACTGCTGTCATGCTGGTGAGAGCAGCGCCAGGATTGGCCAAGGGAGTTCCAGCATCCGGTTCCTGTGTCGTGAAAGAAGAGGTCTGGAGCGAGGATGTTGCTGAGTTCGGTAAGTTTTATTCTATTTTTTTAAATATTATTTTACACGCATGCACGCACCCTCCCCATAGATGCCAGCCGCCACTGGAATTTGTGCATGTTTTAATGAAAGTGCACAAAAGTATCCACACTAGCATTAAAGTAGAATTGCACTGCTTTTTCTACACATCCATTAAGATAAAATGTGTGGTTAATGCGCTTGCTGGAGAAATCTTTGACTCCTAGTAAAGCAGCCTACAACTGATTTGTAGTTAATGTAGATAGCTCAGTGGGATACTGCTGTAGTTACTGAGATCCTTGTGTTAGCTACTGGTGATGTTGTGTAGTTCCTCCCAATCTGTAGGACCTGCGCATTGTGTGGACAACATAAACTAAGGGTCTGGTGTCAAGACTGATTCCGGACACCCCCGCAGGATATGTTGGCCTAGAGACCAGCTAGCTCACAGTGCCACCGTAAGCCCCCCTAACCTACCATGGAGTGAATGGTTTCTGGCAACCACTGAACATGACAACCCTGACTCCTCAGGGATCGCAGAAACAGTACAGAACCTTTCGCTCAGTCACTCGTGCTCACTTATTCTCAGAGAAATATACAGAGAATACACAATGGGACGTTTTCAATAATATTTATTGAACCAACGTTATTCTTGCATAAAATACGTGTGCTGCAATGATTAGTAGACAGAAGCAGATAAACATGATTACAAGCACCAAAAGCGTAGATAGCAGATATAGTTCTACCATGGTGCTTAACAATTGTATATATGCAGGCATATAAACAAGGCAGTAATTCAGTGTACTGCTACATTGCGAACCCTACTCTAAGTGTACCTAGAGTGTGTGTAGGTGTAGAGCCAACTATCCCCCCAAGAGACAATCCAACCCCATTACCTGATGGGATACAGTGAAGGACCCCGTCTTGGTCACGAACTGGACACCCCTCATGACTCACGAGATGTCAGGTTGTCGCGTGGTGATTTCTCAGCATGCAAGGACCCTCGGTGTCAGCAGAAGTACCTCCTCTACTAATCTATTGGGATGCTTATCTTTTATAATAGAAAGCAGCCTTGCGATGTACGCATAGATTAGTGATGTTGTGGATATGTAGATAGCCCAGTCGCCCCGTGGATGAAGATAGTAATGACATTTGTACGTAGTAAAGAACGGGACCTTGTACATGATGTTCAGGACATTGTGATAATGTTGTGCGAAGCTAGATGTAAAACAAGTTTAGTTTCAGAGAAACTAATCCAACATTGCCGTGCGTGCAATGTAAGTAAAAGGTCAAAGAAATGTTATTTGTGAGGGCAATGTAATAAATAAACTGCTTTGCTAAATGGGCCTAAGCCGGGAATATAACAGTTATGTAACAATTCTTGTAGTATGGCTTAGTGACCCGCCATCATGGAGCTGCATGTAAGCAGTGGCAAGGCATATGTTTAGAACTGTACAGTTTTTTCTTGAGCTCTCTTTATTCTAAGTTTATTAAAGAAGTACCCTGGGTAGGTTCCCTAACTATTATTATTATTATTTTTAGTATTTGCTATATAAATCGTTATACGTGTAATTACTCCAATAGACAGATACATTTAAAAATGTTACATATTTCTTGCATTTAGAGATTGGAGATTCAAAAACCTACCTCCAAATTCCAAATCATAGTTTATTTCTTAAGCACTTATGAAGTGGCAATAAGTGTTTCTGTTTCCTGAATGACACTGACATCAAGGTTGAATTCAGCTAGATTCTAGCCAGGGTGTTTTTTAGCCAAAATGAGTGTTGATGGCAGATTGTACTGGACAGCTGGAACTAAGAGACCTTCCTCACTCCCTGCGGATTGTTGCTCTGAGCACAAATCGCATAAAGTGCAGGTGCCGCTGAAGGTGTCCCACTGTTGTCAAAATATGCTGGTTCACAGTCGGTACATTGTACCTTAGCAGGCTAGGATCCTGGATCTAGCTCAATATTAGTTGCAGGATTCAAGAGCGGCTGGAGCCCTCTATCTTGCTGCTACTGGTATTGCATCTTGCATACAGCAATCTGCAAGGTAACATTGGGGTGCTGGAGTACCATAATGTGTAAAGGATGGCCCACAATCCCTTGCCTTTTATGAGGCCCCAATCATGTCTGTTATATAAACAGAGAATGTGTTCAATGTCCCTACAGCAACAGCAAACTACATTTAATAAAACTTTGACTTACAGAATAAGAAAAAATCTGAGACTTCTTTCATTTTAAATTGAACTTGAAATTAGAATACAAGTGGCGGTGAAAGACTGACACAAGGCTTGCCAAAAGAGACATCTTGATGGTTTCATGAATATTCTCCATGATTTTCACCCTGGATAGAAGAAGAAACTAGAGAAAAATATATCTGCTTCCCTAGAAACAGATATCAAGAGGTGTTTGCTTATTATCTGTGCAGTTCTTGCATGCTTAGTGGGTTTGGTTTTACTTATAGAATTACATTGTATTACATCCATATAGCACTCCAATCCCCTGGAAAGGTGGTTAATGGCATGCGAAGAAGGTACCATGCAGGGGTGGCTCCTCCGTGATTGCGGAGGAGCGTCACCCCACAGCCCGTGCCATCACATGGCAAATAAAATGACAATAACGCAGTTATTGTCATTTTATTTATGCTGTCTGTCCGAGCCCCACAATGACTATAGGGCGGGACGGGCTGGGCATGTCAGAGAGGAGTAGAGTGCACTCATAAGTGCGCATGTGTGCATGGCCGACCGTTCTAGGATTGCCAAGCACACATGCTCACTTATGTTTCTCTAACCTGGCTGTGTTACACAGCAGGGTTGGAGAAAAGGCACAGTCTCCCATGCACCATCTGAGTGGCAAACAAGGCCACTCAGACCAATCCTGGCGTTGCTCTCATGTGAGAGCAGCATCTGGATTGGGTGTGGAGCCTGTGCCCTGAGGGCTCATCCCCTTCAGGCCCCACGGCAACAAGAGGAGCAACGAGGAGGCCATTAGTGGAGCGGAGCAGTAGATAAGTCTTTTATTTTTAAATTTTTTATTATTTTAAACCACCCCCTCCCCAAACCCCTGCTCCCCTCCAGTGGCTGCCCTACCACTCAAGATAGGCAGCGGCCGCCACTGGTACCATGGTACTCCATGGAAGTTTTTCGGTGAGATAGTAGGTGTCAGTCATGAAGGCTATGTCAGTAGAGTTGTGCTTGAGGGCCAGGGTTTGATCTCAGCTTGTTTTGTTGCTGTACCTTAGCTTGTAATGAAATGGAAGAACTGGGATATAGTATGGTTAGGCTTGTAGACCGAGCACATTGATGCAGAGAAATTGAGTGGATATAGTGTAACCTTCGTGGGAAGTGTTTTGGCATAACGCATTTATGACAGAGGCTGCTTATAGTGTTACTGTGAGCATATACGTGCGTTTATGCTTGGATTGGAGGAAAGGAGATGGAGAAACAGCTGCACATATGGCTGTGACGACCATTCTAAGGATGATTTGTTCCAGGCCCAGGTTGGCTTGATCCTGAGTTCTGTGCCTTCTGGTTGTCTTTCTACTCTTCTATGAATGGTAAGTGGTACAGTTGTTTGCTATGGGAAATTATATATTTCAGTTTAAAAAACATAGTTAACCCCTTAAGTGCTGATGCTTATCCCCTCAATGCTGAGCTCCTTTTTGTTGTTTGGGGGAGTTTGCGCTTAATTTTTCATAAATTTGTCCATAATAGGTATCCAGGCCAAATTTGTGCCCTTTTTTGCCCACATGTTGCGGATTCTAAAGGTACCGAGGGGTTGTGGGTTCCTCAATAGGGTACCAAGAAAATAGACAAAATGTATAAACATATTGTGTTTTTTGTTTTTACAAAATGTCATGCAGGAAAGTATGTGTTTTTTAAGAATAGCGTCACCAAAAGGTTTGCTGTGCTCAAATCACCATATTCAAAGCTTTCAGGATCAGGCAGAGTTGCAAAAAAACATTTTTGCCACATTTTGTTTTTCCAAGTGGTAGTCATTTTTAGGTCTCGCATAGGGCAGCACATGCGCTGCCTCTCCGAGGCATTAAGTAATCAGTATGTTGGGTGAAACTCAAGGTAATTTCTACTGCTGCTTGCCATTGGTTTAACTCTGGCATTGCTCTTCTTATCGGGCTTTTCATTGGCTGCTGTTCCGATACTCACTTCCGTTTATTCCGGAAGCAGCACTGCCTAACTACAGTTTTCGTCCGCTTTTGTGTGTTCATCTGTAGTTGGTGAGCACTATATTTTTTTAGGGTCTCCTCGTCTTCCTCCTCCGGCTTCACCATGGACTCGCCCGTGACCCCCACGGAAGCCGGTAGGGAGCAGCTCACCATGCCTGCTTCACTGGCAGTTACACACATTCCGGGCGCTGCGCTTCTTTCACCATAGTCCTCTTTCCAACTCAAAAGCAGCTTTTTCTTTAAACATAGGGCGTGACCGTCGCTGCTTAGACTGCCCGCGTTCCGTGATCTCCAGAAAACAAACTCCGCGCGTACACTCAGAGCTGTTAAGAGTCCGTCCTGAAAGGGAAATATTTCGGATGGATTCGTGTCTTTACACTGACAGGGAGGCATGCTAAAGTGTCGCATAATTTGGACGTCTCCTGTCGCATAATTCCAATGGCCCTGCATATACTAACCCCGAATACCTACAACAACGCTACAATGTATACAGCAAAGTAACTAATATCTTTTGTTTAATAACGGGACTCGATTTTTAATGGAGAGCGTTGGTCCGCTGTATTTGTTATCAAACACAACAGCGTGTGACTGGGAACTTGCCTTTCGGGGTTTAGAGTGGGGGCGGGTCACGGTGGGGAGGGGTCGTCTAGCCCTGCTGCTTTAAGAAAGTTCAATCATGCAAGTTCATCAAAGATTAAAAAAAATTTGTGGAACAAAAATATTTGCGGCCGCTTCCTGTGATTGGGCTGGAGGTTCCCAGGGAGACAGTGATGCAGTGGGGAGGGCCTGGATCCCAGCCCAGCTGAGCTGCATTTCCAACACAAGCGGCACATTTCCTTGCCCCTTCCTCCCTCTCTCTAATTGATGGTCAAATTGATAAGCAGCAGAAACGATATGCGGGCTGCAGTCAGGACCTCCCCCCTCGTTGCTGATTAGCACCTTTTTTTCCCTCTACATTGGGGTTTCTGCCTCAGCCAACTCCATGTGAACCCAGAGGGTATAAAGCAACCTCCCGCCCACTCCTCCTCTGCACCTTCACAGCGCACTTTCACACACTAAAAGCACACAACTTTTTCTTCCACATGTGGAAATGCACAGCTCCGCAAACAATGGTGCCTTAAAGCCACTGCACTGAAGTTGTAATCTCGGTACCTGTGCTCCAGTGGCCCCTGTCTCCAGCCGCTCCCCTGGCCCTGCGCCTCCTCTCCGGCAGTAAACTCAAGCCCCAGCAGACAGGGATATTTAACACCCGCCCCAGCCCAGCCCCCCCTTCACTGGTGGCTAATGAGCCCCGGACTGGAAGAACAAGTTCTCTTTGAAGATCCCCAACGAACCAGAGGCCGGCAGAGCCCAGCCCCGGACCAGAGCAGCAGATTGGGAAGGATGTAAAATGGGCCCCTACTGTATGCATGTGTACTTCTGTGCAGCCAAACCAGGGGTGCACAGGAATTTAGACCCCTGGGGCCCAGTGCAACTGAATCTGCTGCACTACTGATAGTTGCACCGTCTGTAAAAGGGTATAAAGTGTTCTGAGGCAGCTGGTGTCATAGGAAAAGCTTAGTAAATAAATGTACTATATGTCAAAATTAAATGATCATACCAGGCCATCAAAGAAATGCAGAACACGAACTCACTGTTATCCTTGAAGTGCTTACCAAGGCTGATATCTGTGTATAGCACTCCAGAAACTTAAAATGAGGCTTGTGCTTAAAGGACCCGAGGCTGCTTCCATCTCTCTGGGTTTAAAGGGCGCCGATAATTACATACAAACAACATGTTCAATCGATTGTGGAAGACTAGGGGGCAATCGGTTTGGAGAATTCATCATATTTTACGCAAGAGGCAGCTCCTAAAAATTCAGGGGCATATTAACAAGGCAGCGATAAACAATTATCGCCGCTTTTGCGGCCGTTTTCGGCCGAAAGCGGCGATAATTATATCGCCTTATCAGCAAAGACACGCTATCGCGTGTTTTGCTGATTTTGCTCCCGTTTCCAGCACGCCTGACTTTGCATCGATAATGAGATGCAAAGTAGGCGTGTCTGTGGAAACAACATGGGTAAATATCGCGAAGGCAGCTTCGCGATATTTACAATGCGGGGAAGCGATTATTTTAATCGCGTTAAGTATGCTTTAACGCAGGAATTTAACGTCTGTTAAATTCCTGACTAAGGCATACTTAACATGGGGGTGGATTCTGTGGCTAAGACCACAGGCCCTATCATCTAGGATATCGCCGTTTCCCATGGAAAACGGCGATATCCACGCTATCTCTGACATTTTTATCGCCTCGGCGATGCGCGTTGTTAATAACGCGCTAACCGGGCGATAAATTCCAGAGATAGCCGGCGATAAATATGCAAGCGCTAAGCGCGCTTTGCGATATTTATCGCCAGCCCTTGATAATATGCCCCTCAGTTCTCTTGCTAGACTGAAGATAGACTGCTTTCGGTTCAGAAGTATGACCATACCTGCATTAATGAGTTTTTTTTGTCTCTTAATTGGCCCATGTGAGGAAGTTCTTTGATTCTGACTCAGATGAGACATTTCCTTGTAAATTTGCTTAGTTTGTGCACTGCTGCCGTGCAGGTAGGATACCTACGTCAGCTGAACACTTGCTGCTGACGCCTATTTGCATCTTACAGTTCGCAGGTTCGAAAACCAGCAGTTGACTTTGCCTTTCATCCTTCAGAGGTCGATAAAATACTTAGAAGTGCGTTCTAGAATCTTCTGTAATTCCAATGCTGTTAAACAAAAACGATGCTGTCGGGCACTGTAGGTACTACAGGTCTCATTCATTTCTATGCTTAAAACCAGGCTAAAATTGTCTTTGCCCTGTGTATTTTATTTAAATTAGGGAGATGAGGAATCGTATGTTGAATGTTAGAAATTAGGTTCATGCTCTCTCCAGCTAATCAGAGGTTATGTAACATCTGTCTTCTATTTCTTCGGTCAATTAATAAGGGCACATTAATAATCTTCCTACTCCTTCTGAATAAAAAAATCCAGATTTTTAAAAAAAATACACAGGCACATATTATATTCATATTTCTTTACTTACTAAAGGTTAGCAGCAACGAAAACAAGCATACCCTGCAGCCACGGTAAGGGGCACAGCAATGTTATAATATTTATTTATATTTATAGCAGTTTTATGTAGCGTGAACGTGCCCAAAGCATTTATAATGCAATATGGCATTGTAAATGACAATGCCTTTATGTATGTGTTAAGAAAACCTACAAAGTGTGTGTTTACGCGCACCACTTGCAGGTTTTCAAAAACATAAATAAAAGGCAGTGTCATTTACAATGTCAATAGCACAAACTCTCGCAAATGCGAGACCTATTGCATTGCAAATGCTTGTTTCATATTGTTGTGTTTTCTATGTGCTTGCAGTTTGTGGTGGAGACAAATGTGAAACCTGAAAGCTCCACATTTCTGAAAAGTAGACAAAATTATGAGTTAGCAAAGAGTCATTTGTGTGACTCGCTCATAGTTTTCCCAAAGAACCTAACCATAGAAATCAAAAACTAATAAAAATAGGTAGAACATTAGAAATATCTGAACATGTTTCATGTGCAATTGTTTGCCAGAGTGGCCATTTACCAAAGTAATATACCATTATGTTCAGCAACTCCTCTGCTCACATGGATATATAGTGGTTGTTGGTTGTCCTAAAACATGCAATACCCAGAGCCATCAACTGTGTTGCAGCTTATCATGATTTTTCATTGTGTGCCGATCATGCTACAATTCATATGGTTAATATAATGAGTGAAAAATAGATATGAGCCAAACATATGTATTTTTAAATGTGCCCAAGATGATGAGGCTAGGAATAGTAGTTCTTTGTACAACTCTGAGTTTAGGGTTACCCATAATATCATGCAATTCTGAAGGAATTTTGCAAAATGTATTCTTTCTTGCACACTGGCTTGCGTTTGGAAGCCACAAATGGAGAGAAAATCAATTGATAATAACAAGTGTTCTACTATTATGTGTTACCACACTTTTCCCAATGCAAAAAGTACCCTACCTGCGTGTGTGGGCAAAACACTAGCAACAGGTAAGGCCTCAAAACACAACAGCGAAACATCAAACTTGTTCACCTCAGATTCACTCATTTTGGTGATGTTGATATCTGCAGTATTTGGGCCCGTCCCTGGCCAGCACCCGGGATATCTATCAACCGCAGACATTTCTGAAACCTAGATACCGCATGACTTGTGTGGATCCCTCTAAGTTTTCTACCCAGAATGCTTTGCAACCATCAACGTTTGGCTAAAATCACAGATTTGCCTCACATGTCTAAGAGGGATAGTTCTGGAATCTGTGGGTACCCACAACATTTCTACAACCCAGTGTTCCCACACTAATTCTGGAAAAAAACAGTATCCCACTTGTATAGGTGGGCCTATCGCCCGCAGTGGAAACTGGTCAAATCTTGAACTGTACCCTGGTACCCCCTGATAACTCTGTGTTCACTACTCCTACCTTAAGGACATTAACAAGAGACTGGAAAAAACTTGACATGACTGTCTTAAACAATATCTTGTGCTCTAACATGCACATCTCTAAACATAGGGTGAATATGCTCTATGACACCGTTCAAAAATGGCTTCTCAATGCCATAGACACCTGTCTTCCTCTTTCCAAAAAAAGGGTCAACAATCATCGTGCCCCAGCGCCCTGGTTTACTGACACTCTAAAAACAGAGAAAGCCAAATGCAAAGCGCTGGAACGTAGATGGAGAAGAAATTATGCTCCCGAATCCAAAACTATCTATAAAAAGGCCAAAAAAGTATATCACAATCTCTGCAAATCAGCCCGTGCTGAGTATGTCTCAACAACTATCTCTGTTGCTCTGAACTGCTCCAAAACACTTTTTGTATGGTTAAGGAGCTCGCTGGTTCTGCTACCCTAGCTAGGCCCCCCCCACTTAATAAACGACAATGTGAGGATCTTGCTTCCTTCTTCGTCCAGAAAGTCGAGAAAATTTACTCGGAAATAGTGAGCTCACGGTGCGACAACCCCCCTCCTTTGCAACCTGCTAACTCCCTTCAACCAGCATCTGCACTACCCGTAGCGGACTCTACCCATCCTGACCAGGACAAGGTGCTTTGCGCCCCCTTTAACAACCTGGACACTTGGCCCCTACTAAACGCAGCCTCCTTTAAAAGACTCCTAGATAGTGTCAAATCAGGATCACCCAAGGACCCCCTGCCTATCTCTGTGCTCGAGCAGCTTGAGTCACCATCTTTGCTTGCTATTATGGACCTTTTAAATGCCTCCCTACAGTAAGCCACAGTCCCATCTGACTGGAAGCACGCCATGGTGATCCCTCTCCTAAAAAAGGCCAACTCCGACCCCGATCTACCCTCCAACTAACGGCCTATCTCTTTGCTGCCGGCCTTTTCTAAAATCTTGGAGAAACACATCCACTCTCAGCTCTCCAACTTTGTCGAAACCAAAAAGCTCCTCCACCCATCACAATCTGGCTTCAGAGCTGGTTTCTCTACAGAAACAACTTTACTGGGGGTAACGGAAAGACTGCGTCGTCATCTGGACGCTGGAGATATGGTCGCCCTCATTTTGTTAGACCTGAGCGCAGCATTCGACACGGTATCTCACACCGTATTAGTAAAAACGTTAAGATCTCTAGGCATCGGCGGCTCAGCCTTAAATTGGCTTATTTCTTTTCTCGCCAATCGCACTTTTCAAATCTTTTCCCCAACAACCAGCTCCGACATCCATCCTTCACCCTACGGGGTACCTCAGGGCTCCATCCTCAGCCCTCTACTTTTTAACTTATACGTTAGACCTCTAGCCGATGTCGCGGAAGATGCAGGGCTGTCCCTGTTTTCCTACGCGGACGACTCCCAGATTATTTTTTCTCTCTCCATGGAGAGTACGGCTGGGTTATCCCACCTTCAGCTTGGCTTGGGTAAAATTGCATCATGGATGCAGACAAACTACCTTAAGCTCAACGGAGAGAAAACCGAGGTCCTGATCCTTGGTAAAAACAAAGATCTCTGGGGCCCACAACATTGCCCCGGTGAGATGGGAGCACTTCCTCGGCCCTCCAGTCAAGTCCGCAAATTAGGTGTCATCATCAATGACTCACTTACTATGCACCATCAGGCAGTCAAGGTAACCGCCACTTGCTTTACCATCTTGAAGTGGCTAAAAAAGATCATCTGGATGCTGCCTGAGTCTACTCAGAGAACAGTAGTCCAGGCTCTTATCACCTCGAGACTGGACTACGGCAACGTTCTCTACCTCGGATCCAACCAGGAGGTGACTCGCAGGCTGCAGATGGTGCAGAACTCTGCTGCAAGACTACTTTGCAGGGTCCCTAGAGCTACCTTTGTCTCAAGTCATCTGGGGGACCTGCATTGGCTCAGGGTGGAGAACCGAATTAAGTTCAAAGCCCTGAGCTACATGTTCAAAATCAAAACAGGTGCTGCCCCTCAGTATCTGCAATCTCTGGTCAGCCCCTATGTGCCTTCCCGGTGCCTTCGCTCATCCACTCAAGGGAAATTCTCTGTGCCCAGAATCAAACTATCTCGGATGGGAGGCAGATCGTTTGCATACCTTGGTCCATCACTATGGAACTCACTTCCCACAGCCATCCGGAACGAAACGGTATATGCCCAATTTCGCAAATCCCTGAACACTTGGCTTTTTAACCAGTAATCTAATAAGCTGCTATACATACTTTTGATCTGCTCCGGCGCCGGGAAACCCTTTTTGGGTAGCTGCCGCACCTTACAAATTTAATAAATAAATAAAACAGTGTGTAGTCAGTGGGGTGTCAATAAGATCTTCACACAGATTTGGTATGTTTCTATGAAATGTGTTAGGGACACCGACATATGGTAAGCAGAGTTTCAATCAAGAGAAGTGTGGGAATGAAGGGTGGTAAGACTGTGGCCTTTGGCTGGAAGTGCCTGAGTTTTATGGCATCCATATGGGAAAAATAGTCTTTTTGACCCATACATTGATGCTCACAGTGCATTTTGAGTAAGGAAATGTGCTAGGGTCCATACAAGCTGCACTACCCTGGAGTCTGTTGGGGTTATAGGTTTCAGACATGTCCAGGGTTGATAGGTTTCCCTGGTTGCAGGCTGACTTTGAGCCAGAATAGTGCAACCATTCACTATGGCAACTCAGAGAAAATTTAGATTTTATTGGGCATAGTTTTGCCATATGGGTTGTCAGAGATTCTCACACTGTGGGCAGATATAATGCCTGTTGCGTAGGGGTATGGGCTGATGCCCAGATGGCCTGTCACCACAACCCATTTTTTTCTCACTTGTATCGCTGTTGCTTTAGTAGGATTTTAGTCCACTTGTGTTGGCAGATTGGGGTATTTACCACCTATCTCCCTGTCCTGAGAGGCTCAGAGAGTCCACCAGACCATCAAGGAAAATATTAGAAACAGAAACAGAAATAGGTGCAGGCCTTGTCTGTCCCACCACTGCAGTGCAGTTCCCATGCAACAGACAGTATTTTTGCCAACTGGGGGAAGACAGTATTTTTGTCAACTGGGGGAGGCAGAATGGGGGGGCTAACCCTTCTGTGCAAGCAAAAATGTCTAAAGTATGTCTAAACAATTCAAAATTTCCTTATGCTTGCCTTATCGATGGCTGCAGTGTTCATGCTCTAGGCATAGGGAGAGAGAGAGAGACTGTTGGTCGACTCAACCTCATTTTTTAAAATCTAACCTAGGGAGCTTTCTTGGCCCCCCCTCCCCTCGGGGAACAGAAAGCCTGTTGGGGGCTTTAGGGGTTGGGGTACAGCCCAATGCCTAGCAGGCTGGCCCCCAGCCCATTTTTGTTTCTTCCATATAACAGATTTTGTTGTAATTTTTCGTGGACAGATAATGGTGGTTATCATACAATTTATCTCGACATTTTTAATCTCTGAAAAACAATCATCAGGTCCCCTTTATGCCATTTTCCCTATAAATGAGCATGAAACACATCCGTTCCCCATCCCCTATCCCTTCCCCCTCCCACGACTCATCTATCATCTATTCTGTGTACTGTCACTGTGAAGTTCGAGGAGCCCTTCTTCCCTTTCACAGAGGATTTCCTCACTCCTTGGTTTTGGTTTTATTCATCCCTGGACTCATGTTCTGTTGCTTAAATATATGATGGGATCAATCATCTCATTGGCAGAGTAGTGAGGTAATTATGTAGTGGGGACCATATTTTTTTTCTGTATTCAGCAAGTTATGAGTTATTTTCTTCAGAGTCAATGTTTGCCATAAATTACAACTCCATAGTATTGTCGGTGTTGCTCAGATATAAATTTACCTTGAAAAAGAAAAAGACAAGGGGCGTTTGGCAAAACAGGAACAAGTTGGTTTAGTTAAACGCAGGGGCCCGGAGAGCATCAATAGAGTCATGTCTGAAGACAGTCTCAAAGAACAGAAGTTTTGGCCGTTAATATATACAATTCTTGCGGTACAATAAAACGATTACAGATTCTTGTAAAGCACATTGATCCAGGCCTAGTCATGAACCATAAATACAACCATCTGATAAGGGGGGCACAGGTGGCTCTCAACCTTGTGGAGAGCTATTGAGGGCTAGTGTGTATGTGTCCAGATGTCCGGCATGGGAGCGCATGATCTCTGCGTGTAGTGTGCATGCTGTGTTCTGATTGGCTGAGTGTTCCTAACTACATGTGGCATCTGACTTTATGGAATTTTGGGAACGTGTGGCTTTGGCCAAATGTGTTTATTAGGGCCAATCTCCTCTGACCTGTTTGTGGTGTAACAGCCTATCTGTGGGATCGATTAGGGTTTTCCCTGTTTGCACATATATTTTCAGGCTAAGTGTAATCCCGCCTGTGACCTCTCATTCGGTAGGCTTGGGTTTGGGTCGTGGGGCCTGTCTGACCACGTATCTCTGAATCGAGGTTGATGGGGAGGTCATCTCGGGTAAATTCGACAGCAATGATGTGAGTTTGTTATTACGTGTACATATAACATGTGGGGTCATTGATATCATATTTACTGACATTCTCATTATTATGCGTACATTTGTCATAGCATGCATCTACATCGTTGTTACCGGTATTGACATTGCTATGCGTGCATAGATTATGTCGGAAATTGACATTGCATTTACTGGTATTGACGATGCTAGCGTGCATATAACATGGCTTACATTGACATCACATTCACCGATATTACCATCAATGGGTCTGTTTTCCCCCATAAAGCGTGACCAGTCTTTTTGCTGCACTGAAGAAATGGCATCACAATGTGTTACTGGTATGGCCCGCTCCCTATACACAATCACCCTTCCAGTTTTACTACCGCTAGTCTGTTGTTGTTTTTTTCTCCGATCATGGATTCTATGTGGCTTGATATCTCTTTCCAGATGGCTTAAGTGTGTTGCATTCCCATAAGATATGGAGGAATGTTTCTGTCGCTGTCCCACTTCGCCAGCATCTCTCAGAGGTGCCTAGATGCATAGTTATATGTTTACTGAGGGTCACATACCACCTCATGAGTAGTTTATATTCTTCTTACATGTGTTGAAGTCTCTTCAAGGTATTGTTAATATTGATCCAGCACATTTCTTTTTTTATAATTGAACAACCCCATTGTGTCTAGTGGGTTCCGCCCTCCCCCTCACCCCTGAAAGAGCAGATTGGCAGTAAAATGCTCAATCTGTCCCGCAGGAGGGGCAGAATGTCTGTTGGAGCCTTTAGGGTTGATGGTACGATCCGATGCCTGGATGGGCGGGCTCACACCCTCATTTTACTTTTTACAAATATTACAATCACTGTTATCTAGTGGGTTTTCTGCTACCCTGGGGAGGGCAGATTTAGGTAAATCCCTCAATCAGCCCTCAAGTGGGGCAGAAATACTGTTGTGACTTTTAGGGATGCCAGAACCCTGGTTTATAGTGGGCTTGTTCTTCCTCTGAGGGGCAGATTGGTGCAAGACCTCCATTTGCCCTTCCTGGGAAGCAGAAAGACTAAGGTGGCCTGTGGTGGGTGGGGTAGTTATTGCCCATACCTGGAGGGGTGCTGCGCACCCGAACTTTCAATGTCCCTGGCGGTAAGTGGGCAGCTCCCTTTAGCATATCACGATTCGGCGGCTGTTCTTGAGCAGGTATGCAACTAGGAGAGGAATCAGTGAAATCTTCTCTTTCAAATGATATCTCTCCCTTTATGGTCAGTGCTTGTGGGGGGCTGAGCTGTGCCTTCCAGCACTGACCACAGTGAATGTAAAAGAAGATGAACAGCTCCTTTTACTTTCTATAGCAATGACGTCAGCGCACCATGTACTCTGATCATCAGTCACAAAAAATGGCCTGGACAAACTCTTCCCATCAGTTATAAACTATCACTGATGACATCACAAATGACATCATTGATGATATTGCTGAAAAGATAACTGATAAAATAGGATGAGTCAAAAGCGTGGTCATTTGCTAATAACTTTGCCTGGTTAATGAATCACATGATATCTGGCAGGTTTTTAACAAATTAAGCCCAGTACAAAACTTTCAGATGTCAGGCAGATCTGACAAATGGGGCAAAATTAGTTAATCAAACAATATCTAAATTATTAATATTTGTTATGCTGTATCATGGGCCTGTACAACATTTGCAAGACCCCTAACATGTTTAGCTTACTCTTAGTATATATGAATCTTTATATATATTACACGGGCGGCAATATATAATACATATTTAAGTTTCTTTGAATTCTCCTGTATGTGCTTGAAAGACTGCAAATTAATTCGTTATGTTTGACTCACTTCTTGTATTAGAAAGCGTTTTGAGCATTGATTGGCACAGCATGCAAGCAATAATTCCCGTAGCATTCCTTGAAACAACGCTCCACAAATCCACATCACGGATTAAGCTCAGGTTCTGACAATACGAAATTCAGACAATAAGGATTTGTTTTTCTGTGTGAAAAAATTGTATCTAGACAAACCTCGATGAACATATTCAAAACGTACCCGGAAACTCAGTCACACGGTGTCTTCCTAGTAGGAACAGAGAAAGCAAATGAGCCGGCTAATCTTTATTGATCCACTATTTAACCACTGTGCTTTATTCAGCTTCTCTTCTGCTGATGTCACAAAAACCCCACACAAATCCAATGCAATTATCACAGCCTCTTTAGGGATCCTTGTCTAATTAACGTTGCAGCCTGTTAAGTGATGAATGAGAAGGTATTCTTCTCTTCATGCCCAGATAATGCGTAGGCCATGTAGGGACAGCTCATCGACATATGCAACAACCAAAATAGCTTGTTCATTCATCTAAATTGTCATATGCGTTATCATCACCGTCACATTGGATCACATATATTTATATATTTAGATCTTCCCAATAGCCTTTGAACCACACTCTTTAGTCTCTGGTAGGAAAAGCAATGTCTATATATCTCCCACTTTGTAACTTCTTAGATGCTATTTCTTTCTTTCACATAGGGTCCTGATCATAACATTTTAGAAAGACATTCCTGTAGGTTTCTGTTTAGTGTACATTTCTGAATTTTTTTGAATTCACAAATATTTTGAGGTGTACACCTAGGAAGCTAAAAGAGTCAAAGGTGTCCAGGTGTATTACTTTTATCACAGTGTTAGGGTACTTATTCTTGTGTTCACTATCCAAAAATGCATCGCATTAGTGGAACTGCACTTTAGGACATTTTTTTCTACATAGGGAAAAATTACCCCTCCACTTCTACTAACATGGCACTGTTTAATTCCCATTCCCTAATGTGTAAACTGTTTTAATCCTGCCCTTGGCAGGAGTACATTTTTGACCTTTTCTAGGGTTGGAATGGTGCATGGAAAAATTTGTGACTACCCACAAACAAATACATTTGTTGGTACTCCCAAACTATCCAAGTGATTCCTTCTGTCGAATTCCCATTCCCCACCTCTTAGAAATTAGTTGTTCACACACAAAAGTGTGTGGGAATATAGCTATTTTTCATGTAAGTCCATTTTTTGTGTATCACAATTAGGAATTTACATTTTTACAAAAATTGAAGCCACTAACGCATGTAAATGCACTCACATACTCAAATGGGTTGGTACATCTATCTAGTCTTGTTGAAACTATTCTTGCATAGTTGTATAGTCATTTGTGTGTTGAAGGATGTTTTTCACAATACCATTTCTCTAATGATCGAGCATGTTACTTTGTTCAGTTTTTATATTATATATATATCATCTCTCACTGATCCCCTTGGAAATCTGCCAAGATCGAAACCTATGTGTCTGCATGAATCAATCACTCAATCAAGTTGTATTTGTAAAGCACGGCTTGTCACCCGAGAGGGTATCCAGGTGCTGGCTGAAGGTCTCAGTCAAAAAGCCAGGTCTTGAGTCCCTTCCTGAAGTCGGTCAGCTAGAGCGAGATGCGGAGGTGGGGGAGTGGTAGGGTGTTCCAGGCTTAGGCGGTGAGATGGGAGAAGGAGCGTCCTCCGGCAAGGCAGTGGTGAATGTGTGAGATCTGTGCGAGGGCGAGGTGTGCAGAGCAGATGTTCCTGAGGGGGGTCGATGGAAGTGCAGACAGGGGTTTGTGTAGGTGGATCCTTGGTTGTGGAGGACTTTGTAGGCATGTATCAGGAGCTTGAACTGGCATCTCTTCTGGACCGGGAGACAGTGGAAGTCTTTCAGGTGCTGGGTGTTGTGGGTTCTCTTGGGAAGGTTGAGGATAAGTCTGGTGGCTGCATTCTGGATCGCCTGTAGTCTTTGCATGATTTCGTTGGTGGTGCCTGTATAGAGTGAGTTGCCGTAGTCCAGTCTAAGGGTGATGAGGGCCTGTGTTACTGTCTTCCTAGTGTTGATGGGGAGCCACTTGAAGATTTTGTGGAGCATGCAGACTGTATGGAAGCAGGCTGAAGAGATGGTGATGACCTGATATTTCATTGAGAGTTCGCTGTCAAGGATAATGTAGAGGCTGCGGGCATGGTCTTTTGGCTGGGGGTGGGTCCGAGTTCCGAGGGCCACCAGGAGTCGTTCCATAGGGCGGTGTATTTGCGGAAGATGAGGGCTTCCATCTTGTCTGTGTTGAGCTTGAGGCAGTTGCCCTTCATCCAGGCTGAGACATTCTTCATATACTTGTGGAATTTGTCTTTGTCAAGGTGAGTTGGCTGAGAGCGATAGGACGAGCTGCGTGTCGTCCGTGTAGGAGACGATGTTGATGTCATGCGATCTAACAATGTCTGCGAGTGGTGTCATGTAGATGTTGAAGAGGGTTGGGCTGAGGGATGAGCCGTGGGGCACACCGCAGATGTTGTGCTTGGCTTGCTATATGAAAGGAGGGTGTCACACTCTCTCAGTGCTTCCCATGAGAAAGGATGCCATCCATCTGAGCACGTTGTCTATTATAACAATCTGGTGTAGGCGGTTGATGAGTGTCTGGTGGGAGACCGTGTCGAAGGCTGTGGAGAGGTCAAGTAGAATCAGGATGGCTGATTCTCCTCTGTCGAGTCAGGTGTGGATGTCGCCAGTTGCGGCAATCAGGGCTGTCTCGGTGCAGTTGGTTTGGACGCCAGATTGGGAGGGGTCCAGTAAGTAATTACTCTCCAGGTGTTCGGTGAGTTGGAGGTAGATGGCCTTTTCCAGGACTTTGGCGGGGAACGGGAGAAGCGAGATGGGTGACCTCGGCATATTTCCATGGGTCGGGAAAGGTGGCAGTGGTTAAAGAGGCACTGAGGATGGTGGTGAGTTGGCGGCTGATCTCGTCTCTTCCGAGGTTGAAGACTCTGTAGGGGCAGAGGTCGGTGGGTGCCCCTGAGTGGATGGAATTCATAAGGGTGGCTGTGTTCTGTGTGCTGAGCTGTTTCCAAGCAGAGAGCGGGTGGTCGGCAGTGGTGGTCGATCAATGACTGAGGGGGTTGGAGGGTTGGGGATCGAAGTTTTTATAGATTGTTGCTATCTTGTTGTGTAAGTGATCGGCGAGGGCGTTGCAGAGTTTCTGTGAAGATGTGATGGGGTTTTCTGTGACTGACGGGCAGGTGAACTCCCTCAGGATGGTGATGAGTTCCTTAGCTTGGTTGGCACTGGACAGTGCAAACATTTCTGACTTGTCTGCTATTGCCAATGCTCTCAATAGTGTTATGTCTAAATCACCCAGGACACTTCTCTGTTCCATTTACAGCCCTAAATACAGTGCTTGATATATCCTTTTAATATTTGTTCTCTGCAGCGCTGCATCTAATTTATAAGTACACATATAAAACTTTATAATTTCTCTGGCATTATTACATTTTGTCAAAGTTCTGCATAGAACAGTAACAGAACGTCTTCCTCAGTTTAGTTCACCTAATATACTTGGCACTCTTTGCTACAGCACATCAGTGGCTGCAGTCCACCTTTTGTGGCAGAAGTTGTAGCTTTTACCTTCCCTTGCCAATTTTGTTTGACATGTACAAGAGACATCTTTGTAAGGGTAAGTGAGCAGGTTTCATGGACGTCAATTCACCAAAATCTCAGTGGTAACGGAAGTGACATCACATGCTTTTGAACCTGTAATGACATCACAGGAAGAGATGTCACATGACCTTTGACTCTGCTTGCATCACAGGAACTGACAACACTAAAGGTTTAAAACTATCTTCAATACATGCAGGTTTCATAACAGAGGAACAAAGTTAGTAAAGCAGAAAAAGGTCTATTTTTGTTACCACCTAGCCATTCTCTCTTCCCAGCTCTTTTTCTCCCAAAAGCCAGTGCTTAATGTGAGCCAGTGGTTTCACGTGGACTCGCCAGCACTCATCCTTAGGGACCAGCACTTATTTTTCCTTGTCAGTCTTTCACCCAGGACAAGAGAGAGACAAACACAAAAGGGGGAACAAAAGAGGAAGAAAATGACAGAAAAACAATAACAAAGGGAGAAAGCAGCGAGAAAATAAAACCTGCAAGCTTGGGATAAAGGGGCAGTGAGCATCTGATGGTCGATGAAAGAGGCCTGAGGTGACATCTAGACTATGCAGATGTGGTATTTGGCAACCCGATATCTATAGAATCAGCTGCGGATTTCTGAGCCAAACCTTTGGACCTGGATCTTACTGTTTTACAAATTAAGCCCTGCCAAAGGCCCTTTGTATGCAGAGGCATCACTGGCGGTTTCCTATGGCATGTTGTGCTGTTCAGCACCACTCATTTATCAGCTGAAAACTGCTGTGGCTACTTGGGTCCAAAGAAAAAGAGATGGAGAAGAGATGAACCTTGCCTAGATTTCAAAATACCTTGAGGTGAGACTGGATCTCCCTATCCTCTTCCACTGAGGCCGTTCCCCTCTTTTATTTCCACTTGGCTTATGCTGGCCGTTCTCCCTACTCCTAAAACCCTTCTGCCACCTTCACGTCTGCTATTCACTCTCACTTTTGCTTCCGTGTCAGATGCTTTGTAACACTGCTTGTGCTATATAAATCTCTATAAATGGAGATGTTACCTCTAACTACTAAATTCAAATTCCGTCATGGCTGACTTAGTCTCTCATCTTGTTGGTGCTGGTAATTGAATATCATTAAAACAGGTAGTAGAAACGTGTAATTTAGAGTGCTTAAACAGACAGGTAAACCTGTGGTAGCAAGCACTGTATAAAAATCAAGTTGCCATTATTATCATCCTCAGTCTTTTCCCTCCCTCAGGCCTCCTCTACTTGTCATCTTCCTTGCCCCGAACCTTCCACTTTATCGCATAAACTGTCCACCTGTTGGACACAGATTACTGAGGTCTTCCTCAATCCTATTTGTATGATATTAACAGCAGCAATATCAGAAGGTGGACACTGAAGGTCAGGCTTGGCCAGGTGCAGGTCCAGCCTTTATATATTGGAAGATGACCAGTCAGGATGGATGAGATATCCCCATTTGTCCTTTCTGCAAACATTTTCCATTGATACTGTCTCATGTAGATGTTTTTATGTGTAACTTTTGTTTTTAATAGGAAAAGTTTCTTACTTCCAATTTTTAGAGCAATAAAGGTTCAACGCATTCATGAACTTTTGAAAATAATTTTAGATTGTAATGACATGAGATCATGTTATGTTGTAGGGAAATGTTTATCTGTTGTATCAGAAGTGCTAGATAAATTGACTTGTATGATTTTATAAAGGGAACCTCTAATTCTATATTTGCTATATGGTGCATCTATACGATGTTATGCCCTATGCACTGACCGTATTGGAGAGATATAATTCTTGATAATGTGTTGTCATTTTTATTGTTTTAGTGAATTGTCTTTAATGGTGGGTATTAATATAAATAGACCCGTAAAGTGGAATGTACAATAAGGAAGGAGCGTTCAATATATATACAATTAATCTGGAATTCTAATTTTCCCTTTTTCCCACAGTTCAATACAGTCGTCCCAACAGAAAAATCCTCGTAAGGTATGCTTCTTGTATAATGCTCTTTATTTCACATCAAATCAATGTAATCCAACTTGAATATAGTTATTGTAAAACACAGCCAATGCGTTTCGTCCCCTCAGGGACATCATCAGGGCTGTAAAGCAAAAAAAATTTTGTAACATAAGAATTTCATTTTTGCACAAATTTTCCAAAAACAACATACAATATAACCCAAATGACAAGATGGCACCATCCCACCAATAGTATTCATATTCTGCCTATTTAACAATCTATATACATATACCCAGAACAATTGATCGGTGAACGTCTAATGATCCCTACAAAAGGAGTGCAACATTATAAAATGATATTCATAAATCGCAGGTCTGACATATTACACCAACTGATAATAACGGCCCCCTACTCTCTTAATTAATGGTTTAAATAATTTCATTGCAAAATCACTCTATTCAGCTCACCTTTAAAGGTGGTGTAATATGTCAGACCTGCGATTTATGAATATCATTTTATAATGTTGCACTCCTTTTGTAGGGATCATTAGACGTTCACCGATCAATTGTTCTGGGTATATGTATATAGATTGTTAAATAGGCAGAATATGAATACTATTGGTGGGATGGTGCCATCTTGTCATTTGGGTTATATTGTATGTTGTTTTTGGAAAATTTGTGCAAAAATGAAATTCTTATGTTACAAATATTTTTTTGCTTTACAGCCCTGATGATGTCCCTGAGGGGACGAAACGCGTTGGCTGTGTTTTACAATAACTATATTCAAGTTGGATTACATTGATTTGATGTGAAATAAAGAACATTATACAAGAAGCATACCTTACGAGGATTTTTCTGTTGGGACGACTGTATTGAACTGTGGGAAAAAGGGAAAATTAGAATTCCCCGATTAATTGTATATATATTGAACGCTCCTTCCTTATTGTACAATTTTGTGTTAATGGTGCCTGGGACGGTGGGCCATGAGAAGTTGAGCGTTGTGGATTAACTACTAGGAAGATACTTTTGGGTGATTTACCTTCAGTGCACACGGGATTTACCCTCACCGTCTTGCTTAGTTAAAGTGGAATGTATTTTATTGTTAATAAATCGCACAATATTTCTCGCAGAAAATAGAGCTCATCTATGAAAAAATTGTCCCGACATGACATCGGATCAGCCAGAACAGGCAACCTCCCAGCTGCTAGAGAGCTTCCCTCCGGTGACCTTGGCAGATGTAGAAACACTGCTTCCTACGGTAAAATCAGGTTCCCCTCTCGATACCATCCCGGCCAAAGTTGTTACCTCTCTGGCCTGTCAACTGTCTCCTTCCATCGAATATCTTCTCAATCTCTCATTGAGAGAGGGTCACGTTCCGTCAGAATGGAAAGCAGCACAGGTTATGCCTATCCGTAAGAATGCCAAGGTTTCTTTGACGGATTTCTCCAATCTCCATCCCACCTCGCTCCTTCCCTTCCTGAGCAAATTATTGGAGAAGCATATTAATAAACATCTCTCCAACCATGTCGAACTTACTGGTAGCTTAGACTCCTCCCAGTCAGGCTTTAGGCCCAAATACAGCACAGAGTCAGCTCTGCTAGTGGTCACAGATAACATCAGGATGACCCTAGACAGGGGCCATTCTACGATTCTGGTGCTGTTGGACCTATCTGCCGCGTTCGATACGGTTTCACATCAGATATTGCTCAGGAGATTGAAGGAGATTGGACTAAGAGACTCTGGGTCATATTAGCAAGACCGGCGATAAAATTATCGCCGCTTTAGCGGCAGGAAACTGCCGCTAAAACGGCGATAATGGGCTTGCTAATATGCGTTATAGAATTCCATAGAAGCCCAGGTTAGATGTGCAGGACATCTAACCTGGGCTTCTATTGAATTCCATAACGCATATTAGCAAGCCCATTATCGCCGCTTTAGCGGCAGTTTCCTGCCGCTAAACGGCGATAATTTTATCGCCGGTCTTGCTAATATGCCCCTCTGTCTTCCAGTGGATGGAGCTTTTTATCTGCTCTCTCTCAGACCATTAATCTTGGCCCATATCGTTCGGCACCTATGGAACTGTCCAAGGGAGTGCCTCAGGGCTCATGCCTGAGCCCCACATTGTTTAATATCTATGTTGCTCCCTTGGCCAACCACCTAAGGGCGCATGGGTTCACCCCATCTCTTATGCCGACGATACACAGCTGCTTTTTCCTTTTGATAAATTCACTACATCGGTACAGTCAGCCTTCTCCTCTGGCATGAGAGCTATTTCAAATTGGATGAAGAGCAACTTTCTCCAATGTAATGTTCGGAAGACGGAGATTTTGCTCTTCGGAGATGCCCCCCTATTATGGACTCCTGAATGGTGGCCTGCCGATCTTGCTGCTCCCCTGCCCCTAAATCCCTTGTTAAGAACTTAGGCATTCGTCTGGATCAAGCCCTCACTCTGAAGGAGCATGCTGCTCAGACAGCTGGCTCCTGTTTCCATACACTGGGCTTACTCCGCTGAGTCTTTCCCTTGCTCCCGGATTCAACTCGGAAGACTCTGGCTCAGGCACTTATATTAGGCCATCTGGACTACTGTAATGGTCTGCTGGTCTCCGCTAATGAGGCTTCGCTTAGCAGACTGCAGGTAGTCCAGAATCCTGCGGCGCGATTGGTCCTCAACGCCCCTTCCAGGACTGCCGCCCCCCCTCTTCTCTGTCAGCTTCACTGGCTTCCAATACGCGAACGGGTAAAGTTCAAAGTTTGCTGCACCATCCATAAGGCTCTACTCAACCTCGGTCCCACCTACCTTTCGGGGAAATTCACACCTTACCTGCCTTCCAGGTCTCTTCGCTCGGGATCTAAGTCTCTTCTTGTGGTTCCCCGCGTCAGGAAAGCTAGACTGGGTGGGAATGCCCTTTCCCATCTCGGCCCCCGCTATTGGAATAAGCTCCCTCTGCACTTGAGGCAATGCCCGGATCACCTGCAATTCAGAAAGCAGCTTAAGACTACTCTCTTCTGACTCTGATTTTGCTGTAGTAGCTCTACTTCCTGTTGCCCGTCCAAAGCGCAGAGATACCCCTTCTGGGGTCGATTCAGGCGCTATATAAATAAATAAATAAATAAATTAATTAATTAATTAAGGTAAGTGACTGATAGTGGTGCGCAAAAAGAACCTTTTATCATAATAGATTATGTTTTATTAATTGGAACGTAAGCAATGAATGTATAGATGTGTAATAGTTTGGTGCATTAGTGTGTATTGTTTGTGTTGCCTTATCGACATAATATCTATCAAAATAAATAAATACAAAGACTTTATCGAATCAGCCCTTCTCATTTCTTTCCCCACTCTCATACCTCCTTCTTCCCCCATTCTTCTTTTCGCCACAACTCTTTTACTTCCTTTCGTCCTTGTCTTCCTTCCCGATGTTTTCTCTATTCACCTCTCTCTACACTCCCATTTCTTCCGCCAATCTGTGTTCTGTTTTACTCTTCTACGATCCTCTCTCCTGTTGCCTTCTCCTTTAGTTCTCATCTTTCCTATTATGCCAGGGGGTCTTTAATTTTTTTCCCTGTAGTCCTCCTTCCTCCTTTTCCTGGACTCTATCCTTCCAGGACTCTATCCTTCACTCTCCATCTTTTGACCACAGATGTTGCCTTCACTGTTCTCACCCTGGCTCTTCTCTTTTCTTCCGGAGTCGCGGCTTATCCAGGAGCGAAGCCTGAACCTTCCTCTGTGTTCCTCACCACTCATGGATCGCACATCCTTGCTTTCACTCCTGACCCTATCGCCTTTACCTAAGAAACCACGGGGCATATTAGCAAGAAGAGGCGATAATCATCGCTAACCCTGCTTAGCGTGATTTTTTATCGCTGGCTATCGCTGGAATATATCGCCACGCTAACGCTGTATTAGCAACGATTAGCGCTATGGCGATGAATATTCCAGCGATAGCGGGGAAATGGGCCAACATCGCTGAAAAACCAGCGATGTTGCATGGAGAAGGGAGAACACCTTGCTGATACGACCCTGTGGTCGTATCAGCATAATCCCCCCCATGTTAGGTATGGCTAACACCTGCTAATTGCAGGTGTTAAATAAATGGCGATGACCTCGGTTAGCGCGACTTTTCACGTCGCTAACTGGGGCCATGGCCACCTTGCTAATAGGCGATAGGCCTGTTAGCGGGTGTTTCCCAGGTTTGTTCGTCGGAACGCCCACTTTGCATGTCATTAGCGATAAATATCGCTGACATGCAAAGCGGTAAAAAACGGGCGCTAATGCCCGCAAACTGTCGCTAACTGCTGTTAGAGACAGTTTGCTGATAGGGCGATATGAATATCGCCGCTTTAGCGGCAAAAAGTGCCGCTAAAGCGGCGATAGTGCCCTTGCTAATATGCCCCCACCTGTCTCTCTCAGCACAGAGACTGACCTGGATTAGTCAGCCCTCAAATCGGTTTATGGCCATCTCCTGACACCTACAGCTCAGGTTTTTCTTTTGCAGGCTTGAAGTTTGAATACAGGACTACTGTGCTACAAGCTGCAAAAAGTTATGTATGTAGTATGTGCACCCTGCATGCTCTCTATGCACTGTCATCTCTATGCACTGTGATCTCTATGCACTCTGCGCGTGCACCAGGCTTCTAAGATCCAAGGGCTGCGTGGGCAATGAAAGGTGACCAGGGCGCTGGAGTCTTATTTCCTCTGTTTGTCTTTGAAGCCTCTGAGGCCAGAGGTCGCAATGTCATCGGATGAGGTAGCGAAGGGCAAGCCAGGAGAAGCAACCGCTACCTCTTGCGATGATCAGGACGGGGCCTTGAATCTGTGCCTGATTCTGGGTCCCTTATTTGGGAAGTTAACCATCTTTTTTTGCAATGCATCAGTTGTCAGCGCCCAAACTTGGAAAAAGGGACGTTTTTTCAGAAAAGTAAACTCAATATATGGAATAGCAATGCCATCTATTGTATCGGTGCTTTTGAGCCTTTTTTGGTAAATTCCATTTGTGTTTTTTTATATTGTGAATTTGGACATCGTTGTTTTTTCAGAACTTTCACGACATTTCTTAAGTAGCTTTTCTTTGTTTTGTGACAGCATATTGACAATTCCTTCTCCTATCAACGCCTGCATGGGGCATGGCGTTCAAGAAAAGCAATTACAAAACACATAAGTAGAGAGCATCTTGCTGGTGAGGTTTGGGAAATCCGGAGTAATTATGAGGGTATCCTTTGTTCAACTAGATTAGTGCAATCTCCAACACTGTACCTTGAGACGCTCCATGACAGCTGCAGATGTTTGCGAAGTGTAAGAAAGCACAGCATGGGGAATCATTTACTGTGCTTTGATATTATTATCATCATTAATATAGTAATTATTATCATTATTTTTATTGTTCTACCAATATCATCCTCGTTATTATTATTAAAAGAATAATACTAATATTAATATTCTTAATAATAATAATAATAATAATAATAAACATGTTATAATTAACATTATTAATAACAACATACTTATTCTTAAAGCACATCTTATTGTTTTTCTCTTGTATCGCCCTCCACACAAATATAAGGTGTCCATAATGCTGAGTCGAGCAGAACCTGGGATTAAAAGTGGGGTTTTCACTCAGGAACGCAACGCATTCATGGTGACACATCTCATCCTGACATATGATACCAATAGATACCTTAACAGATAATGGGAACTTTGTGGCAGAGAACCCACAAGTTCACATTTTTACATATCAATACATCTAGTATAAGTCCTTTGTTGAACTTTCATAACTCATTCGACCTCACTTTGTCCGCTTACGTTCACCATATCTTGCCATTTTTTTAGGGCAACCTCTAGCTATTTAAACTGTTTTCTCTGCTGCCATACAAAAATCCGAACCGTAGCTAGAGGCCTCCATAAAAGGTGGCGCAGAGCTCGCCCACATCTGTGAAGTACACTTGAGGATGAATACTTATAATATCTAGGAACATTGAGTATTCCAGATCCCGAGCAATATTGTGGCAGCTTCCAGTCAATTGGCTTCCCATGTGTCACCTGTAGTTCCTTCCATGAGCATTTCCAATATTTTTTTTTTATAACCACACATCCCCCAAAAAATAAGATATATTGGTATTTATATAGCATGACCATAACTAGGAACAAACAGAGCGCTGTACATTACTTGAAGGGAATGGGACGCGATCTACAAAATTGTGTACATAAAGTAGAGATTATAGAAAAAACATTTCACACATTATATTTCACATTTTTTCGGAGAGATTAAGTGATGTGCCCAGAATTACATGATGTTGAGTCAAGTGCCACGGACAAGATTCAAACCTGTGTCCGTGGTTCAAAAGTCGGCAGCTCTAGCTACGACTTCATCTCCCCCGATGAATGCATACCTCTCTGAGCACATCCCCATAGACAAAAGTCACTTGTGGTTCGTTTGAAGTTATTTAAATGGAATTTTGTGATACGGATACTATGTAGAATGCTTAGCAGAAGCAGTTGAAAGTCTGATCTCACTGACACTTCATGTGGATGCATGAGAACTTCTTCACACATGTCGTCATCAATGTTGTGTGTTCCTATTCCTATTGGGACCTCAAGCCTGCCAGTTAATTTATGTGTTGGTCATTTGCATGCTATATGTTTGTGGTAGAGGTTTGTGTATTGTTGAACCTGGCGCCATTTTGGAGTGTCATCCCAGAACCTTTTGCCTTCCTCCTGTATTTTTTCTGACCTGTTTTTGTTGGTTTTATGACTCTGGCCACTTTACCACTGCTGATCAGTGCTAAAGTGCATGTGTTCTCTCTTATAAACTTGGTAAAATTGGTCTACACCTGTTTGACATATTTAGTTTACCTGTAAGTCCCTTGTACAGTGGCATCCCATATACCCAGTGTAGGAGAGTAGGATCTGCTTCTTATAGTTACCCCCACTTTTTGCTGATGTTTCACTGTTTTTCGACTTAGCCAGACTGAGGCCCTGCTAATCAGGACCCCAGTCTATCTGCTTTCTACTCTAAATTGATTGTATGTACTTTAGGTACACTCCAGATTGGATTCTGGGGTACCCTTGTGAGTCCCTAGTATATGGTATACTAGGTACCCAGGGCATAGGTACCCCAGAGGCCTACCAGGGGCTGCAGCATGTATTGTGCCACCCCTGGGAAGCCTTTTAAAATGGCACAACAGGTCTGCTACAGCAGCCTGTGTAAGGTGGTGTATCCACCCCATACTGAGATATAGGTTCCCTATATCTCTCCATATCACTGCACATGTAAACCTATCAGTCACCCCTGTGGCAGGCCTTAACAATCCTGAAGGCAGGGTGCTGGGTTTCATGTGAGAGGGTGCCCATGCATGAGCAGAGCCCCTCTGCAGCTTTCGGAATCTTTATTCCGGGGTTGTTTGTGATGCAGCCAGACCATATACTCTTACGTGCATTATAACCAAACGGTAAATGCTAACTTTGGAATGGCTGCATGGAAAACTGTTGTGTTGGTGTCAAACACCTTGGAATCATACCCCCACACCAGTAATTGGTGTGGGAGTATGATCCCACCCTTCTAGAGGGAGAGACATGACAGCACCGGTATACCCAGTACCAGCTAACAGAGCCCTGGCATCACAAAATGGATGCTGCCAGCCACAGACACGAGTCTGCCCTCCTGCTGCTGGACGAAACTCCGGCAGGGGAGGCCTGGACAATAGGTTTCCTGTCACAGGGAGGTGTGACCACCTCCCAGACAGGCTTTAGTGTATTGGGGCTGGGTGGGTGCACTCCAAGAGTGCTTTGAAGTCTGCACTGGGGGCACATTTGGTGTCCCTGTGCATAGTCCAGCTCAAACCGGTTGCAGGGGCTGCCAGCCCCTGCTCTGGCGCGAAACTGGACAAAGGAAATGGGTGTAGCCACCCCTCTTTCCTGACCCTCCCATAGGTGGGTCCCCAGAGTTTGTCCCACCCCTTCCTTGGGTATAAAGTAGGAAACCCTGACTACAGGACTTTAGATTACACCTGGACTAAACTCTGATACCAGAAACCAAGTACTTCGATGATCTACACTACGCTGGATGACTGAAGAATCTCCCTTGGAGTAAAGCAGTTACTCCCCTGCAAGGCAGGCAACTTTAATGCAACTGACCGGTTGGCATCTCCGAGCTCCGACGGACTCCAAAGAATATTGCCACACATGAGGTGGGTTTTCCAAGGTCTCTGAGGTTGATCTGTGCCCACAGCCAGTCTGAGGCCCGTATCCCACGTGGAGACCGTGCAACCTGAACCCCTAGACACCGTGACCATTTGCAGAAGCATCAGCTTTCCGGCAACCCCTGAAACTGAGCTTTGGAATACTTGTAGCCCTGACCCCGAACAGTAATTGCACTGAAGATTGCAGGCCTACACTCAATGAGTGTTCCGTGGGCCGCCATTTTGTGATTCCTCTTGAGGTCCTTTCACGATCCCTGGTCCGTTGACCTGTGGGTCTCCAAGAAGGCAACTCTAACTTTTATTGGGCTTCCTTGGTGGCTCCAGACATGCCCTGACTCTCCATTGCTTGGGGAGTCCCCAGGACCTTGCTGGTCCGCACAGAAGCATCTTTTCTGTTCCTGTGTGGGTTGCTGTTGCCAAGGCTTGTTGTGGTCAATCCGATCACCAACACCCCAGCACTCGACATTCTTTGTGGGACAGCTCGAATCCGGCTCCTGGTTGTCGTCGACGTCTTCGGGACCCCATGGCTGCAGAGTCAAGCTTCCCCTCTTCGCACCTGAAGCACCCGACATCGGTGGGCATTCGATTGCTCCGCTCCTGGTCACTGGCTAGTGCCCCAGACTCTGTCCCCTCTGCTTTCAGGTTCTTCACATCTTCGATCCAGGCTTGGATCACCCCGGATACTTTTCTCCTTCATGGCAGCAGCACTTTGCAGCAGATCGCCATTGAAAACGACGACGATTCCTGACAACTTTTGACACCTATGCACCCGGCTTCCCGAGTACTCCGGTGCTCCCATGGGTGTTGGCCCTAGAACCCTTAAGTCTAAAGGGGTTTGCTCAAAGTCCTCTCCTAAGTGTCCTTTATCTTTAAAATTCCAACCGCGACTTTCCGCATTGAATCCTACGGCGCTCGCGGCTGTGTTCTCACCCTGCACACGTCCCCCGTGGGTCTCCTGTGTCACTACCCTAGGTGGTTCCTTGGGGTCCCAGCGATTCTACGTGCTCTAGGCACTGTGTCTAGTCAAGTCGTGGTTCTTATACCACTTTCTTAGTATATGGTTTGGTCTCCCCCTGGAGCCCACTGTGTATTGTGCTATTTACTTTTGTTTTAATACTGTGATACTGTGTATCTTGAACTCTAATCTCATAAAGGGATTAGTAGTTAGTGTTTAGAAATAAATACATATATTTTATATATATCTTGTGTGGTTCTCGTTTCATTTAGTTATTCAAGAGGTTATAATCTGGTAAACCAAGCTGCTTTACACTCCTTCAAGACTTAGCCTGAAGGCTACTCTCCATAGCTACCACTAGGATAGCTTTCAATAAAGGTTGTCTTTAAACCTATCATCAATAAGGGTCGTTTGGACTGGTGCAAGGTGCCCACTATAACTAGTGGACAGCATATGCCAGGCCAACTTCTCACATTGGTGTGCAGCGGTTGGATTCAAGCTTGCTATTGCTTTACCAGATAATCTCTTTGAAGTGACTAACTGAAAACCACTATAGGTACATAGGTACATATAAATCAAGTTTAGAATACAGTAAGTTCTACTGAACTTAGAGTTGTGTGTCAAGGGCTTAGCACACCCTTTCTAGAACTCAAGAGAGTTTCAGTTCCCACTAGAGTAGGTAGGTGCATACACCATACCACACTAGAATGTCTTCAAGGCCTGAAGTCAGTGACTCCTTGCCCACTAGGTATGACAATCTCACATTCCAGGAATTGAGAAATATGTGTACCTCTAGGAGACTAAAAACAGGGAGACATGCAAGCACTCAACGCCTCATAGAGGCTTTGCTGTTAGATGCCCTCAGAAAGACACCAGGGTCTGATGAGGCAGGCAGGTTGGGTGGGGCAGTAGAAAAGGAAAGGCCAGGTAGTGAAAACTACTATGACCCAGACTCTGATGCTGGCCAGGGGGATCAACATGATTCCCACCTGGAAAATCCAATTCTTCCTGAAGGAGAGGAAGGCCTCAGCGGCCCCTCTTCACTCCCCCAGGAAGGGTTAATAGTCTACCAAGAAGATCAAGATCTCCTTCTCAGGAATCTAATCGTTCTGGTACTTCTATAGGGTCCTCTGCTTCTCAAAAAAGGGCATCCTCTTATGAGAAGAAATGCCAACTGCTTGATTTTGAAAAAGCTAAGCTGAGAATCAAGAGAGAACAATTGGCCTTAGACAGGGAATCCCTGGAGCTTCAGAAAGCTTCACAGAAAGTGGGACTAGGGTCCCATGTTGGCAGCAGCAGTGTCCCTAGAGGTAGAGATCATACTCATGACCATAGGAACCTGAACAAGATTGTCCCTCCCTAAAAGAGTGGGGATGACATCCACAAATGGATAACTGCATTGGAAAGGGCCTGTAAGGTACAGAGGGTCCCTCAGGAGCAGTGGGCAGCAATCTTGTGGCTCTCCTTTGCAGACAAAGGTAGAGACAAGCTCCTCACTGTAAGAGAAGAGGATGCTGACAATTACAAAGTCCTGAAGAGTGCTCTGATTGAAAGGTTTGGCCTAACCACTGAACAATACAGGTTAAAGTTCAGAGATACCCAAAAGGCACAGACTCAGGACTGGGTTGACTTTGTTGATTGTGCTACTAAGGCTCTGGAAGGCTGGTTACTTGGCAGTAAGGTGTGTGATTTCAAAGGATTGTATAATTTGATCATGAGAGAGCAGATCCCTAACAACTGTCAAAATCAACTGTTGCAGCAGTACCTGGTGGACTCTGATCTGACCTCTCCCCAAGAATTGGGTCAGGAGGCAGACAAATGGGTCAGAACCAGGGTGAGGCAGAAGGTTCAGAACCAAGGTGGTGACTCTAAGAAGCAAGATTCTAAGAACTCTGATAAGGGTGGGGAGAAGGGTAAAGACCAGAAGGCTTCTCAAGGGCCCCAAAAATCTGCATCTGGTGGGGAGTCCCAATCTAACAAAGGAAAAGGCCAAAAGAAACCATGGTGTAAAATCTGTAAGCAGAAAACCCATTGGACTAGTGATTGTACAAAGACCAAAGACTCAACTCCAGCCACCATTGCCCCTAAGGCAACTGTTCCCCCTAGTTCAGCTCCAAGTGGTGGTGTTCCAAATAAGGGTGTAGTAGGGTTGACCCTGGGATCTGAGATGGACTCTGGCCTAGTCAGAGTTCCAACTCAGGCTGTACTGGTCTGTGATGGAGGCATGGATATGTCCTCCTATGTGAGTCCCAGTAATCTGGGCAAATACAGACAACAGCCCTTAATTAATGGAAGAGAGGCTTTGGCATACAGGGACACAGGAGCAAGTGTCACAATGGTGACAAAAGATCTTGTAGCCCCTGAGCAGATCATAATTGGTGAAATGTACCAAGTGACCAATGCTAGCAATGTCAGGACAGACCATTCCCTGGCAGTTGTTAATTTCTCCTAGGGAGGGGTAACTGGCCCTAAGAAGGTTGTGATAAGTGCAGACCTCCCTGTTGAATGCTTGCTTGGAAATGATTTGGAAAGTTCAGCTTGGGCTGAAGTTGAACTCAGGACCCATGCAGAAATGTTGGGCATCCCTGCAGATGTGTTTGCTATGACCAGGTCACAGGCAAAAATGTCTAACACTGAACAGGTCCTGGATCCTGGAAAAATGGACCAGGCACCTTCCAAGAGGAGGAGCAGTAGGGTTAAGGCAGTGTCTTCCCCCCGACTCAGAATCCAGATCAGTCTCTTGAGGGAGCTGATCTTTGTCCTGAAGAAGGAACTGTCCCGATGCGCTTGAACCTGATCATGTTGAGTTTTTGGGGACAGGGGGCCCTTCCAGGGCAGATCTGAGCCAGGAGCAACTGAGCTGCCCCTCTCTTGAACCCCTTCGACAGCAAGCTGCTGCTGAGGCTGCTGGGAGTGCTAGTGGTAACCATAGGATCTATTGGGATGATGGACTCCTTTACTCAGAGTGTAGAGACCCCAAGCCTGGAGCCACCAGGAGGTTGGTTATACCTCTGAAGTTTAGGAGCTTCCTATTGACCCTAGCACATGATATCCCATTGGCAGGTCACCTAGGCCAAAACAAGACTTGCAACAGAATTGTCCCTCACTTTCATTGGCCTCTTATGTCTGAAGACACCAAGGAGTTTTGTCGCTCCTGTGTTACCTGTCAAGCCAGTGGTAACGCAGGTAGCACTACAAAGGCCTCCCTGATACCATTACCTGTGGTGGGGGTTCCCTTTGAGAGGGTAGGGATTGACATTAATGGTCCCCTAGATCCTCAAACAGCATCTGGGCACAGATTTATCCTGGTGGTGGTGGACCATGCCACTAGGTACCCAGAAGCAATTCCCCTCAGGACCACCACAGCTCCTGTGGTGGCAAGGGCCCTCCTGGGAATCTTTTCCAGGGTGGGTTTTCCTAAGGAGGTAGTATCAGACAGAGGTACCAGCTTCATGTCTAGTTACTTGACTGCTATGTGGAAGGAGTGTGGAGTAAATTATAAATTTACCACCCCTTATCACCCACAATGCAATGGTTTAGTTGAAAGGTTCAACAAAAACTTGAAGGGCATGATTAAAGGTCTCCCAGAAAAGCTTAGGCGCAGATGGGACATACTTTTGCCCTGCCTTCTCTTTGCCTACAGAGAGGTTCCACAGAAGGGGGTTGGTTACATCCCATTTGAGCTTCTGTTTGGACATCCAGTTAGGGGTCCATTGTGTCTAGTGAAGGAGGGATGGGAGTTACCTCTCAAACCGCCTAAACAGGATATTGTGGACTATGTACTTGGTCTCCGCTCCCGGATGGCTGAGTACATGAAGAAGGCAACTAAAAACCTTGAGGCTAGCCAGGAATTACAAAAGGCCTGGCATGACCAAAAGGCTGTGTTGACTGTTGATCAGCCAGGACAGAAAGTATGGGTGTTGGAGCCTGTGGCCCCAGCAGCCCTCCAGGACAAGTGGAGTGGGCCCCATACCATTGTTGAACAGAAGGGAGAGGTTACCTATCTGGTAGACCTTGGAACTCCCAGGAGCCCCCACAGGGTGCTCCATGTCAACAGACTGAAACCATATGTTGACAGGGCAGACATGGCTTGCTCATGGCTACTGATGAGGGACAGGAGGAAGAGAGTGATCCACTCCCTGACCTGCTCTCTCAGAACCCTGATGATGGTTCAGTAGATGGTGTAGCCTTGGCTGGCAGCCTCACTGACCAGCAGCAAACTGATTGCAGAAGAGTTCTCAATCAGTTCAGACATATGTTCTCTCTGACTCCAAGTCAGACTACCTGGTGCACTCATGAAGTGGACAATGGGGACAGTCTGCCTGTTAAAAATAAGATTTACAGGCAACCTGACCATGTCAGGGACTGCATCAGGACTGAAGTCCAGAAGATGTTGGATTTGGGTGTGATTGAACCCTCAGATAGCCCTTGGGCTAGTCCGGTAGTCTTAATGCCTAAACCTCACACCCAGGGTGGTAAGAGAGAGATGAGGTTTTGTGTAGACTACAGAGGTCTCAATGCAGTCACTAGGACTGATGACCATCCAATACCAAGGGCAGATGAGCTCATAGGCACTTTGGCCTCAGCCAAGTTTCTCAGCACATTTGACCTGACAGCTGGCTACTGGCAAATCAGACTCGCTGAGGATGCAAAAGCCAAAACAGCATTTTCTACCCCTAGTGGGCACTACCAATTTGTGGTGATGCCCTTTGGTTTGAAAAATGCACCTGCCACTTTTCAAAGGTTGGTGAACAAAGTCCTTACAGGCCTGGAAGCCTATAGTGCAGCATATCTAGATGATATTGCTGTCTTTAGCTCCACCTGGGAGGATCACCTGGTCCACCTGAGAAATGTTTTGGAGGCCCTGCAGAAAGCAGGCCTAACTATCAAGGCCACCAAGTGCCAGATAGGGCAGAGTCAGGTTGTGTACCTGGGCCACCTTGTGGGTGGAGGCCAGGTTCAACCATTGCAGAGCAAAATACAGACCATCATGGACTGGGTTGCTCCAACCACCCAGACTCAGGTCAGAGCTTTCTTGGGCCTGACTGGGTACTATAGAAGATTTGTCAAAGGGTATGGCTCCATAGTGGCTCCTTTGAATGACTTAACTTCTAAAAGAATGCCAAAGAAAGTTCAGTGGACAGTTAGCTGTCAAAAGGCATTTGATGACCTGAAGCAGGCCATGTGCACTGCTCCCATTCTGCGAAGTCCTGATTACTCCAAGCAATTCATTGTCCAAACAGATGCATATGAGTTGGGGGTAGGGGCTGTGTTATCACAATTGAATGATGAAGGTCAGGATCAGCCAGTAGCTTTTATTAGCAGAAGGTTGACCCCCAGAGAGAAACATTGGTCAGCCATAGAGAGGGAGGCCTTTGCTGTGGTTTGGGCCTTGAAGAAGCTGAGGCCATACTTGTTTGGCACTCACTTCATTGTTCAGACAGACCACAAGCCCCTCTTATGGCTAAAACAGATGAAGGGTGAAAACTCCAAACTTTTGAGGTGGTCCATTTCCCAACAGGGGATGGACTATACAGTGGAACATAGAACTGGGAGTAACCATGCCAATGCAGATGGACTCTCCAGATATTTCCACTTAGAACATGAAGACTCAACTGGTCAAGGTTAGTTTAATGTCCTGACGTTTGGGGGGGGGGGTTGTGTAGGAGAGTAGGATCTGCTTCTTATAGTTACCCCCACTTTTTGCTGATGTTTCACTGTTTTTTTCGACTTAGTCAGACTGAGGCCCTGCTAATCAGGACCCCAGTCTATCTGCTTTCTACTCTAAATTGATTGTATGTACTTTAGGTACACTCCAGATTGGATTCTGGGGTACCCTTGTGAGTCCCTAGTATATGGTATACTAGGTACCCAGGGCATAGGTACCCCAGAGGCCTACCAGGGGCTGCAGCATGTATTGTGCCACCCCTGGGAAGCCTTTTAAAATGGCACAACAGGTCTGCTACAGCAGCCTGTGTAAGGTGGTGTATCCACCCCTTACTGAGATATAGGTTCCCTATATCTCTCCATATCACTGCACATGTAAACCTATCAGTCACCCCTATGGCAGGCCTTAACAATCCTGAAGGCAGGGTGCTGGGTTTCATGTGAGAGGGTGCCCATGCATGAGCAGAGCCCCTCTGCAGCTTTCGGAATCTTTATTCCGGGGTTGTTTGTGATGCAGCCAGACCATATACTCTTAAGTGCATTATAACCAAACGGTAAATGCTAACTTTGGAATGGCTGCATGGAAAACTGTCGTGTTTGGTGTCAAACACCTTGGAATCATACCCACACACTAGTAACTGGTGTGGGAGTATGATCCCACCCTTCTAAAGGGAGAGACAGGACAGCACCGGTATACCCGGTACCAGCAACAGAGCCCTGGCATCACAAAATGGATGCTGCCAGCCACAGACACGAGTCTGCCCTCCTGCTGCTGGACGAAACTCTGGGAGGGGAGGCCTGGACAATAGGTTTCCTGTCACAGGGAGGTGTGACCACCTCCCAGACAGGCTTTAGTGTATTGGGACTGGGTGGGTGCACTCCAAGAGTGCTTTGAAGTCTGCACTGGGGGCACATTTGGTGTCCCTGTGCATAGTCCAGCTCAAACCTGTTGCAGGGGCTGCCAGCCCCTGTTCTGGCGTGAAACTGGACAAAGGAAATGGGTGTAGCCACCCCTCTTTACTGACCCTCCCATAGGTGGGTCCCCAGAGTTTGTCCCACCCCTTCCTTGGGTATAAAGTAGGAAACCCTAACTACAGGACTTTAGATTACACCTGGACTAAACTCTGATACCAGAAACCAAGTACTTCGACGATCTACACTACGCTGGATGACTGAAGAATCTCCCTTGGAGTAAAGGAGTTACTCCCCTGCAAGGCAGGCACCTTTAACGGAACTGACCGGTTGGCATCTCCGAGCTCCGACGGACTCCGAAGAATATTGCCACACAGGAGGTGAGTTTTCGAGGTCTCTGAGGTTGATCTGTGTCCACAGCAAGTCTGAGGCCCGTATCCCTTGTGGAGACCGTGCAACCCGAACCTCTGGACACCGCAACCATTTGCAGAAGCATCAGCTTTCCAGCAACCCCTGAGGCTGAGCTTTGGGTAACTTGTAGCCCTGACCCGAGAAGTAATTGCTCCAAAGATTGCAGGCCTACACTCAACGAGTGTTCTGTGGGCCGCCATTTTGTGATTCCTCTTGAGGTCCCTTTGCAATCCCTGGTCCGTTGACCTGTGGGTCCCCAAGAAGGCAACTCTAACTTTTATTGGGCTTCCTTGGTTGTTCCAGATGTGCCCTGACTCTCCATCACTTGGGGAGTCCCCAGGACCTTGCTGATCTGCACAGAAGCATCTTTTCTCTTCCTGTGTGGGTTGCTGTTGCCAAGGCTTGTTGTGGTCAATCCGATCACCGACACCCCAGCACTCGACATCCTTTGTGAAACAGCTCGAATCCGGCTCCTGGTTGTCGTCGACGTCTCCGGGACCCCGTGGCTGCAGAGTCAAGCTTCCCCTCTTCGCACCTGAAGCACCCGACATCGGTGGGCATTCGATTGCTCCGCTCCTGGTCACTGGCTAGTGACCCAGACTCTGTCCCCTCTGCTTTCAGGTTATTCACATCTTCGATCCAGGCTTGGATCACCCCGGACACTTTTCTCCTTCACGGCAGCAGCACTTTGCAGCAGATCGCCATTGAAAACAACGACGATTCCCGACAACTTTTGACACCTATGCACCCGGCTTCCCTGGGTGAGGTAACTCGAGTACTCCGGTGCTCCCTTGGGTGTTGGCCCTAGAACCCCTTAAGTCTAAATGGGTTTGCTCAAAGTCCTCTCCTAAGTGTCCTTTATCTTTAAAAGTCCAACCGCGACTTTCCGCATTGAATCCTACGGCGCTCGCGGCTGTGTTCTCACACTGCACACGTCCACCGTGGGTCTCCTGTGTCACTACCCTGGGTGGTTCCTTGGGGTCCCAGCGATTCTACGTGCTCTAGACATTGTGTCTAGTCAAGTCGTGGTTCTTATACCACTTTCTTAGTATATGGTTTGGTCTCCCCCTGGAGCCCACTGTGTATTGTGCTATTTACTGTCGTTTTAATACTGTGATACTGTGTATCTTGAACTCTAATCTCATAAAGGGATTAGTAGTTAGTGTTTAGAAATAAATACATATATTTTATATATATCTTGTGTGGTTCTCCTTTCATTTAGTTATTCAAGAGGTTATAATCTGGTAAACCAAGCTGCTTTACACTCCTTCAAGACTTAGCCTGAAGGCTGCTCTCCATAGATACCACTAGGATAGCTTTCAATAAAGGTTGTCTTTAAACCTATCATCAATAAGGGTCGTTTGGACTGGTGCAAGGTGCCCACTATAACTAGTGGACAGCATATGCCAGGCCAACTTCTCACACCCAGGGCCTGTAAATTAAATGCTACTAGTGGGCCTGCAGCGGTGCTTGCGTCACCCACCGAAGTAGCCTTTCAAACCTTTCTCCGGCCTCTGCCGCTGCAGGGCCTTTGCGCGCAGTTTACTGCCACAGTGACGTGGAACTTAAAGTGGTTACTACGGTTTAAACTCCCCTTATACTAAATATAAGTCACCCCTAAGGTAGGCCCTACTAAGCCCTATGGTCAGGGTGCTGTGTAGGTAAAATGTGGGACATTTGCCTTAACTGTATGGCATGTCCTGGTAGTGACAAACAGACTTTTTGGTTTCTCACTGCTGTGAGATTGCTCCTCTCATAGGTTTGCATTGGGAATTCCCTGATATGTACTTCAGTGGTAATTTCTGATATGAAAGGGGTAGCGTGGCCATGTTTGATATGTTTGGAATAGTAGTAACAAATCCTGCTTATTGGTGAAAGTGGATTTGTTATTACTATTTTAGAAATGCCCCTTTTAGAAGTGGGCATTTCTGTGTACTTATGACTCTTTGTGCCCTGCCTGGTTGTGTGTTCAACGTCTGGTTTAGAATGACAGGAGAAGGGGATGTGCATTCACTCTAGACTGTCACAAGTGTGGGTTGGGGTGTGTCCTGTCTTTCCTGGGTGACTCAGCTCTGGGCTGAATAGCCCTTGGCTGCATTTAGAGTGGTGGGAGGAGTTTCCTTTGCACCTGAATAGGCCTGGTCTACATTTAGGATTGTAACATTTTATTGATTTCATAAAGGGAAGGAATAGGGAACATCAGCTGTCGCCTACATCCATCGGCCGGCGAGGAATAATCATTAAAGTATTAATTCAATTTACATCATCCTGCGCCTATATCTATTGGCTGGCGCGGTAGGTAGGAGACCAGAAGGGGAGGAGGGGAAGAGAGGGTAGAGGTGAATGGGGAAATATAATCCAAATCTACATCAAACATTGGATAAAGAAACAATACGTGCTCATGTCGCTAAAGTTGTAGGCATCACTCATTCTTTTCCCCTGGATCCACTGAGGGTGTGGTGGGCGTGATCTGCAGTACGCGTAAATATATCGGGCATGTGAGTTGTTGAAATTCTCCCGAGAGGTGTGTAATGCATGTCCCCCATCTTTTTTCGAATTTGGGTAAAGTGTGGCTAATGGTGGCTGTCAATTTCTCCATCCCCAGTAAATCCCAAAGTTTATGGAGCCAGTCCGTATGGGTCGGGACTACATCTGTACTCCACTTTGATAGCAGGACCTGCTTCGCTGCACACAGCGCTAATGTGATGGCTTTACCCCGTTCCGAGTGTAGTGTGTAAGTTTGAACATTGGGCAACCCCAACAATACATAGCTAGGAAAGCGGGGTATTTCGGTGTTAAACATCTTATCAATGTCGGCCAGGACCTCTTTCTAATACCTATGGAGCTTGGGGCAGTGCCACAGTAAATGGGTGAGTGTGCCAGAGTGAGCGCAGTGTCTCCAACAAGTGTCCGGCCTTCCCCTCTGCCATTGAGCCAGGCGGGCTGGGGTGTAGTACCAGTAGTGTACTAACTTTAATAGAGTTTCTTTGCCCGCTGCACTAGTGGCAGAGGTGCGAGCTCGGTGCAATATATCTAACCATTCCTTATCTGTGAAGCTGCGTTCGCATTCCCGCTCCCATCTCTTCCTAGCTGGAGTCTGTAGCGATGAGGTCTGAGTGTTTAAAAATGAGAATATGTCAGACAAAATGTGTGAGTCGACTTTCCAAGATAAGAGCCAGCATTCAAACAACGTTCGTCATCTACTAGCATGTGGCTTGATTGCAGGAAGAGACACCCAATGTCGAACCGCTAGATAATGCCAGTATGCCGAGTCTGGGAGTCCAAAGTCCTGTTGGAGAGCATCAAAGTGCAACAAGCCCCGTACGTCAAATAAGTCCCCAGTCCTCTTGCACTGTGCCTCCTGCCAACGTGCGAACGCCTTCTCTGGCATAGCCTGAGGAAAATCTGGATTTTCTATGATCGGTGTAAACGGAGATATACACGTGGATAGCTGATGAATGGGGCATACCTTGTCCCAAACACCAACAGTTGCTCTGACCACTGGCGAGATGTATACTCCCGGCGGGCGATGCTTACGCTGTAACCACGGGATCTTCCAAATATGGATTCCCGCGACCTCTTGATTTAGGAAGCACCAGTGTTTTTCGGTCATCAGACGCTGCCATTCGACTATATAGCGTAACTGAGCAGCCTGATAATATTTTGACACATTTGGTATTCCCAAACCCCCCTTGGCAATTGGCAGATATGTTCGCTCTTTCGCCATCTGAGCCCGTTTAGCCGCCCATATGAAGGCTTCAAGAGCAACCTGTAACTTCTTCAGAATGGGTGTGGTTGGCGGCAACAGCATCACCTGCATAAGGTAGAGAATTTTCGGCAGTAGGGTCATTTTTACCGCCACAATGCGGCCCACCCAGGAGAGAGGACCCCCGCAACGATTGAATAAGCAATCTCACGGTGTGCAACAGGTCCGTATAATTATGTGTGAACGAGCTTTCTATCGTGGGAAATATTTGAATGCCCAGGTAATGGATACCCTGCTGCATCCATTGAAAGGGAAATTTTGACTTCAAGAGAATCTGTTCCTCCTGAGGAATGGTGATATTCAGGGCTTGTGTCTTGGCTGTATTTACTTTAAAACCGGAGACCTCCCTGAACCGTGCAAGTTCCTCTAAGAGAGGAGGCAGTGAGTGACATGGGTTGGTGATGGTCAATAAGACGTCATCCGCATATAAAGCTATTTTGTGGCATTGGCCTCCCATCCAGACGCCCTCTATCTGTGGATGGTGTCGGATGCACTCCGCCAGCAGCTCCATATAGAGCGCAAATAAAAGTGGTGCAAGAGGGCAGCCTTGACGGGTTCCTCTTGCCACCGGAAAGATCGGAGACTGAGTGTTGTTTACCCGGACACGTGCTTTTGGATCCGCATATCCAGCCCCGACCCAATGCCGGATCCAGGGTCCAAAGCCCACCACCTCCAATACCCTATGCAGGAAAGGCCAATGCACACGGTCAAAGGCCTTTTGGGCGTCTATGGACAAGAACAGCGTCGGGACTTGTGAACCCCTAGTCTTGTCCAGTAGGTGAAAAATCCGTTTAGTGTTATCACCGCAGGTGCGACCCGGTATAAAGCCTGACTGATCAGGCTCTATCAACCCCGGCATATGTCTACCCAATCGCCCGGCCAAAATCCCCGCAAAAATCTTGGCGTCAACGTCCAGGAGCGAAATGGGCGATATGATGAGCAGTGCTGGGGATTTTTCCCTGGCTTTGGTAGCACCGTGATTATTGCCATGCACATTGATTCCGTGAGCTCCCCCGAGTCACTAAATGAGTTGTATAGACGAACTAGAATGGGGGATAGAAGCGACGCGTACTGCTTGTAAAAGGCGGCTATGAACCCGTCTTGCCATGGTGCTTTTTCTACTTGCAGTCAACCTATTGCGTCCAGGACCTCCCTTTCAGTTATGTCTTTCTCCAACTGCTCAGCATGAGGGGTCAGCAGCCTTGTTATTGGGGCCTGCACGATGAACGGTGAGCAAATGTCTGGGGATGTCTCTTCCGCTGTGTGTAATTGTGCATAGAAGCGGTCGAATTCTGCTGCTATCTCCTCATCCCTCGCAAGATGGTGTCCGCTGCCATCTATGATGTTTTGTACATGCCTAGAGTGCACCTGCGCCCTCAGTCTGTGTCAACAGCTTTCCCGCCTTGTTTCCCCCGCATAATACTTCTGCCGCATTTGCAGCAAAGCATACGCAGCCATGTCCATATCTAGCCCTCTAAGCTGTTTCCGCGCTATATTTAGTTGCCATCTATTTTTATGTGAGCCTACCCGTCGATGCTCATCTTCCCGCTCTCTCACACTAGCTTCGAGCGCAGCGCCCTTCGAGGCTCGTTCCTTATTAAGTTTGACCGCTATCGCGATATATGTGCCTCTAACAACTGCCTTGAGAGCCTCCCAAAGCATCGTTATCGCGGTTTCCGGTGTATCGTTGACAGATAGGTAGTCTGCTATGGCCTTCTCCACTTCCTTTACCGTGGCATCATAAGTCAACAATTTAGGATTAAGACGCCACGTTTTGTTAGTCTGATGTATTGTCAGGAGGCGTATGTCTAACTGAATCGGGGCATGGTCAGATATGGCTGCCACCTCAATCGTGGCCTGGACTACTCTTGGGCATAAAGGGGCTGAGACCAAGAAATAATCAATTCTAGCATGTGATTGGTGGGCAGCAGAAAAGATGGAATAGGACCGGGAACTCGGATTTAGTGCCCGCCAAATATCGGTAAGCCCTGCCTCTGCAAGCCAGCTCGCCCCTTGTGAAGAGAACATCCCTGTGGGCCCTGGACGTGAAGGGGACCTATCTATGGTGGCATCCATAACCAGATTAAAATTACCCCCTATTACCAAGTTGGAGTCTGGGGAAGCCAGTATCTCACCTAGCGCCTGACGGATAAAAGGTTCCTGCCGTTCATTGGGGGCATAGAAGGAAGCTATAGTAAGTGAATGCTGAGCAAGAAACACCCTCAGGGACAACAACCGCCCCGGAATTTCAGCTTGTACCCCTTCAACCTTCCCTTGGAAGTGCGTGGCCACCAGGATCGCGACCCCTGCCTTTTTCCCTTGGCCAGAGGACCAGTACTGACGATCAAACCATCTCGACCGCATCCTGTGGCAATCCTGTTTCAGAAGGTGTGTCTCCTGTAGGAGACATAGATCACATCGGGCTGCCCTAAGCTGATTAAGGATTGCTATTCTTTTGGCTGGTGAATTGAGACCCCTTACATTCAAACTAAATACCCGCACCATAGTTCAAAGAGAGTAGAGCCGCTATGAGAGCCCCCGCAACTTCTTCAGTACCCCCACCCCCAACCTGTGCATGGAGTGAGCCTGCCTGATTAAGTGTTGAGCACAGAAACATTGAGTGAACATGACAACAAGAACAGGGAGTAAAACAAAAGCACCAATTGGCGCACAACTTGCAAGTTTGTAGTGAGGGTCCATGTCGTTGGTCGTCCGCGGGAGGTGTGAAGAGGAATAGGGGTTCACGGCCCCCACCGCAACTGGTCAGATATGATGAAAATACATGTAGGCCCCGGGAGGAGCCACCCGCACCCGTCCATTGATGCTGAAGTCTGAGCGGTTTGCCATTAATCTTCGTCCCGTTCCGGAGATTGGTGGTGCTCAGAAAGCTGCCGCATCAAAGCTGAGCGTTCCTTGATGCTTTCGGTTTTCGTGGGCCTTGTATTTTGTGACAGAGGAGGGTTCCTGATGCGTCGTCGCCTTCGTGAGTCCAGAGCTGATAGTTGCGTGCTTGAACGTTGGGGTCCTGATCGAGTTCTATGCCCAGAATGCCCGCTGCCTCCGCGGGTGTGCGTGTCACTCGTGTCTCTCCCTGCCACACGAAGACCAGCCGGAATGGATGGCCCCACCTGTACCGCACTCCTTTGTCCCTTAGAAAGGCCATCACAGGTCTCATTTCCTGTCGTCTCTGGAGTGTAATGACCGACAAGTCCTGGTACAAGCGAACTTTAGTGCCCTCAAAGAGGACATGTGGTTGGTCCCGTACCGCTGTCATAATTAACTCCTTTTGTTTATAGTTGTGGAGACATGTCAGGATGTCTTGTGGTGCACCTGGTGAGGTGGAGGGGCGACCCGCCCTGTGCGTCCGGTCCAGAAGAAGTTCCTTCCCATCCAGGGCCGGGACGATGTGTCGGAAGAGGCGCAGAACGTAGTCCTCTAGAGGGCCTGCATCCGCTTGCGAAGGCACCCCTTTAATTCTGATATTTGATCTGCGTGACCTGTTTTCCAAGTCCTCCAGATGCAGGTTGAGATCATCATTACGATCCATAAGTTCCAAGATCCCTCTGCGGCATTCCTCCATCTCTTCTTCTCTGGCGTCTGTGGCGCGCTCCACCGACTCCACCCTCTGCTCTAATTCCCCCATGTCATGACGCAGATCCTTAATTTCGGTGGCCACTTCTGCTCGGAGAGCTGCTAGATCGTTCCACAGCATGCCAAAGAGCGCTTCCATGAAGCCCCTCGTAATTGGGGCCTCCTCGTCCGCCTCCTGTCGCACCGGTGCGCTCGCTCCATCCGCATCTTGGGAGGTCAAGACGGTTCCAGCTTTTTTGGCGGTGCCCTTAACCAGGAGATCTTTGATGGTAGCAAAGTCCTTCTTTGACCTGGAGGTGGTCATGGTGGATCGAGGGTGGTGCTGTTGGGACCGTGCTCTAAGCGATCCCAGCTCAGGGAATGTCAATCAGGTGGCAGCGCCCGACAACCCCCCAAATATGAAGGTCCGGTCCTCAATGTCAGTCCTCCCATGTGAAATATAAAAACACTGTTGCAGGTGCTCGCAGGCCCTCATGAGACACCTACTGTCTAAGATTCGGTGAGGCCGGTAGGACAAATCTCAGGTAGGCCCTCAGTGGCTCCGCAGGCCCAACTTCTCTGCTCCAGCTCGCCCTGCCGCCTCACTCGCTGTAGCCTGTCACGGTTCGGCTGCTTGGGCCTCACACCAGTGCGCTTCTCGCTTCAGACGTGTGGGCGGATGCCGGTAAGCTGCAAATTCAAATGGCAGGGCCGCCAAGATCGTCGCGCTAATGCGCGCCGGCCGCCTTCTGCCCCACCTCACCTTTCGCGCCCTGGTTCATCTGACCCTCTTTCTTCAAAGCCCTCTGCGCGACCCCCGCTGCGTAACTCCACAGGACCCAGGGGAGCAGTCTTATATCCCTCCTGGTCAGCGTGGCTCCAGGAAGCTAATGGCCGCCATCTTAGTTCTTCCCGGTTGGCTGTCCGTCTTCCCCCGCACCGTCTAGGGGCCCCGGTAGGGTTCGCCAATGCACCCGGGTGCCCCAGGCGCCTCTGCTCAACTGGTATCAGAGCATGCGCCGCTTCATTGGGTTGAAATGCCGGTGGAGAGGGGTCGGCCGACTGCCCACCGATGCGAGGTCCCTCAGAATATCTCCCTCGCCTGTAGCAGCCGGCCCCGAGGAGCCCTTTGTTCTCTGGCTTGTCGCGGTCGTATTCATCCCCTGAGGCAAGTCTGCTATCTGGCCTCCGCTTTAAACACAAGGCTCACTCTCCCAGCATCAGTCACCGCAGCGGGCCCCTCCCGGTCCGCCTGGGCCGCTGTTCCCCTGCGGGATCTCTCCTGCTTGCCTCGGGTCTGTCGCTTATGCGGCTGCCATTTTGACGCCGTCCCGCCGGCGGCTCGGCCACTGTAATAGCTCACGGCGGCCCCAGCAGCCACCTCCGATGCCGCTGATTGTACAAGCCTGCTCCGCTCTCTTTCCGCCCGCTCTGTCGTGAGTTTGGGGTAGGCACTCCCCCGGGGACCACTAAAAAGCAATTCAGCGCGGCGGAGCTCCGTAGCTTTGCTGCCGCACGGGCGCCATCTTGGACACGCCCACCCCTGGTCTACATTTAGATTGGTGGGAGGTGTTGCCCCTGCACCTGAATAGGGCTTTGGCTGACTTTCACAATGCTGTCTCCGCCCCCGTTTAGTGTGTCTGGAGCCAGGGCTTGGGATTGAATGGGGGTGTTGTGCATTTCTGAAAGTTGTTTGAAGTGGCCTTGGAACAAAGACTGTTGGACTATAGGTAAATGGGCTGTGACCCCATGATTTTAGATACTGTGTGGACTTGTAACCAGACGCTGCTGGTTCTACAAACAGCGCATTGCCAGGAGGAGCTGTTATGCTGCCAGGAGGAACCACCATGGGACTTTACTTATTGTTCTGACCTGCTCAAACGGACCCTGTGTGCTGGACTACTGCCTGCACTCCTGCTTTGGTGCCCCTCTCCAAGGAGTACTGTTATGCCTCTTTTCCTGGCCAGCATAGTACAGGGTGAGCTCTTGATACCTCCATAGCGTGGGAGGAGCCCGTCATTTCTTTGTCCTCAACTTAGCGTCTGGAGAGCGCTTTTTATTACTTGGGCTCTTGGCCCTGAACCTAAGTGTGTGGAGTGCTTCCAATTCTGGAGACAGGGTGTGCTCTCCCTTTCTCCTGCATCAGCGAATGCGAGTGTTTCCTGTGTGGCCAAACCGAAGTCGAAAGAAATCTCTGCTAGCCGGCCAGCGCAAAGAAGTCCCTGGAGTTACCAGGTGACCAATGCGGCCACCCAGGCTTCCTGACAATGCCCAGCAACCGCCAGGAAGTAGACAGGAACATGCGACGTGGGTGGCAGTCCGAGAAAGCTAGCGGGCAGCGCCGAAGAAAAAATCCCTGGTGCAATGCGGCGTCAGGCGCTACCGTGGAGGCCGAAGCTTTGCCTGCACGCCCCAGCCACAAAGGAAGCTGAGAGAAAGTGGAGGAGTTCCGCTACTGATCCGCAGGAGGGACCCGCGTGCCCCGGTCCGAGTAGTGCTGCCTGGGTGAGGCAGCGGGAGACCTGGGCAGATGTCCTCACCAGCGGAGGCCGTTTGTCTTGTAGCAGCAGCCCCTCAGCGTAAGCGTGGGCTGCTACACTCCAGTCCACCATGGGGAAGATCGGGTAAGGTCTACACGCTGACTTCAGCTGCATGGGTCTCTGTGTAAGGAGGGGAGGGGCCAGCAAGCCCTCCCCAATTGCCTACCTTTGTAGGGGATTTAAGCCCCAGAGAGCACTCACAGCTGTGACTCACGATTGCGGGCAGCTGCTCTGTTACATACCTTTGGGGGCCTAATGTGCTTCACATATGCACCATGATGGTGTTATGCCTAATATTTCCACAATGTTGTTAGGGCTTGCGTAACCTAGGAGTATTTGCTTTTGTGAACTAATTCTGTTGATGACAAATTATCTGATGGCAGAATGATTATGATTTATGTGTGACCTAACCTGCATAATAGGTACAGTAAGGGTGTGCTATAGTTTCCCAATGTTTTAGGACATGCGCAGCCTATAGGTCTTCATGTTATTGCCCTACCTGGGATATGGTTACATGTGCCTAGTGGCGCAGTGATTTATCGGTTTTACATGCATTTTTATGACAAGTGCCTAAAGGCACAGTGATTTATGTGATTGTGGTTTAATGTGTTTTATGAACAATACAAAGGATATTATTATATAACCTTGTGTGGAGTCTCTTTTTGTGGTGTGCCTAGTGTGTCACTGGTGTGTGTGCTGCGCAAACGCTTTACAATTTGCCTCTGGGATAAGCCTGACTGCTCTGCCAAGCTACCAAGGGGGTGAGCAGGGGTTATCTCGGGTGTGTAACTCCTCTGCCCTGACTAGAGTGTTGGGTTCTGCCTGACTTAGGTGCATACCCTAGCCAACCAGAAACCCCATTTCTAACATGTATCATTTCCAGTATTCTTCTCTCGAATGGCATTTTCTCTAATGGTTCACCCTTCCCCAGGTAAGAGGTCAGTGTATTTTAATGCTGAAGGTATTAAGATACCTGTATATCATGCAGTGCACATTCAGTCTGCAGCTGTGAAATAGTATAATCCCATTAGTACTTCACATGTCTTCCAGTCTGGATATTCCAATAGTGTTTTATTCCTTAAACCCTAAAATTAAGTTGATTTCAGATTTTGATCACTGACCATGTGGTGGATTGCAATTCTTAGAGTGACCTTTATCACCCATCGAATACCTATCAATTCAGTAGGCCCGCTCACTTGCCGTGTGAATACCCACTCAATTATACAGTTATTAATTGTGCTGATTTTTATTTTGTTCTAATGTTGGTATGGGCTGTTTCCCCAAGAACAGGTGTTCTTTACCATTTTGCCAGCACAGTTTTGGGGAGGGGCATTTTTCCATAATGACTATCTTACCAGCTCTTCTAAGTTCTTTCAGGACTTCTCTGATGTGGTTTATGGCATGTTTTGTAATGCATAGAGGGTTTTTAGGGAGTGCAACCATTTGAAATAGGGCAAAATGTTCCAAAAGCAAGAGACGCATTCTCTTCCATTGTGATATCTCTAAATAAGGACTCACTGTAGTGGATTCAGGTTATCTGCATAAAATATTGGGGAGGGTCTTCGCTATCCAAACTGATAAGTATTTGAATGTGTATTCCCAATTCTAAGGGACATAGGAAGCACTACCATTGTTTTTTAATGTTTTAAAATGGAACAACAGAGATTTTGTCTCATTGATACAGAATCCGGCATCAAATCCCGATCTGATATGCACACATAGCTTGTAGGCACATGCACAATAATATGATGCCCACAAGAAGGATAACTGTAAATGCTGTTGCTGTGAAAATTACTGTCCACACATGCCGCTATTTGTGAGCAGCAACAAATTGTGAATGTGTCTCTCGGAGATAAAGTGGTGAGGCCTTTCTGGTCTTTTCTTTTGTGCCCCTCTTTAAACGTTTGATGTCATGCCACACCAAAAGGGCGCTGCGCTGCAATGTGTAAATTGGTTTATCCATTAAACCTAGCATTTTTCCTAAACCAAAATGATTGCCAGTGTTCCTCGAATCCCAAAAGAGCAGTAGAACTGTCTCCTCTCTCCTAGTCTTCCCACTGTTGCTACATTGAGAGTCTGAGAGGTCTAGCAGTGGCTTCCTGCTAGGCCCAAAACAGTGCCTTACTGGGTCTATGCAAAACCAAAGGGGATGATGGACGGAGTGTTGAACATTGCAAGCACTCACCCCCAGTCAACTGATCTGGGTTTAATCCATCATCATTCTTTAGCCCACTCCGCCACCCCAGTTCAGACATGGCCATATGCAAATCAGTCTGACCCTGTGCCTCATGGGAACAGTCCAGCCCGAACTGCCAAGCCATGTCTTCCCTGGACCGGAAACAAGCATTCTGGGACCGGTTTCTGGCTTACAGCCGTCATCAGCCAGGCTATCTTGAATCCAGTGGCAAAGTGAGCAAGGGACCCACGTCTGGGCATACCCTGCCAACTTAGGGCGAACATAGCAAAACCAAAGGGGATGATGGACGGAGTGTTGAACATTGCAAGCACTCACCCCCAGTCAACTGATCTGGGTTTAATCCATCATCATTCTTTAGCTCACTCCGCCACCCCAGTTCAGACATGGCCATATGCAAATCAGTCTGACCCTGTGCCTCATGGGAACAGTCCAGCCCGAACTGCCAAGCCATGTCTTCCCTGGACCGGAAACAAGCATCCTGGGACCGGTTTCTGGCTTACAGCCGTCATCAGCCAGGCTATCTTGAATCCAGTGGCAAAGTGAGCAAGGGACCCACGTCTGGGCATACCCTGCCAACTTAGGGTGAACATAGCAAAACCAAAGGGGATGAAACTGGGTCTATGGGCACGGCCAGTAAACAGAAATGGCCCCACTCAGGAGTGCCAAGACAGGGTTTCTATCTGGCCAAAGTAGAACTGGAAACTGGAGTACTACTTGGTAAAGGTTTCTGTAAGAAATTGGGTTACTGGTTGAGGGTGGCAAAACCCTACTCAAGCAGCAACAACAATCCTTGTCAGAGTGAATTCACAAGCAAATCCCAAATTAACCTGTGCCGAACCCTCTGGTAGCTTGGCACAAGAGCAGTGAGGCTTAATTTAGAGGCAATGTGAAAAGTGTTTATGCAGCACTTCAATCAGTAATAAAGTGAAACACAACATGAGAAAAATCCCACACCAATTTAGACAAATAGAGTAAAATTTAATAAATAATTCAAGATTACACTCTAGGCACCAAAATGGCTAGGACAAGAAAATGCCAACTTTTTAAAAGTGGCATTTTCAGAACTGTGATTACAAATCTGACTTTACCATTAGGAGGACTTTTAATTTCAATTCTCTAGACACCAAACGCAACTGTCTACCTGCTCCCAATTAACAGTTATCACCTATTAAATTTAATACGGTAACCTAATGTTATCCTATGGGAGAATTAGGCCCTACAGTTGTGAAAAACGAATTTAGGAGTTTTTCACTACCAGGACATGTTAAACTTAAAAGTACATGTCCAACTTTTTAAATAAACTGCACCCTGCCCTCTGGGCTGTTCAGGGCCTACCCTGGAGGTGACATGTTTATTTAAAAGAAAGGTTTGTGCCTGGAAAAATGTTTATTTTGCCTGGTCGAAATGGCAGTTCACACACAGGCTGCAATGACAAGCCTGAGACATGTATATAAATGGCTACTTAAGTGAGTGGCACAATTAGTGCTGCAGACCCAGTAGTCGCATTTAATTTACAGGCTCTGGGTACATGTAATACCATTTTACTAGGGATGAACAAGTAAATTAAATATGCCAATTGGGAATAAGCCAATCCTACCATGTTTAAAGTAGAGAGCACAAGCACTTTAGCACTGGTTAGAAGTGGTAAAGTGTGCAAAGTCCTAAAGCCAGCAAAAACGAAGTCAGCAAAAACAGGAGACTGGAAGGCAAAAAGTTGGGGGGAAACCACGGCAAGAAAGTATCAAAGAGAGCAGGAGGGGAGGTACTGCACATCCCATATTTAGAAAACAATAATTATTTTGATACTCACTGTAAAAGGTAGTGGTTTTCTGCAACTCAAATTGGGCAAGTTTAAGTCCACCAACAGTTAGATATTAGCACAATGCAAGGTACCATTGTAACCATCAACAGGCATTTTAGGACACAACTTCTCACTACAGAACATACATGGAAACCACACTCATTACACTATGAATGGATTTAAGTAAATATTGTAGAGAATGCAGGAGATTGATGCAAGCTGCAGAAAGCCATCTGTGTTGGAGTCTGATGCTGTCTTGTGTGCACGGAAGGTCACCAGTGCAGCTGCCGGAACTGAATAACAGTCATCTGTGAAATCCAGGAGGGGAAACATTGATATTTTAGGTTAAATTCAGAACCCATTCCCAGGCATGAGGCTTCATATCTGAGCTGATATAACTTGTTGAGCACAAGACAGTATGTCTAAAACTTGAAGGAGGCTGACAGTATTTTAGATCCCCCACATAGCCATTTAAGTTCCTCGTTAGGAGTAGGACCCTCCACAATGAAGATGCATTGTCTCCCAAACCTCATGTCTTAAATTATTGTTTGCGTTCAGCCGTTTATACACTACTTCTATTGTGTAGGTTTGTTTGTGAGACTTTAACATCTAGGTTCTGAAAACTGTGCAGCTACTAGAGTGCAGTTGGAGTAAAGGTCTATGAAGATATCTAAAATACTGTCTGCCCCTTATATCGTTTGTTTTGTGATGGGAGACACCGGGGATAGAGAAAGTGCATGGGAGGACATATAGTGATGAAAATGTTTTTCTACAAATTCCAGTTTTTAGGATTCCATGTGGCTGGGGTACCTAGAGTACTTGAGTGGCTGAGAATTGGAGGCTAGGGTCTTAGATCTTGTCTGTCTCCGCCTACTTGCTCCTGGTGTGAGTCTGGGAGTTCATTGAAAATACTGTACACTCTCTATTTACAGGCCCAAGCATTGGCACAGAGTATGTTTTGAAAGGGATCTAATGCTGCAAGCCTTGCCCACAGCCTCCTCTTTCTTTTGGCTTCGGTCACGTTCCAATTTCCCTCATTCAGATGCACATTTGAAACGCGATTGCTGTTACAGTATGTATTTAAGTTATCCACATGTTTGCTGATCAATTTGAAATGAAAATGTAATAGAAAAAACATAATCGGATGAGTTCACGGTGCATTTCCAAGACATGCATTGGTCCAGTGTCACCAGATATTGTGTGGTTACTTTCCACATTTACTCTTCCTAAACAGAAAGCCGGTGTGTAATGTTCTTCTTCATGAGCTGGGTCTTTGTTTTGCCATGGACCATATGGTGAATCTATATATGAACACCCATGCTGGCCACAAGTTTCAAGTTTATTTATTTATTCTTTTGGCATTAGCTTTTACAGAAAGCGAGCACAGCATTTAGGGTCATAAAACACGAGAAGACAATGCAATTGAAAGAATAAAGGAATACACGCTTAAAAAAGATTACAAATGATCCAAATTCAGCAATGATTAATGGATTTAGGATTAGATGCTGAAGTGCCTCTCCTCCAGTCTTCTTCTTAGTCACAAGAAGCATTGACGTGAATAGTAATGACCTACAGTTCGCAGGCCGGACATACACGTACCACCTGAGGAATAGGTTTTACCTGTAGAAGACAAAAGTTACATAGATGCTTTCCACCAGGCATCTTTTGCAAATGCCTACTAGTAAATGTATGTAAAATGCTCGAATATATATATATTTTTTTTAAAACACACTTTGGCCTCCATGATTACTTTTAGAAATTACTGAGTTCTAAATTCTGAAGCTGAAAGATAGAGAGGATGCAAATAGTGTATTTGGGGAAAATATTTAAAAAAAACGATTGCAGTTAAGAAAGATGCTCGTTGCAAAATGTCCTGCTTTTATTGTTAAGTATCTTTTATCAGAAAGGCTCTGGAGAAGGTGTTAGCCTTGCCTTTTTGGTACATAAAATCGCACACAACCCTACCGAAAATAGTGTCATTCCTTTATAAAAGACACTCCAATTTCAACACTCTCCAATAAACTAGTGTGTTGATATAATCAAGTTACATGCTAAAGTTTCAGAAAATTGGCTCCTTATGTGCTCTCATTTGACCAGGGACTTCACAGCCACATCCAAAGAAAGGAACAGATAATTTTCAACTCCATCAGATACTGAGGAGAAGGCGTCCCTGGGGGAAGTCGGAACAAGACTGGACAGGTTGCCTCTGTGACAAACTGCAGTCCTTTCCTATTCAGACGGGATGAATTTAGATTATAAACGTGGCACTATGCCACGCTGGGCATATCGCAAATTTAAGCCTGCAGTTTCAGTTTGCAACAAAGGATCTCCATGGTAAACCTTGCTGATAGCACGTGAAAAATGACCTGTCACGTGCTGTTAGAGTTGTTTAGATTTTCAACGATAATATAGCCGTCTAAAGAAGGCCTTTGGAATGTAATTGTATTTGTGTCAGTGTGCATCACAACATTTCACATTTTTATGGGCAAATAGAATCGCAACTTTTCTAGCTCTGTGCACTCCTCCTATTTGGCCTTTTCAGAGATAGCCATTTAATGCGGATATCAAAGCTGTAACCGGGTTAAGACAGGTCATCCGTTTGTAAACCGAAGATTGGATTTGTATTTCTGTGGAGAACTGAATGTAAGCGCTGCAAAGACTTGACACAATCTAAAGGTTGTGTTTGGAAGAACAGAACAATTTAACTGTGCATAATCATATCCTCTATTCTCTTTCCGATTGTTCCCCCTTTTCTGGGTTTCGTAATTAATGCGCTGGGCAAAGGACCAATTCAGTGTCTGTTCCACGAGTTTCATCACATGTGCTCCTAAGCTAAGATGAGTCATGCCGGTTAGGGTCTTGCTGAAAAAGACAATTTTTTAGGTTTACCGTTAGCCAAGAACTTTGGATTTTGCCAAAATTATATTTCTAATATATTTATTTATAAAGGCCTTAGCTAGCCCTCTTCCTCCATTGGTCTGTTTTTGTGTCATTCATATTTTACGTCTGCCCACTACAGCATTGAGCAAGGGGTGAAGGGTCAGCCCTCTTCAGCCATTGGCTGACATCACTATGAGTGATGGTTTTCTGCAGTTTCACAAGGAGTACACCCATACACAAAGAAGTCCTGTTTAGTTCCAGGGACTACTATGACAATGTGTGCTTTGCGATGGCCAAAAGTCATTTTTGCTTTCAGCTAATAGTTATTTTTTGTATTGTAAAGGACATGGCTGCTCCTCAAAATTAAAGTTTTGCAAAAACAACGACAAAACAAATGTTTAGAAAGCCAAAAAGCTGTCTGTAAATGCCAGATCAGTTGTCTATGCCAATAATTGTTTCTTTGTGTCTTTTATATAGGATGAGCTAGACCTATGTCACATTAGAATGATTTACAAGGTACGAAGCATACGTAGTGCATTTGCAAAAGAGAGAGAGACTTTAATTGGAAAATTTTGGGACCAGCCCCAAGGATTTTTTTTCTAAAGTGATATGGTGTAGATATAATTTCAGTGCAAAGGCCCTGAAGAATTGGTCAAAATGGCAGAAATTTGGGGGAGGTGGGTTACTAGTCCATGACATTTTTAGGAGAGGTTGCAGAAGTCTAAATACTTCAGGTTTACATTGGGCAATAATATTGGACAATAGGATATTACATAAACAGAACTTCATAGCGAGACCGCCAACCAATTTTGTTTGGGAAACAGTAACTTGAGACACATTTAGCTCAACATGCCAAGGTCATCTGACACCAAAGGGGTTTTGAGGGAGCCAAATCCTTATTGTCAAATATGGTTGTAAATGGTACACAGAAGAGCTAATTCCGCACAGTAGAACATACATACAGTCCTTGCTAGTGACCTTTAGTTCCTCTACCAGAATTCCATAGTGGCAGTGATTTACTCATTAGTAGTTTGCAAACCACGCTACAGCAATGCACATTTTCCCCAGTCTCTACAAATAAGCATAAATTCACATATTTGCTCAACATCCACAGTGATGCAGGGTTGTACATTCTTGCCCAGTTTTTCACTTATTTTTCCAGTATGCGCAATGCTGCAGTAAATTACTTTTTAAACAGTTTTTTAAGGTAATACACATTTGAACTGATTGATTTAACATTTTTCTCTTTAACCACATAATTCTTCTGACACAGAGCTCCCGCACTGTATGCACTGTTTTAAAAAAAAAAATCTTTTTTTATTAAACAAGCTCATGAAATTACGGTAAAGAGTCAGAATATCGAGTTGGAAATGTCGACTTGCACTAATATCGAGTGCAGAATATCGAGATACAGAAATATCGACTGCAAGAATATCGTGGTCAAGAATATCGAGTTTAAGGTAAGAAATATAGGGGCATATTCTCAAGGACTTATCGGTGAGTTAGCGGCACTTTATCGCAGCCAAAGTGGCGATAGATTTATCGCCCTATTCACAAGCTGGTGCTAACAGCCGATATCGCCAGTTATCCTGCGATAGCAGCCGCAAAAAACATCGCCACGGATGACACCGGCAACTAACGCTAATGAGATGCAGAGTAGGCGTTCCTGTGCAAAAAGCCGCGATAACACCACTTCGCAATATTCCCAACGACCAGCGAGATCGGCGATAAGATCCCAAAACAGGCGATAAGGCGCGTTAGCAGCAGGGATTTAACACCTGCTCTTACCTGGTGTTAAGTCGGACGACAACCTGCACCATAAAAGGGAGCCCAGCCCAGAGCCACACCTGAAGAACAACAGATGCCATGGAGCTACTGATTATGCAGCTCGGAGCCTCAAGAGGGCCACAACACCCACCGACACCACCCCCAGTCCCGCCACCCGACCCCCCACCCTCCCCGGACTACCACAGAGGCAGCGCAGACAAAGACAGCGGACCTTCAGAAAGCGCACCAGCCTCACAGACTCAACACCAGAGGATGTCATTGCCCACTACAGTCTCAAAAAGACAACCATCCTCCGCATCCTCACCCACATTGCCCACAGGCTGACGGTACCAACACAGCGGACAACCAACATCCCTCCGCAGACAAAGCTGCTGGCTGTGCTGCACCTGTTGGCTTCTGGGACCTTCCAACCAACAACTGCCAGAGTCAGAGGAGTCTCACAGCCAGCCCTATCCAAGTACCTCACACCTGTCTTGGATGCCATCATCAGCTTGATACCCTGCTCAGCTCTTCAGGTGCACTAATTCAGTGCACCACAACTCATGGACCCTTTCTGATTGAGTTTTGTGATGTGTACAGCGGACGCAGCAATGTCACCTCAGGCAGTGGGTAAGACCTTGGACATGTAGCTTTGTCCCCCCCCACCTTTATACGTAAGAGGAGTGGACTGGGCCGGCGTATGCAAGTACAGCGTAGGGGTGTGAATGATTATCCCGGGGCTCTGGGCGTGGTTCAGTATTGGAAATGTGCAAATGCGTGTGTCTCTGTCGCAGTGTGGGTGTCCGTTGGGGAGTGTAAGTGATCCCTGATGGGAATTAGACACCCATGTATGTAATCTAGTTTGGCTGCCATGAGGTCGGAACCCACCCGCACCTGTTCAGCCACCTCCTTCTGGCAGTCTAACACCTGGCCTTGGAATGTGATGTGTGCTTCGGTGAGGTGCTGGGAGCCAGCCGTGGTGGTGGGTGCTTCCTGCTGTGTGGTCTGTGCAGGGGGTGGGGTCTCCTCGATGCAGCTGGGCTGCCCTGCACCTGGAGGTGGGTTGCCTAAGATGTTCATGAGCTGTTGTAGGGCGTCGGTGTCGAAGGTGTGGAGGTCCTCTTCATCATCACTGATGAGTTGTCTGGTCTGCTCTGCAGGAGGTGTTGATTGTCCCTCTGCAATGTGAAGGGGAGATGCATTTTAACATTGTGTTGACATGTATGTTGACGCATTGTTCTAGTTTACATACAGACTGCATGACAATGTACATTGGGACTGTTTGGGAGGAGCTGACTATTTGATACGGGACAGTGGACATTTGAACTACATCACGGATGGGAGGTTGTACACGAACATTTTCATCTCACAGTTTCCTGCTATGCCAGATGTGATTGGCCAGTTTCTACGCACAAGCGGAACCAGTTGTGTCCTCTGTTCTGTAGTGAAAGTGTTGCACTTTGTACCACATTGTCGTCAATGTTGATGTGCTGTTATTGCTATGTGTGTGTGTGCTGCATTGTGGGAGAGTCGCCCCTGCAGCTGTGATTTTGCTGCCCCTTATCTCTTTGAGGCGGTGTGCCTTTGTCTTCTGTGCTTCTACAGTGCTGAGATGTTGCAGACTTGGCTAATTTTTGCGCTTGTTCGTATTTTGGACTCTTGGGCATGGTTTATCCGCAGATGTGTTGTTGACGTCAGGGGGTTGTTTGTGCACGTGGATGTGTCAGAGTGTGGCCTTCTCCTTTCCGGATGTGTTCCACACTCAGCCACCCCAGTACCGTGGCGTGCACCATGTCATGATAATTGGACTGCAGCCATGCTATTCGTCATGCAGTGTCACTTGCATTGTCATGGTGGCTCACAGACACGCAGCTTTGCTGGTTTTGACATGTGTGCATTGGTTGGTTGTGAGATTGGTGCTGTGTGGGGAGGGACCCCTTGTGCCCATAGTGGATGGGGGCCTACTTGCTGTTTGTATGTGTGCTGCAGTGTGCCAAGGGGATCAGGGACATGATCCAGAGTCATTGTGGGTGTGCAGTGTGCTCTAATTAATTGTGCATGTGTGCCATTATGCCCATCTCCCCCCATCCCCCCAGTCCCTGTTCGGGACTCACCCTGGTGCTGTTGTGTCAGGTCATGTCAGCAGTGTCCGGACCCCAAACTCCTGCCAGCGTCTCCCAACTAATGACTGTGGCCACCATTTCCTCCATCTCATCCAGCTCCTGGTGTTCCGCTGGACTGCCACCTCCAGTCTGCATTGATGCCTGATGGTTGTCAGCGAGTTTTTTCTTGGTTTTGCGCTTCGCATCATTCCAGCGCCTCTTGACCTCTCCAATTGTCCTCCTCCTCACTTCGACTGCATTCACCTTGTCCAGGATGGACTGCCATATTGCATTTTTATTTGCCAATGACACGTTGGAGGTGACGAACAGTTGTTGGTGGTGTTCTATCACCTCCGTGATGATGATCCTGTTTTCCTGCGGACTGAACCTCGTCTTCCTCGTCTTCTTCTCCTTGCCCTTCCGTGACCCCGAGGTCCCAGGCTGGTCCTCCTGGGGTCTTGTGCGGTTCTGGTCGTCCTCTGTACTTGCTCCGGCTTCCTCCATGGTGCTACGCAGTTTGAATTATTTTGTTTGTGTTTTTCGGTGCTTCTATAGTGCATTTTCCCACATGACGCGTGGGAATTGCAGGCCTGTCACTGGTTATCGCTGATTTTTTTATCGCGGTTGGCCACATCGCAACTTTTTTCGCGTTCGTGTTTCGCGTTTTTTTGCCGTCACGGTAATTTTATCACGGCCATTTGACGCGTTAGCGTGAGACTATCGCATGGTACCGCCGTGTTGAGAATACAACGTTAATACGGCGTTATTTTCCCGCGATAGACTGCAATGTGCAAAGTTGCGTTAAGCTAATTTTGCGATAATTATCACACGTTCTTGAGAATATCCCCCATAGTTTTCAAAAGTATCGAAGTCCTTAATATCGTTTGCAACAATATAGGGGTCGATTCCGATCTCGGCCGGAAGCGCACCTAACAGTATTTGTCCGGAAAAAATACAAGCGGAACGCGTGTTTCCCGACCGATTCGAACACTCGTCCGAACAAACAAGTACGATGCACATAACAGCCCAGATTCCGAGCGAGCCGTACTTACCCATTTCAGCTCCTGTTCCCCGCCCGAGCCGGATCCGTAAACGCCGATTCGAGTCGCACGGAACCAAATACACAGCACCTTCCGGCCGGACGAGTACGATGCGCCGTCCGTACGCGCCGAACCCGTCGCTACGTCCGGCACGTTTGAGCATCCGGGAGAGCCGTACATAAGCTCCGATTCGCGCCACAAGAAGAACCACGGCTACGAGATGAACAAGCCAGCGACGACTACGAGTCGAAGACACGCGAAACCCGAACGAGACGACCCAAGCATGAATCCCATCGCACAGGTCCTACCTATACTCTACATCTATTACCGGGACCGGCACGGACGCGTACAGCGCAGACAGTAAGTCAAACACCAACAACACAAACAAACGACACGTACCCGAAATATGTCACACACACATAGGGATGCACAAATGGCGTACACCAGCAACAGCATAACCATAGGGTTGGGATGGCCATCACCAATGCCATACACACCCATAGGGGGATGGATGCCTACCACTACCACCACCCCTACTCAGGGGGGCCTGGATGCCTGTCACTACTACCATCCCCACCCTTAGGGGCCTGGATGCCTACCACTACCACCACCCCTACTCAGGGGGCCTGGATGCCTGTCACTACTACCATCCCCACTCATAGGGGGATGGATGCCTGCCACTACCACCACCCCTACTCAGGGGGCCTGGATGCCTGTCACTACTACCATCCCCACTCATGGGGGATGGATGCCTACTACTACCACCACCCCTACTCAGGGGGCCTGGATGCCTACCACTACCACCACCCCTACTCAGGGGGCCTGGATGCCTGTCACTACTACCATCCCCACTCATAGGGGGATGGATGCCTACCACTACCACCACCCCTACTCATGGGGGCCTGGATGCCTGTCACTACTACCATCCCCACTCATGGGGGGATGGATGCCTGCCACTACCACCACCCCTACTCAGGGGTGCCTGGATGCCTGTCACTACTACCATCCCCACTCATGGGGGGATGGATGCCTACCACTAACACCACCCTACCTTGCTGCTGTCTGTCCTTCAGCTGCCCATCCAGGTCAGGGAAGACCACCGCCAGGATCCAAGCATGTGGGGGGTCAGGGTCCGGTGTCCGCACCTCCTGCGAGGAGGCGACAGCTTCAGCTGGACCCTTGCGATCCTCCGGGTCCAGCCTCGAAGGTCCTGCCACCTCTTCTGGCAGTTGCGGATCCGGCGCTTGTAGACCCCCACGGATCTTACTGCCCGGGCGATGGTCAACCAGATTTCCTGCTTACGGTGGGCATCAACCTGTGAGGATGACAAAGTGAAAAGGCCATTACTACACATGCAACATATCTGTGCATCACACAGTCGGATATACATGTCTCAATCACAGGGGCATATGATGTACACAGGCAGTGCAACAATGGCTATGAACAGTTTGCCAGCAGTTACTACATGGTATCATTGCATGGGAAGTAAAACTTGTTGGAATGCACTGTTACTGCACTGTACCTGTTCAGTGCATGTGACTACACACTTTGGGGGGTGAGAACTACTCAGTGAGCATGCTAGCCAGTGGTGTGCACACTGGAAGTCTTGCTAGTCAGACAACATGCACAATTAGTAAGGCAGTGGACAGCACACTCACCTGCTCCCCTGGTGTCCCATACAGCTTGCTGTACTGTGGAAGGAGGTTGTCCAGCAGGGCCTGGTTCTCCTCAAGGCTGAAGGCTGGGGCTCTATCCACAGTACGTGCCATTGCAGTAGCCAGAGGATGCAGAGACAGCAGCAGTGTTGGTGGCCGATGTCGTCCTGGAGCATGTAGTGCAGGCAAGTGAGCCCTCAGGGGAACAGCCCGCATTATATGTGTGCCGCAGAGGCAGATACTGTCCCATGTGTCCAAAGTGATAGGTCCAAGTCATTTGCATCTTCTGAATCTGACCAATCCATGGAATAGCAGCACTAATACACGCCCACAGCATCCTTCAAAACTTCAACTTCATGACACCCATGAATTTGCAACATTGTTGTGGCTGGCCAACTGAATTCACTGCATCAGACTCGTTGAAGCTTCGAAAACGCATCTGTTGCCATGCCAGGCCCCAGCCAATGCGTGCGCACCGTTCAGTCCATTGCTGTACATTGCGTATTCCGGGATACAACGCGTACCCGCTCACAACAGATGCAATGGGCCGTGCGGGCACACCGATCGGTCCATTGCTGTACAATGCGTACCCGCTCACAACAGATGCAATGGGCCGTGCGGGCACACCGATCGGTCCATTGCTGTACAACGCGTACCCGCTCACAACAGATGCAATGGGCCGTGCGGGCACACCGCTCGGTCCATTGCTGTACAACGCGTACCCGCTCACAACAGATGCAATGGGCCGTGCGGGCACACCGATCGGTCCATTGCTGTACAACGCGTACCCGCTCACAACAGATGCAATGGGCCGTGCGGGCACACCGATCGGTCCATTGCTGTACAACGCGTACCCGCTCACAACAGATGCAATGGGCCGTGCGGGCACACCGATCGGTCCATTGCTGTACAACGCGTATTCCGGGATACAACGCGTACCCGCTCACAACAGATGCAATGGGCCGTGCGGGCACACCTTTCGGTCCATTGCTGTACAACGCGTATTCCGGGATACAACGCGTACCCGCTCACAACAGATGCAATGGGCCGTGCGGGCACACCGATCGGTCCATTGCTGTACAATGCGTATTCCGGGATACAACGCGTACCCGCTCAGAACAGATGCAATGGGCCGTGCGGGCACACCGATCGGTCCATTGCTGTACAACGCGTACCCGCTCACAACAGATGCAATGGGCCGTGCGGGCACACCGATCGGTCCATTGCTGTACAACGCGTATTCCGGGATACAACGCGTACCCGCTCACAACAGATGCAATGGGCCGTGCGGGCACACAGATCGGTCCATTGCTGTACAACGTGTCCCTGTACAGGTCACACGCATATGTCACCATGCTTGTCACTGGTGAACGTATGCCAGCCACATATACTTTCCAGGGACTCAGGGGCACACCTACAACACCACACCCAGTCCACACTGTATCTAAGGCATGTAAGGCTGCATTACCTTTTCTGTGTATGGGGGTAAACATGTGGTTTTTGGGGTGGCACTTGGGGGCAGCCACACCCAGGCTGTGCACGTGTTCATGGGGACAGGATCCTTTGTGTGTTGTGCACCTGACCACTGTGATGTGCAACTGTTCATTTTGGAGCATGTGGCATGGTCACATTTCCAGGTTGTGTATGTGTATGACATGTCACATACCCCCAGGCTCACATGTGGGAAGGCATGTACGTCACAGGGTGACCCATTGCCACAATAGTGATGGCCCTCCACAGTCTGTGTGCATGTTGTGTTTCCGATGTCTCTGACTCCATGTGCACAATGGGAGACAGTCTCCACATCCACGTTGTTTGTGCATGGACTTTGATGTTGTGTGTGTGTGTGTCCCAGACGTCCATGTCTGTCCTGCAGAGGCAACAGGGGCCACTACCTGTGGGAGTCATGTTTGTTTTTCTGACGTGTACATGATACACCATGTCATGCCAGTGTACATGTGGGAAGACAGGGTCCCTGGGAATCTACCTGTCAATGAGCTGTGATGTCTGTGGCGCATCTGTCCAGACATGTCACTGGGTTGTGTGTGTGGAACGTGACAGCAGTAAATGGGTACTGTGACACAGCCTAATGGTTTCCCATAGCACACCCTGGAACCTGTTATCAACACATGTTGAACTGAGATGTTAGATGATGTCCATGTAGGTGCCATATATGTCCAAACAGAACGGCACACACATCAAGTACTTGTGTCTCGTAATGATGTATCATGTGAAATTGAGTATGGTGAATGGCACATATGTGGGGTGACTGACAATCTTTCTTTCTTCACCTATGCACTGCAGTGCTCCAGCTGTCCATAGACCATTCCCTGACCTGGCAACGATGGTGGAACGTGACAGCATCCGACTGTACCGCTTCACCAGGCAGCTGATTTTGGATTTGGCAGTGCGCTTGGCCCCACATTTTCAACCTGGCCGGCCGTACCCTACAGCGCTGACCCCCAAGGTGAAGGTGATGGCAGCCCTACACTTCTTTGCCACCAGTACCTTTCAACACACTGTGGCGACTGCTGGTGGGATGTCACAGACTATGTTCAGCCGTGTGCTACGCGATGTTTTGGAGGCAATGTTGAGATGCCTGAACCAGTACATCTATTTCCCAACACGTCAACAACTCACTGATGTCAAGAGTGACTTCTATGCCCTGGGGAGGATGCCACATGTCATTGGCTCCATTGATGGGACACATGTGGCTTTGGTACCACCACAGGCACATGAGCAGGCATACCGGAACCGTAAACATTACCATTCGATCAATGCTCTGGTGGTATGTCTTGCAGATATGACCATCACACATGTGTGTGCCCGTTTCCCCGGTTCTGCACATGATGCCTACGTGATGAGGAGTAGTCGCATCCCGAGGATGATGTTACAGATGCAAAACCTTGTCGGTGTGTACTGACTTTGTACCATTGTGTGTGTTCTGCTATGTTGTATTCCGCCCACTTTTCCAACTCAGCTAATGTGCAATTGTCTGTCTGTAGGTGACTCCGGATACCCCAACATGCCGTGGTTGCTGACACCCCTCAGGAACCCTGTGACACCAGCCCAGATGCGCTACAATGAGGCACATGGTCGGACCAGGAGAGTGATCGAGCGGACATTTGTTCTCCTGAAGAGCCGCCTCCGCTGCCTGGACAAGACAGGAGGGGCCCTCCCATATGCCCTAGCAAAGGTGTGCAAGATTGTCATCGTCTGCTGCATGCTACACAACCTGGCAGTGCGGAAGGAGTTGCCTCTCATCCTGGATGACGATGACCAACGTCCGCCACCTGTGGAGGATCCTGGCCCGGGCCACGATGCCAGTGATGCTGATGAGGGTGATGTCCGCACACAGCTCATCACCAACTTCTTCAGCTGAATGTGAGTATCCAGAGATGTCATGTCAATGATGTGAGTTTGCATGATATGTGTGGGTGGTGCTCTGGTGCTGTTTGAGTGTGTCCATGTGCTACTTGACTGGATGCGTGCAGCGATGTGTTCTTGCAGGTAGTCTGTACTGCACAACAGTGTTGACATGCTAACTTGGTTTTGTGTAGTTATCTTGTGACATGTATTGGGCATGTGTATTGCAGTTCTGTGCTGTTCTTCAGTGGTTTTGGCTGTGTGTCATGTCTGACCTTCACAGGGTGCTTACAGAGTTGTTTGGTCAACTTGGATCCCCGACTCCATGATTCCGCTTTCAGGGTGGCAGCAGTCGTTTCCCTACAGGTGATGTGCCACACACCCCTGGACTTTCTATCTTCTGCACTTTTTGACTTTGTGGCCACAGCCACGTGGGATTACCTTGCATTTTTAGTGGAAACAACATGTTGCAAATGTGTAATAAACCTGTGCTTCACTTTGGGATGTGCGTTGTCTGTGGTCACACATCTGACTGACATTTGCTTGCTGCACCTGTGGGCTAGTTGACACAGACTGTGAATAGGTGTGGTGTCTGTGCATTCCACAGTATTTCCTGGCAACATCAGTGTAGGCGAAGAGTCTGATGGCCCTGGTGTCTCTGTGTTGTGTAGCCCTAGTGGTGTGTCTCCCTCATATGTGTCACGTCACCATGACTCACATGACGGTGTTGTACTTGCTGTAGCAGTTAGCATACACAGTGTAATTTAGCAGATCATCATCCCCATGACAGTAACCACGTTGGAATCACAACAGAGGCAAGTATGGTGTAGTAGTGATTTTATTTACAGACATGTGTGAGTATAGTGCACAGGATGGTGGGTGCTGTACATTGGGATTGTGATCCGAAGTTCCCAGATGAGTTGGAAGTCTTGGTAGCAGAAATGTCCTGAGTGAAGTCCACAGTCATCTGATACATTAGTCCAACTTAGACTCCCCATGTCATGTGGGAGAGTTGTGTTGCATTCTACAGGGTGAACAGTTTGCACACAAAGGAGACTTTCCAGAACAGGTGTTGGCTTCCTGGGGGATGTACATGGCCATCAACCTCTCAGTTTTCCTTCCTCGGACGACCCCTCTTCTTTGGGGGGGACCCTCACGTGCAGGCTGCTGCGGTGCAGGGGACTCTCCGCCAGAGTCCTCCTCCCTCCCTGTGGCAGGCTTGTTGCAGCACCAGATGTTGTGGGCACACAGGGAGGTGTGGCCATGTTGGTGCTAATCTGGCGGAGGCATGTCAATATGTCCCTATGCACCGCTGTCAGTTCTTGTATGTGTCCCACTTGGACTCCATGCGAGACATGTGCCTAGTCTCCACACGGGACATGTGTGAGTCCAAGCGGGCATGATGGGCAGCCTGCTACTGTTGGATGTCCTTGAGGATCCCCACTACCTGGCTGACCTCTCCGGTGCTATTCTGGTACGCATCAGCAATGCGTGCCAGTTGTGGGTCATCATGCAGTCCAGACCCCTCTGCAAACAGCGACCTCTGCCTACCACCCCTCCCACCACCCCTGGCGACATGTGCGGGACCTGCGGTGGCACGCCCATGTGACCCTAGGCCCCCTTGGGGGTTGTTACTGGGGTCGTTGTCCGTAGCTCGACGTTGGGCCAGGGTCCGTGTGCTGTTGTCATTGGTGGTCCTTGGTCTGTCCGTGTCGGCGGGGGTGGTCTCTGTGTTGGCAGTTGTTGGAGGGGTGGGTGCAGGGGGTGCAGATGTTGGTCCTGCTGGTGCTGCATGATGACTCGCACCGGAGGGGCCAGGTAGGTCTTCGCCATCCGAGGAGTGCAGAGGCTGTTCCACACCAGTGAGCTCAGTGTCCCCAGGAGCCTGGGACAGGGACTCCTCCTCGCCTGCTGCTGTGTCCCCATCATCACCTGTTTTTGGAAGAGACACACAATGTATGTTATATTTCTACAGGCATCAATGGTTCACACACCTGACAGTTGTGACTGTACCTCTGGATGCGGGCCTGTACATTGCATTGTCCTAAGTTGTAACAGTAAGAGGTTGATATTGGTGTAGCACATTGTCCTGCAAACATGAGGCTTTTCAATGTGAATGTTGAGGTGTGTGCATGGCCAGTATTGGTTGTATTTGGTGGACATCCGGCCCTCCTTCTCCCCCCAGCCCAGTTATCCCACCATGAAGCATGCCACCCTTACAGTGTGTTCAGGTTGACTCTCAGGATGTCATTCAGTGGTGTCCTGCTGTTGGTTGGTGCACAGGTCCCAGCAGGGCCTGGTACTCCCCACAACAGAGCACCATTGTCAGACATCTTTGATATGGCTTTTCACTCCCTGTGAGGTGTGCATGCTTCAGTGCTAGCTTGCTGGGCCATGTGGGTGGGGGATGTTGAGCTGTGACTACCACTCCCATCATGCTATTGCCTACACCCCCCTTCCCAGCATGCCCATACTTCCTTCCTTTTGACTCTGCTTCCCTGTGGGGTAGTGTGCCTGTGCTGACAGGATGGCTGAAAGTGTTGTCCTGGCAGTTGTTTGGCTACAAGTCCCAAGAGTGTCCCTGTGCTTCACACAGCATAACCCAGGGTGGTGGTTCTTTGTGGGATCTTCAATTAGAGTGTGAGGCATTGCATTCTCCAGGGTGGGTTATGTGGAGTTAGTGTTGAGGGGGTGTGTGAGGAGAACTGCTTGTAACTATGGTCAGTGCTGTGAGTCCTCCTTCCCACCCAGCCAGATATCCCACCATGGAACGTGCTTCCATTGCAGGGAGTGCAAGTTGGCTTTCAGGATGTCAGTCAGTGGTGTCCTGCTGTTGGTTGTTGTACAGTTCCCAGCAGGGCCTTGTACTCCCCACAGCAGTACCCAGTGTCAGCCATCTTGTCAGTCCTTTTCCACTCCCTGTGATGTGAGCATGGTTCAGAGTGGTGTTGATGGGCCAATTGTGAGGGTGACCAATATCTGTGACTCCAACTCCCATCATGCTATTGCCTACACCCCCTTCCCAGCATGCCCATACTTCCTTCCTTTTGAGTGGACTTCACTGTGTGTGAGTGTGACAGCAACGGCAAGATGGCTGACAATGTGGTCCTGTTGTTTGTTGGTGCCCAGTTCCCAGCAGGGCCTTGTGCTCCCCACAGCTGAGGCCAGTGTCAGACATCTTTGAAGTGGCTTTTCACTCCCTGTGAGGTGTGCATGCTTCAGTGCTAGCTTGCTGGGCCATGTGGGTGGGGGATGTTGAGCTGTGACTACCACTCCCATCATGCTATTGCCTACACCCCCTTCCCAGCATGCCCATACTTCCTTCCTTTTGACTCTGCTTCCCTGTGGGGTAGTGTGCCTGTGCTGACAGGATGGCTGAAAGTGTTGTCCTGGCAGTTGTTTGGCTACAAGTCCCAAGAGTGTCCCTGTGCTTCACACAGCATAACCCAGGGTGGTGGTTCTTTGTGGGATCTTCAATTAGAGTGTGAGGCATTGCATTCTCCAGGGTGGGTTATGTGGAGTTAGTGTTGAGGGGTGTGTGAGGAGAACTGCTTGTAACTATGGTCAGTGCTGTGAGTCCTCCTTCCCACCCAGCCAGATATCCCACCATGGAACGTGCTTCCATTGCAGGGAGTGCAAGTTGGCTTTCAGGATGTCAGTCAGTGGTGTCCTGCTGTTGGTTGTTGCACAGTTCCCAGCAGGGCCTTGTGCTCCCCACAGCAGTACCCAGTGTCAGCCATCTTGTCAGTCCTTTTCCACTCCCTGTGATGTGAGCATGGTTCAGAGTGGTGTTGATGGGCCAATTGTGAGGGTGACCAATATCTGTGACTCCAACTCCCATCATGCTATTGCCTACACCCCCTTCCCAGCATGCCCATACTTCCTTCCTTTTGAGTGGACTTCACTGTGTGTGAGTGTGACAGCAATGGCAAGATGGCTGACAATGTGGTCCTGTTGTTTGTTGGTGCCCAGTTCCCAGCAGGGCCTTGTGCTCCCCACAGCTGAGGCCAGTGTCAGACATCTTTGAAGTGGCTTTTCACTCCCTGTGAAGTGTGCTTGCTTCAGTGCTAGCTTGCTGGGCCATGTGGGTGGGGGATGTTGAGCTGTGACTACCACTCCCATCATGCTATTGCCTACACCCCCCTTCCCAGCATGCCCATACTTCCTTCCTTTTGACTCTGCTTCCCTGTGGGGTAGTATGCCTGTGCTGACAGGATGGCTGACAGTGTTGTCCTGGCGTTTGTTTGGCTACAAGTCCCAAAAGTGTCCCTGTGCTTCACACAGCATAACCCAGTGTGGTAGTTCTTTGTGGGATATTTAATTAGAGTGTGAGGCAATGCATTCTCCCAGGTGAGTTGTGTGGAGTTTGTATTAAGGGGTGTGTGAGAAAAGCTGCTGGTGACTATGGTCAGAGCTGTCAGTCCTCCTTCCCACCCAGCCAGATATCCCACCATGGAACGTGCTTCCATTGCAGGGAGTGCAAGTTGGCTTTCAGGATGTCAGTCAGTGGTGTCCCGCACTTGGTTGGTGCACAGTTCCCAGCAGGGGCTTGTGCTCCCCACAGCAGTACCCAGTGTCAGCCATCTTGTCAGTTCTTTTTCACTCCCTGTGATGTGAGCATGGTTCAGAGTGGTGCTGATGGGCCAATTGTGAGGGTGACCAATATCTGTGACTACAACTCCCATCATGCTATTGCCTACACCACCCTTCCCAGCATGCCCATACTTCCTTCCTTTTGAGTCGACTTCACTGTGTGTGAGTGTGACAGCAATGGCAAGATGGCTGACAGTGGTGTCCTACTGTTGGTTGTTGCACAGTTCCCAGCAGGGCCTTGTGCTCCCCACAGCAGTACCCAGTGTCAGCCATCTTGTCAGTTGTTTTCCACTCCCTGTGATGTGAGCATGGTTCAGAGTGGTGTTGATGGGCCAATTGTGAGGGTGACCAATATCTGTGACTACAACTCCCATCCTGCTATTGCCTACACCCCCCTTCCCAGCATGCCCATACTTCCTTCCTTTTGAGTGGACTTCACTTTGTCTGAGTGTGACAGCAATGGCAAGATGGCTGACAGTGTGGTCCTGTTGTTTGTTGGTGCCCATTTCCCAGCAGGGCCTTGTGCTCCCCACAGCTGAGGCCAGTGTCAGACATCTTTGAAGTGGCTTTTCACTCCCTGTGAGGTGTGCATGCTTCACTGTGAGCTTGCTGGGCCATGTGGGTGGGGGATGTTGAGCTGTGACTACCACTCCCATCATGCTATTGCCTACACCCCCCTTCCCAGCATGCCCATACTTCCTTCCTTCCTTTTGACTCTGCTTCCCTGTGGGGTAGTGTGCCTGTGCTGACAGGATGGCTGACAGTGTTGTCCTGGCGGTTGTTTGGCTACAAGTCCCAAGAGTCTCCCTGTGCTTCACACAGCATAACCCAGGGTGGTGGTTCTTTGTGGGATCTTCAATTAGAGTGTGAGGCATTGCATTCTCCCAGGTGGGTTATGTGGAGTTAGTGTTGAGGGGGTGTGTGAGGAGGACTGCTTGTAACTATGGTCAGTGCTGTGAGTCCTCCTTCCCACCCAGCCAGATATCCCACCATGGAAGGTGCTTCCATTGCAGGGAGTGCAAGTTGGCTTTCAGGATGTCAGTCAGTGGTGTCCTGCTGTTGGTTGGTGCACAGTTCCCAGCAGGGCCTTGTGCTCCCCACAGCAGTACCCAGTGGCAGCCATCTTGTCAGTCCTTTTCCACTCCCTGTGATGTGAGCATGGTTCAGGGTGGTGTTGATGGGCCAATTGTGAGGGTGACCAATATCTGGGACTACAACTCCCATCATGCTATTGGCTACACTGACTTCACCAGCATACACAGAATGCCTTCCTTTCAGTGAGCTTCCCTGTGAGGTGGTGTTCTAGTGGTGGCAAAATATCTGACTGTGTTTGTTGGTTATATTTGTGCCACTGCCTTGCTGTATTTGTTGTTAGGTTTGTACATGTCATGACACAGTTACATGTCACTATGAGATGGCAGGTATTGTGTTTGTCTGACTAGCATTCACATGTTGGGATGATTATCTTTTGGTTGCTGTGGATTTGCAAAGGGTGCATGGTTTGACTATCCCCTTGACAGTGATGTGTGTGTATTGTCACACCATATTGTGTATTTTAGTTGTGTACTCACCAGGCTCTAGGATGTTTGTTAGTCCATATACGCTCACTGGTGGTAGGATGGCCCACACCTTCTCCTCCCAGGGCCTGAGCTATACTGGTTTGGCAGGAGGGCCACTGCCGGTGTGCTGACTCAGGAGGTAATCCTTCTTCAGTAGGTCCCTGACCCTCCTGCGCACATCGTACCACCGGTTCTGGATGTCTTCCTTTGTGCGCAAACATGGTGATTGTGCGTTCACCCTGTCGACGATCCTCTCCCACATCTTGGTTTTCTGCGCCATGGGGGTCTGTTGGACCAATGTGCCAAACAAATGTGGCTCTACCCTCAGGATCTCGTCTACCAGGACTTCCAATTCACTATCTAGGAACTTTGGATTCTTCTTTGGGGGCATGGTGATGGGTGGTGGTGGTGATTGATGTGTGTGTGAGTTTGCAAGTGAGGGTGGGTGAGTGTAGGTTTTGCTGGGTGTGTGTGAGGGTGCTATTTGTTGAGGTGCTAATGGTGTGTGGCTTGTGTGATGGATGAGCTGTGAGTGTGTCTGTGGTTGCTGTCTGATGCTGTTCTGTGCTGGCAGGTCAGTGGAATTTGCAAAGGATCATGGTAGGGATTTGTGGCCTTTATATAGGTGGAGTTGGGGTGTGTCCTTGTTCCATTTTTTCCCCCTGTATTTATTGGCTTTGTGATTGCTTGTTTGGACCTTTTTTTTGTATTTTTTCCTTTGTATTTTTTGTGCATGTAGGAGACGTTCTTCTGACCGAGTAGGACGCTGCAGTTGTCTCGTGCGATCTTCTCCGACTCGTTCCCGCTGTGTTTCAGCTAGGTTTCATGTGCGGAGAACGAGTCGGTCGCGGAGTTTTGTGTTGTTTCGGCTGGCTTATGTATGCGTGTCGGTCGTACGGCTTGAGCTCCGTGCGAGTCGGTCTGGTTTTGCACGCATTGCATTGTACTGCGCGGGTCGGAGTTCGCGGGTACGTTTCGTTCGGGTTGATTCCTGGTGCGTGTCGGTCGGTTCGATTCGCGTGGTTTCCCGGCCGGGTAGCTTGTTTCCGTCCGGGTCGGTCGTTCGTTTTGTGTTCCGTACGAGTCGGTCGTGATTCACATGCATTTCATCGTACTACGCGAGTCGGACGGCACCGGTACGTGTCGGTCAGACTAAATTCCCGTACCGAGTCGGTCGGTACGTTTTCCGGCCCGAATCGGAATCGGCCCCATAGTTGTTAAAAATATTGTTTTTTTAGTTAGTGTTATGTATTTTAGTATGTATTTTAAATGTATGTGCTCTATTTTTTTGTCCAAGTATTGCATTTGTTTTTTAATATATGTGTTACATTTTTAGAAGTTATTATTTTTATTTTAATAAAATTTTGTGTTTTAGTTCCGTAGTGGGTTGTGGGTTTATAGGGGAATAGGCTGGGAAGTAATTTACTTATAATAAATTGAATATGAATTTTTATTTATTAGTATTTATTTAATTTTGATTTTATAGTGTTAATTGTGGGAATTAATTTATTATTAATTAATTAATTAATAAGTGGCTGTCAATTTTTATTGATTAATTAATTGGTAAATATGTTAATTGTGTCATTTTTTAGGAGCGGGTTGTGAGTTTATAGGGGAATAGGATGGGAAGTAATTTGATTATAATTAAATTATTAATATTTTTTTATTAAATAATATTTCTTTATTTAATGTTTTATATTGTTAATTGCAGAAATTAATTTATTACTCATTATTTATTAATTGGTTGTTAATTATTAATTAATTCATAATTATGTTAATTGTGTTATTTTTTTTGGGAGCGGGTTGTGCCTTGATAGGGGAGTAGAGTGGGAAGTAATTTAATTTTAATACATTTATTAATATTTGTAATATAATATTTATTTTATTTTATTTTATAGTGTTGTGTGAATTAATTTATTAATAATTATTAATATTTTGCTTGTTAATTGTTATTAATTAATTAATTAATTGTTAATTATGTTAATTGTGTCAAGTTTTAAGAAATTGGTGGTGGCATTTATAGGGGAATATGGTGGGAGGTAATTTATTTATAATTAATTAATTATTTGTTAATTAACGCTAATTAATTAATTAAAATTTAAATATGGCAATTGTGTAATTATTTTGATGTGTGAGTTGTGGGGTTTATAGTGGTAAATGGTGGGAAGTAAAAATGTTTAAATTAATTAATGATTTGTTGTTAATTGATATTAATTTATTAATGTAAAATTAGTTATGGAAATTGTGTAAATATTTTTTTGTGTGTGTTTTGGTGTTTATTGGGGTAGAGGGTGAAAAGTAATTTAGTTTAAATTAATTAATCATTACAAATGTTGTGGTGGTATAGGGTATGAACAAAAATTACATTTATGTAATAAATATTTTTTGATTAAAATTAATTTCTATTACAAAATATGTATTTGTAAATTTTTTGTTAAATTAAAAAAATTAATCTTTTTATGTAAATTTAGATTTTTTCTACATTATAATATGTTTCTATGTTTTGTAAATTTTTATATTTTTATATATGTTTTGTTTTTGGGTTTTTTATTATATTTTGTATTGTTGTTGATATTTTGTTTGTTTTTAAATTTGAATTTTCTTTAGTGGGAATAGTAATTTTTACCCCTCCGCTATCCATCATTTTCCCTACTGCTGCATTCGCAGGAGTGGGAATAGTAATTTTTACCCCTCCACTGTCCAACAGTTTCCCTACTGTTGCACTCACTGGAGTGGGAATAGTAATTTTATCCCCTCCGCTATCCAACACTTTTCCTACTGTTGCACTTGTTGGAGTGGGAATAGTAAATTATTCCCCTCCGCTATCCAACAGTTTCCCTACTGTTGCATTCGCTGGAGTGGGAATAGTATTTTATCCCCTCCACTATCCATCACTCTCTCTACTGTTGCACTTGTTGGAGTGGAAAAAGTAAATTATTCCCCTCCGCTATCCAACACTTTCCCTACTGTTGCATTCACTGGAATGGGAATAGTAATTTTATCCCCTCCGCTATCCAACACTTTCCCTACTGTTGCACTCACTGGAGTGGGAATAGTAATTTTTACCCCTCCGCTATCCAACACTTTCCCTACTGTTGCACTCGTTGGAGTGGGAATAGTAATTTTTATCCCTCTGCTATCCTACACTTTCCCTACTGTTACACTCATTGGAGTGGGAATAGTATATTATTCCCCTCCGCTATCCAACACTTTCCCTACTGTTGCACTCATTGGAGTGGGAATAGTAAATTATTCCTCTCCGCTGTCCAACACTTTCCCTACTGTTGCACTCGCTGGAGTGGGAATTGTAATTTTTCCCCCTACGCTATCCAACACTTTACCTACTGTTGCACTCAATGTAGTGTAAAATGTAGGTTTAAAAAATAATAAATATTTTAATATTTTAATTTATAATATAATTTTTTTTTAAATAATTTTTATGTTACAGGTATATGTATATATATTTATTTATAATTATTAATATATTTGTAACATTTTATAATTAATTAAAATTATTTATTATTTATTTTTAAGTAAATATATATATTACATTTTATATATGTATGTTTAATTTATTTTTAAATTAAGTTTATTACTTATAATTGTTAAAATTTACAAATAAATCTAAAAATATTTTTTAAGTTAAATGTGTTATTTAATTTATTTTACATCATTTTTTATACATATAAAGAAAACGATATTTTGTACTTCGATATTTTTAACAACGATATTTTTTTCAGATATTTTTGCACTTACCATTATGAAGATAGGAGGTCGATATCTTTGACAACGACATTTATGTCCCGATATTTTTGTATCTCGATATTCTGGTACCCGATATTCTGTCAGTGATCCGAAATTACATCTGTTGAAAGACGAGCACATACATTCAAATGTTCAAATACATAATGACAAATTACATTGTTACAGGGTAGATACACCATTATCATTTCAGTCTAAATCTGGTAAGCTGCCACGCAGTTAGGTGTGAACCAATTAGACAGTCCGTTTTGCCTCGTGTCTTCTTCATTCACCAGCCGCGCTTGTACCCCTTGACTCACATACTGTTAATTCCTCGCCCTTATTTCTATATTTCTCCCGGGGGAACATATTTTATCGCATTTTTTCTTGCAACCCCTGCTGTCATATATAACCTTTTCTGCTTGGTGGCACCAATCAAGATCGGTCTCCCATTCTGCCATTGTTGGGGGATGTGTGACCCCCACCTGCGCGCTATGTTACGTTTTGCCACTCCGGTGGCCAAGGCCAGCCAGATTCTTGTGTGCCTAGACCAGTCTTCCTCTCCCTTAATCATCAGTAAAAGACCCTTGGCGTCTACAGGTACCTCTTCTCCCATGACCCTTGACATTATTGCTGTCACTCCCTGCCAAAAATGGTTGATTGCTGGACATTCCCATATAATTTGGAAGAAGGATCCCTCCACCTGGCAGCCTCTTATGCAGTGCGACAACTGTATTTTTCCCCATCTGTACAACAGTGTGCGGGGGTAGTATGCAGGATCCTGAGTTGTATCAGTCTGAATCTTGACCTAATCGCTATCTCTCTAGGGCCCTGCAACGCATCGATCCACTCTTCGTCCTCTAAATTGCCTTAATCTGCCACCCAGGCCGCTCGTAGGGAGGTCAGGGGGTCTAGTGCGTTCTACATTAGTTTTTTATATATTGTAAAGGTCCCTTTGTCCGGTATGGGGTCTGCTAATAGTCGGTCTTCCAAGGGGGAATAGTCAGGGATGGTCTCTCCTCATTTTATATGTCCATTTAGTGCGTGTACGAATTGCGTGTAGGGGAAGACCTGGGTAGGTGATAGTTTAAATTCGTTTTTCAAGTCCTCAAAAGGCATCATTGCTGTTCCCCTCCATACGTCCCCCAGATGGCCGCACTGTATGCACTGTTGAGAGGGAGTTATTGGCTATGGTTGCAATCTGCAACATAAACATTACAAAGAAATCTCTGAAGTAGGTTGATTAACTTGCTGACCTATCACACTATAATTTGAAAGCCTGAACTATATTTTAAACACGTCTGCAGTAGGTGCATTAGCACTCTGAGTGGGATTAGAACTTGCGAATTGCAGGCTGCAACTAGATCTTTGAAGTCTGATTACGGTTGTATGACTTTACCACGCATGCCTTCACTACGCAATGCCTTTACCACCCAGTGCCTTTCCCATGCAAGACTTTACCACGCATGCTTTTACAATGAAATAGTAAGTATAAATCATGTAAGTGAAATCTATTATATATATAATTTTTTTCACCCATGTTGTCAAAGTTGCGCTTTATCTCACTAAACAATGCCGATGCCTCTGACGGCTTGCGGCCTCCGTCTATTGTACCGAAATAAATCCAAATCTCCACCAATGTTAAAAGTAGAAAGGGAAGCGGCACACCAAGCAGTTACACCAGTTTATTTGTGTCACCAAGAACGAAGCATTTCGGCTTTCAAAAAACCTTTGTCAAGTTACGAGAGTGTGCTCAAATGCCCGTAGAAATAAACATAGTGATCATGGAAATGGACGACATACTTCACAATTGATTGAATCCATTCTGGTCAAGATTCAAAATCACGATGATGATAGATATAAACAACAAACTAAACATTAAAGTGCACATGTGTACAACACAATGTTCAAAATGGTCGGAATAAGAAAAAAAAATTAATTAATCAAATTAATTCAAATATTAATCATTGCAAGTTGATTTTGTCCATAACAGTGCATTCCGATAGAGTGAATCAGCATATCATTGTAATTGCAATTGCAATTCAATAAAAAGTGCTAAAATGTATTTACAGTGCAAAGAGTGACAATACACACAATAAAGGTGGACAATAAAAATAAATGAATAAATTATGCAATCCTGCACAGCAATTATTTTCGTGAGATTCTCCAATACTGGCGGGACCAATGCCTTATATCCTACAGCAAAATAGGGGAAAACATATATTGGAATTTCATGAGATAGACAAAACATCACTAATGTGTGATACATATTGAATAACATATGTTATGTGTTATCATAGGGCCAGTGCCTTTTGTCTCCAAGAGAACATGACAATGGTATTCATAAAGATTAAAGGCTTGAGCAATACTGAGACCTGTCTCTACATATCATGGCATGTACCATCAATCAACATCACCCAAAAGAATAAGAAAAAAATTCATAAAGAAAATATATATATAATAACCATATGAGGTGATTGAGTGAATTCGAATTAATGTCATAGCCAGAGACACAAATAGGAAGAGAAAAGCCAATTACTGGGGAGAAGAAGCCAATGATACAGAGTGTATATATGAGCAAAATTGAGACAATCAAAAAGTAAATGAAGAACAGCAAATTAACAGATAGCCAATTATACTTATGTCCCAATATGGATTGCCAATTCCTCATCACTGTTGAATCCGTTTGGACTTTTGTTATTCATCTCAATAATGTAACGTGATTCTAACACCCTCAATTGTTTCTCACGGTCCCCTCCTCTAACATGTTTTGCAATTCTGTCAAGACCAAAAAAGCGCAAATCCTCATTATTACTATTGTGTTTGAGATAAAAATGTCTTGCCACTGGGTAGTTTGGATCGTTTTTGTTTTCATAGCAGTCATGTGCTCAAGGATCCTCTTTTTTAATTGTAACTTAGGGGCCTATTAAGATGGTGGTTGGAAAACCTCCCCGACCGCCATGGTAACAGGAAAAGACCGCCCGCAAGGCCAGCGACATAACCGCCGGTCGCATTACGATGTTCCTTGCTCGAAATCCAACCGCTGCGGTCGGATCACAGGCTTTAACATTGCGGCGGTTGCTGATGCACGCAGCACCGCCGCGATGTCAAAAGGAGCATGTCCTGCATTTCCCTGCACTGCGTGGCAGGCACTGCACAGTGCCTGCCACCTGGTACAGGGAAATGTAGGGGGGGACCATGGGTACCCCCCCAGTGCACCCACCACAACACATTGGGGACCCGCAACGGGCCCCCGGAAGACATTCTCCGCCGCCTTTCCATGGCAGTTTGACCACTGAGGAAAGGCTGGCTACCGCCGGCATCATAATCGTGCCGGCGGAGCCAGATCAGCACTGCCACCATTATCTCGGTCCTTCTCCGTCCGCAGGGCAAGAGTACGGATGGCAACCAGCAGAAAAGTGGCGGTCGGAATTTCCCACCGCCGCGGTCACCACCGCCATCCTAATCTGACCGGCGGTTTTCTGGCTTGCGACCGCGGGCAGATGTCCGCCGCAGGTCCGGCGGATGCCACTGCCGGCCGGGCGGCGGTCATCCGACCGCCATCGTAATAGGCCCCTAAGTACTGCCAATATACAGCAGCTGAAAGGGGCATTCTAGGACATATATGACAAAGTCAGACGTGCATGTCATGAACTTGGGAATTGTTCTAACTTTCCCAGTGGGGAGTGTGAAAATCTTGCGGTTTCTACTGTTTGAATGCTTTGCAGGAACCACATTTGGTGAAACCCTCTTGTTCACAAAGTCATGTAGGGTTTTTCTTAGAATGGAGGTGACTGTGTACTAGCATGTTCCTAGTGGATTTGGGTTTCTTGCAGGGGATGGAGAGACCCAGTCCTACCTCTTTCCCTATAACGGGGTCAGCAGTCAGTAAACTCCAATGCTGTTTCTTCATATTTCTTATTTTATATGATGTTTTTGTAATAAGTGGTAATGAACCTGGTAATCTCATCTTTGCTTTTTAGATTTTTTTCAGCCTCCCAGGTAGGATGCTGGGTAAAAATGTAATGATGTCATGTCCCTACAGAGAAAAGCCAGCAAAAGCTATTTTTACTGCACTATGGGTGTCTTATGAGGAAAACTAGAATGCAGATTAATTTACTAATTTTACAACCTTGTCCTGATGAAGACCCGTGGTTAAGAAACTAACTGGCCTCTTTCCCCCTTTATTCGGGTTGAAATGTCGACATTCCCTGCTTCTACAGCCTGGATTGAATACATAGTCCATAGAGAGGCAAAATTGATTCAAGCAATTATCTCTAAAGAGTGGGACTAAAAACAAACTGTTTGATTGAATACATGGATACGCTTTCTTTTGAATAAGATTGTATATGTTTTGGGTTTTTCCTTCTCTTTGTTTTTCTTCTTTGATCTCTACATGTGCACTCTTCCTGAGCACTTCGTTGTGCTCAATGGAGCAACCATTTGTAAATAAATAATGTGTGTGTTTAACCGATTCCAAATACAATCTGAATGTTTTGCATCCAGTTTGCACTCTTGTGTGTGTGATGTACTTTTGTGTTTACTCTTCCTTGCGAAGACATGAGATTTATCCATTTTTTGTGGATTGTTGTAATTGACTTGTGGTTGGGTACGTTAACTGAGTTAACTTATCCGCAGTGTTTGTTTGGGCCATTTCCGTTGTTTGTATCACACTTTATCCAGGTCCTTCGGCTTCAAGGGTAACCCCATTAATATGTAATGGTTGAGTGGAGGTGAGTAACGAGTGGCAGGTGAGCAAGGAATAGATGGTGGGCAGTTTGAGGGAGAAAATTAAAGAGCAGAGTCAGAGATGCAGTGAATGAGCTGGGAGACAAGAGAGCCCCATGGAGAACAAGGGGGGGAGTGGATATGTGAGGAGGAAATCAGCACACAAGGACAGCAAAGAAACACGTGCACTTCCACTGAGTGGTCAAAGAAACAAAACAAATAGTTCCCTGAATGTATGCAGTAGAAGGATACAAGTCATCCATTCACAATAAAAGGTAAACCAAATGCTCCCAGGTTGGAGGGGGGGGGGCACAAACACAAGAAGAGGAAGTGAAGTGAAGCCATCAAATAAGAAGCAAGCAAATGAGAGGGGCAAGAAACCCAACCAAGGGTAAGCAGCAGGCTGACTGAAAGCCGACTTTAAGTTTTCTATTGGTCCACTAGATGGGTCCACTAGAGTTTTTTAGACAGCAGACAGCAAAAGCTGTATATAGGAGAGACCTAAAAATCAAATTAATTAAGTCATAGAATTCCGATATATCTGCTACATTCTTCAACTTTTGAGAGCTAGTTTTTCTGGTTATATTTCACTCAACTTTGCATAGGAAACTTGATTGAAAGTTTTGTTAGAAAGAATTCAAGATCATGTTTTTGCATAATCTAATAATATCTTTGTTAATTTTTTTAAAGCGATTGATGGATCAGGCTTTCAATTTATGGGAGGATTTTTATATAATACAGGTTTCTCCAACCTTAGCTGTCCTGAGAGCTACTTCTGATCAGTGAAAATCACTGTTTCCAGACAACCCTTCTCCCAGCTTCATTCACTTTAAGCCTATTGTCCATAGGGCTGGATACTATAGTTTGAACAAAATGCTTTGACTAGGGGCACTATAACAGGGCTGCCATGTGTGTCAGTGAGAGCGTGATCTTTGGGCATGTATGAACATGTGTGCGTATGAATGGGATATAAGTATATGGGTGACTGGGAGCTTGTGTCATATGTACTTGCGGCACAGGACATACCTTCTGCCATAAATGGCACCGTTAAATGGATAACACAAGCATACCGCAATTTTTTTCCATTGGAAAAATTTTAAGTGCAGGAAAATGTTCTGCAAAAATTTTCATAATATGAAACATTTTTCCAACTTAAAATAATGGCTATATTTTTCAGTTATAACTATGGCACCATGTCTATCAGCCACTGGGAGCAAGAAGCTGGCTGTGTGTAAAGGCGGCACTTTAAATGGGTGGCCTAATCCACCCATCCTAACCAAAGGGTTTATTAGGCCAACAGAGCTGCCCTCCTACAGTGTTTTCCCAATCCAGCTGCAGCCTACCCTACCCGTCCACACCCTTTATTGCCCCACAACTACACTGTTCTGACTGCCCTCTCCGCCACCTACTAGTGTTCATGGTAGACTGTAGCCTTTTATTTTTCCATTTGCTGTTCCAGGATAATCTGCCCTGGGATATCCTGGAGCTGGAAATGATCATGGGGTGGTAGGAGAAACCATTTATAGCATAGTCAAAGGAAGTACAAAAACTACTTACTGGCCAAAACATTGCAATTTTTAACCACCTGGGGGCCGATTCCGATTCCGGCCGGAAATCTCTCCGACCGAGCCGGACCCGGAGAGAATTCCGACCGAATCGGACCCTAGCAGTCCGACCGGACGAGTACGATGCATTCGCATGCTATCGGACTCGATTCGGTCGGACTCCCATTGAAGTCAATGGGAGCCGGTCGTACAACGCGTACGCCCATTGACTCAATGGGTGCGAGGCGAACAAGGGCGCCCCCTACAGTGGGTACGCGTCCATGCGCATCGTGGCGTACATGCACAGGTAGGGGGGACCCACGGGTCCCCCCTGTGTGCGACTCGCGTGCCTACGTGTACAGGGGGGTCCGACGCGGACCCCCAAAGTCCGGCTCCGACAGCTCTTTCGAGCCGGACGGCGCGAGTCGGTCGGACTGCTTGCGGCGCGCATCGTACTTACCCGGCCGGGAAACGTCTCCATAGCGCGGTGCGAGTCGTGTCCATGCGAGTCGGTCGGAGCGTGTTGAAGCCGCGTACCAGTTGGTCGGCGATTTCGCGGGAGCTTGCATCGTACTCGCTCGGCCGGACCCGCGTACAATTCGGTCGGGAAACAGGGCTCCGAATCGGATCCGGTAAATCCGAATCCGATTCGGAGCACTACCGGCCGAGATCGGAATCGGCCCCTAAGTATGTTGAAAAAATTGTGCATAGCCCTCCTTTTAAAATGTATAATGGTAATGGTTAGAGGCGTGAGAAAATTGCATAATTGCTTTTGTATAATTATGTAAAATTCCTGAAAACATTATGTGAAATTACACATAATTATTTAAAGCGAAACCTTGCATTTGGTGCCATATTTTACTCCAAAAAGTGTCCAGGTATCCATTTTAGATGCAAGGATGCATTTCACAGTAAAAAAAATATATAGTGCAAAAAAACACAGGCACGGCAAAGAACAGCCACCGGTGTTCTGGTCATTTGCATTGTTCCTGTGTACTCACGTATAATTTTTGCAACACGAACAGTGCATAATTATGTGATGTGGCTTAATAGTGTAAGTTTTGCATAACAAGCATATTGCAAAATTACATGAGATTACGCCTGCAAAAATGGAGATTTCACACAAGCTTAATAATTTTGCTAATTGAACTAACTCTTCACCTACACTCCCTTTGTATTGATGAAAGTATTGTCTGCAAAATGCCTCCTTTGTTTTACAACATAAAAGAAATAAGTGGAAAAACAGATGTGTACTTCCAGTGCGCTGTAACCAGTTGTGCTGGTTGTTTTCCTGCACCCCATTTTCCTGCCAAAGGAAAGCTGAGAAACCAGTGCTCCCCACACAGAGTCTTCTAATGGCTCACACTGGACTCTTTTGTGAAATGTTTGTTAAGCATCAGCGTGTATTGGCAGCGAACAAGGGGTATGTTTTCAGATGCATTTTTCTGTGCACTGCTCAGGTATCGATAAAATACCTCCTAGGTTCTCTTTGCACTGAAGCTGGTCCTGAAGTGGGATACATAGGCTTGCATTTATTTGTATAAGCTTGAAGTGTGCCATAAAAAGCAATGGAGCACTGTAGATACACAATCAGAAAACCAAATCGCATAATAAAAATGTTATGAAAGAACAATACTAATACATATCGCAATGAAAGGAGTAGATTTCAAAGCTTTCCTAAAAAAATATTGCTTTACAGATATAAAGTTGCATTGGCAGATACGTCCAAATTGGGTGTGACCTGAAAAGGCTTGACTTTCTCTCTTCGTTTCAGCAGAATGTATTGTTTCTGACAGGAATCTGTTAGGTTAACATCATGTGCCCAACCATCTGATCTTTCTCGCTAAACACAGAAGACAGGTTGCTGCTGATAAAGACCCTTGTGTCTGAGACAGACGAAGTGGAACAGCAGCCGAGCTTTTGAAAGGCAGGCCATCCAAATGGATGAACCAAGCTGTTCCAAGTGCATGCCGTCCACCCCCGCACAGTTCTATTGCAGGCACTCACTGGACCGCCTGCATGGAAAGAAGAGTGCCCAAGGGAGGCTGGTAAAATAGCTCTCACACAATCTAGCCCTGAGAAAGAAAGCATTGTTCTAAGGATCAAAGTTGTATTAAATCAAAGTCTGTTGATGTATGGACAAATTCTCTGTAGATTTATTTAGACTTTCAGAATGCTCTGGAGTTTCCCAGGTCTATGTGTGGCTAGCTCAACTTGTCCACTTTCTTATTTCTTGGCATTCTGAGACTTGTAGTTCTCTTTATGACATTCTAAAATCATGTTTTTTTGTTTTTTTAAGTTCAAGAAAATTTTATTGAAAAGAATCAAGGTGTCATTGAAAAATACAAAATAGTAATCTCATACCAATACAATCAAAAAGGATATCGCAATAAAGGTAATGAATGTATACGAATTAGGCTCATAGAAGACAACATACAAGGATCAAATAATACAGAGAAGATCTTAATAACAATAATTAATGAAGAATATTAGGAATGTTAGGGAATCAAGGGGTTTAAGAACTTCTTGTTGAGATGGTCGCAACTGGAAATGCCTCCTGGCACTTGTGTCAAGAAATGTAGTAAGAGGTGACCACAGTTCCAAACGCTTCATAGCCAAGGTTATAGGATAAACGAAAGCAGTATCTAACCTGTGGTTATGACAAACGGCATACCACCAAGCTCTGTAAGAAATTTTGGTGGAGTCCTTCCAATTTATAGTAATTTGTTGAAACGCAACCGCTAATAAAAGGTAAATAATTTTGACCTTGAACATCACATTTTCCCAAACAGGTGAGAGACTACCCAGGAATATATTATTAAAAGAAAAAGAAAACTTAGTTCCAAAAATTAGGTTGATTTGAGCCCAAACCTGTTTCCAGAAGTTACATACAGATAGGCAGGAAAATAGCATATGGAACAAATCAGCATTTGGAGAGGAACATGTCCAACAGACATCTGGTATAGTTGAAAAACTCTTACTCAAAACGTGTGGTGACAATAAAAGTCTATTATATACAAAGTATAAAGTTTGCGTTGTGTTTGCTGCTCTGGAGGATCTCCGTATTTTAATCCATAAACTCCTCCAGAGAGGAATTGACCAAGATGTCTGAAAATCGTGCTCCCACGACGCCTCTATTCTGGATTTCTGCCTGATCGTGTCACTACCTTGTAAAAAACTGTATATAGTGGAAGCTTTGGGTGTAAGCTTCAGCAAGGCATGCAATTGTGAAAGGGATTTTGAATCGTTAGAAATAATAGGTGTTCTAGATAACTGGGTATATGTGGACATCACTGCTTCCTTTAGAAGATTATATTTAGGAGTGAATGAGACAGGTAAGTGAAACAACTGACTAAGCAAGGGGAAAGACAAGAAGACTGAGTGAGAGAATAATTGGTGGAACCAAAGCAGACCCTTCTGCCTCCAAGTTTTCCAATAGAAGGGCTTATTATGGATAAGCAAATATTTATTGTGCCACATAGTTAAACTTAGAAAGGAATCAGTAGTGGGCAGAGTCTGGGAGGGTGATGGTTGAAGAAGTTTAGTCGTTAATTTAATTATGGGAGTAGAAAGGGACTGTGGCCTGCGCGAGAAGGAGAGGTATTCATGAAAAGAGAAGGGAGACAGAAATAATCGTTCAATGGAAGTCCATAAGGGACAATCATCTGTGGGGTCAAGTAGCCAAAGAGAGTCCTGACGTAAAAGGAATGCCTTCTGAAACGCCTGAAAATCTGGGAAGTTGACTCCACCCTCCGTTTTGGGACGGAACAGCTTCAACAAAGACATTCTGGGCTTCTTATTATTCCATAAAAAAGAAGAAAGAATAGAGTTAATTTTCTTAAATGACTTAGCAGGAATTGGGACTGGTATATTAGAAATAGTATATAAAACTATTGGCGACAACATCATCTTAATAGTGTCCAAGCGTCCCCACCAAGACAAGTAGAGGGGGTGCCACTTAGTAGTGAGGTCTGAAATTTTTTGAGTACATTTCATCAAACACAAAGCTACTGTGTCAGAAATACATGGTGTAATATGTAGTCCTAAATACTTAATATGATTGGGACTCCATGTGAAGTTGGAGGCACTGAATTCCGGTTTAAAAGTGTATTTGGTTAAGGGCAGGATTTCGCACTTATCATCATTTAGTTTATAGCCCGAGATAAGGGAGTACGCATGAACTTCCGCAAGAAAGGCAGGAATTGATTCATTTGGTTTTGACATAAAAAGCAATATGTCGTCAGCATAAGCTGCAAGCTTAATAAGACAATTATGTGTTTGGAAACCATGTAGATTTGGGTTGAGGCGTAATTTGGAAAGGACTGGTTCCAGCGCCAAATTAAATAAAAAGGGAGAAAGGGGGCAACCCTGTCTAACTCCTCTGCCCAAGCTGAAAAATGAGGAAATCAAACCATTGGCGCAAACCGCAGCGCGAGGATGGGAATAAAGAAGAGAAATTAGGGATATGAATTTAGGACCGCAGCCAAACCATTTGAGAGTATAAAACAAATAAATCCACTCAACCCTATCAAACGCTTTCTCTGCGTCCAGTGCAATCGCTGCTAGGGAATGTTTTAGGCGGGAAGATTTGGACAAAACATTAAAAAGAAGACGTGTATTGTCTGTAATGAATCCTGCTTTTACAAAACCAGACTGTTCCCTTCCCAACAAGTTCGGTAGGAAGGAGTCAAGCCTGAGAGCCAACGCTTTAGAGAAAATTTTATAGTCAATGTTAACCAGAGAAATAGGCCTATAATTTGTACAAAATTTAACGTCTTTGCCTTCCTTGGGAATGAGGCAAATATGAGCTTCTGAAAAGGTTCCAGAGGATTCATCCAAGGAGCGGAAGAGTTTCATTAAAGAAAACAACTTAGGCAGCAAGAGTTTGGAGAAGTGTATGTAAAATTCAACTGTAAAACCGTCTGGGCCTGGTGCTTTATCCTTTTTTAAATGTTGTAGTGCACTCATGAGTTCCTGCTGTGTGATGTCTGACTCCAAAGGTGATAGATCCATAGAAGAGAATGAGGATTTTGGTATATTAGAAAAGAATTGTAATAGGGATTGTTCTGAAGGCTGTGTTTCAGATGAATACAGAGATTTGTAAAAAGGGCAAATTCGTTTAAAATTTCGACATCTTTAAATTTTAAATCTAAATTAGTGTCATAAACCGATTCTATATTTGACTTGTTCTGCCTAATTTTTAAATAATTAGCCAGTATTTTCCCTGCCTTGTTTCTGCCTCCATAAAACTTTGAACTTGATTTTAACAAGTATAATGATGCATCATCAGTCGACTTTTTATTAAATTGCAATTTAGCGTTTATCAGGGCTGTCAGGCATTCATTCGAATGGGATGTATAATAAGAATGCTCCAGTTTTTTTTATATCATTAAGGAGATTTTTAGTGTGTGAACGTGCAATTCTGCGATTCTTGGAAACGAAACCAATAATGAAGTTTCGTGCTGAAGCTTTATAAGCATCCCAGATAGTGGAAAACGGCATATGCTCAGTGTAGTTTATTTCAAAAATTCATTGAAGAAAGAAGTAAAGGAAGCAGTAAACTCTGGATTTAAAAGGAGAGCGTTATTAAAACGCCACCTCCTAGGGAGTAAAGATTTAGGTAAAATGTCTATGCCAATTGAGACAGGTGCATGATCCGAGAGTAAAATGGGACCGATTTCCGCATAAGAGATTGTTTGAGAGATATTATGGGAAACAAAAATATAATCAATTCTTGACTGGGTATGGTGGGAGGGGGAATAGAAAGTGTACTCTCTGGTAGTCGGATGACATAAACGCCAAGCGTCCAGAAGTTTATGTTGGGTAATAGTGTGGATAAAAGACTTATGTGGTTTGTTGGGAATAAAGGCAGATTTAGAATTCCTATCAACAAATGGATCAAAAACCTGATTGCAGTCACCAGCGAATATAAAATTATCTTCCATAGACTGCGTTACTTGTTTGGCCAGAGTGGACCAGAAAGAGGGTTCACCACATGTAGGAGCATAAACATTGAAAAGGGAGACTGGAACATCCTTCAACAACAATTTAACATTCAACCATCTGCCCATTGTATCAGATTCCTGCGACACAAGTGAAATTGAAATAGATTTATGACATAGTATCGTTACTCCATTACGTTTCCCATCACCTGGGGACGAGAATACAGTTCCCACCCATCCTCTTTTTAATTTTGACGATTCAATATCTGTAAGATGGGTTTCTTGTGACACCCGAGCAGAGGCAAGATGGCCGCTGACTGACCTCTGCGGGAGCCGCTGCTTTTGCCCTCTCCTCTGAACAGCTTCTTGGACTGACTTAAGCGGGTTAAGCGGGTTAAAAACCCCAGGGCATGTCATTCAGCACCTACCTGATAGAGCGGCTGTCTGTTTGGCTGTGGAGACGAGGATTGAGCCCGTGGGCTAGGATACACTCGGCGGACGCGGAAAAACAGCGAGGCTTAGGGTGCCCATTCTGCAAGGGTCTGATGGCGCCGAAAGTAACCAGGTCCGTCAAAGATGGGGGCGCAAAAGATTTGCTGAAGGAGACTGGCGTGGCGGCGAAGGGATCAGGACAAAATCGCCGAGGTGCACCAGCAAAGAAAACAGAGATCGAGGGAAATACGGTAAACACTGGAAAGGCTCGGGAAGGCGGAGCTGATGGCCGGATCGGGCGGCGCACAGTGCATGACGAGAATGGGATGCGTCAGCCCACAGTTGCGGAGGCTTTTGCGGCTACAACGGCGGCGGCTGGCAATAGCACCAACTCACGTTTCGAAGATCTCAGGCTGCGCGAGGTAATCCCCTCAGGCTCTGACATAACCGAGGAGGCTGTCTCACGGCCCGGCTCTGTGCGCGAGGTATCGGAGGAGGAGGAGGGGGATCGGTCTGAGTCTAATGTGGGACTGTCTGCACAACCGATACAAACATTGCAGGTACCACTAATACAGCAGAGTATGATATTAGATGGTCAAAGCAATTCTGTGGGGGTGTGAGCGTGTCTCCCAACATGGAAGTGGAAGTGATGGTAACTACGCAGCCGACCGGCACTGATCTTGATAGGAGAGGGTCTGGTTCAGTAGTCCCGGTTTGGGCAGAGAAAGATTTGGAAAATGGTTTGCTCGTAATTGGTGAAGCTGGTGAACTTGCTCAGAGTGCGGTTAGCGGGGAAAAAGGGGAGGTCGGCTCACGCTTAATCACCTTGCGGTCTCCAGAGGGGGATAAATTCTATTCCTTGAACGAAGACACAGATATCTCGGATATAAGTGGTGTGAATTCATCTTTAGGGTCTGAGACTGAATCCGATGATTCTTACGGGGGCTCTATGAACACTCAAAGGATTCAACGTGTGAGGATTTTATCCCAGAAACGGAGATCTAAGTCTAAATTGAGTACCAGCCCCCCGAAGAAAGATACTGCAAGGAAACTTAAATGGGATTACTCTGTAACCACCCAAATATATACGGAGGAAGGGGAATTGGCCATACCGGAGACGGCGCACTCGGGACACTTGGAGATTCCTTCTGCTCTTCCTGCCTCACCTTCATTAGATCTAGTGTATTCCACTTTAAAACAGATGCAGGGGGAGGCAAGAGCAGAAAGCCGGAGGGCACACCAAGCAAATAAGAAACTGCAGGGATCACTTAGAAAAGTTAATAAAATGTGCTCCGATATGGCGGATAGGGTCACACACGTTGAAGAAAGAACAGCTACTTTGGAAGATGAAATGGCAAAAACACAGACTTTTAGGAAGACACAAGAGAAACAGTCTGAGGATGTGTTGTGGAAACTCGAGGATTTCGAGAACCGCCAGCGTAGGAACAATGTGAGACTGTTGGGCATCGCGGAAAAAGCGGAAGGCGAGAACATCATGTCCTTCGTAGTTAAACTTCTGAAGGGAGCATTCCCGGACCTGGCCCAGTGGAATTGGGATATTGAGGTTCAGAGAGCGCATCGCTTTCCCTTCAACCAAAAGAAAAATAATGATGGGAGACAGGGGGAGCACCCGAGAGCCATTCTTGTGTATATTGGCAATTTCCTTCTTCCACAGGCAATTCTGGATAGAGCACGTCCAGATGCAAAAAGGACATATGAGGACCATATGTTTTTTGCTCGGCCAGATTTTTGCCATATGACTGTTGAGAGGAGATGGCGGCTCCGCCAGTTGATAACCCCTTTCAAGGGGCTGGGTGTGAAGCCTATTTGTTATTCCCTGCTCGGCTTAAGGTCATTGTAAAAGGAAGGGTGCATATGTTCTTTTCTGAGATTAAGGCACAGGAATTTTTGTCAGAGGTGAAGGGAATTTAGGGGGCAGTGGGGTGGAAGGATCTAAATAGAGGCTACCCGTAGGAACCAGCTTCTCTATGCTCCTTTATGCTGTATGGTTGTTATTTGGATCTTTACCCCTACGTGAAGGGATGAGTAGCTGGTTTCCTGATTGGCTTTACTGAGGGATTGAGCTTCCCTATTTTCTTAAAAAATATAGATGTATACTTTTTTTCTTACGCCGCTATGTTTTTATATAAGGCTTTTGTGAGGCACTGGGGGTGTTTATTAGTGGGTATTGGGAGCTTGGTTGTTTAGGGGGAGCTGGCAGCGGCTCGGGTTGGGAGATACAGCGGTCACGCATAGGTCATGTCTGACCTATTGCCTGTGTGGGGTATGGAGGGGGTGGGGGCGGGGGGGTAGCTTGGGAGGGAGGTGATGGTACAGCACAGCACAATATATTACTTGAGGATGAATGTAGGGATTTCATGAAATCAATACAGATGCAAGTTAAATTAAGGGTTCGAAGAGTGGAAATTAAAGGATTAAATTTAGTGGGCAAAAGATATGAATATGTTGGGATTATGCAGGGCATGATTAATATCAAGCAATGAGTCTTCGGATAGCTTCTATTAATATATGCGGCCTTAATGACTTGAAGAAGCGACAAAGGGCGGCAGTGATTTTTAAAATGATGCGGGTAGATATATTATGTGTTCAAGAAACTCATATAGAGGATAGCCGGGCTAATCTTTTGGAACAGCTGGGCTTTAAATTAATTGCTAATACTAAACAGGGTACGAGGACAAGAGGGGTTGCCATCTTATCTCGTCGAAATGATATTGCTATTAAAAGGAGAATAGCTGATAAATGGGGCCGTTGGGTGCTGGTTGAATGTAAGTGGCAGGAGGAAATGTTTACATTATGTTCTATCTATGGCTCTACTGGGGATGATCCCGAGGTCCTAGAATTTTTGGATGTCGAATTAGCAACTTGGTCCTCCCCAGTTATTTTTTGTGGGGATTTTAATATTAATGGCTTGGGCGGACTTTGGGGGAGGGGAGGGGGAAGTAGCTATTCGGGTAGAAAGAAAAGAGTTTATCGGGCACTTACCAATCTGGTTCAAAACAATGCACTTATAGATATTTGGGCTCAGCTAAATCCTACCGACCCCGGATATACATTTTTCTCAGCACCTCATAAAATTACTACTAGATTAGATTATTTCTTTGTGTCTCATTCGATAAAATCAAGATGTAAGATAGAAAAGCACCCCCGGATAATTTCGGATCATATCCCCCTGGTCTTAACTCTTACCTGGGGAGGGGTGCAAAGACAAGAGAAGGGTTGGACCTTTGAGCGAGGTCTCTTAAAAGACCCAGAATATGTGATTCATATGAATGAATGGATCAAGGGGTTCTGGGAGATTAATAGAGGGAGTGCTGGACCCGGGATCGTCTGGGATGCGTTTAAAGCTGGGGTGAGGGGGGAGACATTGAGCTATAGCCTGGGTCGGCAGAAGAGGGAGGGCCAGCGGATGAAAGCCTTATGTAAGGTACTGATGGAGGTAGAGGAGGAGCTGGCTACTGCGATACGAGAGAATAAGCCATTTGAAGATATATTATTGAAGTTGGCAATAGCAAAGGCGGAAATGGGGGAGGTAGTTGCAAGTAAGGCCGCCGAAAAATTCCTTGCAAAAGGGAACAATGCTATGAGTTTAGCGAAAGGGTGGGGCACACTCTGGCAGTACGACTCAGACAGCGAACATTGGCTGGGGAAATTGGAGATATTATGGATAGCGGTGGGAAATTAATAGAGGACTCATTAGGCATTCGGGAAGTTTTTCGTCAGTTTTATGAGGATTTATATAGGGAAGAACAACGAGGGGAACCGAGATTAATTCAAGAGTATTTAAAGGGAATCTTGAAGCACAATATTGATTCTGAAGACAGAGAGGCATTAGATACAGAGCTGACTCAGGATGAGATATATGAAGCATTAGGGAGCCTCCCGGCTGGAAAGCTGTGGGTCCAGATCTAATTCCCTTAGAGTTTTATAAAACTTTTCTTGAGGTCATTGGACCGGACCTTGTGGCTATAATCGGTCAAGCGCAGCTTGGAGACTCTGTCCCCGACTCATGGGCTGGGGCGGATATGATTGTGTTTTTAAAAAAGGGCAAACCACCGAGAGAACCAGGCTCATATAGGCCAATAACACTGATGAATAGTGACTCTAAAATTTACTCAAAGGCATTATCAACACGCTTGAATCAGATAATAGGGAGAATAGTCCATCCATGCCAACATGGTTTTATTCCCGGAAGGGGGACTACAGAACATACTCGAAGAGCTATAACTCTATTTGACATAGCGGAGGTCTCAGGGGACCCTATGGCTTTAATACTTATGGATGCTGAGAAAGCGTTTGATAGGGTCTCCTGGGACTATCTTTGGGAGGTGATGAAATGGTTCGGGATCGGGACTAACTACATTAAGGCCATACATGCTCTATATAAAGCTCCAAAGGCTCGGATTAGAGTGAATGGGGGGTATACGACACCTGTGATAATTACCCGTGGCACAAGGCAGGGTTGCCCTTGTTCGCCCCTGCTCTTCGCGCTCTATATTGACCCCCTGATAAGGAAACTGGATGCTTCTATCGGTGTTAGCCCAATGCAGTATCATGGGTGGGAGACCAAAATTCTGGCCTACGCTGATGATGTTGCTGTGGTTACTCCTAATCCCCAAGATGCTTTGGCCATAATAGAAGAAGTGGCTCAAGATTTTGGAAAAATTTCGGGATATGCATTAAATAGGCAGAAGACACTGATAGTCCAAAATAAATGGGCTAAATTTGAAGATCCAAGGGTGGTTGACTCTGCCGTTTATTTAGGTATTGACATTACTCCTGATCTGGGAAAGTTAGTGAAAAGGAATATGGAACCAATTATAAGGAAAGCTAAAAAGATTTTGATCGACTGAATAATCTCCATATGACTCTGGTCGGCCGCAGTAATGTGGTAAAGATAGTTTTCCTTCCAAAAATACTCTATCTTTTTCGGGCTATACCGCTTGAGTTTGAGAAACATTGGTTCAGTACGCTTGAGCACATAGTGAATAGGTTTATATGGGCTCACGGGAAAACCAGGCGGGCTATGAGATATATGTCACTATCAAGGGAGAGAGGAGGGTGGGCAGTTCCTGATTTTAAGATGTATTATTGGGCAGCAGCGCTACAATATATGTCTGCTTTGGCCGGGAGGACTGTGGGTGATCTTAAGGACATTATAGATACCCCAGATATATATAATCTGTTATTGGGTGAGGATGGGAATAATTGCTTTATGAAATTTACCGAACCGAGCTACTATAAAAAACGAAATTCAAGACCCTGCTGGCTGCATATGGGATCTGGGCTGCACTGAAAAAGAAAATAGGATTAGGTAGGTTTAATTACTATACACAACTCTATAGAAATCCAACCTTCCCGGAATTTTTTTGATACAATTATGTTGGAGTGGGAGGGTAAGGGGCTGCGGGTGTTGGGGGATCTGATTGGCCCTGATGGTATAAGGTTGTTTAGCGATATTCAGCAGGAGTATGGGATTAATACAAGACATTTTTTTAAATATTTGCAGCTACGAAGCTTTCTTAAAGGGAAGGTGGGGGGCCATGTGGTTTTCAGCGCTCGGCAATTATAGATGCCATAAGAACGGGGGAGAATTGTACTATTAGGCGGATTTATGCTGAACTGCAAATATATAAACCAGATGACCTGGATAAATATGAGAAAAAGTGGTCAGAAAAACTCTGTATAGGGCAAAATTGTTTTTCGGAGTCGTTAGAAATGGGTCAGCGTATTTTATGTTCAGCGGGATTGCAGGCTCAGCATTTCAAAACTATATTCTGGCTATACCATACCCCGGCAAGGATAGCGCAATGGGGAGGTCAGGAGGGTATTAGGTGCCCTCGGTGTGATAGTTCTGATGCAGACTTAACCCATATGTTTGCGACTTGTTCCTTTCTGGTAAATTTAACAAGAGCAATAGAAAAATTTATGGACCAAACTCTGAATATACAAGTAATTTTAGATCCAGCTTTAATTCTTCTGGGGACACAATCGAGTGGCAGACAAAACTCATATGATTATTTCTTGTTTCTTGCTATGGCCGCATTACGCATTATTATCGCCTCTGCCTGGCTGGATCAAGCAGCCCCATCCTTTCAGCAATGGCTAACTAAATTGCTAGCTATATATAATATGGAGAAAGGGATATATGAAAGAAAGGGCAAGAGAGGGGAAAATCTTGGTAGACAGATATGGGGACCTATTTATAGGTGGAAGGAAGCTGGGAATGATAGTCAAAGCTGACTAGAATTAACTTCATAGTGATGTGTAAATAATTAAATAGGTCTTTGTGATATTAATTTTAAAAGTTGAGTTAAAGACCAATTGGTTCTTAATATGTATTGGATGAAATGAATTTGTACTGTATTTTGATGGAAAATGTGATCCTCAAGTATTAACTGTATTGAATGCTTTTTTCTTTCTTTGTACTGTACCTCTGGGGTTAAAAAATAAAATCTTAAAAAAAGGAAAAAAAAAAAAAAAGAATGTTTTGAGAGCCAGTATCTGAAGTGTGGAGTGGTTAACAGACAAGCCATATGGCTCTTGACTTTGAAGAAGCATCGCTTTATAAATACCTTCATCGAAGCGCCTGCGCCACAATCATTTAGTATGAAACAGCTTATTCTGAATGTAATTTTTTTCGCAGTACATTAAATCTGTGTGTGTGTGTGTGTGTGTGTGTGTATACACACACACACAATATATGTGTGTGTGTGTATAGATATATATAGATGTGCGTATATGTATGTATATATATACACACACACACGCACACACACACACACACACACACACATATTCATACATATATACACACACACACTATGAAAAAAATAAGATTAAAGCTTAGTTATAGTTGGGAAAACATTTTTCCCTATACAAAAAAAGCTTACACTACGCAAACTTTATAAAAGTATACACCACCTTCAAATTATTATAAGTAGCGCACCTTGTTACACACTCTTTTCAGCTGACTAACCAGACAACACTTGCTATAACTCGCCACTCTACCGTGCACTGTGTTGCGACATGATGTAATCTGAGAAGTTATAAGTGTTATGAAAGCTATAATTTCACATGCTATAAGTGATGTAGTATGCAATGGTATATATAACCAGTGCATGGAAAAGGCATGAGTTATAGTTAATGTAGTGTGGCGAGTGAGGTGACAAGACTGTTTTCAGAGGTGTGTTAGTTATACATTGAAGTTATAATTATAACTTTATAATTTGTTATGTTTGTGTATTTCAAGTTGGGTTTGTTTAGAAAGAATGCATTAGGTGTTTCCAACTATTAATTATCCTTAACCTTTGTTTTTTTCATTGAATGATAATGCTTTTCATTTTTAATAAAAATGCGTTTAAAAAAAAAAAAAAAGATGGGTTTCTTGTAAGAAAACTATATCAGCGTTCAACTTAGCCAGATGAGTGAGTACTCTTTGTCTTTTTATGGGAGAATTTAGACCCTTAACATTCAATGAAACGAGTTTTAGAGACATATATAATCAAAGCTAAAATGGTCTAAACCATGAGGCATAGAACCAATTCATTACAACAAAACTGTGTATGAATAGACCAGAATGGTGAAAGAAGGAAAAATGAGTATATTTCAGATATAAAAGAGAGTGATACCTTAGACAGTAGAGGCCATATGTGTAGAGATAGGTAAAATGAAAAGAGAAGACTAGGGTAAATGGTTATACAAAAGGGGAGTAAAGAGGTAAGAGGATTAAGTATTGGGGTAGTAAGTGATGAAATGCATAAGAGAGAATAAAACAGGAAAGGATTATAAAAGACACCAAGTTCATAGAGAGAAGAAAATTGTGAAACAATACGGAAAACAGATAACAAAACAAACGACATACCTACATAAAGGGAACGAAATTGGAGGGGTAGGTGGAACCACATGAGGTGGTCGAGACGACCAGCGAGAGCTAGACCGGCCAGGAGGGGAACACGCCAAAACACAAATGGGACTGCGGAGATAAAGAAAGATAAGATGGTCAGAATAACATTAATTAAAATACCAATCCGAAACAATGAAGAAGCAAAATCACAAAACATTAATGAGTGCTGTCAAAGATAACATTGGGATGAAGGACCCATACATATATGCAACGGCATACAACCTGTGATACATAAGAAAAGAGAAAAAAAAACGCATAAATATGCGACTCAGGCAAATCAAATAGCATGCGACGATGATGGTCTTGAAGAGTCCATGAAATCCATATTGTGCGCATTAAGGAAGCTTTGCAGGCACACTGGATCATCATATGAAGTAGTCTTGTTGTTGTAAGTAACTTTGAATAAGCATGGATGGAAAAGGCCGTATCTGGCGCCCATGGAACGAAGAGCTGGCCTCATGTCGAGAAAGGCCTTGCGTCTTGACGCAGTTGCTTTTGAATAATCCTGCGCGAAGAACAGTGTGGCACCAGACCATGAGATTTTTTGAAGAGCCCTAGCAGCAGCCAGAACCTTTAACAGATCTGTGTACTCCAGAAAGTACAAAATGACACCCCTCGGTTTCTGTGGAGAAAGAGAATTAGTGGTAATGCGACCCAGTCTATGAGCACGTTGTATGCTCAATATAGTTCCTTCTGGTAGAAGAAGAATCTTGGGAAGAAAAGATTTAAAGAAGGCAATTGGATCTGTACCTTCGACGCCCTCTGCCAAATTATAAATGCGTATGTTATTCCTCCTATTTCGATTTTCGAAGTCCTCGACCTGTTTTTGTAGTGAAGATACTTGAGAATGCAAGGAGTGTACGTCCTTGGTGGTACTTTGGAAGGAGGAAACATTCTGCTCCACCGTTGTGAGTCTCAGCGTCCAGCTGTAACCAATTGTCTGAGAGGGTTTGTAGTTTGGCACTTGTTTCTTCCACAAAAGGTCTGAGAGCTCTTATTTCCTGAAGTATTAATTCCATGGAGACTGGAGCATCCAATTTGGGTGGTGAGGAGGGTCCTTTTAGACGTTTCACATTGGACTTTCCTGTTGCTACCTGCGTAGGTTCTATGTTTGTGCTGCACTGATCAGTATCAAGGACCCCAGATTTTTCCAGCCGAGAGAATTCAGAGAAAATTGTTGAATTTTTGATGAAGATGCGCTTTGGTTTCGGAATAGCAGAGAGGGTACCTTTTGTTCTGCCCATCCAACAATGTGAGCCAGAAGAGGACCACTCCAGAGGGCTAGGAGCCAAAGGTGCAACTAAGCAAAGAGTCTTGAAAGTCCTTATATGACTGGAGACTCTTGAGTCGTCGCCACCAAATGAACCTTGAAGAAGAATTGAGTAACGGTGTAGCCAGCGTGCTTTTCGTCCATAAAGAGGATCAATCACACAGAATTTGATGATAAGTCACAAAATGGCGGCCGTTTCACATCACCTCAGTGTTGATAGAAAAGGTGAGGTGCGAATGAGTTATCGTGCTGCATTAGGTCTCTGCTGAGAAAAGAGAAGATGTTGCCCAAGCGCCAATGAGCCTGCCATGCTTTTGTGCAATACAGTAAAAAACCACCCTTTAGGAGTCTAGAAGAGCGTTTGCTCCGCGAGAATAAAACAAAATGGCGGCCGTTACATCGCGACTCCTCAGACGCGCTTAAAAGTAAAAAATAAGCACCTCAGGGGTATCGGAGCATTGGTGAAAGGGACCGCATCACAGCGCTCACCCGTTCACCTGCTGAAGTTCTTCAAGCATCGCTCAGGATATTGCATTTGAAGCGCGATACGTCCGCTCCGAGCTGGGAGCCTCACTCGGGTGCCTCCATGTCCGCCGGGCTCCAAGCCACGCCCTCCTAAAATCATGTTTAAACATCCCATAATAAAAACGAAAAGAAAAGAATCTCTTCTGTACGAGCTACGAATATTTAGAGTTCTTGGCTTAGAAATCTCTCAGTGAAATATAAATGCTGCCAAGCAGGCATTTTGTATGTAGCGTATGGCAGCGACATGTGAAGGCGGGGCCCATGCAGTGAGGCCTAAAGAGTACTGGTCACAAATAACACACACACAGGATACTTGGTGTGGGCCAGAAGACCACGAGCGGTCTCCATCCATTTATTATATAGCCTCACTCAGGTCAAGACTCACTGTGGACCACTGCGCCATACATGGTTCTTTCATCATGACCAGTGCAGGCACTTCTTGAGAGCTGGTAAGCTGGCATGAGGGGCATTGCCTTACCATCTCATTGACCGCAACTCCAGGGAACCAGACCGTCTCTCTCATGCAAGACTTCATCTTCACAGTTCTCTGATATCGGCCATGAGCCAGTTCCATCACTTGGTGCTGCAGCCCCTCTGGGATCACCAGGGGCTGCCCTCTTAGAATGAGGCATCTATTGCAGCACTCCGCTCCTCGCACACGTGCCACAGTTTCATGAGTTTTTCCTTCTCTAGGCCTTGGCATCTCATAGGAAGTTGTGTCATGAACCATTTTGTGGAGCACCCTTCACTTTCTCCAACACCGGGTCTGTTGCGGTGGCGCCTTGAATCTCTCGTAGGTTAAGTGCTTGTGGGCAAGCGCCTTTGAAACTAGGCTGATGTACGCCTCAGTGGCATCTGTGTTGTCATCATTCTCACCAGCTGGTAGGGTTGGATGTCGTGAGAGAAAGCCCGCTGGGTTCTTGGACCCCTGTCGATAGTTGGCCTCCATGTGGTAGTGTTGCAGTTGGATGGCCCAGCGCTCAATTCATGGCAGAGGGTGCGGGCAGAGCCACAGAACAAAGGGACAAGAGGTTGGCGGTCGGTTTCCCACAGAGGTACAGGTGAAAATGTCCATAGGCCCATTTAATTGCTAGTGCCTCTCTCTTAATTTGAGAGTACCGTGTCTGTGTTAGTCAGTGCTTTGCTGGCAAAAGTTAATGGGGCCATTTCCCAGGCTCCACCTCCTGGGTGAGCTCAGCTCCCAAACCTACTGGGCTGGCATCGATCACTAGTTCAGTTCTTTTCTTCGGATCAAAGAAGGCCATGGTGGTCTTGCTCACCAGGGCTGCCTTCCCTTTCTTAAATGAAACAACACAGATGCAAGTACTGATATACTTTCATGCACATACTCACTCATACGATCACACACATACATGTTATGATCAACAACCATTAGTAATTTATTTACTATTATTCTTTCTTTTGATCTGCTCTGTTTTTTAATACATTTCGAAATACAATTTATAAATGTAATTCCAACAAACTTGACATTACACAGGGGGGCAACAAATTCATACAAATATTACAGAAGGGAAAAGAAGAAAAGACAATTCCGATTTTTTCACAAAAAAATTAATTAAATGAAAGTCACAATTGTACCAGAAACAATGTTAAGAACAGCTTAGGTTCTGTTTTTTAAATGTTCTGTACATTGCCCACAAACCACCCTGCCTTAGGTGAGGCATATATATTTCTCCTAGTGGGCTGGAACCAAACAGTGAAAGTACTGGGCTCTGAGAGAAATCAGAGATTCGTCAAAAAATATTAATTTGTTCAAAGCCACAGTATTGTTATATAAAATACACTTGTTTGGATACAAAAACTGTTGGCGCGTTTCGTACCCCTTAACTTTGATTTATGGGGTTTTTAGGACTCAGAACACTAGAACGCTGTAAAAAATAATAGAACAAACGCTTTTATTAACCATGCATTCAACTATCCACTTTTATCATAGCATTAAATACTCTTTCGCTCTGATTTACCTTTTCCTGTTCACGCTATCATAGCTGAACCGCGGACACATTTGTCACTATTCTGAAACACTTCAAACACCTGAATTTAGAAAAAATGAAGAATTACACTGAGGTATCTGACTGCCATGTATCTAAAACCAAATGGTAAATGAAAACCACTCACATCTATCTTTCGCGGGGGCTTCCCATCTTGGAGCCATCAGATTCTTGTTCGCAATATCCTAAAACCCAAATTACAACTCGAATAAAAACTCAACTCAGGATGCCAGCAAATGTCAAAACTATAGGAATTCTATCACGCTGTTAAAGACCGCAAGACTTAACTTCTCTGGGTTAAGTCAAGTCAAGAAGATTTATTAAGCGCACATATCACCCGGGGGTCTCATGCGCTTGCGTACGACTCCACTGGAGCTGAAGGACAGATAAAAAAGGGACGTTATAGAAGATCAAATAGCCAGGTTTTTAATTCCTTGCGAAATCGATTGTGATCTGTTACGGAGAGTAATTGAAATGGAAGTTTATTCCAGAGAGTGGGTGCAAGAAAAGAGAAAGATCTCCCGCCATTCCTGGTGGTGCAAATTTTACATGGGGTGAGAAGAGATTTGGTACTTGACCTGAGCGTTCTAGTTGGCTGGTACCAGCTAAGTTTTTTTGCGAAGTAGCTTGGCCCACTTCCGTACATGTTCTTGTGCACTAGACAGAGGATCTTGAAACGGATTCGCTTCTTAATGGTGAGCCAGTGAAGATTCTTCAAACTAGGCACTGATGGAGACCTAGAAGGAAGGTTCAGTACAAGTCTGGCGGCAGTGTTTTGCAAGACTTGAAGCCTAGAGTAGAGCTCTTCATTGATCGAGGCCAACAGGGCATTTCCATAATCGATATGGCTTATGATTAGTCCCTGGACAAGTGGTTTCCTCGATTCAATTGGAATCCATTGAAATTTCTTTCGGAGACTGCGCATTATTCCATAACAGGTGCTGATTATATGGTTTATATGATTTTTCATTGACAGCTGGTTATCAATCATTACTCCAAGGTTCCGCACCACAGGTCTTGGAGACGGACAGGGACCCAGATTGTGGGGCCACCATTCATTCGACCAAAATTTGTGTGCCATACCGAAGAGAATGACCTCTGTCTTGCTACCATTGAGCTGAAGATGGTTGGCACGCATCCAGTTATCAATGTGTGGGTCATGAAGTTTTTGAAACAAATCTTTGTGTCGGTGGGATCAGGGCCTAGGGTAATCAATAGCTGGGTGTCATCAGCATATGACACCACATCGAAACCTTAGGACATGATCACTTTGGCCAGTGGTGTCACATAAAGGTTAAAGAGCATGGGGCTTAGGATGGAGCCCTGGGGGACTCCCAACTTTACTGGCCGACTGCGGGAGACCATGGTGCCAATCTGTACATTGGTAGTTCAGTCAGTTAGATAACTTCTGAGCCAGTCCAGGGCCATACCCCTGACACCCATCTCCCAGAGCCGTTGTTCTAAGATGCTGTGGGAGATGGTGTCAAAGGCGGCTGACAAATCCAACAGAATAAGCATGGCTGACTGCCCGTTATCCTGGGCTAGTCTGATGCTGTCAATGACCTCCACCAGCGCTGTTTCGGTGCTGTGGGCGGCCCTGAACCCTGACGGATCCAATAATCCGTGACTCTCCAGGTGGGCAGTAAGCTGCTTATTGACCAAGGACTCAAGTACCTTTCCAAAATATGGAAGCAGGGAAATTGGACGATAATTACTAGGTACCTTGGGGTCAGCAGTGTTTTTTTTAAAAAATGGGCCTGACCCTAGCTGCTTTCCATCTGACTGGGACTACTGCTTGTGAAAGTGACATATTAAATAAATCAGTAAGGTTTCTAAGGAGCAGGGGGGCAATAGTTGAAAAAAAACGGGGTGAAACCGGGTCTAGTGGAGAGCCCGATTTGATCTTGGCCAGGGCAGTTGAAACTTCATCTAAGTTAAACATGGTGAACTCCTCTAAAAGAGGAAGGGTGCTGTCAGAGTCATTTATAGAATTTTTTGTATCATGATGTGGAAAGGAATTATGAATCGCGATAATCTTTTCCTCGAAAAAGGTGGAAAGTGTATCTGAATGAGAAAAAACAAGGACCCCCTGAACAATGGATAGTTCAATTCCTAGGACAGGGACTTAAATGGTAGTAACAAAAACTGCTAGGCAATGTCAATAAAGCAAACAATATACACAGTATCTGTAACATTAAGAAAACCAAGGAAGACAGAAAAAATATGTTCAAAGTTGTTACCATTTTAATAATTTCTTCTCATATTGTCTAAACAAATGATATTTATACAAAACATTTAAAAAATGAAACACAATATGTAACACATTACTTTTAATCAATAGATATAAATAAAGGGTTAAAAAGTGGCAATATCTTTATTAACTCGACGCGCGTTTCGGCGTATACAACGCCTTCTTCAGGAAAGCCACACAATTATCTAAAAATAAAAAATAAAAAAGAGAATATACTCAGATTTCACAAATGGTCAACCGTATCTTGACATGTTTTCTCAAGAAAAACATCTATTTAAATAATTCGTATCTCTTTTTACATATATCTTAAAAAACACAATGTGTATCAGTAGCAACAATCTATGTACATAATCTGACGGTCTTCCTATGTATCATACATTACAATTTTATATTTATCTATGGTGCTATATCTGAGTGCTCAAAACTGAACCTTAATGAAAGAGATCTATTAGATAGTAAAGGCCTGTAACATTATATAGTTAAGAAACAATAAGATAGAAAATAAGTAGCCAATCACTCACAGATCCTGTTGCAAATTAGTTCCTAGTGATTAAAACCTGCAACTCCATAGTTGGTGGATGTTCTTGATTCTAATAAATGGCTGAAAAAAATGTGTATGTGTCACCATTATTATGGACCTATATAATGGGGTCTAATCATCAATAATGTACACGGTAGCTGCTGTTTGTATATGTTATCTGTATAGTTCCATTTTAAAAAGAAATTTATCGAGATTTTGACTCGTGAATTATGCAATTGAAACCAATAAGTTAATGTTAATAATTCAATAAGATCATAAAGAGATTGTTCGGTACCAGTGTGAGCAATCATCATGCTCAAAAATTTGGACTGATATTAGCGGACCGATAAACTAAGACTGGTTATAAAAATCAAAGTACCTAACATTAATCTATCCCAATAGATGTTGATTCAGTGGTATTATACATGTTCATTGAAAACGGATAAACCACAATGACTAAAAGAAATTACCTGATAAAAATGCGGTGCACCGAATGTGCAACGATGTCTTATTAATATTAAAATCAACGATTTCACGAAAAAGTCGGATGTCTACAAAAAAGAATGAGAAACAACTATTTTTAGAAGTAAATTGATTAAAAAGAGATAAAGATATCCCTAACATAGATATAACTGTGAGTTTCCATAATCTTATGATCTAAAGAATTTTTAAGACCAATACCTGGTTATCAAACAAACCTCGTGTAGGTATATTTGAAAAGCGACCTGGTCCCGCTAAATGTTAAAATCAGTAATATGGTATTCTGGAAAGCCTCTGAAAAAACAATACACAATCTATGGTCAAAACGGAGACCTTATAAAAAAAAAATTAAAAAAAAAGGGGGAGTATACATTAATAATCGGAGTAACAGTGAACCCCGTAGTTACCTTGCGATGGAAGAGATTCAACGAAGAAACTGGAACAAGCGCTAGATATGCGATAGTGTTCCAAATATGTAGCTCAATAGGCATGCACAGTAAAGGACTTGTCTAAAAAGGAATGTAACAAAATATATCTATGAGCGTGTAAAACTACAGCTTCAGAGTAAAGCAAGGTCCCTATAACTACAAACTAATATGTACCTGATAAAAGGAGGCTCCAGGTAGGACCAGGCTGAGGATGGCTGCTGATGATGCCTTCGGAAAAGAGTATCAAATGTGTTGGTGCCATTCTACACATTATATACTCTATGGCTGTAGGAAAGTGTATCTGCCCATTCTTGCGAAGAAGGATTACATGGCTGGGCAGGAGGAGTAGTAAATTCCTTTAGTATTTTATGGAGCTCCTTATTGGAATTGGCAGCTTTTTCAATCCTGTTAATGAGATACAGTTTTTTTGCCTGTCTAATGTTGTCTAAATAGCTTTGGTGGATAAGTTTATACTTTTTCCGATCTTCGATACTTTTGGTTTTCCTCCATTTCCGTTCAGCTATCCTATTGCAAAGTTTTTCAATTTTTAATGGTTCTGTGAACCAGGGTGATGTCCTGGGCTTAAATTTGACACTTGTGAAGGGGGCCACGGAGGTAGCTGCAGGATCGATGCTCTCAGTGTATGATAAAGGAGTGGGGCAAAAATGGACTGAAAAGGTGGTATAAGTGACTTTCCGCCCGGGCCTTCTCCATGTAAATTCGCTACTAAGGTCATTTTTGGTGGTGATTACTGGTAGAGAGAATTTCAACAGATCATGATCGGACCATAGCAGGGGGAGAGGGGGCTCCACTCTGACAATGGTTGTGTTGGTAAACAGTGGACTCTCTGCTGTAGAACCGATCCCGTACGCGGTGTATGTGCTTACCAAGATTCGCTGTTATGCTGGTGCCGAGTAATCGGGCAATGCTGTGCGTCGCGTTTGAATCGCAAATCTTGTTCCCTGCTAATTGTACGCTCTCTTATTGTTTGAACTGGCGTTTCGTGTGCCAGAAGTCGGGTTGTTCATGTCTCACCGAGCGTGAGGGAAGCAATAAAGTTTGCTAATGATTTTTTTAATCAATTTGACTTGAAAAAAGAGGGAAAAAAGGGGGGAAAGAGCAAGCCGCGCTATGTAAATTCTGATATTCCTAAGCTTGAAAAATTCATTAAACGCGAAGGACATTTAAATTGGGAATTAGTGGTTAGCAATGACTGAGATTACCACTGTGTTGGTGCCATGTTATTTGAACAATATTACCGGATATGGCACAATGCTTTCTGGGAAATATAGTATTTAGGATGTGCAGCTAGGCAATGATGAATTATGTTCCTTTCTTTATAGAAGTGTTCTGAACACATTCAATGTCAGGTCCTTTACAAGTGATGCAACTCAGTCATTTCATTTAGCCCGTCAATGACAGTATTGAACTAGACAATTAAAAATGCTTCTTGTTGGGTTAAGCGTATTTCCGGGTCTCCACCTTGGTTTTCTGTCTGAATGACTGACATTACTGTCCATCTTACATCAGTTTCCAAATGTTTTTTGACGAGCCAATGGTCGACTAAGGGAGCAGTAAGGACTTTCTTTCTAATCCTTGATCTATGCTGGGTTATACGTTGACGTACCTATTGGTTAGTTTTCCCAATGTACAGTTTATTGCACTGGCAAACAGTTCCATACACCACATTTTTGAATTTGCAATTCGAAAAAGTATTGTGTTTCCAATGAATGTTTTTATGAGCAAAAACTGTTCCTTCAATGGTTAAATGGAAGTTAATACATGTACCACATTTGTGGTGTCCCTGTATTGGCGGTAGATTTAAAAACTGTTGCATTGTGCATTTTGCAAATGTTTTTGCAATCGATGCTCTGACTAGCTGGTCTCCTAAGCTTTTTTGTTTTTTTAAAGCAAACAGCGGTTTCTTGAATGATGGATCCAAATGTGTGATGAGGTGCCAATTTTGATTAATGATTTTTTTCAACTGATTTGTCCTTGTACAAAATGTCGACACAAACACTGGATGTTCATGCTTTGGTCGTGTTCTCTTTTGAAGCAATTCTTCACGTGGTGTCCACCATGCTCTTTTCAAAGAATGTTTTAACAATTTTTTGGGGTAACCTCTATCTGTCAATTTTTCAATTAAATTCTTTCCATAAAGGTGGTAGTCTTTTTTATCAGAACAATTTCTGCGTATCCGTAAAAACTGTTCGAAGGGAAGGTTGTCCTTGAGACTCCAAGGGTGGTGACTTGTGTAATGTAAGGCTTTATTTCTGTCTCTTGGTTTAGTGTGTAATGTTGTTTTGAGGAGACCTGCTGATGCAAATACTTCCACATCAAGGAATGTGATTTTTGATGGATCATGTTGTAAACTGAATTTGATGTTTGGTGTTCGATCATTCAACCAATTATGAAATTGGTAGAGTGAATCCTCATTGCCTGTCCATTTGAAGACTACATCATCGATGTATCGTACCCATTTTGAAACATGCTCTTGAAAAGGATTATTGTTGTAGATTAACTTTTCTTCAAATTTTCCATATATAATACTGCTAGCTCCGGCGCAAAGGGACAACCCATGGCCATACCCTTGATCTGGAAAAAGTATTCATCATTGAATCGAAAATAGTTTTTTTTAAGTGCAAAGCTTGCTAGTTCAATGATAAAGTCAGTAGGAACTTGATGTGGCCTTGTTCTAGTATCTAGGAACAGTTCTATGGCCTCTTTGCCATCTTCTTGTGGTAACTGCGTATATAATGAGACCACGTCAAATGTGACTAGTCTCTGATTATTTTCACAGAATTCAAAGTCTTCAATCTTGCTAATGAAGTCCATGGTACCTCTTATGTAGGAGGGAACTTCTTTAAGAAATGGTTTTAGGAAAAAAACAACGTATTTTGTTATCGGTTCCAAGACCGAATCGCAACCGGACACAATGAGTTGGCCAGGAGGTGATGTGACACTTTTGTGCACTTTTGGCAATATGTATATGACTTGTATTTGAGAATGTTTTTTTAGGAGGAAGTCATATTCTTTGGGTCCAATGAATCCTTGATCATATCCTTGTTTGAGTATGTTTGTCAAGGTCCCTTGAATTTCTCGTGTTGGATCTGCTGAAAGTTTTCTATAAAATTCTATGTTGTAAATTTGTTGCTCCACTTCTTTTTTATAAGCTTCAATGCACCAAATAACTATTGCTCCGCCCTTAACTGCTGGCTTGATGACAATCGACTGGTCCTCTTTAAGTGCAGTTATTGCCTCTCGCTGTATTTTAGAGATGTTGTGGTAAACGAAATTCTTCTTATTCTCCATTTGTTGAATAGCTGACAATACTGTGTGTTCAAAGACTGATATATCTTTGTGGATTTTATGGGGAGGAGGACAAAAAGTTGATTTATTTCAGAGTCCAATTATTTCTTTATTTGGTGTATATTCATTAAGCAAAAAAGAAGGACTTTAATCGAATCGTTCGACAGAACTCAATGACTTCATTTTTCATTTTAACGAAATCTGTTTGTTTGACAGGTACAAAAGAAAGACCTCTAACCAGAATGTTCTCTTCTACTTTGGATAATGGTCTGTCTGATAGATTGAAAATCAGAGAAATCATTGATTTTTGTAATACTCTCGTCAGGTTGTCATGTCACATGGTTGATTCGCAAATCTGTTTTTGCCTCGTGGCCGTTGTTGGCCTCTTCCTAAAAAAGGAACCGGTGTTTGTCGGTTTCTACTTTGTTGGTTGTAATTTAAACTGGTCCCCCCTATATCCGATTCGCCAGTTGAGGACGATGAAGTGTCTGAAAAGGAAATTAATTTCCATTGTGATCTAGCTTGAAAATCTGAAAGAAATCTTTGAGAATCTGTTCGAGAGTAGAAATCTGGTTGTAAATAAGGATATGTCATTTCCAAGCTGAAGTTCTTTTTGTCTTTTTAAAATTTTACACTCTTTTGGTTTATTATAAAGTCCTTAAATTCAGCAATCTCTTTTTCAATTTTAGTTAATAATGTTTTAGCGTCTGTTATTGACTGGTTAGCTTTCAGCTCCTGTTCCAATTTGGCTATTTCAAGCAACTGTTCTCCAGATAATCGTTGGGCTGTTTCAATGGTCAAGACCATTAGGTTGCGACTGCATTTCGTACCAATACAGCTGTAACCTTTTTTGTATGTTGGATCTTCTGTAAAAATTACAGGAATGTTTCGTATCTGTAGACCCCAGGGTATTGTGCCTGCTTTCACATGTTCTAATAAGAAGTGTCCGTGTAATTCTATTCGAATTTGTTTCTTTTTTAATCTGATCAATTTATCTGATTCATTTTGTTGTTTAGCGGATGAACTCAAAGATATTGAAGAAAAGAGCGAAGGAGTATTTACCAATCTTTGAATATGTTCCTCTGTGTATGAGAACGTGTCCTGTTCCATCATACTTCTTACCGTTACCTTACTACAGATAGGTCTATACTACTCAACAAAAACAATTAGTCAGTTGGGGACCTCTTTGTCCCACAGGAAAACCTCGCGGACAAGAATCCGCTATAAATCGGTTAAACAACACAGGGTTCGGCCCATATTCAGTAAGGCTAGGCCCTATTAATCAATGAAACAACACAGATGCCAGTACTGATATACTTTCATGCACTTACTCACTCATGCAATCACACACATACATGTTATGATCAACAACCATTAGTAATTTATTTACTTTTATTCTTTCTCTTGATCTGCTCTTTTTTTTAATAAATTTCGAAGTGCAATTTAGAAATGTAATTCCAACAAACTTGACATTACACAGGGGGACAACAAATTCATACAAATATTACATAAGGGAAAAGAAGAAAAAATTAAATTAAATGAAAGTCACAATTGTACCAGAAACAATGTTAAGAACAGCTTAGGTTCTGTTTTTTAAATGTTCTGTACATTGCCCACAAACCACCTTTCCTTAGGTGAGGCATATATATTTCTCCTAGTGGGCTAGAACCAAACAGAGAAAGTACTGGGCTCGAGAGAAATAAAAGATTCGTCAAAAATTTTAATTTGTTCAAACCCACAGTATTGTTATATAAAATACACTTGTTTGGATGCAAAAACTGTTGATGCGTTTCGGACCCCTTAACATTGATTTATGGGGTTCTCCTCAGGACTCAGAACACTAGAACACTGTAACAAATAATAAAACAAACACTTTTATTAACCGTGCATTCAACTATCCACTTTCATAACAGCATTAAATACTCTTTCGCTCTGATTTACCTTTTCCTGTTCACGCTATCATAGCTGAACCGCGGACACATTTGTCACTATTCTGAAACACTTCAAACACCTGAATTTAAAAAAAAAAAAAAGGATTATTACACTGAGGTATCTGACTGCCATGTGTCTAAAACCAAATGGTAAATGAAAACCACTTCCCTTTCTGAAAGGCATCCTCTTCTCTGGGGGCACATCTCCAGGGGACGTCCAGATTGGTTAAGGCTCTCAGAGATTCGGCGATGGTGGTCAAATTAGGAATAAATCTTCTACAGTAGGTGGCCATCAACTGTGGACTTCCGAGACAGTCGTCGGGGCTAGGGCCTGTTGTATGACCTGTGATGTCCGTGGATTGGCTTCCACACCATCCTGATTGAACACGTAGCTGAAAAACTCGATAGAGTTCTGGGAGAAGGAACACTTTTCCTTGTGCAGGGTAATGCCATGCTCCCACAGGCTCTTCAACATGGCCCACAAGTGTTTGTGGTGCTCCTCTGCCTTTGTGGAATATATCAGGATATCGTCGCTCCCATTCATGACACCCTGGAGGCCGGACAGCGTCTCCCTGATGGCATCCGGGAAGACCTCTGCTGCTGAAGAGATTCCAAAGTTCAGTCTTTTGAAGCGGCACAACCCCAGGTGTGTTGAAGATGTGGTGATATACCTACTTTCCTCGGAGAGAAGCAATTGATGGTATCCTGCTTTAAGGTCTAACTTGGAAAACTGCCTTGACCCATTGAGTTCAACTATAATGTCATCCATTGTGGGTGTTATGTGTCTCTCCCGCTTGATGGCCTGATTGGGGAGATGCATGCCTGCAGTTGGACCTGGCCATTTCTGAAGTGTTATCCCCATAATGTTTGCCGTCCTGTGCCTAATTTTCTCACCTTCTTTTTGTTAGATTCTGGGCTCTGGGCGCTTTACCACTCCACTGCCAATCAGTGCTAAAGTGCATGTGCTCTCTCCTCTAAAACATAATATGATTGGTTTACACCTGTGTGGTATATTTAATTTACTTGTAAGTCCCTTCTAAAGTGGTATCACATATACCCAGGGCCTGTAGTTTAAATGCCCGTTGTGGGCCTGCAGCACTGCTTGTGCCACCCACAGACGTAGCCTTTCAAACCTGTCTCAGGCCTGCCACTTCAGAGCCTGCATGCACAGTTTACTGCCACATTGACTTGGCAATTAAAACTATTTGCCAAACCTTAAACTCCCTTTTTACTACATATAGGTCACCCCTAAGGTAGGCCCTGGGTAGCCCTATGGGGAGCATGCTGTGTAAGTGAAAGGTAGAACATGAACCTTTATTGTGTGGCTTGTCCTGGTAAAGACAAGCAGCCTATTTTGTTTCTCACTGCTGTGAGGCCTACTCCTCTCATAGGTAGCATTGGGATTTCCCTTATATACGTTTAAGTGGTAATCTGATCTGAAAGGAGTAGCGTTGCCATGTTTGGAATAGTGGTTGTTGGACTTGGCCCTTTTTGGCTGAAGTTCCCTGAACTTTTTGCTTTCCCCCTAGACCTTTTTTCTGACATGGTGTTGCCAACTTAGATGCTTTGGGCACTTTGCCACTGCTGATCAGTGTCAAAGTGCAAGTGCTCCCTGTGTACAGTGTAATGGTAATTGGTTGTCCATGATTGGTATGTTTGCCTTACTAGTAAAGACCCTAGTAAAGTGCACTATGTGTGTCAGGGCTAGTAATGCAAATGCTACTAGTGGGCCTGCAGCACTAATTGTGCCACCCACACAAGTAGCCCTATAGAGAGAACTCAGGCCTGCCACTGCAGTACCTGCACGCAGTTTGTTAAACTGCCTTGTTGTCCTGACAAGTGCACCCACTTGCCAGGCCTTACCCTTCCCTTTCTATGCACATCAGACACCCCTATGGTAGGCCCAAGGTAGCCCCCTGGGCAGGGTGCAGTGTATGTGAAAGGTAGGACATGTACTGAGGTGTGTATCATGTCCTGACAGTGAAATACTCTCCATTTCGTTTTTCACTGTCGAAAGGCCATCTTGCCCATAGGACAGAATGGGGAAGGATGTGTAATATGTTTCCAGCCTATCTTCCCAAAGGCTTAAGATGGAGAGGTGAAGTTTAGTGTGCCTGAACTCACAATTTAATAACACATCTTTTTGTGAAGGTGGTTTTTGAATTGCATGTTTAGAAACCACTCTTTTAGAGGTGGCTGGGTTTTTGTGCTCTAACATTTCTGTGTGTCTCTGCCTGGTTGTGGATTGACTGTCTGGATTTGAATGTGATAGGCTCTGGGAAATGTCTTTACCCAGGGGAGGAGGTGAGACAGCAACAGGCTGACCTGCACCTGGAGTGTAGGGGGGAGGAGTAGCCCCTGGAGGTGAAGAGGCCTTGGTTGCTGCCATAAAACAATGGCTCCATCTCCTGCTGAGTGATTAAGGAACCAGACCCCCACTATCAAAGGCAGAAGGTGTCACTGGCAGGGAGACACCCAGAACTGGTTTGGACAGGGGTCAGTGCCCCCCTGAACACAAAGACTTCAAAGACATTTAGGGATATAACTATGAGAGCTGAAACCCCTGGACTTTGGAATGGAACTGTTCAAGACTGTAAAGGATTGAAACTACTTCGTGGTCAAGAGGAACCTCTGCCAAGGAAGAAATAGCTGAAGAGACTGAAGGAAAGGACTGACCCTTGCTGTGTGTTCTGGGGCTGGCCTGCAGTTTGCTGATTTAACCAAGGAGAGGCTAATGGGACTTTGCTGTGTGCTGTGTCCCCCTGCTTGAAAGGACTTTGCTGTGTGCTGTGTCCTGAAGTAACTTATCCCCAAGGGCCCGTGGAGAGCTGGCTCCCTGTTGTGGAAACTCAGGAACACTAAAGTTTCCAGGTGTGTCTCAGCGACGCTGTGTGCGTGTGCTTTTTGCAGCTTGAGACCCTCGTAAGAACTGCCCTGTGATCGTGGGCACCTGGAGTCCAAGCGAGTCTCAGCGACGCTGTGTGCGTTTGCTTCGTGCAGCCTGAGCCCTTCGTGAGGATTGTCCTGTGATCGTGTGCACCTGGAGTCCAAGTGAGTCTCAGCGACGCTGTGTGCGTGTGCTTTGTGCAGCCTGAGACCTTCGTTAGGATTGCCCTGTGATTGTGCACACCCGAAGGTCAAGTGAGTCTCAGCGACGCTGTGTGCGTGTGCTTTTTGCAGCCTGAGACCCTCATAAGAATTGCCCTGTGATCGTGGGCACCAGGAGTCCAAGTGAGTCTCAGCGATGCTGTGTACATGTGCTTCGTGCAGCCTAAGACCTTCGTGAGGATTGCCCTGTGATCGTGCACACCCGGAGTCCAAGTGAGTCTCAGCGACGCTGTGTGCGTGTGCTTTTTGCAGCCTGAGAACTTTGTGAGGATTGTCCTGTGATCATGTGCACCCGGAACTCAAGTGAGTCTCAGCGACGCTGGGTGTGTGTGCTTCGTGCAGCCTGAGACCTTTGTGAGGATTGCCCTGTGACCGCGCACACCCGGAGCTCAAGTGAGTCTCAGCGACGCTGTGTGCGTGTGCCCTGTTGCAGCCTGAGATCTTCGTTATCGCCATCAGCCCTGACCGGCATCCCCAGAGGAGCTGTGCCGCTGGCCCGAGCCCGCCGTTGCCAGAAGCAGGACCTCGAACCAACCCCATCGGGGGAGGGCCCAAGTTCCACTGCCTGGAATCAACCAAGTCGCATCGGAGGCCCAAGTCGCCAGAGGAGGAGAGGAGAGCGAGGTCGCACCCCCCAGGTAACGTGTGTCGCTGCCTGGGGCGGGGTGCGGGCTCGGAGAGAGACACTCTCGGCCTCTCCCATTCTTGCAGCGCGAGCCTCTGCTCAAGCTCGTATCGCGGCCCGTACTTGCCAAAGGAGTGGCAGTACCGGGGCCGGAGTGTGGAGCTGCACTTTGGTTTACACCATACCCGTGTTGGGGGCATATGTTGGCTGAAGCTGACCGCGAGTCAGTATGAGTGGCAGAGAGACCACCGGTGCCGGAGTGCCTTGCGCATTGCATTGTTTCTGCATTACGAACTGCTTGATTGTTGCCTTGCGCATTGCATTGTGTTTGCATAACGAACTGCCTGATTGTTGCATTACGCATTGCATTATTTTGCATCACGAACTACCTGATTGTTGCATTACGCATTGCATTATTTTTGCATTACGAACTGCCTGATTGTTGCATTACGCATTGCATTATTTTTGCATAACGAACTACCTGATTGTTGAATTACGCATTGAAATATTTTGGCATTACGAACTGCTTGATTGTTGCATAACGAACTGCATTACTTTTACATTGTAAAGTGCCTGATTCTTGCATTACGAACTGCATAGCATTGCATTAGGACTGCATTGGATCATCTAGAATTGCTCATTGATACCGTCAGAACCTACAAGGGCTTGCTGGCCTAATAACCAGCAAGGTGAATTATTACAAGTACGCATATGTTGGATTTTTATCGTGTCGTCTCATCGTATATCTTTTTATATAAACATATACTTGTTTTTTTTATGAAACTCATGTGGACTCCATTTGTGGTGTCATCATTGGGTCATTGAGAGCGTGGTTGCAAATACTTTACACATTTGCCCTGAAGATAAGCCTGGCTGCTCGTGCCAAGCTACCGAGGGGGTGAGCAGGGGCTATCTGAGAAGGTGTCCTTCCTTTCCCTGACTTAGAAGCAAGGGTCCCTATTTGGCCTAAGGTACCTACCTCAGCCAACTAGGGAATCCCGGCTCTAACAGTGGTGATAAATCCTGCTTACTGGTGTAGTTGTAGTTTACATTACTGTTTTAGAAATGCCAATTTTAGAAAGATGGTATTTCTCCGTGCTTATATCTCTTTGTGCTTTGCAGCCTGATGGCCTGGGTGACAGCTACACTTTGTACATACTTTCTAGACAGCCATCCCACAGAAGGGGTTGGGTGTGACGGGGTTACATCTGCATTCATCTGCATACTGATGGTCTTCCTGAGCTGGAAGAGGGAGAGGGTGTTCACAGTTTACAATTGTATAGGTTGTGTCCTGCCCTCACACAAAGGGCTGCTTTACCCCCCCACCTATGTCTGGATCCAGGGCTGGGCTGAAAGGGATTGTTGCACACTTCTAAAGGGTTCTTTTGAAGTCACCCCTTGAACAAAGACAATTTTGAGTATAAGTACAGGGACTCTGACCCCCTGATCTGAGACACTGCGTGGAACTTGTAACCAGACGCTGCTGGCTCTACAACCTGCACATTGCCAGAGGACTGCTGTATACCAACAGGGACTGGCATTAGGACTTTGCTGTACTGGCCTGCCTGCTAGGGTGCTAGAGAGACTGACACTTTGCAAACTGCTTCTTTGTGCTGGCCTGCTGCCTGTTTTCTGCTCTGGTGCCCTGCTCCTGTTCTCCAGGGACTGGTGGGCTGCCCCCTCCCTGTTCATTTGGGATCTCTGAGGATTCCAGTGGCAGCCCAGAACTGGACGTGGGACTCTGAGTCCGGCCACGCTTTAAACTCAGCGCACAGTGAGCTCTCCTCTGTTTGATTCCAGTGCATGGGGAGTGCTGTACTTTCCTCTTAGTGTGTGGCTGTGATCATTGCTGGCAAGTCTGAGGAGTGATTGCAGGCCTTATCTCAGCCCCTAGCACTCTTTTGCCAAGAGTGAGCCTGCCATGATCAAGCTTGCTAAGCCCCATTAAGCCTCGGTGGTGCACCAAGGGAATCCCTCAGCGCGGCCCCCTTTTGACAGAGCGTGCGACAATGTGACACCAGTGCAGCAGCATGACTCCTTGCAAAAAGACGCGGGTCCCATAGGCAAGGCTGCTGACAATTCCAGTGTCTTGCTCCACCTGCCTTCATCGACGAGCCGTGCAGTGCTCCCCGCACATGCAAAGGTACTTTAAGTGAGGGAGGGTAATCATGTGGGCCTCTCTCGCCGCACGGCCACCTAGAGCGAGCGTATTTTGGTTTCCCCATGAGCTGGGTCCCCTTCCCACAACTTACTCCCTGCCTCAGTGGAGGGCCCTGGGGAAGACACCAAAAGCAGTATAGTACCACCGCGTGGATTACAAAAGCCTACTAAGGCTCCAATCTCTTCGGGAGTCCATAACAGATTACCATATCAAGTATAATAGGTGTGCAGGTACTCCTGTGACCTATGTTATGTTTACTAATCCAATCATTTATGATTTTTTCAGTGATGTATGGAGATTCTCTCTAACCTGAATTTCTTGTACAGAATTTCTGAGGTATGTCTGTCACATGTCATAGACTTTCCTCATTCAGGGAAGCTCCTTGGATGTTTGGCTGGATTACCGTATTTTGTGTAATAGACGTGAAGGGGCTACTGTGCTCGATGTGTTTATGGTAGTACATTGTGATTCACGTGTTTTCCTCTTACCTAGCTTGCACATAACAATTTTCATAACGCTCACTATAATACAGCATAACATGCAATAGACGCACAGGTGTGTTGTACCTATGCATTCCCTACATTGGTAGGTGATTTACCCTATGTGTTTTTCCTCTAACCAAACTGCTGCATTTCATGCCCTGATCTTCTAATGAATGTAGTTTTGATTCTTGCACCGTCAGGATACTGAGTACTATCATAGGACTGCATAATAGGCCCAGTTTTTTTAATTCAAATTGTTTTGGTCTATGTACAATAAATACTATATTTTCATATAACACTTTATGGAGTCTCTTTTGTTGTGTATTCATTGTGTTTCTATGTGAGTGTGTTGAGCAAATGCCTTACATATTGCTTCTGATGATAAGCCTGAGTGCTCTGCACCAAGATACCAGAGGGTGAGCATGGGTTATCTTTGGTGTGTAACACAAGGCATCAATTCTACAGAACGCTCTAAGGTTTACTGCTTGATTTTTATATATTTTAATGATACTATAGCTATTTGCACTTTGCGTATTTGCACTGCATGCGACCCAAGCCCTGATACCATAACTTTTAAATTACCTGCTTGGTTGCCGGGTGGTCTGCACGTCACACGCAGACCTCCCCTCTTCCAGCACGCCACTCTCCGGTCCACCACGGCATTTTGCAGCGCCGATTGAGTGGAGAGAGTCTGGCATTGTCTGGACTGATTAGAGCATCTAAACGGCTGCTATCTTGAGTGATTAGCGCTCTAGTCGATAGACTACCGAAAGGAAGGGCTACATAAAGCACCCTGACGCAGAGGCGCAGCCACAAGGCATTGATTCTACAGAACGCTCTGTGGTTTACTGCTTGATTTTTATATATTTAATGATACTATAGCTATTTGCACTTTGCGTATTTGCACTGCATGCGACCCAAGCCCTGATACCATAACTTTTAAATTACCTGCTTGGTTGCCGGGTGGTCTGCACGTCACACGCAGACCTCCCCTCTTCCAGCACGCCGCTCTCTGGTCCACCACGGCATTTTGCAGCGTCGATTGAGTGGAGAGAGTCTGGCATTGTCTGGACTGATTAGAGCGTCTAAACGGCCGCCATCTTGAGCGGTTAGCGCTCTAGTCGACAGACTACCGAAGTGAAGGGCTACATAAAGCACCCTGATGCGGATGCGCAGCCACAAGGCATCGATTCTACAGAACGCTCTAAGGTTTACTGCTTGATTTTTAAATATTTTAATGATACTAAGACAAGCCTGTCTGCGCCCGTCCGCGCTCGGACCGCGCTCAGCGCCAGCTACGCTGCCGGTTTTAGGATGCATCCCGGTGATCATGATTACATACTCTAGATGTACACTTCTGGAGGTATTGTCTGCAAAACCAATTTGCCCGTGTCCAATCCTAACGTGCAGCAACGACATCAGTACACAGGTATGTCCTGGCTGTAAACTGAGGCTCTCAGACACAAAAAGTAAGCTGCATTTAAACAATGACCTCAGTGAGGACCTCATAGGAACAAGGGAGGACCTATCCGGCCCCCGGAATATCAGTCCCGCACAAGGGATGGCCTGCGCATTGTTAAATGCCCACTCACCAATCAAAAACAAATATGAATTTGCAAACTTTGTAGATTCTCATGCCCTTGACCTAATTTTTGTTGTGGAAACCTGGGCCGATGAGACCTCAGGCCCCGACTTAGTAATAGCCATCCCACCTGGGTTCTTAATTGCCAGGAAAGACCGAATGGGGAGAAAAGGAGGTTTTTTCTTTTGCAGAGTTTTATATAGTGCGAACTTGACCCAAATCGGGTATCAGAGCGCTTTACATAGCACCAGTTACGTTACATGAGGACACACATTCATTTAGGTTAGGCAGGGGAGATTAAGTGATTTGCCCAGAATCACAGGATGTTCAGCGTCATTGCCTAGACTCGAACCCAGTTCCCCAGATTCGAGGTCAGGCGCCCTAGCCGTTAGGCCAACTCGTGGGCTGGCCGTCATCTATCGAGATCACCTGAAAGCATTATTTAAAGGCATCCCTACAGATTCAGACTGTGAGGTGCTCTCCTTCAAGTTAGCCGTCAATCATGTATACTCTTTTAATGGGCTTCTAGTGTATCGCCCACCAGGACCCAGAACTAATTTTATTCACACCATGGGTCAGTTACTTGAACACAAAGTAAACTTACAAGATTGCACTATCCTAGGGGATTTCAATTTTCACCTGGATAATATCTCAGATAAAGATTCCTCTGCCCTAATGGACCTGGTGACTAGTGAAGGCCTAGAGCAGATTACGGAAGGGCCCACTCACAGAGCTGGACACCTTTTGGACGCTGTCTTTACAGACTGTCCGTTTCTGAAATTTAACAACTTGCAACTTCACTGGTCTGACCACCTAGCAGTGATGCTAACTCTAACCCTGCCCTCCTCAATAGGCACTAAGCTTGGTCCAGTTAAAAGTCAAAAAAGATATCTGTGGCATCGCATAGATAGAACAAATCTCATCACTCACCTGGGTCAAAACAGACCCTGTCTTTCCCATGACCCCGAGGCAGCATCACTAGAATACCACAATTGAATGGCCACAACAGTTCATGCCACAATACCCCAGAGAGCAGGGAAAATAAGTACGACAGCACCCACTGAACCATGGTTCTCAGAGGAACTAAGGCTTCTGAAGAGGCACTGCCGCAGACAAGAGAGGCGCTGGCGGCAAAGTTATGATCCCAGGGAGAAAGAAATATACAAGATGAAACTTGCACACTATAAAGAACTGATTCACAAAACTAAAATTAGAGAAATTAGAAGGTGCAAAGAATAATTCTAAAGAACTATTTGCGATGGTACAGAAACTTAGCCATTCACAGGAGACTCAACAAAATTCAATAGATCAAGCCTTCTGCAATAGTTTTGCATCCTCTTTTGGCAAAAAAGTATCTACCATTTATGATACTTTTGCTTCACGCTCTGCAAATAATCTGAGTATCCAGGCCACAGTGTCTGATGTTGCAAGCACACTTTCAACAGCCCCCAACCCTCACCTGGATCCTGGTCGGCCTCAATTCTTTGATCTTAATACGGTATCCTATGAACAAACTATGAAACTTCTCTTGGCTACTAAATCTGGATCACCGTTGGACCCTTGTCCCCCCAAGGTAATCCACACTATTGTGGAGACAGTCACCCATCCACTCATGGAGTTACCCAACACTGTCATTAAAACAGGGATATTTCCAGAAATGTGGAAAAAAACTTCTATTCTTCCACTCTTAAAGAAGTCAAACTTAGACAAAACGGACCTGGGAAATTACCGTCCTATCTCTCATCTGCCTCTTCCAGCAAAGGTCCTTGAGAAACATATGAATCAAGAGCTGGCCAGTTTTATCAACAACAATTGCATCTTGGACTCAACTCAGTATGGCTACAAGAGTAAGCATAGTACTGAACTAGCCTTGATTACAACAACAGAAGAGATCAGACGTGCGGTTGATGAAGGAGGCTCAGCAGCCCTGATCTTGTTGGACCTGTCGGCTGCCTTCGATACAGTAGATCATTGTATCCTAACAAACAGCCTTCAGGAAATAGGGATAGCAGGCACAGCCCTTGCACTCCTCAGGTCCTTTTTGTCAAATCGGAAACAATTTGTGGAAGTGGAGGGTCTCAAGTCACACTGCTTTAGGCTCCCTTGTGGGGTGCCACAGGGCTCATCCTTGAGCCCTACCCTATTTAATGTATATGCCACACCTCTGGCCCAATTGATCAAAACTCATGGCTTTGAGCTGATGTCATACGCAGATGACACACAGATCATTGTGTCTATCTCGAGTAAAAAATGCAACACGGCCCACAACTTTAACAAATGTATGAGACATGTAAGCAGCTGGATGGCGGAGAACTGCCTCAAATTAAATTCAAACAAAACCGAAGTCCTACTTTTTGGTAGAAATACATCCTTCTGGTCCACTGAATGGTTGCCGGCGGAGCTGGGCACTCTTCCTATACCAGCCACCAAGGCCAAAAATCTTGGGGTCATTTTTGACACCACTCTATCCTTTTCCCATCACATGAAGATGCTCACCTCATCTACCTTCTTCACTCTGAAAATCTTTCCGTTTATACCACCAGAACTAAAGAAAACAGTGGTGGCAGCACTGGTTCTGTCTAAGCTCGATTACTGTAATGGGCTTCTGGTTGGGGCAAACAAGGCAGTACTGGTGAAATTGCAGGTACTCCAAAACTCTGCAGCTCGGTTGCTCTTTGGAATACCCAAATATTTATCAGCCAAACATGCCCTTAACACTCTTCACTGGTTACCTACGGAGAAGCGAATTAAGTTCAAGGCACTCTGTATCGCCTTCAAAGCGCTACATAATCTAGGTCCCATCTATCTGACAAATCGCTTCCAATGGTATATCTCACCACGCACCCTTCGGTCCGCCTCCCTGAAGCTGGTGAAAGTACTGAGTTTTCGACTCCAGAGATGGGGCGGAAAAGGCTTTATAACCATCACAACTAGATGGTGGAATGAGCTACCAATAAAACTAAACAATTCACCAGACCCACTCTCCTTAACCGCTTCAACGCGGCCGGAATTTTCCCGCTGTGCGGGCGAATTAATCAGTGGGCGGGATTCGGACGGCCCCTGGCCGTCCTCCGCACACGCCCACCATGACGTCGGACGGCCGGGGGCCGTCCGCAGCATGGAAGGGGTTAAGAAAGGGCCTAACGACTTGGCTATATACCTTATAGCCTACTTCAGTCCCAGAGCCCTCAGCCAAACCTTGATGCGTTCCTGTGTTTAGTTGTCAAGCGCCTAGATGCCCGCGGGCAGTAGTGCATTATATAAATATATAAAATAAATAACTTACTTGCCCTGACTAGAGTGGTGTGTTCTGTCTGGCTTAGATGCATATCCTAGCCCACCAGAAACCCCATTGCTAGTGACAACAGGTCTAGGAAGGACATAAAGATAAGGACCTAGTGGACCAGGGCCTGTCAAACCAGCTAGAGCAGATCAACCAAAGCCTGGTATAGTAGGACAAGGGTGATCAGGTGTATGAAGGCCAGACAGAGGCAGGAAGACCAAAGGGGTTGGACAAGGGTGGTCTGGAGGACCAAGACCAACATATCCAGTTTCATGGGGACCCAAATAAGGAGAAACAGGATCAAGAGGGCCAGGATTAGTGGGTGGGGTATCAGGATGACCAAGAGAACAAGGAGCAGAGCAGGAGAACCAGAAAAATCAAGACCAGCAGGACAATGGCTAGGAGAGCCAGGCCTATGAAAAGTAAGACACAAAAGACCAGTTGGGGCAAAAGAACCAGCAGGACCAAGACCTGCAGTACTAGGACTGATGGTACAGCTTGAGGATGACCAAGACAAGGACATCAGGGCCAAGAGGACCAGACAGGAACAGGGCCAGGCATAGGGGAATCAGGAAGGACAAGGATGACCAGAAGGCAAAGTTTATGATGACCCGAATCAGAGGACAAGAATCAGAAGTACCAGTATCAAACAACCCAGGACTTGGATGAATTGGGAGACCAGCCCCAGGAGACCTGAGACAAGAAGAACCCAAACAATAAGGACAGGAACCACGAGGATTAAGTCCAGAAGACACAGTGTCACTAAAAAGACAAAGACTGACAGCCAAGAATAGGCGGACCAGGTCTTAGTTGATAGGAGGATCATACCAGGGACCAGGCAACCAGTGCCAGAGAATAAGCTACCCCAGAACCAAGGGGACAAGGAAGATTAGGGCAAAGAAGACCAGGATCAGGCATACAAGGATCAGGAGGCCCCCAGTAAGGAGAAACAAGAGCATCAGGGCCAGGATGAACACAGCCAAGAGAAAGAGGGCTAGAAGTCTATGGCCAGGAGGATGAAACCAGGAAGAGACTAGGAAGCAGAAAGACCAGACCATGGCTACGAGAATCAGGACCAGACTAAGGAGGATTATGAAGACTGAGAGAATGAGGCCTATGGTCAGTTGGAAACAGGGGAAAAGAATAAACATGGAAGATGTGGTGGGCCAGGAGCAAGGCTACCAGGAGGACCAGAGCTAGCAGGACCAGAGCAAGACAGACTAGAATGGTCATGAACAAGAGGACCAAGGACACAGCCAGGAAGACCAAGGGCAGTGGACATTGATGGCCCCCAGGACCAGAGCTAAAATGATCAGGTGTAGGTGAACCCAAACAAAGAGAACCAGGACCAAGAGGGCCAGGACCTAGTAGGCACAAGACTATAATGACCAAGGTGAGAAGGAACAGGGCCAGGAGAACCAGGATCATCCAATCCAGGAGGATAAAGACATAAAGGAAGAGGCCAAAGAGGAGCAGGGTACAAGAGACCACGTGGAGTAGGGGGATCATCAGGACCAGGAATCTGATGAACAGGGTGAGGAAGATCAGAAGGACAAAGAGACCAGGTTCAACAGAATCAGAAGTGCCATGAGAAGAGGGTTTGGGAGGACCAGGACCAATAGGACTAGGAGCACAAAGACTAGAACAAGGAGGACCAAGAGGAAGAGCATCAAGTCCAGTATGCACAAAATGATGAGGAACACAAGAACTGAGAGGACCATGAATGAACTGAGAGGACCATTGTTAGAAATGTGGTCTCTAGTTGGCAGTGGTTTGCACCCTGTCCAATTAGGGACCCTCACTCTAGTCAGGGTAAGGGGGTTACACAGCTAAGATAATCCCTGCTTACTTCCTTGATAACTTGGCACGAGCAGTCAGGCTTATCAGAGCATTTGTACATATACACACAGTAACAGCGAAAACACTACAAATGGACACCACACCAGTTTAGAAAAATAACCAATATTTGTCTGAATGAAACAAGACCAAAACGATAAAAATCCAACATACACAAGTAAACATATCACTTTTAAAAGGTTCAAAACAGTTCAGTCCATAGGAAACTATGGATGCGTCACCTATCACAAAGTGCCTGGGATGCCTCAAAATCAAAGACGAAAACAGGCACAGGGGAGGAGAGGCATGGTGATGCCTCACTTCCTTACTCCCAGGGGATGTGATGCATTGGTTCCTTACTGCCAGGGAAAGTGATTTGTCGGTTCCTTACTGCAGCATAGGGGAGGTGATGATTCAGTTCCTTACTGTGAGGGGAGGTGCTAAGTCCGTTCCTTACTGAGAGGGGAGGTGATGCGTCGATCTCCAGACACGTAGCCTCAGTTCCCTACTGCTGGGCAACATCGATGAAAAAATCGATGCCCAGGAACGATGAGCCAAAAATCCAGACACGCTGTGTCGATGCGGGGGTGATAAAGCTGGCGCTGCGTCGATTTCATATTTGTGAAGCAAGTGATGCGTCGATTCTTCAGTCGGTGCTTGGAACTCGGGCTGAGGTGATTTTCCAGCCATACTCCAGGCTCTGCATAAATTCTGCAGCCACATAGTGGCGATGTGTTGATTTTTCAATTGCACGCCGGTACTGCATCGGAAAAACGGTTTTCTTCTTCAGATCACCAGATTCTACTTCCAATGGCCCCGGAACTGGATGTGGCACCACTTAGGAAGTCAGGGCTTCTCAGCAAAAGAGCCCAGGCAGTGGTAGGTGAAGTCTTTGATGGCCCTGAGACTTCTTAACAGGAGGCAAGCACACACAAGCCCTTGGCAAACCTTGGAAGCAAGATTCAGAAAGCAAAGTCCAGTCCTTTCACTCCCAGGACAGAAGCAGCAAGCAGGAGGCCAGCACAACAAAGCGACAGACAGAGTGTCAGTTCCTCCTACAGCATTCAGCTCTTCTTCCTGGCAGAATGCCCTTTAGTCCAGAAGTGTTCTGATTTGAGAGTGTCAGAGGTCCAACACTCAGTGTCTGCCTTTGAAGTGGGCAAACTTTAAAGGAAAGTCTTTGTAGTGCACAAGACCCTGTCTTACCCTGACCTGGCTCCAGACACACTATGGGGTTGGCGGGGGGTAGAGACAGCTTTGTGTGAGGACAGGCCCAGCCCTATTCAGGAGTCAGTGACAAAACCTCCCATCACTCTAGCGCAGGAATGCCCATCTGCCTGGTGATGGTCCGTCAGGATATGCAAGGCACCCTTCACCTCCCTTTGTATGACTGTCTAGAGTGAATGCACAAACAGCCCAACTGTCATCCTAAACCAGACATGGATTCTACAGACAGGCAGAGGCACAGAATGGTAAAGCAAGAAAATGCCTTCTTTATAAAAGTTACATTTTCGAACATCCAATTTAAAAACCAACTTCACCAAAAAAGATACATTTTAAATTGTAAGTCCAGAGACCCCAAACTCCATATCTCTATCTGTTCCCAATTGGAAGTTACACTTGTAAGATGTTGCCAGGCAGCTCAAACGATAATCTATGGGAGAGATAGGCCTTACAATAGTGAAAAACTAAATTAGCAGTATTCCACTATCAGGGCATGTAAAACACACCAGTACATGTCCTACCTTTCAAATACACTGCACCCTGCCCATGGGGCTACCTTGGGCCTAACTCAGGGGTGCCTTACATGTAGTAAAAGGGAAGGTTTGTACTGGCCACTTTCACATGACAGTTCAAAACTGCCCACAGAGACACTGCAGTGGCAGATCTGAGACATGTTTGCATGGCTACTGTAGGAAGCTGGCTCTGTATATGATATTGTCACTAGGTGGTAATACCGTGCACAGAGTCCAGGGGTTCACCAAACGTTTACAGGGCTCAATGTGAAACCCAAAGTGCTCTATTTGTGGTAGTGTGGGCGAGCAGCCTTAGGCCTAACACAGAGGAGTGTAAGACATTTATTGCACAACAGTGATCAATAATGGACACACGACTCAAGAAGGTGATCCAGACCAATTTAAGAAAATTATACTTCATTTGTACTTTATTTTAAGACCCAGATCAACTTCATAAAGTAAGTACGTTTTTAATTAAAAAGACTTTTGATTTTGAAAAATTGACACTGAAATTTTTCAACAAAGTCCAATGTTAGCCTATGGGGAAAACAATATTGCGGTTAAACAGGTAAGAACTGCACTTACAATCCCAGTCTTCAGAGCCAAAAGTCAACAAGGGCCAGGGGTCAGGTGAGTACCAAAACTACACCATCAGCGACACAGGGGCGGCCAGGTGCAGCGGTCAAAATTGGATTTTGGGTCAATGCTTTCCAAAGGAGACAGGGGGCCTGGAGCAACACTGCTTGCAGGTAAGAAGATCGGTTGCAGGAGCCAAGCTTTGGGGGATAGGTTAAGCACAGGGGTGGAGGGGCACAAAGCAGCACCAAACATACACCACCAGCGGCATAGGGGTGGCCGGGTACAGGGTGCAATTTCGACATCAGGAGCCCAATGCTTTTCAATGGGGATTCTTCTTTTGGCAAAGACACTGCAGGCGTGGCACAGGAAGTTGCAGGAGGAAGACCAACAACAGCAGAGGTAAGTAGAGATGTAGAGGGTCATAGGGGCACCATCGGTTCAGGGGCTTCGGGTGCAGGGGTGCCTTTCAACGTCGGAGTCTTCTTACCGGAGCTGATCGCTGTCGGGGGATCCTCTGGATTCACAGTGCAGGCGCCATTGTTGAGTTCAGGAGCGGTTAGCAAATGCTGGACATGAGGTAGGATTGATGGGGAGACTTCACTGGACTGGTGAGCCACTCAGACTCGGGCTGTGGGCATCAGGTGCAGAGTGGGCAGGAGATGCAGATCCGCCTGGATTCGGAGTACTTGGAGTAAGTTTCTTCTGGACAGGTCTGCTCTCCTTGGGAGATTTGAGTCTTTTTCAAAGGCAGCATTCCTCTTTAGGTTTCAGAGGTTGCTGGCTGCAAGACAGGTCGCAGGTTCACAGAAGCTGGAGACAGGCCGATAGGGCTGGGGCCAAGGCAGTCGTCGTCTTCAGTCTTCTCTGAAGGATTGTCTTCTTTCTTCTTAGGTCATCGTAGATCTAGTTTCTAGGTCTGGGGGAGCCTCCGAAATACTAAATTTAGAGGGCCTTTTAGGGGAGTGGTAGGTAGGGCCAATGGGCACCTTACCGGGGTGACTACACCCCCTATTATGCCACCTCCTGTGGGAGGGGGCATAGACGTTGCCCTGATTTGAGGGGATCCCCTCATCTTCAAGATGGAGGGGACAGAAAAGTGTGCTTAACTTCGCCTCCTCCACTTTCCCTCCTCCACCCGAGGGGTGGAGTTGGCAAAGGTGGGCACACCTCCCAGCCTTTCTAAGTTTTCCTGCCGGTTTTCCTTCCCAAAGTGGGGGTGCAAACCGGGGGCTGCCATTTGCTGCTAGCAGCAGAGGCTGGGGGTCACATTACAAATGCGGTAGTCCATTGAAGCTTCCCCTTCGAGCACTGGCCCATCCTAGGGGAGGAGGTTTGACACCTCTGCCCAGGATCTGCATTGTTTCTGGTCCCAGAGAGCAGAGGCTCCCCACCCAGGGGTCCAGAAACATGTCTGTGTGTGGCAGGCTGCCTAAATCCAGTCAGTGCCAACACCAGGGTTGGTAGGTTTTCAGAGGGCACCTCTGAGGTGCCCTCAGCGTACATGTTTTAATAAATCTCACACTGACATCAGTGTGGATTTATTACAAGGCGCTGTTTGGTACCAATCACTCATGGGTTCAGTGAAGCCATCATAGTGCTGTGGAACTCAAGTTGTCAAGCTCCCAGCCCATGTACTCTCTATGGCTTCCCTGCCACTTACAATATTAAGGAATAGACCGTAATACTGTAGGGGCATATCTGCTCATGCATATCTGCTCATGCAGATATGCCCACACCTGGGATATAGTGCACCCTGCCTTAGTGCTGGTAAGATCTGCTAGAGGGGTGACTTACCTTATCTTAGGCAGTGCTAGCTGGCATGGCACACAGGCGTTGTGGCATGTCAACCTGGTCATTTCTTTCACCCCACAGGGGTATGCCAGCTGCAAGGGCAGTGGAAGGGTACTAGTGCCAGGCCCTAAGAGCCCAGGGTACCACCTACCAGGGACTTACGGGGGCAAGAGTACCAATTGTGGACATATTTTTAGGGAAATAACACTGGTACTGGGAACCTTTACAGCAGGGACCCAGTACTCTACAGTCAAAGTTGCATCAAAAGCCAGGCAAAAATGTGGGGGGGGGGAGGTGCGGGGGTGTACTGCAACAGAACCCCATTATCTCACAGCTACTCATGTGGGTGGCACAATCAGTGGTGCAGGCTCACTAGTGGTATTTTATTTACAGGCCTTGGGCACACCTGGTGCACTTTACTAGGGGCTTACTAGTAAATCAAATATGCCAATCATGGATAAACTAATTACAGAGACATTTTACACAGGGTGCATTGGCGCTTTAGCACTGGTCACCAGTGGTAAAGTGCCCAGAGTCCTAAAACCAGCAAAATCGAAATGCAGCACACAGTCAAAAACAGGAGGTCAGAAGCAAAAAAGACAGGGGAAAAACACGCCAAAGATGCCAGATCTATCATGTGTAAAAAACAAAACCAAGGCAATGCAGAACAGAATCAGAGTGAGTGATTATGGGAACATGATCTGGAAGACAAGGAGCAGAGGCCCAGGCAACCAGAGCCAAAAGGACAAGAGCTAAGAAGACTAGAGCAGGGAGGCTCAGTGACACCACAACCAAAGGGACCAGGAGAAGAAGGATTGGGGTGAGAAGGAAAAGAAAGACCAGGATAATTTGGACCAGGATGACAGGAGCCAGGAGGACCAAGATTGTTGTATAGAGCCATGAGGAGGAAGAGGATGACTAGAACAAAGAGGAACAGGACTTTGGTAATGATTTAGCTCAGAATCAGGATGACAAAGACCAGGATGACTTGGAGGACCAGACTCAGGAGTATCATGACCAGATGGAGGAGGACCAAAAGGGCTAGGGTGGTCTGGAGATGATAGACCAGGGTTATTAGCACCAGGGACAAGAGTGAAGAAGATTAGGAGGACTAGAAGGATCAGGGTAAGCGGGAGCAGGAAGAGGGTTAGGAGGACCAGGGAACAGACACAAAGGGCCTGGAGTATTTAGTGAACTATAAGGAACAGGACATAGGGTAGCAGATTCAGGGTGATGAGGATCAGGAGGACTAGGAAGACCAGAACAAGGGGAACCAAAGGGACTGGACCAGAACCAAAATGACAAGGCTTAAGAGGACCCAATAACTAAGACCAGGACCAGTGGACAGAGTGCCATGTAGACTGTGAGGGGAGGGATCCCAGAGGATTAGCATGACCCAGACCTGGAGGACTAAGGGGCATATTTACAAGGGAAGTGACGCACTGAGGCGTTAGCCTTCCTGGTTTAACGCCTCACTCCGTCACTTCAGAAACGCAGCGCTGCACCATATTTACAAGAATATGGTGCAGCCCTGCGTTTCCCCCTGCGCTAGCACTACACTTAGCAGCCTAGCGCCAATGCAGGCACCCTTGCACCATAGTCAAGGGTGTCTGCATGCAGGGGAAGCTTGTTTATGTGCAGGAAGGTACCCCCTTCCTGCACATAAAATCTTTGAATGCTGTTTTGTAACTTCTATGTGTACTGCTTAATGCAGCACACATAGAAGATGCAAAACAGCATTTTTAAAATGATTGTTTATGTGCAGGAATGGGGACTTTCCTGTACATAAACAATCATTGGCCTTTTGCTGTTTTCATGTGTCCTGCACAATGCAGAATACATGAAAACAGCAAGAATGAGGAGAAATGAAACATTTCTCCTCATTGTGCTAGGGTAAGACCAGGTTTTCCTTGGTCTTAATTCTGGCGCTGCCTCCTATTTACTCCTCCCTTGTAAATAGGGGACAGCGTCAGAATCAATGGGTGTTGTGGTGGAACGCCCACAGCAACACCCACTGCCCTCCCCTTTCACACAAGCATAGCATGAAAGGGGACCTTATTTACAAGGTAGCGTTCAGCCACGTTAAGTGGCTTAACGCTGCCTTGTAAATAAGGCGAACCCCCTATCGCCACAGGAACATCATAAAAAGTGACGTTACCATGGCAATAGGGGCTTGTAAATAGGAGCATAAGGACAAGAAGGGCCAGGTGTAGCAGAAACCAGAAGACCAGTAGGTCCAATGTTGGGAGGATTGGTAGGACCATAACAGAGGGGACCAATGCATGGAGGATCATAAGGACCAATACAAGGAATGGTCATGGCTAGGAAGTGCCAGGAAGGAGCAGCAACAGGAAGGACTAGAACCAGTAGCACTATATCCAAGAAATCAGTAGAAGGGTGACGAGAGCAAAGGGGACCAGGGCCAGGAGGAGTTCCAGACAACCCAGAAAAGGAGGACTTGGACCAGGATGAGGAGGAGAGCCAAGAATAGTAGGCCTAGATGGACCAGTAGAACTTGGAGGGCCAGGAGGAGGAGACTTGTGTGATTATAGGCCTCATGTATTAGAATATCACTCTGCTGTCAACTGCTAAACATCCAGCCTTTTCAGCCCACCTAAAATACTTATGGTAAGTATGGATTGAAAAATCAAAGCATGCAACTGTGGGTTGTGAGTAACAGGAGATGCTGTCTGATGTTGGCACGGTAGTCTGAGAATGTATTGTGAGGTAGAGGGACTGAAATATGGCAAAGAAGTTTAAAGGTTGATGGGTGAAAAGAATTCTAGTCTATGAAGGATAGGGGAAAGGGTTTGAGAAATTCAAAGGGCTGAAGTCACCAAAATTAGTCCTTAGCTAACAGGGGAGGGGGGGCATCAAAGAGTTGTGGCAATCCGCAAAGGAGAGCTCAGGATCAGAAAGAGTCACTGATGAGCAGAGGATGGAGTCAGGTAAGCGGTGGATAGATGGGTTCAGATGGCCTGCTGAGGAACTCTTTGTAAGAAAGGGTTCTGATTGCCAGATGTGTTAGCACTGAGAACCGATGCCAGCTGTGGCAGCTTTAACACCAGGGAGTGGTCTGCAAAGCTCTAAGAGTGAATTGAAGGGTGGTGAAGGTGCATATACAGCAGAAGTATTTGGAAGAGAAGCAAGGAGGCCCTGAGTGACAAACCTGGTAGAGTGGTATGCGAAACTCTATCGAGGTGGTTTAGATAGTGGTGTTTTAGGGCCGAAAAGGGGTTGGAAGGGCTGTAATTATAGACCACAACATGCAAAACTGGCAAGCTGACAGGTGGTCTTTTACAGCTGATAGAATTCAATTAAAATCCAAACTAGCTATTCTCAATACATTAGTGAAGTTGTGAGAGCCATTACAGGGGTTCTGTAATCATTGAAGGGCAATAGATAGGTGCAGTGGTCCGTGAGGGCTAGCAAAGGGGAGAATAGAGCTTTAAGAGTCAGCAAGGTTGGGGCCCTAAGTGACAATGGAGAGTGAAAACTGGCAAAAGTGAGTACTTGAGGGATGGGGTAGTAATGTAAAGGCTGTCAAGGTGCTGGAGGGAAGTCTGAATGCCAAGATAAGTAAAGGGAATCAAGGGCTAGCCAAGTAAATGTGAGGGTCTCATAAGGAGTGTCTAAAAAGATAGTTTCAGAGAGTCAGCTGAGGGGCTCAGAGGGTCATAGGAGGTGGGATTGAAATGTAACGATATGGGAGGTGGTCTGAGCACTAGTGTGGAGGCTCTCAGTGATGACAAAAAGTTGTCTGAAGGTTTGAGGGTCAACTGCAGGCTGTGGTGCCAACAGAGAAATCTGAGAGAGCTCTGATACTGACAAAACTATAACCAGTTTTTGCAAATAGTAGCTTATGGGGTCTTAGGGTTGAGACTGGTAGAACTGAATTGGGTTCTTGCAGAATGGTCTGACAGTCTCTGAGGGTCAGCAGAGAGCTCTAATATCTAATATGGAGGGAAATGGATGGGTCAGTTGAGCTTTTAGAATTTGGCAAATTGCAGGGTCTGGAGGATTCTAAAGGCTAGTGTGAACCAGCAAGGAAATAGAGCCAGCAGCAAGCTGTAGATCCAGCAAGGGCTGTCAGCGTACATGTTTTGTGAATGATTAGTCATGATCAAACCTTTTTTCTGCGTCAAAGGAGAGTGCAGTCTATTTACCTTACTCACATAAAGTTTTACTTCAGTGTGACTCCATGACCCTTGCACTGACATTCATGTGTGTGTGTGTGTGTTGAGAGCATGAATGTGCAGGTGATGTGAAAAACTTACATAAAAGTAAGAATCCATGTGTGGTGAGAGTTGGAGTGATAAGACCAGTGGGAACCCCCTTGTCTAGCTTGGCTGAAGATGAGAGTGCATAAAGGTTGCCCAGACAGTGGATGTGTATTGAATTCATTTCCATGGCTTAAGGGAGGAAGGGTGGAGACCAGTCTATTCTTGGAAATTCAATGGAGTCATTGCTAGAAAGGGACTGCTGATTATTTCTTGCTAAGCACTGCCATTTGGTAGATTGTAGGGGTGGTGGGTTGTTCAGCAGTTTCTGTTGTTCAAGGTGAAGAAGTTTCCAAGTAGGTCCTGCCTTTTGTCTGTCCCTGATTGCTACTTCAGGAATGCTATTGACAGCCTAGTGCAGAGATCACACACTTCATTGTGACCTTTCTTTGGATAATCCTGCTTGGAGCTACCACCATTGCTACATCACCTAAAACAAAGGATGTATCTGAACTATAGCTAGAAAATGACATTTGAAAGAAATCTGCCCAAACTGATTACTGAATTCTTAGACCATGGGTTCAAATCCTCTGTCTGGAAAGTAAGTATAAAAGTGGAATCATAAAATGATCGATCCATAGGATTCAAGAATGGAGGTAAGAAAAAGTCTGTTTTTCACAATATATTATTTGCTACACTACCAATGAATAAAATCTCTCTCTTTTGTGGTTTTCTTCCCACAGGGTGCAGGTTAAGTCTTGTGCCCATGTAGTATATTAATCTTCTGCTAATAGGACCTGTTACTGCAGAGCCTGAGTTGAAGGGTCAGTAGCTAATCTCACTCAGCATGGTTACAGTTTGGGTGTCCTCCAGTCTACAGATTACCACCAAACAGAAAAGCAAAAGTAGGGAGCATTTCCAGGGGACGTGAATGATTGTTCAATTCTCCAGGGGAAAAACAAGGACAGCCAGAGTAACTGACATTGTAAGATAGTATAGCATTTCCAAGCCATGGAGATAACTTTCATCCCATTAATTTAGTTTAATAGTTCTGTTCTGTTCTCAGAAGGGCAATGAAATAATCAATGAAATAAACATACTTCTTTACTTCCTCAACCCCTACCTCATGATGATTATTCAGACAATATTTCAACTCTATCTTTAAGGTCCCCAATAACATTTTTGTTAATATCACAAGTACTACTGCAGTGTAGAGGAGGAAGACTTACGTTATCTTCCATTTATGGGACACAGAAAGTGTTTGAATGAAAAACTGCAATACCTTAGTCATGAGCAGAAGATATAAGAGACACTGAGACTTAACCACAGAGCATCTACATGGCTATACCCTGTAGTCTGGGTACCAGCTGTAAGAAACCAGTGCTACACGATTTGTAAAAAAAATATAAAGTGTCTGACGAGAGGATAATCAATACCCACAAGTCTGGAGCATTAGCTGCATCAATAGGCCTCTGAAGGCAATGCATAGAGACTGGCTTTTAAATATCTAATATTTTGAAATGGTAATAAACAGGAATATATCCTTGATCAACTGTCCATGATGCTTCTTTTTAGGCTTGCATTAGGCTGGAATGACGAGGCCATTGCCAACCACAGAGTCATTTAGTTTAGACTTTATTGACTAGCCAAACATTTCTATGAAGGCATCTGACAAAATATTACCGACATTTGGCTTGGTGCAAAGATTTTTTTTTTAATATACATAGTTTTGATACTTCTGTCTTGCTAATAGAAATAAACCTCTCAATGATGCTGTGTTAGTAACTTGCATAAGAGGCCATATGCAACTAGTTCTATCTGAAAAACATCTGCTGGGACCGATATGGCTAGGGTTATCAGATGGCACCATGTCACTGGGATACAACCTTTCCAGTTCTGGCCTTTGATTTTAGAAATCATTCCTTTTAGAGGTTTTCGTCTGATTTGTTCAATTGAACTAAACTATAATTACAAATTCCAAAGTGCACAAATTTGTTACATGAACACTTAGGGTAGAAAAAGAGATGTTCATAACATGGAGCCTTTTAATAATTCCTATATCTATCCCTTGTGCATTCACATGACATTGTGAGTAAAAGTGCGTACATAGCTCTGAAAGAGTAAACGTCTTCACCTAGGCTTGCAAAGGATCTACTAATCATCATTTGCCAACTCTTTAGATACACCTAAAGGAGGTGTAATATTTGCAGAAGCTCCTTAATGGACATTCTAGTTCCCTGTCTCTTGGCCCTTGGTACAATTGAGTGGTATTCTGTACCATAGCTGCCAAATTAACTTGTAAACATGGAAATATTCTCTGCAATGGCTATTGGGACCTGTAGACTGTGCTTTTCACGTGCAAATTGCATTTTAACCAATTTGCGCACTAACCTGCATATGGAGATGGGTGCTATCTGTGTTCAGTCTTTGCAGTTCTACCATGTGGCAAGTATCTATTGAAAGCAGTGCTAGGCATAATCATTCATAGTGCCAGCCGTTTAGATTGCAGCCAGGCAAACACTGAAGTTTCTTTGCTATTTGCAAAAATTGCAAATATTATAAAGTGTCTACTATTTGACCAGCAGCTGTGTAAAAGGTTTCTTTGCTGTTGGCACAGCTGCAGGCCAAACTACATAATTTCTGATAGTTAGTCAGCATCTGGTGAAATAATGAAGTTGATTTGGGATTTGCACTGCCACCGGCCACATTGTTAATAATGGCTGCTTTTTTGAGAGGGACTGGTTAAATAGTGAAGTTTCTTGGCAGTTTGCATGGCCATTGGACAAATAGTACATACCTGTTATTTAGCCATAGGTTATTTAGCCATAGGTCAGGTAAATAGAAACATTTGTTTGCTATTTGCACAGCTTAATAGCAGCCAGATAAATAATAACGTTACCTTGCTATTTGCATGACTGCCGGCGAAACAGTGCATAATCTCTACTATTTAGCCAGTGGCTCAATATATAGTGAAGTTTCTCTGCTATTTGCAAAGGCGGTTGGCCAAATAACAAATAATCTCTACTGTTTAGCCAGTAGTCAGGAAAATAGCAAAGAAAATTCACTATTTACCCGGCAATCGGCTACTTTACCCCATCGCCCTGACGTAGTAAATCACGCCAGCGAAATTCTAAATCAGGCCTTAAGTATTGAAACCTTTACTTGCACTCTTCAGTTTAATCCTATACAAATTATTTTGCTCCAATCTTTGCCCCACAATGGGGAGGGGGAGTTCTCTTGTCCCAATGTTCAGATACTAGTTCTATTCCTTTCTGCATCACAGACTACAGAAAATGGAAGAAAGAGTTTTGTAAAAAAATATATTAATACATTTGCTATGTGTTAGTGCATCCACAAATATGAAATTAAAATAATGTGGTTCCAATCAACATATATAATCTTGACATACTCCTGATTTACTCTTGTAATTCAGGAGGACGTCAACAGTGCTACAAGAGTAAGCCGTGGCAAAATCGTCGTGAATTTTATGACCATTCTGGTAAGAGATGAGTGCAAACTCATACAGATGTGATTGCTGACCTCCAAGTGATTTCACAAAGAAATCAAGTAGATGCTGAAAGTCATCTGTAGTGACAAATAACTAATTGTGAAACGTGAATTGTGGTGAATGAACCATTGCTGAAATGTTGCAAACTGATATAGTACACCCCTTGGTCTACAGAGACTCTGGCCGAGGAAAAACGTAAATGCAAAGTGTTGTAAAGGAAATGAAGAGCCACCTATGATCATCCTTAAGCTCAGTTACAAGGAACTATAATTATCTGCCAATTCTTCAACACAGATTTTTTTCCCATAGTTAACTTTTTTCTCCACACTTTAAGTTGTAAACAAACCATTCAGCTTTCTCAAAGGTTCTGTGATAACTTGATCTCCTTGTTCATTTGCAAAATCTCCCATATTTATAAAAACTTTGTTGATGAGCAACTGGATCTTTTTGGATCTTTTTGATTTTGCCATGGTAGATGAGTTGAGGGTTGATGCCTCCACATATTTTTTGTCAACCTTCATTCCCATTTCGGCAGCTAATATTAAAGCTACTTGGCAGCTAGTTGTTCGGGCACCCATTGTGATCACTGTCCCTCTAAAATCTTAATGTAGGTGTAGAAAACATTTTCCCTTTTAACACCTCATTGGAAACAAGCATGGCCCCTTCCCTTTGGAAATCTGCTGTAGTAAGGCACTCATTGAAGAAGCCGTCCACCAAACCTTCCATTCTGGCAAACTCTCACCATGTCTCTATGCACTGTACATGAACAATTTATCAAAATGTTGATGGAACCCGGCCATCGAACCAAGTAGAATGGATCAAAAATTAAACTAATGACATATGCAGATGATATTCTAGTGGTTGGTCCTATCCCCCAGCAAACATTACCAGTGGTTAAAGAAACTGCAGCCAAATTGGGTGCCTTGTCTGGGTGCAAGCTTAACGAGGGTAAGAGCTAGAATATATGTGTAGGCATCACACAGCAGCACATCACATATGCTGTCCCCAATGTAACATATTTAAGAATTCAACTCACCTGCTTGGGGTGTGGGAGGAGGATATACACCTAACTTTCAGTTCTACTATTGGGCTGCATTATGTAGAGGACTTATTAAACTAATTTAAGAACAAACTTCCAACGTAATATTCATAGGGGCTATAATTGATGCACTGCCAAACCGACTCCTTTCAATTTTTAGACGCCAAACATCACCATAAGCATGTGAAATAAAGTCTGGGAGACTAGGGTAAAAATTGGCAGGACATAATCAAGTACTTTCTGGTACATCAAATATATTGATATACCTCCCTGAAGGGGCTTTTAGGGGATCAAACTGAGATGTCCCAAGCTTCGCCTGGGTTCATATTCAGTTTCCACATCATTTAATCTCTGATGGAGTGCTTGAAACATTCCAGGGAATTAGTCAGAAGTGCAATATAACATCTAAGGAATTTTTCAGATACCTAGTGATCAGGCCTGCATTGAGCAATAAAAAACTAGGGGGCATATTAGCAAGGGCACTATCGCCGCTTTAGCGGCACTTTTTGCAGCTAAAGCGGCGATATTTATATCGCCCTATCAGCAAACTGTCTCTAACAACAGTTAGCGACAGTTTGCGGGCATTAGCGCCCGTTTTTTTACCGCTTTGCATGTCAGCGATATTTATCGCTAATGACATGCAAAGTGGGCGTTCCTGACGAACAAACCTGGGAAACACTCGCTAACAGGCCTATCGCCTATTAGCAAGGTGGCCATGGCCCCAGTTAGCGACGTGAAAAGTCGCGCTAACCGGGGTCATCGCCATTTATTTAACACCTGCAATTAGCAGGTGTTAGCCATACCTAACATGGGGGGTGGATTATGCTGATACGACCACAGGGTCGTATCAGCAAGGTGTTCTCCCTTCTCCATGCAATATCGCTGGTTTTTCAGCGATGTTGGCCCATTTCCCCCGCTATCGCTGGAATATTCATCGCCATAGCGCTAATCGTTGCTAATACAGCGTTAGCGTGGCGATATATTCCAGCGATAGCCGGCGATAAAAAAAATCACGCTAAGCAGGGTTAGCGATGATTATCGCCTCTTCTTGCTAATATGCCCCTAGATCTGGTACCTGACTGTCTCCCCAATATATGTACTACTCTGATGAACTAAGCTCCACAAAGACAGTCTGGCTTCTATCACATATTTATGGAACAAGCACAGGATCTATTGCCGCCATGGGCAAAGAAATGGTTGCAATGGTTATCCACAGAGATTAGTCAAGAAGCTTCTATCAAAATGAGTCTGAAGGCCTCAACTATAGCTATAAATCACCTGCAACATTACACCCGCTAAGTTGAGTAAGTTATATACTGTAAACGATACACTGCCATAGGTGCAAAAGACAAACAGCTGAGAGGATCTATATGTTTGTGGCATGTTTGATAATTATACCCTATTGAGGAGATGCTAAAATTTCAAAGTCTACCTGTATTAATGTCAAATATGATTCCAGATGAATTTTTTCTTTAGCTATTTTGATTGCACATTAGACATTGCACGATTTTGGAAGAGTAATATAGAGCTAGAGGTCTGTCTACGATTTCAGAAAGCCTCAGACATTTATAATTTTAACTTTGAAAAGCAACCCAATACAAGTAACTCTTCCAAAAGTTTTAAACATGTATGGGGTAATATACATGTATATAATGTTTTGATTTAAGGATGAGGGGAGAGGATGTAGCCTTACGGCTAGAGCGGTCGACCTCGAAGCTGGGGAACCGGGTTCAAGACTCGGCAACAACGCTCCACATCCTGTGATTCTGGGCAAATCACTTAATCTCCCCGTGCCTAACAAAAATGAATGTGTCCTTGTGTAACGAAACTGGTGCTCATGTAAAGCGCTCTGATACCTGATGTCTCGAGTCTAGTTCGCACTATATAAAACTAAAAGAAAATATATATATATCAGTGAGCCCCATGAGGGAATATGAATTTGTTTGTTTTTACAAGTTTTTTGGCATATATACAGAGTTCCACAGGGCTCCTCCCTAAGCCCCACTCTTTTTAATGCCTACTTTACAACTTTGGCCCAAATCAGAGAGTCCTGTGGCTTCTAAATACTTTCTTGCAGTGTAGAAACACAGCTTATAGTGCCTGTATCAGGGCCAACTGCACAAACCTAAGAGCGTTTCAGAGATTGCCTTTCCTCAGTTACAAAATTGATGTACAAAAGCTGCCTTCAGTTCAATTCACCAAAAACTGAAATATTTGTTTTTGGCTTACTTGACTGTATTTGGCCCTAATTGAGATGGTTTTCCGACGTGGGTCAGACACCTGTCCCTACATCCAAAGCTAACAATTTGGGAATTGTAGTTAACTTTTGCCATACGTGCAATAACTAAACCACAGTTTTTTTCTCCTCCTGCTTTGCCATCGTGAAGTCACTCAAAAAAATCTTTGACTTTTTATCAGTCACCAGTCAGAAAGCTATTATACATGCAGTGGCTACTTCTAGACTGGACTATGGTAATTCACTTTATATGGGTTTACCCAAATATGCCATTCAGTGTTCAGAATGCTGTGTCTGGTCTTGTATTACATTTTCTGAAACATCTTTCAGTTCCAAACCATCTTTGCGGCTTGCACTGGCTCTCTTTTCATAAGAGGATGTTATTTAAGCCTTTGGTCATCCCCCATCAGTCAGGGATAAAGACATGTATGCCTATCATCAAAGATTGGTACAGGTACACAGCCCTCGTAGAACCTTAAAATCTTCAGATCCATGCTACTTGCTTATCCTAGCATATGACGTGCAAGAATGGACAGTGGCTCTTTCTCATTTCTGGCTTACAACCACTGGAAACTTCGTCCAGCGAATCTGTGTTTGACACAATCTGGCCTCAGTGTTTTAAAAAAATGTAAAACTTGACTCTTTAAGCATGACTTGTCTCTCATCATTTTCAGTTGCAATAGCTCCAGCACCTTTTGGGGTCGCTATTTACATTCTGAAAATGATCTCATCTATTCATTCATCATCTCTGGTAAACCACAGTTGTATAAATTGTAACCAACAATAAAATGGCAGAACATGCTGAGCCTGAAGAAATACAACTGGGCTATCCTGGTGTAGGTTTAAACCTATAATAACTGATATTACATCACCCAAAGGGAAAGAGCCCTCATCAGTGTAAACATATAAACACATGCACAAACACAAATTAAAATGCCATTCAAAGAAAGCAAAGGAGAGATGTCATTTTTATTTCTTTCTGAAGACAAACATTCAATCTAACTTTGTTATGCAAAGTAGCAGCAAGAAAGACTGATTTAAGATTATTCTGCTTGAGTTTTGTTGTTTAGAAATCTCACTAAATTATTGTTTCTTATTCCTTTTGTTTCCTCCAGTTTTGTGAACTTGAATTAAACGTGCAGTGTTTAGAAGCATGTTTAAGGTCTGATGTAATTATTTTATACACTGTAGATAATCTGAGACTATTAACATCATATCTGACCTTTTGGCAGTGAATAAATATTTCGATGATTGGCAAAATGGCTGGCACAAAAGAATCTTGCCAACATGTACTATCACATTTACCCACAGACACAGAATGGGTATGGCCCTTTGACACGTCAGCCCCCTTTTCTAAAAAGTCAGTAATCATAGAGGGTCACCTGCCGCACAGATCAGGCTTTAAATATTTAATGCAAGGTGTAGTGACAGGTATCTGTGAAAGGAGTTCTGTCTTCATGCACATAGGATAGTGGTGAAAACATGACACAAGACTTTCCACATACCAACAAAATTCATAGCTGCAAGGTGTCCCAATGTTGTGTAATACTTTCAGCTAATCCTTCCTTTCTATCCGACTGCACTTTACTGCTGCTGTTTTTGAGCCCATAGTTAAAATGTTAGCACCAACATTTCCAGCCCGGGAATACAATGTGATATCTGTCAAAAGGTCAGGACAAACTTAAAGTGAGACATTTGTCATTGGGCACTTGGCAGTTATGAATGTCCACACATCAGGGGCAGCATCCTAATGTAGTGAGGCAAAGGGTGCAGAAAGGCAGTGGTCAGTTTGCTTGAAGAATAATGTTTCAGGTGCCTTGGACTGAAGGGCTACAAATTAATCAAATTAATCTACTGTAATTCAAAGTTTAATAGTTTCACAAGGTACTTGTGGCAAGGTTGACCAACACTTCAATGTCATAATGTTCAGTGCTTTTTAAAACATTTGAATATAGCACTCTTACTTTTTAAATCCATTAATCATTCTGCAAACCAAGCACAGCCCTTCCAGAGTGAGTGTGAGAGCTAATGAGATGTGAGGACACATTGCCAATGGGAAGACACCACATATCAATCAATCAATCAATCAATCAATCAGGGGTTTGTTAAAGCGCGACTACTCACCCGTAAGGGTCTCAAGGCGCTAGGGGGGGGTGCAGGTTCCATCCATCAAGGAGGGGTCTGTCGAAGAGCCAGGTTTTGAGGTTTCTTGCGAAGATGGGGAGCGATGTTGTCTGTCTGAGGTGGAGCGGAAGGGCGTTCCATGCTTTGGCCGCGAGGAAGGAGAAGGAGCGGCCTCCCGATCTGGTCTTTCTGGTGCGGGGGACCACGGCGTAGGAGAGCTGGGCTGATCGTAGGGTCCTTTGGGGTGCGTGGAATTTGAGTCGGCTGTTCAGGTATGCTGGTCCGGTGCCGTGGAGGGCCTTGTGTGCGTGGGTGAGCATCTTGAAGGTGATTCTCGCCTCGACAGGGAGCCAGTGGAGTGTGCGCAGGTGCTGGGAGATGTGGCAGTGTTTTGGCAGGTTGAGGACCAGTCTTGCGGCGGCGTTCTGGATGTTCTGTAGCTTGCGGGTGAGGTTTTTGTTTATTCCGGCGTAGAGTGCGTTGCCGTAGTCGAGTCTGCTGGTGACCAGGGCGTGAGTGACGGTCTTTCGGTGTTCGAGGGGGATCCATTTGAAGGTCTTACGAAGGAGGCGGAGTCTGTGGAAGCAGGAAGACGAGACAGAGTTGATCTGGCGGTCCATTTTGAGCTCGGAGTCCAGGATGATTCCCAGGTTGCGTGCGTGGTCCGTGGGGGTTGGCGGGTTTCCGAGGGTGGGGGGCCACCAGGTGTCGCTCCAGGCATCGGGGTTTGGGCCCATGATGAGTACTTCTGTTTTGTTGGTCTTTAGTTGTAGGCAGCTGTTTTTCATCCATTTGGCGACGGCTTCCATGCCTTCTCGAAAGTTGCGTCTGGCGGTGTTGGGCTCGTTGGATAGGGAGAGGATGAGCTGCATTACTTCTCCTTTAACTTAAATATGTGTTATCCAAAAGTTACTTTGGCAGATGAATAAACACTGATAAGCACTGATTTCTAAAGGTTTAGAAAACACACAGAAAACACCACTCAAATCCACAAAAAATAAACACTGAAACCATGACAGCCTAAATACAACCTCCCTTTTGAAGAATATGGCTTGAAAAATTCTTATATTATTTCTTGTGTGCACAGCAGGTCTTTATTGCAATTAGCCATGCTACAAATTAGGGAACATATTCATTGGAATTAGAATTGCAAACAGCTAGTCTCATTGATTGGCAAACTGATTTCTTTTTTCTTTTAAAGAATAAATGTTGTTTTTTTTGTGAAAGATTTTCAAGTAGTACATTATAGATCATGGAAAAAATAAATAATAAACATTTAACATGACACTTGTAGAATGACATAATTACATATCATAGTTTTGGAATTAATTGATCAAAACAAAGCTTTTACTAAACACAGTGTTTGGTATAGGGATATATTTATCATAATATATTTTTAAAGGCAATTAGTGATTTCCAAACGTTTTCAAGTGAAATTGGCTTCTATCTTGTTGTATAATCGCTAAATCCATACCACATCGATCTATATATTGGAGCCACTAGTTTCTTATAGTGGGTGGATTTTTTAAGCCATAACTTAGCAATTTGCAATTTGGACAGTATTGTTGCTACAAATATAATGCCCTCTATCCTTCTTGGAATGAATTCTGCGTACCCTAGGATAATCCATTTTGGATTAGGGGGAATTGCGATACCATGCAGCTCCCAGAAGACCTGCTGTCGGTATACTTGCATGCAAGAGCAATTTTTAAAGGTATGAGCAGTGTCAACTTTATCAGCCTGGCAGCAAAAATATTGTGAATTTGCATGACAGCCCCACAGGTGCAGACCTTCCGGGGTAAAATATATATCTTGTATGAATTTGTAGTGGTGGATTTTAAGGCGAGATATGTTTAAAAACTGATGGTTATTGTTGGATCTGACATCCATGGCATGGTTTTCCACTAACTTTATGCCTTCCAGCCTACTGTTTTGCTGACTTTGTTTTTGCTGGCTTTAGGACTCTGCACACTTTATTGAGCACAGGTTAATTTGGGGTTTGCTTGGGACTTCACCTTTACAAGGATTGTGGTTCCTGCTTGAGTAGAGTTTCACCACCCTCAACCAGTAACCCAATTCCTTACAGCTATAAACAATAGTCTGCTCTATCTTTTTATAGTTAATCCATTCCATGATTCTTTCTGACCAGCGATTAGCCAAATGCTGCATATTATAAGGCCCTGCATCCTGTTGCAGTAAGTACATCCAACCAATAAGTAGTCCTGGGCAAAATGTTAATTATGCCAGAGTAATCGAAGTAATTTCGGTAATTTTGCATTACTCTTTTGCTGTGAAATTACCAAAAAGTATGCAATTACACTTGTTTTGCATAATTTTGAGTAAGTTAGAACAAAACGTCTACCACAGGAGCACAGGACCAGCAAACTTAGTGGGTGCGTGCAGCTGCTGCTGCTCATTTTCTGTTACATTTAGCACAATTTCTTTGTGCGTGCAAAATGCATCCTCAGGTCTATTTTGGATGCAAGGGTGCATTGTGCACTAAGAAAATAGTACTATATGCTAGGTTTCACCCATAGTATAATTCTGCGTAATCTTGTGTAAATTTGCTGTAATTTCACGTCATTATGCTACAGCACATTAAGCAAGTTATGCCCACCCCTGCCAATAATACCTTTGTGACTAGGAGAGGGTAAGTATTCAATGTATTTAATTGGTTTCAGGTCTATTGATTGGCCATTGATACAATCATGAAGCTGTAGGTATACATAGAATCCAGTATGAGGGATAAAGTAAATTGAGGACAATGTAGCGAATGAGGGAAAGATGTGTTTGACCAACAATCAGGAGTTTGTACGGGAAACAACCATTACAACGCAGATGTTACAACGCATTACCATTACAGCGCGGTTGTTACAACGCAACTACCATTACATTGCAATGCCATTACAACGCATGGCATTACAATGCATATGCTTTTACCATGCATGCCTTTACAACAAATTTAGTTGTAAAGGCATGAATGGTAAAGGCATATGTGTTTTACATGTAAGTATAAGGTAAGTATGGTGTTTAGGGTGGGTTTGGGTTTTGGGGTGTAGGGGTATAGATTTTGGGGTGCCAAGGTTAATTTTAGGGTTCAGGGTGGATTTTGGTTTTGGGGTAGCAAGGGTAATTTTAGGGTTTAGGGTGGGTTTGGGTTTTGGGGTGCTAAGAGTAATTTTAGGGTTCAGGGTGGGTATGGGTTTTGGGGTGCTGGGGGTAATTTTAGGGTTCATGGTGGGTATGGGTTTTGGGGTGCCAAGGGTAATTTTAGGGTTCATGGTGGGTATGGGATTTGGGGTACCCGGGGTAATTTTAGGGTTCAGGGTGGGTTAGGGTTTTGGGGTGCCTGGGGTAATGTTGGGGTTCAGGGTGGGTTTGGGTTTTGCCAAATGAATTGATACCATCTACTTTGCGATAAAAGGAATTAGCAATTAGAGGTGGAAGAGCTCTCGAAAAGAACCTGAAGAATTTAGGCATAAATAAATATTTTTATAACATTTTATCTTCTGGTATCTCAGTAGACCATCAATTCCATTTTCATTAAACTTGATAAGGTGCCAAAGAGTTTCATAATTAAATTGAAAAACCTCTTGAATATAAGTGGATATTTGTACCCCGGGATATGTTGCTGAACTAAAGTAACACCTGTCCTGAGGAGGTACTTTCCTATTAAAAACAATTTGAGTCTTACTCATATTCAACAAATACCCAGAGACTGATCCAAATCTCTTTGCCTCTTGCTCTATTGCTGTAACAGGATGAGATGTGAATATTATGACATCCTCGGCATATGCTGTGATTTTACAAGTGGTGCGATTAAAAGAATTAGGAATTATATGCTGTAGCTGCTTTAGGTTTTTTAAGATAGGGTTCATTATCTAAAATAAATAGTTGTGGGGGTGACATTGGACATCGCTGTCGGGTCCCTCTCTTAATGTAAATTTTCTCTGACATAGTACCCATACAGCTGACCCAAGTGATAAAATCTTTATATGAGACTTGAATTATGTTGTACACCTTAGCACCAAATCAGATACTACTCAAAAGACACCACAGAAATGACCAGGAGACCCTGTTAAAAACATTTTCGGCATCCAGTAGGATCATCCCAGCTGGAGCCCCGTTCACAGATGCAAGGTCAAAAATAGAAACCGCTAAGTTTGTATGAAATGTAATATCTCATCTTGGAATTAAGACATGTTGCATGGGATTGACCCAATCTTTGATCCAGAGGAAGTTGTGTTTGCAATGATTTTTGTATATATTTTTGAGTTAGTGTTAATGAGAGATATAGGCCGATATGAACCACATTTCAGTGGATCTTTATTCTGTTTTAGAATAATTGCGATGTGAGTCTCTCTTCATGAAGGAGGTATTTGATAGTCCTTCTCAATAAAGTTGAAGAGATGTATAAATAGGTAAGAAAGAATATCAAAGAAGGATTTGTAAAACTCTAACAGGATAGAATCTGGTCCTCTTGGTTTGTCCAACAGTAGTCCTTTATTGCCTAGAATGTCTCATTCTTGGTAATAACAGTTCCTAAAGTGGAAAATTGTAAAGATGTTAATGACTGCACTCTATATTCAATAATGTATTTAAAGATATTGGACTCTATAGGTGTCTGCTCTTACTCATATATCTGTTTGTAGTAATCATGAGATATCAAGATTATTTTAGTTTTTTCATGGACTACAATTCCCTGAGCGCCTCAAACTCCATTAATGTACTACTTACTCTGTATCTCCTTAAGGTTTAGAGCAAGAATTTTAGCCATGTTCCCGTTATTGTCGAAATAGGTGATTGTTCTGACATCGACATGATGCCCTGTCCCAAAATTGTTCATTGATCAGTATTTTGGTTGTGTGCAGCTGGTTTAGTATTTGCTGTTAAATTAAGGGATCCTTTTTTAAGCTAAGGGCTTGGTCATATTCCAGTCTTTGCAGTCTGTTTCTCAATTTCTGAGTGCACTCTAGCATATTAATTTTTATCTCTCGTAACAGTGTAAGTTAAAATAGAAACTCTGACATCAACTTTCATACAGTCCAACACCATGCTGGGTGAGACAGTACGGATGTTGTTGAAGCATTCTTCTAAGACGTAGGACATATACGTACAGTATTTTGGATCAATAAGAAGGCTCAGATCAAATGTCCAATATTAATAGTTAAGAGAGGAGAGGCTTTTTTAATACTAAATGTAAGTGGGTTGTGGACAGAAACTATGTGTGGATGAAGTTCACCAAATATATATAGAGTAAGACTTTGTGATACTAGGAATACATCAGTCCAGGAACAGGATTTAGGGGATGCTGAGTATTGCTCATATTGCCTTGCTCATAAGAATGAAGCAAGCACCAGGTATCTGACAGGCTGAGAGAGTCCAACATTTGGAGGAGGGCAACGTATTATTGGACAAGTGTGGGATTAATAGAGTAGATACTGGGATCTAACTAAGATTAATATCATCACAAATCTATATGGGGGAATCCCAACCCCTAAAACTCTAATAATAGTTGTCCGAAAAGAGTGGGGTCATCATAATTAGATGCATATACTCCACATATTGTAAGTGATATTGTATCTTTGAAAACACGACCAATGAACCAGCTTCCAGTTGAATCACATTTTGATTTTATGATTCTCCTTGTATTGTTTTTAGCAAGAGGTGTAACTCCCCACCTCCTGTTTAGTGTTTTTAAATATCTTGTAGCCCAACTGAGCCAGTTTTGACGATTCTTGACATATGTGGGTCTCCTGTAAAATGATTATCTCGAGGACAAAGTGACCCAGTTGCTTTTTGACTATTCGGATTCTGTGATTTGAATGAAGACCATTAATGTTCCAGGTAGTCATCCTTACCTCTTGTGCCCCTTGTCTATCGATTATAGTCTGCATCAGGCAGCTTATCTACATATCAATTGCCCGAGTATGATGTTTGAACATCTTTACATTTTTTAGTTGTTTTGATGCTGTTCCTTGATCCACCATGAGCTCTATCCCACCCTCTGGATTTCACCACCCTCATTCTCCCTCCACCCATATGAGTGGTGTAACGTCTCTAAGGCCCGACTCCATCTTGAGCAGGCAGAATCTGTCTTTATCTTTCCAAGAACCTGTGAAAGTGTCAAGTCATTCAGACAATGACATTGATAAAACACTTGATGTGGAGACAATAACTTCAATAAAATTCCTGATGCAACCTCAGTCTGGAACAAGTGCTTTGCTATCTATATCTCAAGGTCAGAGAATAATTACAACATAAATAGTGCAGTCCGAATTGACATTTCTTTACCTTATTTGTTCATAAGAATGAGTTTAAAACTAGCATTTTGATGCATTCAGGTTATGTCAAACATTCCTAAAGTAATGTCAGAAATTCCAATCTCAGATAAGGCATAGTATAAAAGACCTGCAAATCAACCACTTGTCAGGAGAGGTCCTTCGCCCCAGATTATCGCGCAAGATACCGTCAGACGATCTTGACAGAGCCTATCAGACTGCTGTGATGCCACAGCACCTCATTCTGCGCTGAAAGCTGATACCTAGTCAAGTCCAGGAGGAGAGAAGCTGATGCCAATGTTTGTATTCCTTGCGATGGAACACTTTCCCTTGACTACTGATAACTGCAGAGTTTTGCTGTAAACAGGTACGCAGGGTAGTTTAATAATATTTTGTTCGGTTATTTTAGAAGTGCTAAGCAACAGAATGAGACTGTTGAAATAAACACTTTTAAGCATAAAGTGTCTTATTATTAGTGCAGTTCTTGTGTGTGATATTGTGAAGAACGAAATTGGGCTTTCATATTGCCACTGCTTCCTTGGATCCCTGTTTAGGGACTGTTAGTAACCTAGAAAGCACAGACACAACATCAACTATGTATTGAGTGGGGTTGTGTGGAGCTGCAACAATCTGCTTCTTCACATTCAATTGCTGGTGCATTGAACTAAGTTCACTTGAAACACCCTTTAGTGTGAAGATAAACCTGTAGAACTAATCCAGAGTCTTAGTTTATGCAACACGAAGACATGAATATGCCTTCCACCTGAAACCACTATTCGTCCCTGCCAAGACTGAGACATCCTCCCCAAACTTTGCCATACAAGTAAAGCAAATTTGGGACTCTAGAGTAGCCACTGGAGAGGAAGATGTATCAAAGAGAAATAGAAAAGTAATATTTGGATGTGTAATGGCTTAGAGCTAAAGTGTTAAGCGAATAGGAGCAAATGAAGAGTTTATAAGTTAAACAGAGTATTGTTCAGCTATTTAGTCTACAGTTAATCATGGTCTGAGAACCGGCTCCTGGATCAAGCCTTCAGTAGTGTCTCCGCTTGTTCAGTTGAAGTGCATATATGTGTGCGGGTTCTTGCAGATAGACCTGCCTCTCCTAGGGACTGAAGTTTTGGAATCATGTTGTTTGAACTGCCAGCAACAGTTGATAGCAAAACTCTGACCTGAAAATAAAGTGGGTGCCCTCTTTAACTGGGGTTTTAGGTCTCTGTGATGCGCCTTCTTGCGATTATCCTGGGGTTTCTGGAAAGGAAAGCAAGGTGAATGTTGGACCTGACAATCCATATCATAGCCTTGGCATTCTGAGAAGGCCCTCTGGACTAGACAAATGATGAACCCTCTGGGATCATCCCCCTCAGCACCTTCTTCAGTGTCCAGCACTCTTAGATTGTTGTGCCTCATTCTATTTTCCGTATCCTCAACTTTGTGAGGGCATGTGTCTGCTTTTGCTAATAGTCCACTTGCACTCAGATGGCTGTTGTGTCGATTTCAACCATGGTGATCTCTTCTTTGATCCTGGACAGACGTTCACCAAATGAGGATATTTGTTTTGATATTCTGCAAACTGAAGCTTGAGTTTTTAGATTCAATATCCATAGTCTAGCTGCATCCTTCTTGTATTCTTCTCAATGTGAAGAGAGGAGCTTATAAATTGCATGCAGAGTTGATTCTTTGACTGGCAGCTGAATTAGAGGTTGATTGAGAGAAATCAAGGTTATCTTATTTTGTGGAGAAGATATTATTGATATGGGTTGAGATGAACATTATCTTGGAGTGGGAGTGAGAAGATGGAAATCAATGTTGCTTTTTAAGTTCCAATTTTTTTTTAAACATTATTTAAAAACAATTACTTAGTTGTACAGAAACAATACGTGGAGAAATAATTGACCCTTTAATGTAACTAGCTAATTTGTTTGTGACATTTTCCAGTGGTGGATGTTTTGAGAAAAAGGGTAGTGATGTACAGCTTGCCATAGTGTTAATTTTGAGCCAAAATGCTCTTCTTCTGCTTTTGAGGAATTTAAGTTTGCCCAGGCCTACATCTGAGTGTGAATGCTGAATCATTGCATGAAAGAAACAAATAATGTATGTGGGGTGTTAAAATTGCTATTGTTGCCCTCTCAAGGGATACGTTTTTGCCCGTAAATAAAAACAAGCTGTTGCAAATGCAACGCCTCTGGCCTGCATTCTGAATGCATGCTTGTACCTCATACAGCAGGCCACATGAAGGCACCATTACTGCATGTATGTTCAAATGTAGGAACTACTTTATGCCACAAGAAAGCTATAACTTTAAGTCAATGATAGAGTGTGTAACCATGTGACCACAAGTTATATGCCATCGCTGTGTGTGATAATAGATGGCATTAGATGGCAAATAACATTTGAGGGCACCCTAAAGTCAAGATAGTTTAGTTGTGGCAGAAATGGGATTAATGTCTAGAACTAATAACACAAAAAAAACTAACCAGAGATTTAGTTATAACATTGTGACTTGTGACAAGTTTGGTTACATAATTCTCAAGAAATAGTTTTGTCAAAGCCCCTTAGTCATTTGTATTCATAGTTTTAAAATCATATGGTTCCCATTATTTCAAATGAATCCATTAATTTCAAATATATAAAAAATATTTTAGGGGCAGTTGCTCTGTAGACAACCACAGTAAATCATAGTCAATTAATTTCCACTTAGGTGTAAAACCCAAGTACTCCTTCTGTGAGCATACACGCATGTATATACATTTTCTGAAATTACTCTTGGTTGAAAAAGTATTCCAAAAACAGTGGGAAATGTATTTTCCTTATACCTTATAGTGATTCTAACCAGTGAGCACAAGGTTAAATGATCAACACATCTTTCGGTGCTGACAGCGTTGGTTTTATCACCTTCTTCAGGACAATGTTAAAATCAGACCGAAAATCTATAAAGGGGTTTCAAATGTAGTTCATAAGGTCTATAGAGACCATTTTTTCCTTATGTCATTAAATGCAAAACAGTTAATCTATTTTAAATTTTAATGAATCTTAAACATTGCTTTGAAAACAAGATACAACTTGTAGTAACTGTATCATATTTAGACTCATCCAAGGAGGACCATGAGTACACCACTCAAGCAACACATAAAAACCATCAAGTCCCAAGAATATAGATAAATCTAACACAGTTGAGAACTTGAACCCAAAGTAGGCAAAGATTCAGAAAACCCAATTGTTAAGTAGATACTGAGCACTTACTATGACGACCAGAGCCCATACCAACATTATGGATCCTTGAAGATAATATTATTTTAAATCCATCAAAGGCATTAACAGATACAAGCCCCTCTGTAGCCCAAACAGTATACGAAACAAGACATACCATTATTGTCCAAAACAAAATGGACAAATCACGCATAGCAGTAGATGTCCCATTTTGGTTGTGCCTAAGTATTTATATTCCTTGCATCTCAACATGATTTTAGAGAAGTAGTAATTTTTCAGCCTAAAACCAGATTATCATGCAAACATCAAATACCAGCCACCCATATGATTAGAAAATATTTTCATAATTGTCTGTCAAAACATGCCTAAAGAGAACGGAGAGTGTAAAAATCTGACATGTATAAAATCAAGCATGTGTCCTGTGGATTCTCTCTGCCGAGCAGACTTTACTTATAAGGTACCTTGTAGAAGGGACGCTAAAATTCACTGTCAAGATTCATCAAAAAGTTTGAAATGCACTTCAGGATCAATAAATCAAAGACATAAATAAAAACAGTAAACAAATGCTGTTTTATTCAAAAAGTACACATAAAACAGGAAAGTATTTTTACAATTATCTGATTGACATGGCTAAAGATGCAGGAATAGACAAAACGTATCTTCATGACTCTCAACATGATACCTAGCACCCTCAGATTTAGCCACCTCTAACATAAGGCCCAGGTTACATACACCCTACATCCAACTTCCTAGATCGTCCTAGTGTCCAACACATTCAACTGCCCTAAACTATCCAAAAGTGTCAAGGTGGGGGAATTTAATATCAGCATACTCTTTAGTGCTTTAGGGCCAGATGTACGACCATTGAAAATTGCGACTCGCAAATTGCGCCAAATTGTGAGTTGCAATTTGCGAGTCACAATTTCCAATGTACAACATTGTCTGAGACACTGTTCGCGATTCCCAATGGGGTCGCAAATTGCATGCCTCATGCATATTAATGAGGCTGTCGCAATGTGCGACCCCATTGCGAATGGATGGCACTCCTAGGGATGGTGGCCTGCTGGGGTCAGCAGACCTCCATGTCTGGGACTCCTTTCAAATAAAGCAGTTTTTTAAAAAAAATGCAGCCCGTTTTCCTTAAAGGACAATGGGATGCATTTAAAAAAAAGAAATGAAACGTTTTTGTTTCATTTTTTGAAGAGGGTGGTAAACAGTGAGTGTTTTGCGACCACAATTGAAGTCGCAAAACATTCTTACATAGGGTTCAGACTCTCTATTAGGAAGGGATGCCATTGGAACGCCCCTTCCTAATAGCGAGTCGCTAACCCTATTTTGCAAGTCGCTATTTAATTAGCGACTCGCAAAATCGGATTTGTACATGGGCCACAGGTTTTTTGCATGCGCAAAAGGGTCTAAAACCCATTTGCGCACGCAAAAAATCGTCGTACATCTGGCCCTCAGTTACTTAAGAAGAGTCTCCTCTTCAGGTTTTATTTTTCTCAATCGTTATAGTGCATTATTAAACTTGGGGTATAAACGAATACAAAGTAATAGTCATGCATATACTCCATACCTCATTTATTGTGGAAACCTCTCTGGTCATCCAGACCATATAGCAAAATGTATCACTGAATCTCTGACTTAGTAGGGTTTTTTTGTTGTTTATACTAGGTGTATGAAATTAGTACTCTGCAAAAGACAACTAATGCTGTTTGTAGCCAGAAGCCATGAAAGGGTTGTTTAGTCAATAGCCGTGTTTACGAAAAGTCGTATTACATATGCATGTATGAGCCAAAAAAGTTTTATTATTAATAAAAGAATTATACCCCATTATGAATACTTCCCTCATTGGAATTGTTGGACCTCTTAATTCTGCTTCAATCAACGTAATGACTCATCACTTACTTCTTCCAGCAGGTGCAGTGGTGCCACATCAGAAACAGTGCTGATTGTGATATAGGCCCAATAAACCTTCTCAATCGTACACTCGCCCACATACCCACTCATTTCTTCAACAGACCACACAATGTATGTTCTATGTAGACACATTTGGTCACAGAACCTTCTACCTGTCCATGCACCATGTTACTTTAGTACAGCAGAAAAAGCTTTAGTGATGTCACGTCAACAGTGTCAATGCTCCAATAGCTGGGCTTCCCATATATGATCTTCCTCCTCTCAAGGCTATTTTTCAAGTCATGTAATGGTTGGACTTATCAGAGGTGCAAAGAAGGAATCCCATACTGTTCCTGTAGCGTTCTCCCCAGCCCAGGAGCATGTAAATGAAATACGCCGCACACAGAGCTCTGCAACATATTTTTTATTCTTCAACATAAACCACACACTGCACGCATTGCGTCATAACTTTGATAACAACATCTTAACACCTCCCAGCAGATTACGTAATTCCTGTTTAGAGTCCGCCCAGAACCACAAGGGTCCTAGCACGCATAATATCAAGACACTACATCTCCCCCTTTGTTACATAAAAAGTGCAGACAGCATTAGCATCATAGTTCCTCAATTAATCATTGAGGCGATAGCACTGGTCTGTTAAATCAGGTGGTATAAGGTAGTTGAGGTGCAACTTGATTAGGCACCGATGACATGGGCTCAGATGCTTGATCTGGACATTTAGGCAGGGTCACTTCACTTGTGATATTAGGAGCTGATGAACATTGTGGTGGGTGTTTAAAGTGTGATGAGTCCCGGGTGACGGACTTTCCGAGATGATGCGCTGTCACCATGTGTCTTTTGAACGTTACCCTCAAAGAGTTGGCATCAAACGGAGTGCCCGCTTTCCACTTCAGTTTCTGTTTGACCAGCACCCAATCCCCTTTGTTGAAGAATGTTTCCTGGGCGCGTTGGCGCTGATGGGCATATGTTTTCATTTTGCACTTTTGAGAAGTGTCTGTGACACAAACCTCATCTGATTTCATCGATCGGTCCGATGTCCAATTATGGTAGTTTGGTTCTGATGGCTCTCCCAAATAGCAAGGTGGCAGGACTCTCACCAGTCATAGAGTGAGGAGTTGATTGATAAACACGAAGGGCTTGACACATAGCTTGGTTTAGATTGATTCCTTCACTCGATGCTCGCTGAATTATCCTCTTGTGGGTGCTTATGAATCATTCAACAACACTATTGGCTTGGGGCCAGAGAGGTGCACTTTTTTGATGTTTGACATTGAGTTGAACAATAAACTCTTTGAATTCTTTGCTATTGAAAGGTGGGTCAGTTTCAGATTTGAGAATAGTGGGGATGAGCAAGACCACTGACTTATTGTCAGTGAAACTGCTCACCCACCTTCGCAGCTCCACCATCAAGTGAGGCCCTCCTGAGCCCCTGCACGCTCGAGTGTTGGTGTTCGAGGCCCTCCTCCACCCGCAGGCTATGCCTGCGCCTCATCCCTGGTGGTCCAGTGGACCTCTCACTCTTTCTCTCGCTCCGTTTTTCTGCTTGCTTTTTCCTTTCACCTCTTTCCTTTCACCTTCGTTTTTCACCCTTTTACTCTCACTCTCTTTCTATCACTTTCCATCCTCCTTTTCACTTTTACTCTGTTTTAACTCTACTCTTTATTCTGTGCACCTCTCTCCTGTTTTTTTCCCGCCGGTGCTGCCCCCGCGGCCCCTCCCCCCAGCGCAACCAGCCCAAGCCAGTTTCCCCTTCCCGCTCCCGCCTCCCAGCTGTCCAGCCCTCCCCGACCCCTACTTAATGGTGGCCGCTGCGGGGACAGGCGAGCAAGACCACTGACTTATTGTCAGTGAAACTGCTCTCCCACCCTCGCAGCTCCACCATCAAGTGAGACCCTCCTGAGCCCCTGCACTCTCGAGTGTTGGTGTTCGAGGCCCTCCTCCAACCACAGGTTATACCTGCGCCTTATCCCTGGTGGTCCAGTGGACCTCTGACTCTTTCTCTCGCTTCGTTTTTCTGCTTGCTTTTTCCTTTTACCTCTTTCCTTTCACCTTTGTTTTTCACCCTTTTACTGTCACTCTCTTTCTATCACTTTCCATCCTCCTTTTCACTTTTACTCTGTTTTCACTCTACTCTTTATTCTGTGCACCTCTCTCCTGTTTTTTTCCCGCCGCTGCTGCCCCGGCGGCCCCTCCCCCCCAGCGCGACCAGCCCAAGCCAGTTTCCCCTCCCCGCTCCCACCTCCCAGCTGTCCAGCCCTCCCCGACCCCTACTTAATGGTGGCTGCTGCACGGGCATGCCGCTGGCGCGCTGAAGGCGCACCAAAGGCAAGCCCGTCTGCGCCTGTCCGCGACCAGCGCCAGGAACCCTGGACCTCCAAACCGCCAACGCTACAACCCAGCGGCACTCTACGCACTCAACCCAGGTCACAACAACAACTGCAAGCTAGCATCACCAGCCGACACACACGGACCCTTCTGCTGTCACCGCTGCCGCCACTCGTGCAGCACCGCCAAGACCACGGATCCAGCACAACCCATCCGCAACAACGCAACCGCACCAAAGACCCTGCAATGCATCCTCCTCAACATCCGATCCCTCCACAAACACGCCACTGAAGTCTGGGACATCCTCGACAGCACCACCCCGGATGTCACATTCTTCACTGAAACCTGGACCAACACCACCTCGGGACCTGACATCGCCATCGCCATTCCCCAAGAATACAAGATCTCCCGCAAGGACCGCCCCACCCGCCCTGGAGGGGTAATCGCCATCGTCCTCAAATCCACCCTCCGACTGAGCACACTTTCCGATGAGCCCACAGACCTGATGGAACACCTACACTTCATGATACAGGCCAGCCCTAACACCACCCTCCGGGGAACCCTCTTCTACCGTCCCCACGGACTATTCACCAACTCCATCACGGACAGCATCACCCCGCAGACCATCACGTCCACCAACTACACCTTGCTGGGAGACCTCAACTTCCACCTCGACAACCAACAAGACCCCAAAACCACATCCCTCCTGGACAACCTCCACAACATAGGACTCTGCCAGATCATGACTGAGCCCACGCACTCAGCAGGACACACCCTCAACCACATCTTCACCACAGGAAACTCCATCACTTTCAGCCACACCACCGAACTCCCGTGGCAGACCATCGTTGCATCCATTTCACCTTCAGAACACCCACCATCCACAGAACCCAGCACCTGCTCCAATGCAGAAATTGGACTAAAATCACCGACGACCAGCTCACCACCTCACTCCGCAACTCCACCCCAACCATCGCGGACAACAATGACCCCAACACCGCAGACCTTGCACAGATGAATATCGGACAGCCCCAACACCATAGCCCCCCTCAAGAAGAACAACAACACACATGCCAGGAAAGCCAGCTGGTTCACCACTGAACTCTGAGAGACAAGACGCACATGCCGCTGCCTCGAAAAGGCCTGGAGGAACTCCAAATCTACAGAAGCCCACAACAACTTCAGAGCCGCCACCAACGCCCACCACCAACTCATCAGAAATACAAGAAAGAAAGCGATCAAAGACAGAATCTCCACGCACGCGCACAACAGCAAAGAACTCTTCAGCATCATCAAGGAGTTCGCCCAACCCATCAGCGAGTCTACAGATATCCCTCCCTCACAAGACCTCTGCGACAAACTCAGCATCTTCTTCCACCACAAAATCAAGAACATTTACGACAATTTTGACGAAGACAGCCAACACACAGAACCCTCACCAACCACCCCGACACCTTGAAGCCAACGATTGACAGCTGGACAACCCTCACCACCGAAGACACACTGAAGACGATGAAGTCAATCCACTCCGGGGCCCCCACAGACCCCTGCCCCCACCACATCTTCAACAGAGCCGCCGACACCATCGCCCCCATGCTTCGCCACACCATCAACTGCTCCCTCGCGAACGCCTCCTTCCCCTATGACTGGAAGCACGCTGAGATCAACCCCCTCCTGAAGAAACCCTCGGCGGACCCCACCGACCTCAAGAGCTACAGACCCATCTCCATGCTCCCGTTCCCAGCGAAAGTCATTGAGAAAGCCATCAACAGCCAACTCGCCACCTTCATCGAAGAGCACAACATCCTCGACTCCTCCCAATCCGGCTTCAGAAAGAACCACTGCACGTAAACCGCCCTCCTCGCCGCAACAGACGACATCCGCTCCCTCCTGGACAGAGGAGAGACAGTAGCCCTCATCCTCCTCGACCTTTCAGCGGCCTTCGACACAGTCTATCACCGCACCCTAACATGCAGACTTCACGACGCAGGGATCTGGGACAAGGGCCTTGACTGGATCCGCTCATTCCTCTCCGGCAGAACGCAGCGGGTCAGACTCCCTCCCTTCCTCTCGGACCCCACACCAACCACCTGCGGAGTCCCCCAAGGATCCTCCCTCAGCCCCATGTTGTTCAACATCTACATGGCTCCGCTCGCCCCCATCGTCAGAACCCACGGACTCAACATTGTTTCATACGCAGACGACACCCAGCTCATCCTCTCCCTATCCAGCGAACCCAACGCAGCCAAACACAACTTTCAAGAAGGCATGGAAGCAGTCGCCAAATGGATGAATAGCAGCTGTCTACAACTCAACACGGACAAAACAGAAGTACTCATCATGGGCCCACACCCCGACGCCTGGAACGACACCTGGTGGCCCCCCGCCCTTGGAAGCCTGCCCACCCCCACGGACCACGCACGCAACCTCGGAATCATCCTGGACTCCAAACTCAAAATGGACTGCCAGATCAACTCCGTCGCATCCTCCTGCTTCCACACCCTCCGCCTCCTATGCAAGACCTTCAAATGGATCCCCCTCGAACACAGAAAGACCGTCACACACACCCTCGTCACAAGCAGACTTGACTACGGCAACGCACTCTATGCCGGAATCAACAAAAACCTCACCCGCAAACTTCAAAACATCCAGAACGCCGCCGCCAGACTAATCCTCAACCTGCCACGACACTGCCACATCACCCAGCACCTGCGCACACTCCACTGGCTCCCCATCGAGGCAAGAATCACCTTCAAGATTCTCACCCACGCACACAAAGCCCTCCACAACACCGGACCAGCATACCTGAATAGCCGACTCACATTCCACACACCCCAAAGGACCCTACGTTCAGCCCAGCTCTCCCACGCCGTGGTCCCTCGCACCAGGAAGTCCAGATCGGGAGGCCTCTCCTTCTCCTTCCTCGCGGCCAGAGCCTGGAACGCCCTCCCACTCCACCTCAGACAGACGACATCACTCCCCAACTTCATGAGGGACCTCAAAACATGGCTCTTTGATAGACCTCCTCCTTGATGGACAGGACCCTGCGCCTCCACCCCCCCCCTAGCGCCGTGAGACCCTTACGGGTGAGTAGTCGCGCTCAACAAACCCATGATTGATTGGTTGATTGATGACCCATGTTGCAAAGATGTTATCAAGCAGTTCTATGACTTTGTCATGTGTAGTCAATGATGAGTCTTCCACCAAAGGAAAACACGAATATTCATCAATGACTACCATGAGATGTCCATTTCCTAAATGCCCAAAGAAATCAACTGCAACTCTCCTCCAGGCATGCGCAGCAAGGTCAGACATCATCAGTGGATGCTGCGTCACCTTGGGGGATAAACAGTTACAAAGATTGCATGCTTTCAGCTCTTTCTGAACTCGTTCATCCAGGCGAGAGAACCACACTTAGTCATTCAGAGCTCTTTTGGTGGTGACAATGCCACAAAGTCCTTCATGAGCCAGTTCAATAAATTGCTGTCTCAGACTCACAAGTATGATGATTCTCGAGCCCCTCAGTATGATACCTTCTTGAGTGATGGATAGCTCACCCTGTATATTTTGGGATTTTTGAAATTCAGCATCATCACCAAAGAGTCGAATATGTTTCTTCCAAGATTGCATTGTAATGAGATCTATGAGGGTGAGCATGTCTTTATCTGCATTTGTAGCAGCAATGATTTGTTCAATGGATAGAGCTGCAGTGTGCTGGACCTCTCAATGAAGTTGAGATAGTCTTCAGCTGCTTTGGATGTTGAAATGTTGTAATGTGACGATATAGTGGCACTCGTGAAAAGTAGTCTGCGGGTTTTGGTCTTTGCCTGGCTTGAGTTCAATCGCATAGTCGTAATCTTGCAGTCACAACCCCCGCCTCTCGATGCGTGGGGGCATCTTAGATTTCGGGTTTCCAAAGATAGTGAGCAATGCCTGGTGGCCTGTGATGATAGTGAAACGTTTCCCATATAAAAACACATAACAATCACAGGCTTACACTACAGCTAGACTCTCCTTCTCCGTCTGAGAGTAGGGAAGTTCTGTTTCAGACAAGCTTCTACTGGCATAGGCCACAATGTGTATCCGGGCATTCAAATGGCCATTGTGTTGAGCAAGGATTGCCCCAAGCCCCACCAGGCTTGCATCTACTATGATCTCAGTATGTAACTTGGGGTCAAAATAGGCTATTTCAGTTGCATTCTCAATCGCATGTTTTATTTCTTCGAAACTTTGGTCACATTCAGGAGACCACTGGAATGGAACATTCCATTTTGTTAAGTCTTTCAATGGGGCACTCACTGTAGCAAAGTCACAAATGTATTTTGAGCAATAACTGGCCATGCCTAAGAAGAATCGCAGAATGGTTACATCTTGTGGGGGGGAGTAGATGGCAATGCTTGCACTTTATGCGGATCAGCAGTCATTCCCCCATCAGAGAATATGTGCCCAAATACTTTAAGTTTTGTTTTGTGAAACTCACACTTTGCTGCAATCACAGTGAGACCTGCATCAGCAAGTAATTGGCACACTTGTGTAAGACCCTTGTCATGTTCCTTCTTTGTTGTCCCAAATACCAGTATGTCATCACTGTAATTGAAAGCATGTGTATCAGGTTGAATTACTTGGCGAATAACATCCTGAAATACCTCCACAGCTGAAGATACTCCAAAACTCAGTCTTTTGTATCTGAACAAACCAACATGAGTCAAAAAAGTAGTAATGTACCTAAAGTTGTCTTCTAGCATGACTTGATGGTATCCTTTGTTCGGGTCAAGACGGGAGAAGACTTTGGCTCCTTTCAGCTGCATGATCATGCCCCCTATGTGAGGACTAGTATGGCTTTCTCTCTCAATTGCTTTGTTGGCCTGGCACATATCAACACAAATGAGCACTGCACCTCCACTGTCCTTTTTTGGCACTACAACTTTGGGCAAAACTCATGGCGTATGACCAGTAGAGCATTTAATGATGATTCAACTGTGTTTCTAGTTCTTTCTCAAAGGCTTCTTGTAACTGGAAAGTGACTCTGCTGTGCCGTTGGGCCACAGGCCGACTGTCCTCATTAATGTGAAGTCGCACTTTCATTGTCTTGGGCCTTCCTAGGCCATGAAACAACGACGGGAACTGACTCACAATTTCAGACTGAGCATGGATGTTATAGTTGAGAGATATCAGTGTCATGTCAGCAGCAGAGGCAAAGCTAAGTAGGCATGCCCTAAATGAAGTTCCCTGAAGGACATGAATTGGTGCTTGCACTGACGTTAGTTTATTTCGCATGGTTCCTGTAAATGACCCTTGACTCTGTAACGATTTAGAAGTAGCCCACGTGTATACCTTTGTGTTTGATGGAGTAAGAAGATATGCTGTTGAACTTTTCTACTGGCATGATGTTAATCAATGCGCCACGGTCTATAATAAAGGTTATGGGGCAACCATTTTCCTTTAATGTAATTTTGGGACAGTGTCCAATTGAATGTTGTCGCTCCATTCGGTGATTCCTCTTTGACTTTTGATTTTCTTTGAGAGCAGCTAATCCTACATTCGTTCTTTAGTCGATATCATCAACGTACATCCGTCTTCTTCACCAGCGCTTGATATTGGTGTTGAAGAGCACTTATATGATGAACTTGACGACGGTCCACTTTGCTTGGTTTCTACTTGTTGTATCTGGTGTTGCTTTCTGGCCTTGAGTGCTTGGCAAGAATGCTTCTGGAACCTTCTGATGTCCATTTTCTCTTCTCACTGTTATGCATTTGATTCCCCTTTTGCTTTGCAGACAGTTATTAAGTGGTTTTCTTTCCTGCAGCCTTTGCATGTCTGTCCTGTGACTGGACATTTACCTTCATGGGGAAATGAAAACCCACATCAGAAGCATAACTTTTCCTTCTTTGGAGACGCCGACTTGTGAGCATCTGTTTTGTGCTTATGCTTGCTTTTCATTATCTACGCTGATTCATTGCGTGCTGTTTTTGCTTCCATATCAACAGTTTGTCGATCTGCTCATTCTTCTGCTCTTGCAGCCAATAGCATTTTCTCTGAACTGAGTGTCTCTCTCAGCATGCGTCTTCTGAAAGAGTCTGAAAGACAACCATTGATGACTCTCAGGCGCACAGCTTCTTCATCACTGAAGTCACAGAACTTACAGTGTTTGACAAGCGTGTCAAGTCTCTCAACAAGCCCATCCATTATTTCACCAGCCTGTTGATGTGCTTGATTGAAAATGTACCTTTCATAGTCAACATTCGGCATTGGATTGAACGTTGCTTTCAACGCTTCTTTTATCATTCTGTATGACGTTATATCAGTTGGTGAGACTTTCTTTAGCACTTCTTTTACTCCATCACCAGCAAGGTTTTCTAAATATTTAATGATCTTCTTCTTCTAGTGAACCTATGAAATCAACAAACATTTTGATCCATGCGGTCCTCCTGCCACCGATGTTATGTTTCTTCACTGTGTTGAATAGCGGTGGTGGTTTCAGAAACATGGCACCATCGTACTTTGGGCTCCCGTCTGTCGCCATTGAGCGCACGTGCTATTCAGGCAGTGTTCTTTGCACAAAGCAGGACTGGCAACCTCTCCACGCAACACCCCCGTTGCTTGAGCCTGGTCGTCTAGTCTTATTCGAGGTTGTGTGGCATTTTAATCACCTGTACTGGTAAGTAAATTTCTGCCTTCGTACCTGGTTGTCACTGATTTTAGCATTTTCCGTGTATGGATGATGGCTCTGTGTTATGGCGCGGCACAGTCTCTCTTCTATCAGCCTCACCAGCATGTTCTGGTGGGCTTTTCGAATGTGCTCCTCTTTAGGGCCTTCCATTTCTTCGATGGCCATGTCTGGCCTGGTGCGGGACTTTGACTCCACCCACGCCAACCGCAGTCTGCTTTGCATTGATTTGGGACACACATGGTATGCACGAGCAGTTTGCTGTACTTTTGCAAACTCTCATGGAGAGCAGCCTTGTTTTTCAGGGCACGTATTCCACCTTTGTCGCCAGCTGTAGTGTCCTCCTCAGCCCGGGAGCATGCAATTGAAATATGCCATACACAGAGCTCTGCAACATACATCTTTATTCTTCCACATAGAGCCACACACTGCATGCATTGCAACATAACTTTTATAACCACACCTTAACACCTCCCAGCAAATTACGTAAATCCTGTTTAGAGTCCGCCCAGAACCACAAGGGTCCCTGCGCACATAATATCAACAATTCCCTTCTAAAACAGCTTCACTGCTTATGGTTAGAACCAGAATGATCTTTAAAATGGCCTGCATCACCTGCTAGCCACTATGAAGAGGGTTACCTATCTACTTCAAAAACATACTGCAAATAACAGGTGGCAAAAGAAACACAAGAATCAAATCCCACTTCCTGCAGGATATCTTGAAAACCAGAAGCAACAAAATTCCAAGCTTTCTCCTGGCAAGCCTCAAGAATTTGGAATCATCTGCCCGAAAATATCAACCCTGGCTTGTTATCCTTCCATAAATACTTGAAGACCCATCTCTGCTGAGTTCACCTCAAAGAATAACATCTTCCTCTACATAGATGATGTGTTCCTACCCCTGCATGGATTGTTGCTTAATTCCCCTTTTTACATGTAAAGCATCCTGCTGCCCAAGTGGCTAGGTTTGTGCTATATTAATACCGTCAATAAATAATGTAAAAAATTTACATACTCCATCTAATTGGTGACTTAGCCTGCTCTATCAGTGCATTGTCCTCTAACCTTCTCAGAAGAATGTTCTCCTGCTATGTTGTAGCAATTTACTCTGGACATTTGCTGATCCCCACAATGCCTTCGAATGCCCCTTGCATGAGTTGTCAGCTTACATGCATTAAACAATCACCATTCAGTTGGTAGCATACATTTGTCTAAATTAATATACTTTAGCGACGACCACCCATGAAGTATATGGGGGTCCTGATGGTTGAAGCAGAAACATTTTGCAACTGGATTCCACTTGGATATAGGTAGATACAGCAGAGGCAATGTGAACTTTCCTGTCACTGTCTCTGAAGCAATTTGTAGAGTCTATGCAAAAGGTCACTTTCTAGATTGTAGGCCAACACGATTTCTAAATAGGGTGCACAGGATGTCTCATGAGGACTGAAGTTCAAAACCGCATCTGTGGCGGCAGGGTTTTGGAAGATGGGCACGATTCTCCTTGAATTTCCAAAATATGAAGGAACATTTCTTGTTTTAGTGCAAGGGCTCACAAAAGAACGCTGTATCTGGCAATGAAATATCTGCGAATCTCCTTATATTTGTAGAGAACGTTTGTAATGCTGGTTCATAACGAAAAAGTAGAGTCAAAGTCTCAAAGGTTTTTTTTATGTTTAATAAAAATAAAGCCCATATAACAAAAAAAATACTATAAATGCATACAGTATTATAGACCAAAGTGCAAAAACATTTGTTAAAACATAGAGTTGAATAGCTGAGCAATATGAATTGATAGGAGAATTAATATAACTGTAGCTCAAAGGAAGCAGGATAATAGCCTTAGAAATAGGATATAGGTGCTTCAAGTAATTATGTGTTGTATGGTTTGAAAAAACGTGGCAGGTTCTCTAGTGCAGAAACTAAAAACAGTAGCTAGTCGCCATAGCATATATAGCACAAAAAATGTCTTTCTTTCATTGTCCGTATGATTTTAAATGCACTCCTTAAAAATGTTACTACATTGTTACAAATGCTATTACCACCAGCTAGAGACAGCTGCAATGACACCTTATCTATGCGCACTTTTTGCTCTCTAAATATTAACAATAGATATCTGTGTGTTTAAGTCTTCGAATACTGGCAAAGAGTGGTTGAGTGAAACACAGTTCAAGGTCTGGTTGGCATAAATTACTCCTACGATTGGGTAGAGACCATCTCTTCTAGACAACAGTCATTTCAAAGATTTCCACTTTATTATAATGAATTTTAATTAAAGTTTCCACGTCTTTTGGGAGTGCGACCAGAGTTTAAATAGGGTTGGGAAGATAAAGGCAGATAATCGAATATAAATCAGATTTTTAATGTGCTTAAATTCACAACTTTTGTTGCCGAGCTACATGTACAAACTTTGAAGGGGAACAGTTTTGAAGGCGATCTTAGACATAGGTAAGCAGTTCCACTGAGCAGTTATGTTTTGTCAGTCATTGGTGGAAGTACAGGTCTTTGTTCATCAAATATCTTTCCTTCCAAACCAGCAAAGCCTAACTATTAGCTGATAATCGAATGCAAAATAAATATAATAAAAAGCCTCATCTGCAGTTGGTCAAAATCGGCAATCTACCAAGGTACACATGAGCAGACCCTGTGGACTAAAGTGTCTGAGATGCATTAAACACTTCAGATAAACAATCTAAAGTGCAAAGATCAGAAAGTGGAAGCTCGCTATATATACCTTTATGGGGATCAGCATGTCATCCTGCCAACACCAGAGATGCCTGAGAGATTGATCTCTTAGCTCAAAGCATATTTATTTTGAGTCATAAAACATGTTTTCACGTTTGGCTATATACCTCTTTGGCCTCCTGGAAGACATCATGTGATTAATTCTTCTAAAAAGTTCACAAGTAGGCAGAGAGAGTAGATTTTGGTCAGTCCTCCTCAGCTTTCATCCTCTAAGTGTTTTTCATGCTTTGCTGATGCTTGTGTGGGCTGTCCATCAAGGCGTGGCCTTTTGAGCTTTCATAAGGTTTTGATTATGGTGCACCAAGGAGTCCTTTTGTTAGCCCAGAGCCAGTGTGTGCTTTTGATTAATTTACTTTACATACACAATGTCTTTTTACTGTTGGTTTTTGGCTTTTTTTCTTTAAATGTTTGCTGTTTGTATGTTTTATCCTGTCATAAAGACAGTGTTATTCACTACTCACGCATGTGTGTTCATTTCTGATCTAGAGCAAGCCTCGCCAGCATCATACAATCAAAACATTCATGCGTAAAATTACGCCCATATATTCATAGATTGAGGGAATTTGCATAAGCCCTTTTTAGTCCCTTGTCATTCACATTTTGCTTATTCCCACACAGCATACAACATGGGCAATAGATCAGACCAAAACAACTATCAGCTCTCTTGCACTGAGTGAAGGCTTTTTGGCCTGCTCACGTGTGCACATCTGCTTAAAAGAAGTGCACTTCAGTGGCAGGGCTGAAAGGCCTATGTTTCACTTTGCCAGTGCTTTTCTCTTTCCTTTCTTTATCCGTTATTTTTGTTTGTCATCTTAGTATGTTTAAACGCCGTCTCCTATTTACAGTTATTCAAATTGAATACTACCTTTTCAATGGAAATAATGTTTTTTTTATTATGGATTACGGTTTCTAAAGATGTGCTAAGTACACCTACCTGCTAGGAAGAATCCACACAGTTCTTCTAAGTTTTTATGAAATGGTTAATTCTTTTAAACGTAAAATTGTTATTGAAAACATATAACCGCCACATGTAAGTATTTTCTATTTATTTTAGTGCATTTTCTTACATAATTTTTTTTTTAACTCTCACACCAACTTGCAAATTCCAAACATGTTGGCTTTGCCAATGCTTGTTTTACTTACTTTTGATTTACCTTTTTTGCTCATGCAGTAAACCTTTGTGTGCACATACAAGCTTTCTTGAAGATGCAACTAAAGAACCCATTTTGGAATGTTTTGCTGCATATGCCTGTTAAGTTGCAAGTTACAAGGCAACAGTCATCTTCTGACTCGTCTCGCTTATAAGAGACTCTTATTGAGATTGCAACTTAACCAAGAAAATGCAATCTGTTGTGGAGAGGGCTCTTCTCCTTCTTTCACTATTGTTGCTGAATAAGATGTTGCTTCATTATTGGATTATCTTTCTAGGACAGCTGTGGGAAAGCCCAAGGTTTACCAAACCTTCCCTAGGAAAAGGCAATAACTATTTGCTTTGCCAACACTTCGTTTAATATGTATTTCAGTTGCTGCCATTCAGTTTGAAGTCTGGCAAGGGAAAGTGTCTTAATATTACATCTTACTGTGTCCTCTGATGAATCATTACTGTAAACTACCCCCCTCCCTGGATGCTGCACAGGAACGTATCTTTCTGACACATTTCCCTCTTATGAGCAGCTTCTTGACAGATTTTGGAAGGGGTGAGCCTGCAATTGCTAAAACTGCTCTGGTGATCACGGATTTCCAGAAAGGAAAAGACTTTACCGGAAGGGCCTTTTTGTGGGAAGGGTTGGAGAATAGGACAAGGAGGAGGGTGTGGAAGAGCGTGAGAAACTTCTTATTTTCACACACTCTACAGTGTCTAGTGCACACCCCACAGCAGCAAAGGCATGGCATGATTTAGTGATGCAGCTCTCAAGCTTTTCTTGTTTCATGAATCATGGTTTCTTCAGTGATAAACGCCATGAACTGAGGCTGTTACATCCCTGCTAGAGCTTGGTTCTTAACAACAGTATGAAGCACTGAAGTTTCTGCTTTCTGTTTAATATCCACTTTAAAAGCTCTTCCTTCCTATAGCCACCCCAGCATTGATAAATCATCAGGCAATGCTTAATATAATGATACACTTAAAATCCATGATTTCTGTGCATCTTGCACAATGTCATCTGCTTCACACTCAGGCCTTGAGATCAAGGAAACTAGAAAGGAGGCTCGGTGATAAGATATCCCATATTACAGCTACACTCGGGGAGAAAAAAAGTAACATAAATCTTAGGGTGCGCAGTTGCGCACACTGACTATGACTCGGAGCCCACAGGTAATACCACCCACTTTATACTATGATGTATATTTTTTAAGTCCATAGGTGAACAAGCATCAGCCTTCCCCAGCCAGTTGATCAATGCTAAAGTCTTACTCCTATTTGTAATTTTAGAGATAATTTTAATTTTAGAGATAATCATTTAAATGAATGCGGACTAGAAGATGCCATTTGTAAGCACTAGAGAGTTGCCACCCGAAATGTATGGATACAGATGTTTGTCAATGACATATGTTATTTCATCTAGACCTGTTCTTGCTGTATTTTCAGTACCTTTCATCATACTTTTTAATATGCAATATGGCACAGGCTTTGCACTTACAAGACCCTGAGAGTGCTAATTTTGTTGAAGAGGGTGGTCAAAAAATAGATATCCCTAGCAAGCCAGCTCAACAGGGAGTAAGATGTGCTCCAAGTTTTGTAATTAGCTTTCATGTAACATGGCCAGATTATGGAATCTGTACCCTCCAGTCAAATAACAATATGGCCAGTTTGCACCACACAAAATGTCCCGTTTACTTATCAGTAATCTTCATTACTCTGAGTCCCAGTCTTTCTTATCACAATCTTCACCTTGAGACACAGGGCCTTTTACTTTATAACTGTAAAAAATACTATTTTCCCTTCTCCACCCTTCTTTCTGTTTCATAAATTTGGCCACTTCTATACTGCTCAAAATATGGCAGTTATTCAAAGGTATGTATTATTTTTTGTCTCTATCCTGAGACAATGACCCATTATCTGCAGTGAAAATTCCATTTATTTTTTTACACTTTTGGTTCTTCTTCCCCACCTTCTCAGCACATGATGCTTGCTCCTGTAGCATGTTGTTCCTTTGCAGCCCTGAAAGGTTTGTTGGCTTGCCCTTGCATGTGGATGTCCAATAGTTGGTACCACATACTGTGCTGTTGAGTCAGGCTCTGCTCAGAAGGGCTCACCTCATATACTTAAGGACTGGGATAAGGGAAATGGAAGATGGGGCATTACAGCTTTGATTTACAGGAGGTGTGTTTGTCAGTGATACCAGCTTTATGTTTCTTTGGATATATGCGCTAAAGTCAAAACTAATTTGCTTGAGTTGAAAATCCTGAAGCAAAAAGGACCTCTTTCATGTTTACCAAGCACACGACTTGACAGCTTAGATGCTGCCTTCACGTGTCCTTTACAATGGGACCTCAAAACCCCATTCATCCTCGTTCCATCAGTATTATTGTTTGGTGTCCCTTTTTTCCTACCTGCTTGTGTAACATTTGGCCTGTCATGTTGAGTTCCTTCTCCATATTGGTAGTGTCCTCCCTGCACCCCTTTTTCCTGCTCTCAAACTCTCACAGGGTATTCATTTACCACTGCTCTTTCTCACTATTTTCTATTATTTCCGACACATACGAATAACTTCATCCAGTGCCATGGGAAGAGCCATATTCCTTAAAGCTTCCCCTTGTCTTGATCACTACTAACCATGCTTCATGTGTTGAAATCTTTACAGCCCCTCCTGTGCCACAGCTTCCTTCCTGCCACGAATGCCTACAATGCTGACAGTGGATAAGGCCCCATCTATTATGCTGCCTGCTGCACAGTAGCAGAAAGTATTATTTTATTGCTCCTAATGCAACTTTTTTGGTGTCCTTTTTTAATTGCTTAGGTTTTTCATACTTAAAATTACTTGTTCATGTTTTCTTTAAATCAAGCTAAAAAATAATTCGGTTTTTATGTTCCAATGTTTATTGAATTGCAGATACCCATGGGCATGGACTGGATGCAGCTATCAAGGTCATATGCCATGACGCTTCGAACTAGGCATGAAGAGGGTGGAGCCTGCTGCGCACACTTGTTAGAGGCAGCCAGTATAAATACTCCAAAAGGGTCTACCCATGACTGAAAGAGGGGCATCACGTGACAATACAGAGCAGCCATTATAAAACGGTCCAATGAGTCAGTTTAGGAATGGTGAAGAGTAGCCTACAGACATGCATAGGAGACATGAAGCCATAGATTCTGCTTTTTAGAGTCTACCCTCAAGCTATATGGGGGCGGCCACAGGCTTGCACTGATTACAGACTGATCCAAAGGCAAAAATTGTACTGCACCCACAAACAAAAATACTGGACAAAATGAGACGAAAAAAGATGGCCCTGCACAGACAAAGAGGCTATATCCTAATGTCCAGGTCATGGAACTAATATTCACCCAGTTAACCTCAAGAAATGTGCACTGTCCAGCAGATTTCAGCCTTTGTTGCTTGGGTCAAACCAGGAGTAGAGGAGGAACATCCCACAGCAAACAGATCACAGAGTGCTAGCCTAAATGCTCTGTAACATTCACCCGAAAAGGACAGAGTTACCATTATTGGTGTGCGTTGGTTTCAGGCAGACAGGATGGATTCTTAGAGGGCCAACCTACAAGCTACAGTTCAGCAAACCCAAGGCTTGAGCTGGCTACAGGTAGCCATCTAAATACTTTGTAGGGTCCACCTGGGAGCAACAGAGGAGCTGCTCGCACTGTGCACTGATACAGTCAGCCAGGGTAGGTTCTCTGAGGGAACAATTCTTAAGCACCGTGATAGCATCACTATACAGGCTATGATGCATTGCCAGGAGCAAGAAATTGGTAGTTGGATAATTCTGTGGAAGAAATGAGATTGCTATGTTAAAGGACTTGAAGGGATGGGAGGAGGACAGGTGTGAGAGGAAGGTCAAGAGGCAGGGATTCTGACCTAGGCCCGGCCTGGCTCTAGCCATCCCAAAGAGGAAAGATGGCTTAGGAGGATGTCCTTGGCTTGTCCCAGCTTGGCATAGATTCCTTGGAAAAGTTATAAAGGGTGGGGTAAGTATTAGTTCATAACTGAGTGATGGGAGCCTACATAACAAAACATAACGTGTTTGTAAAGTACATTTTCCCCATAAGGGGGATGTTTATTGGGATCCAACGAAATGGTACTCACTGTGTCAACTTATGATGGATGAAGGGCTGAACGAGTCCACCAGGGCTGAAACCAGTGACCATGAAGACAAAATAGATTTTTGAAGTGAATGCTTTAGGCCCATTAGCAATGAAATCCAGTGATATGTGATATTGACCCTTCTATTGACCAATCAGATTGTAAAGAACTAAAAGAGGCTTGAATATCAGAGCAACATAAAATAAATTCTGAAAACGACAGAAAAATACATTTAAATAATGTGAGAAGGCTCTTGGGGCAAACACAGGCCCAGATAAAGTAATAAAACAATATTTACTTTGCACCGCAAACACTTTCAAACAACTTATATTAAAATCCGTGCTCACTTGCTGGGTACCACTATGATGTAGAGGCAGCCTTGCCATCTTCCAGAATTAGATCTGGGGCACGGTAGGGGTCAGATGGTCGTTTCTCGCCCATCTGTAAGCATTAAAGATGGCCAGCCGTGTGATGAAAGCATAAACTGTGCCAGAAGGGGCAGCTTGCTTGGAGCTTGGAAGAGGTTTGGTGAAGCAAGTTGAGGCGTAAACGATGGTGTGTGGCTTGTCCTTGAAATTTGGAGAATGGGTGAGTGCAGGCTGTGTAGTGCATTGGAATGCTGAGTGTAATTGACAGTTGTGCTTTGTGGAGTGTGGTAGCATGTTTAGGCTAGAAAGCATGCCGTAAATAGTGACAAGTGTGAATACTTGTTTTGTTACTTGTGGACTAAGGATTGTGGTGAAATGGGTAGACGTGAATTGTGTTGGAGTGCGTTTTAATGCAGTAAAGAAGCAGCACCTTGTATTGTGGTGGGATATGGAGCATGGGACGTGATGGAATTTGTTGGCATTGAGTATGCAATGGAGCACGATACATTATAGACTGAAGTGAGGCGCATTGCTGGCGTTTGGTGTGTGGAGTGTGGTGAAATGTGGAGTGGAGTTCAGTTTGCTGTGTAGTTTAGTGTCTAGTGTTGTGCATTTCTGAGTGTGATGACTAAACAAGTATGACTTAGAGCATAGGGAGAAGCACCTCTTTAGTATTAAAGTCTACTCTGCAAATTGCCCAAGTCCCATCTCCTTTTCCAGCTCCGTAATAAGTAAATGGTTTCTTAAGTCCAATCCAAGTAGACAGTCTCTGCTGTGCGTATTTGACACTATGGCTGCACAATGACAGCCACCAACCACCGAGTTCCATTGAAACCTAAAGAAAAAGACGAAATACTATGAAACTTGAGAAATGTTATGCAATGTCATACTCTTCACAAAAACTCTTTGCCCAGGTCTAAGAGTGGAAGCGTAAGACCTTTCTAAATTTATCTGTGAAAACACAAGACTGAAATAAACTACATATTCATATAAGAATATGTAAGTTGTCCCACACAGCTGCAACAACATTCACAGACTGCTAGAGCTCCTAACCTCCTTCTCTTGAGTAAATCAAAACATACAATGTAAACAACAAACACCTTAATCTCACACCTTGAGGCAGTCCTGCAGATCAAATCTCTCTGTTTTGTAATTTACTGTGCTCTGCAGGAAGTTTGATTCCCTGCAGGTATCAAACATGAAAACAAATATCTGCATATGTTTACAATCTGAGACAAACATGAACACCAGATTTTTAGTTTATTTTACTGTAGTGAATCCAAGCATCACATTGGCAGAGATTTTAGATTCTCGAAGCAGTGTTGTTGTTCTTCTTAGTATATATTGAACCAAAAATGAACATTGTTAGACCTGGCATCCTTGGCATGGGTTATCCCTAACATTTTGACTTCAGACCTCCTGTTTTTGCTGACTTTGTTTTTGCTGGCCATTGGACTCAGCATACTTTACCACTGCTAACCAGTACTAAAGTGCTTGTACTCTTTCCCTAAAACATAGTAACAGTGACTTATACCCAATTGGCATATTTAATTTACTTGTAAGACCCTAGTATAGTGACACTACATGTCCCCAGGGCCTGTAAATTAAATGCTACCAGTGGGCCTGCAGCACTGGTTGTGTCATCCACTTAAGTAGCACCTTAAACATGTCTCAGGCCGTCCATTGCAGAGCTTGTGTGTGCAGTTAAAACTGCGATTTTGACATGGCAAAGTAAACCTTTTGTCAGGCCCAAACCTCCCTATTTAATACATGGAAGACACCCCTAGGGTAGGTCCTGGACAGGCCAGAAGGCAGGGTGCAATGTATTTAAAAAGCAGGACATGTACTGTTAAGATTTACATGTGTTGGTAGTGAAAAACTCTTGAATTTGTTTTTCACTACTGCAAAGCCTATCACTCCCATAGGATAACATTGGAGTTGCCTTATTACATTTTATAAGTGAAATTTCCAAATGGAAAGAGATAACCAGTTCATGTTTGGTGTCTCTGGAACCACAATTTAAAATCTGAACTTAAGGTGAAGTCGTATTTGAAATTGCAAATCGAAAATGCCACTTTTAGAAAGTTGGCATTTTCTTGCTTTAGCCATTTGGTGCCTGCAGCCTGCCTATGGGTCACATGATTGAGTGTAGCTGACAGTCGGTCTTTGTGTATTCCTCATAGACAGCTATGCACAGTGGGGAGCTTTGGTGTGACTGGATGAGCCATCACTGGCAGGATAGGTGGGAGGAGCTGGACACAGTCCCACTTGTCCTTCAATAGGCTGTGTCCTGTCTCCACACAAAAGGCTGCATACCCCCTGTAGTCAGTCTGGAGCCAGGGCCAGGAAGAAGGACTGCCACTTTGCTAAACTGTTGCTCTAAAGGAACTGCTGCCCTGCTGTGCTGACCTGCTGCCACCTTACCTGAGGAAGGAGAACTTGCCCTACAACTTCATCTTCAACCCAGGACCCTATAGTGACTCCAAGGGCTAGTCTGCTGGCCTCCTGATCAGAGCCCCAGGGACAGAACAGGCTCCTCGACATCTTGAACCAGCCCCAGGATCCAGTTGCAGTGTGTTCCTGCCCTTCAAGTGGTACCTCTCAGGTCCTGGACCTTTGGTGTTGCTCACAGGTACTGAAAGCAAACCTTTGGTCTCTTTGAGACTGCAAATGGGCCCGTTCGCACTGAGACCTTGTTGCTCCCACAGAAATCTGTGCAAAGCTCCGTCAGCCTGACTCTTCGCACTGCAGCATTGGCCGCTCACAGGGACCACCACCGCGAAGCTCCAGAAACACCCATCCCCGACGCCGGCCGACTCCTTTCACTTCACTGACAGCATCCCTCAACAATCTCCCTGCTCCTCACGGTCCACTGCAATGTGAATGGGACACTTGGCACAAACTTGAGAAGGTAAACCTTCAGCTGGACTAAGCTGGGACTGTGTCTGACCTGCGCTCCATCACAGTTGGCCTAAACATTTGAATTTGACCCTTTGTGCTTTTAGGTGCTATTTTTCACTTTATTCTTAAAAAATTTATAAATCTCGTTCTACTTATTGGATTTTTGTTGTTTTGGTCTTGATAATTTATACATTTTTGCTCTATCTTTGTTTTTGTATTTGTGAAAACACACATTCTGCCACACTTTAAGCGTTCAAGAATAGGCCAAGTTAATTTCCACAAACAACACAACTTTAAGATATTTTTTATACTCTTTGTAGATTAATCCCAAATTAATAATTAGTTCAAGTTCAAATTTCCTGTTCATCAACAATATGACTTTAATGTATTCAATTAGGCATTGAAATTCCAGTTTTAATTGTTTGAAATTCTAGCTCAAAGTTTATGTCCGCCAACAATAAACTTCCAGGATACTTCTCTGTAATCCAATAGTCGATACTAAAAATCCTCAACAGGCAAGGAGTCTCTTGAAAAGGGAATTTTGTATCCAAGCCATGGTCGGTCCACAGCAACATTGTAGCAGATTTGCCTCTCAAGGATGCCATCAACCACGAGGGAATTTATACCCGATAATCTAAGATGGCAGCCTTCTCTCTCTAGAATATGTAAAAGTTCAGTTTCGTGGGAATCTTATTTCACCACTAGAGTGCTGCTGCGTCACACGCCCTCCATACACGTGCCACTTCGATCCACACAGCACCAGCATCCTGCGATGACCACTCTCTCTTGACTGCATACCATCCAGCATTAGTGGACTGAACACACCACCTCCATGCACATGAACCACACAGCGCAGTCAGTGGCTCCTTCAGCCCACTTCCTGGTAGCAGTCCTGCCAGCTCACTTGCATATTATTGGTTAACAGTGCTCTGGGCTCCATAACATGCAGCTCTTTCTCTATTCTGATGTGGTCATATTTTACACATGTATTCATAGTGAGTGTAAACCCATTGAGAGGGAATCAATGCCTTTGAGAATCAGCTACGATGTATTTAGGCAGGCGTAGTGAACAATCATTAGATTTATGATATTGTAGTCATATCTCTGTTGAACATTTTCCTATACTATATTTAAAAAAAGTACACTAAACATACTTTCAAAAAGAAACCAAATCCTAGTGGATGTTGAGAAAACAGAAGTAAACTAATAGTTTTCTTGCTGCCTGTCTTTTCTCTATTGCTACGTGAAGCACGTATGTAGGTGTCAGAGTTTGTTTTCTGCAATAATTTACTTTCCAGATGTCAGATCAAGATATAGAGGTTAACCATTTGTGGGTTGCAGAAATATTAACCTTTTTAAGAACCACTGACATTAAGGAACAGCACAATAGCTTCTGCACTACAGTCCGATGCCCTTGAATCTTCTCCCCATTAAATAGCCTAAAGGAATGTTTTAGGCATTTTCTGGTAACTTAGTGTCATCTAGTGTTGGTACTTAAAGGCAGCTACCCTAGCTTGCCTTACAGAAGCACCAGCTCTGCTGGCATTACATTAGTAAGTGGAAGCAGGGGCGTAGCTTGGTCTGTAGGATTGGCGGGTTTAAGCTTCAGATTTCCCAACAATCACAGGCTTATTCTGTTAAACTACATTATGAGAAGTAGGAAATGAGGAGGGCTTAAGAGGCAGTTAAAAGAGAGAGGAGTGTGGGTTGTTAGGTGCACTTAAAACACAATTGTTTTCAAACTAAAAAAGCTTTAAGGCAGAGATAAGAGATATTGTGTGTATATGCATGTGTTTTTGTCTGTGTGTGCATGTAAACATCCAGGGTGAAATCCGAAAGACACCTCACCATACCCGACTGAAAGCACCTGTACCCAACTACTTACTGTAGAATACATTTTTTATAGGGGGTGTTACACCCCAAACAGCCCCCTGAAGCTATGCCTCTGCGCAGGGCCGGCTTTAGCGCTGGTGGCGTCCTGTGCGACAATGTCTGTTGGCGCCCCCCCAATGACCACCTCTGCCACGGATTCCCTCACTAGCACCCTTTAACAGTGCCTCTCAAGATTCCATAACCACTGTCTCTCAGATTCATTTAGTTTTATAGCACCACTCATACCAGTGTAAGGTGTCAGAGCACTTTATACCACACACACATTGCACAGAGACAATCATATGTGTGTAAATCAGTGTATAGGAAATGTTACATCAGACAGTACTACAAGGTGTAGGAGTGGCATGTCATCGATACTGGTAGGCAATATAGTTAAAGTTCTTATTCAGGAAAAGCACAAATTCAGAATTTAAAACGCAACATCATTGTTAAGGGTTCTCTTTCATAACAAGAATTGTTTTCTACCCAAATGAACCCTTTTCACAAGATTAGGATAATGAAAGACTGGGCAAAAAAATATAGCTCTAACATATACCTTGCAGTTTGCAGCAGCTCTAGGGTGACAGTTAATATCTCAATGTTCTATATTAGGATTTGGAGTTAGAAACGACAAGTAACAAAAGGAGCTCTCTTACAGAAGCAGTAACCCATTGACCTATTTACATTATATGCACTTCGTTATCTGCATGGTACACTTTCTTAGCAGGAGGCACATTAACCCTCTGCGCTACCTTAGGATGAGTCAAAATTCCCACTAGACAAACCTCCGGTCTCTTTCTAGGAAGAGGATTAATCACGGGACTTCGCTTGACATTTTAATTGATGTCTGAAAGTTGTTGGAGGCCAGGAACGAGGCAGCAGGTGCTTTTAAAATGATGATACACATTTTCAAAAATGACGCCCCCACCCCAAGTCAACGCCCGGTGCGGTCGCACCGTACGCACCGCCCTAGCGCCGGCCCTGCCTCTGCGAGCACATGGGGTCTGATCCTCAACATGCTGCCTCGTCCCCTGTCCTCCTTAGCGATTACATTTTGTATTCAGTCACATTCCTCTTTCAAATGTAGTCTAAACTCTCGCTCAGCCAGGGACATATTTAGCTGACTACAGTGCAATACAACGGCAAGCAAATAAACTTGGGTTGACAATAATTCACTGTGAAAACAAGATGGGTTTTTGAAAGTCTGTAAAGCAGCTCAGTACAACAAATGATCAAAAAGAAATATGCTTGTTTATGTGTTCCATTTGCGCCCTTTTCAGTCTAAATTTGGAGACAGATTTTGTTCTTTGTTTAACGCTGATTTGTTTGGAAAAATGCTTCTTTTGCTGGTAAGCACCTTTGCACTGCAGTTGGAAAATAACCTTTATAGTGACACCCACTTGAATTAACCCCTGATCAGGTGATTTACTGTATTTCTGGTGTTGGAGGCATGATTTTGTTTTTTTTGTCAGTACTTTTATTTAATGAGTTTGAAAATATCTTACAACAGGACCATTGAGCAGAGCAATAAGGCTTCATGTGCTAACATTACCGAGGAGTGGTTCCAGACAGATAAACTGATTGTAACTGATAGTGAGGATTAGTCGAACACGGGGGCAGGGTATGCAACCTAAGGGGAGCAGTGCATCCATGGAAGAGTCTGGCCATTGACATTTAAATCACATATTCAGCAAGGTCACACCTTTGCTTTTTGGGAACATCGGCCCCAATGAGGACCACTTTCTTTCTGGATTTGATTTGTAAGGTAGAGGTAAATGGTTGCCGTCTGGGCCAAAGATGTATCCCCTTTTGGGCTGGGTTCATTGTACTTCTTCCATCAGTATGACAGAGGTGAGTCTCCGATGTGTGAAACAGGCAGTGGGTTCTTGAAAATGCTACACATGTCCTACTTTTTGACAAGATGCTACAATCAATGACATGATACCAACAAAAAATTCAACCGTAGCTTAGGAGGTAGGCATCCCTGGTTGATCAATCAATCAACCAATCAATCAGGGTTTTGTAGAGCGCACTACTCTCCTGCGAGGGTCTCAAGGTGCTGGGGTGTGGGGGGGAGGGAGTGAAGCAGCTCCGTTAGAGCCATTCGAGGAGCCAGGTCTTGAGGTCCATTCTGAATTGGTGCAGTGTTGGGCTCCGTTGGAGGTGAAGGGGGAGTTCGTTCCAGGTCTTGGCTGTGAGGTAGGATAAGGATCTTCCACCAGCTCTGGTCCTGTAGAAACAAGGGACGGTGGCTAGGGCGAGGTCGGCTGAGCGGAGGTTTCTCTTGGGGGCATGGAAGGAGATTCAATCGTTGAGGTTTTGGGGCCCGGTGTTGTAGAGGGCTTTGTAGGCATGTGTGAGCCGCTTGAAGGTTATTCTTTTTTTGACAGTGAGCCAGTGGAGGTTGCGGAGGTGTTGGGTGATGTTCTTGTGTCGTGGGATATCAAGGATAAGTCTCGCTGCGGCGTTCTGGGCGTTCTGGAGTTTGCGGAGGAGGTTTTTGTTGATTCCAGCGTAGAGGACGTTGCTGTAGTCCAGTCTGCTAGTGATGAGTGCGTGGGTGATGGTTTTCGTGGAGTCGGGGGGGATCCACTTGAACGTCTTGCAAAGTTGATTACACATAGATGATCTTCCTGTAGTCTGGCCAGCTCTTATAAAATTTCTCTTTCTGAGAGCCAAATTACATACACCTTCTTTTAGTGGTAATAACACAGCTTTGCTATTTATTGCCTTTTTTCTCATATTACAACTGGGGCGGAACAAGTCTGCTTCAGTTTACATTCAGGATATTGAGTCGTATTTCATTTTAAATGAACAGTCTGAGGCGTAGTGACATTCATTCAGAAGTAAAAATGAAAACAACGAACTTCACACTGCTAAATGCTAGAGAATTGCTTCATGGTCTTCTGTGAGGCAAGCAACCAAGGGCGGAGAAGACAATACATTTCTTGGGGGACATAAGCTGCCTTTGGGAGACCCAAGAGTTTAGGGTAACATTCTTCTCTATTCTGTTTAACACCAAAGGTCATTGCTTTGTGTTCAGATATTCAATTATTGTTATTCAATTAGTGTTGGCAAATGGTGTTCAATAAATACACTTTTCAAATACTTCTTATTTTGGCCCTAAACAGCCCAGAGGGTAGGGTGCAGTGTATTTAAAAACGTAGGGGGTACAGTTTTAAGTTTTACATGTCCTGGTAGTGAAAAACTCGTTTTTCACTACTGCAAGGATAACATTGGAGTTACCTAATTACATCTAACAAGCTGTAATTTCCAAACAGGAATAGATAACCAGTTCATGTTTGACCTCTATGGAATTGTAATGAAAAATCCTAACTTATGGTGACGTCGGCTTTTAAATTACAATTCTGAAAATGCCACTTTTAGAAGTTGCCATTTCTGCCTTAGCCATTTGGAGCCTGCAGCCTATCTCTGGGACACATGACTGGGTGCAGTTGGCACTTGGGCTTTGTGTATTCCTCCTAGACAGCCACATACAATAGGGAGCCTAGATGTGCCTGGATTGGCGATCACTGGCAGGATGGGAGAGATGAGCTGGGCAAAGCCCCACTTACACTTACTCTAGAAGGGTGCAGGCTCACTTGTTGTGCAGTAAACACCATTTCTGTGTTTCAGGGACGCAGTGGGCCATGTTTCTCCTGGTCTGTCCTGGTCCTTTAAGAAAATGGTCTCTGGCATTAAGTCCACAATGCCTGCTTATGTTGGAGCTCTGTTATCCTCAACTAGTTTAGCTGCCTCAGGAACACGTTGCCACAGTCTGGAGCAGCCATTAGGCTTCGATGCTCAACACTGCTTCCTGGAGTCATTCAGTGGTGGACAAAGTCACAGTTAGGCCAGGGAGCAGCCACAGGTCTCAGCTTCGTAGACCCAGCAAGCCATACCCCCAAATGAAGAGTCCGGCTTAATCACTGTTTCTTTGCAGCAGGCAATGGGAATACCTTGTGGGATTAATGTTTGTTCTAAAGCCTGCACTTCCCTATACATGCATGACAGTAGGGTCGCACATCAATGTCACACTTGCAAACAACGGGCACAGTTCAGTGCAAGAAATCAACTGTGATATGCAGTTTAGGCTTGCCTGCGACAGGTAAGAGGCGATTCACACATTTAAGGCCGCTTGTAGTTCACACCAGCAGCTCCACAGGCAGAGGATCACCTTGAAGGACCAGTGGGTGGTGACCGGGAAAACACATTTGTGGACAGGATGCAGGGCTCATCACAGACTCTGTCAGCTTCGATATTTCCCAAGCCACCACAGTGCATTTGTTGCTGGTAAGGCTATTAAGTCCACTTTTCAGGCTTCCCCTCTGGGACTACAGTCAGGCTGTCCTCTGGAAAGACTCTTCTGGTAGCGACACCTCCAATGCACCCCATCTCAGCCAGCAGGGTGACTGCTTATACAAGGCAGAACCTTAGTTTCTTCAGAGGCTGGTTGCAGACTTTTCAGGTGATGTTTGCTCAACTGATGTCAGAGCTGACTGTTAGAGACACCAACACTGGTCCTCAAGGATTCTTCCACAACCCTGCTGGGCAGTTCCTCCACTGATTGCCAAAAAGTCCTGTAACACTAACTGCAAGTTTTAGTCCTTCTATTATACTTATTTTGCTGACAGGGATGATGTATTCGTCATTTGCATTTTGGAACTGGATTAGGCTGGATCAGCCATTTCATGTACACATGAAAAGGAGAGCGTATCCTTTGTTCCTTGTGCTGGGAGGAGGGTGCCTTTGCTGAGTAGACTGCATTAGCAGAGTTAAGCTTTAGCCCGAAAGAAGTGTGTTCTGAAGAGTGTTTTGGAAAAAAGTCAGAAAATGAATTTTGCTTTGTAAGTGGTGACATTAAAAGGCATACACAGCAAAACATTGCAGAGTAGATACTTTTGACAAAGATCCAGCGTTTTGTGAAATCTTTAAGGAAGCATATATGTGTATTTTCTTTGTTAACAAAAGGCTGTAAATCAAGCAACATGTGATAGCTCCCAAACAAAAAAAAACCATAGTATCAGCAATTGAGGTGAAAATTGAGTGAAAATAAATTCTTAAGAACTCTTGTCAGCTTGCCACAGAGTGCTTCTCTTTTGCCAATGTATATTGGCTTCGGCCACCGTCCTATAGAACATCTTGTCAAATGAAGACCTCTCCTATATTGGCAGAAGCTGCAGTCCACAAAGGAACTCGCCCATTACAATGCAAAAATGGGTCTATCACAGATAGATTTTTAGATCACACAAGCATACCCTTCTTTGACCCATTTTGAGACAATATCTCTTGCCAACAAGCTAAGCAATTTTACCCAAAATTTAGCTATGAAATCTTGCCAATTAAAAATTTTTGCTCAAAATGGTCTAAAAGCCATTCCAATGATGACTCTTGCCTGGTGTACAAAAAATAATCTGAAAATGAGGCGCAGTTGTTATTTTTTTGCACCACATACACTGGTCTCAGGAGGAAATGGATCTTTACAATATGTTGTTCACTAGAGATAAGGCAGTATCAACAAGCCATACAAATTTTAAGATCAAGTAAGGCTGAGACTATTGTTCATTAGGTGTCGCAATATCTTAATGCTGTATGGATTAAATGAATGCAATTTTGTAACAGAGATATTTAATTTTAAGAATACTGGGGCATATTAGCAAGACCCACGTTAAAATTATCGCCGTTTTAGCGGCAGGAAACTGCCGCTAAAACGGCGATAATGGGCTTGCTAATATGCGTTATGGAATACCAATAGAAGCCCAGGTTAGATGTGCAGGACATCTAACCTGGGCTTCTATTGGAATTCTATAACGCATATTAGCAAGCCCATTATCGCCGTTTTAGCGGCAGTTTCCTGCCGCTAAAACGGCAATAATTTTAACGTGGGTCTTGCTAATATGCCCCACTGTTTTAGATATACTAATACAGGTAAGCCTTAAAAGTGTGACTCTTCTGTTAATGTCTCCTCGTACTTATTGACCCCTCATTTATTGCTTATCTTGGCCAATGAAGTGATTTGGTGTAATTTGAGCGAGGGGAAAATAAATAAATGAAAAGATAAGTAAATCCTGTGATGCAGGCAGGCAATAATTCCATGCTGCTTGTGGGCCCTTCTGTCCTATGTGCATTTTCACTTCATTGCTAACAAAACAGTGCCTGCATGTAATAGCCTTGCTGGTGTGTGGGTCTGTTTTCCTGTGTGATGCTATCAGCCAGGATAAGCTGTTCCTGCCACACAGCAGCAGAGTATGGAAAAGTTCTTCATCCTTTTTACAGCCCATATTAACAGGCACAGCCATCAGTCATGCAATACCCAACACCCCAGCCATATCTTCCTCATGGATTTTAACCTGCACTGGAACAACACAAATGATCCCTTATTGTGCTCCTTCAAGGCTTTCCTTTCTGACCTCAACTTCACCCAGGCCTGCAAGGGACCCACCTACAATAAGGGCTCCACCATTGATCTTATCATAGCTAAAGATAACACCATACAACTTGATGACATATCACCCTGTGACTGGTCTGATCATTACCCAATCTCTTTTCACATCCTGGAAAAAGTTCTGATCAGACAAGGTCAACCGCTCAAAACCAAACAGCTGGTTTGAAATCTGAGAGACATCAACATTAATTATCTAACATCCATTAGCAAGAATCTTCTTCCGCTACCCGCTAACATGACTAACCTGGATGACCTTATGGATCTTTACATCCACACCATGACAAATAGTTTTGACACAATTGCACTGAAGCAACTCAGAAGGATTCTGATCAAACAGTCCAAACCCTGGTTTAATGGCACCCTAAATGAGGAACGTCGCAAACTAAGGCTTTCAGAGAGACTATGCAGAAACTCACCCTCCATTACAAGCCTCAAAAAGTTAAGGATGAATAGAAGCTCATATAACAAACATATTCGTAGTGCCAAAACTGATCACTTCAGGGCACAGCTTGACAGCGGCAAAAACAGACCCAAAAAAACTATTTGAAATCATCAAACAACAAGCTAACCACTCTACCAATCAACTCTCTGCACCCATGATGTCTTGCCCCAGTGGGGAGGACTTCTCAGCACACGTCACTGAAAAGGCAAGAAAAATTGAACTTGAACTGCAACGCGCCTCACCTAATTTGCTGCTTCTGACCTCCCTTTCACCCTCATCTGGGCCAATGGTAGCAAGAGCACCTACTTCCTACCCCACAGTTTACCCTCCTAAAAACAATGCATCATGGAATTCCTTTCTACTTCCAGATGATGCGGAGCTGCTCCAATCTATGGCTTCTTTAAAACCTTCCAATCACTTCAACGATCCTCTACCCGCCATGTTTTTCAAAGAACTCAAATCAGCCATTCTTCCACTTTGGTCCCCGATTATTCATGAATCTCTTGTGCAGGATAGGATTCCTGAATGCCTCAAGATGGGTCAAGTCACTCCCATCCCAAAAAAGCCAAATGCAGACTTAGCTCATCCTAACAATTTCTGTCCAATTACTAATATCATGACTGTAGCCAAATTGCTCGAGAAATGCATATACACACAGCTCTGCAACGACATCGAGAAGTTTCAGCTCCTTGGCCTTTACCAGTCAGGTTTCAGAGTAGGTCACAGTACTGAAACAGCCCAAACTCACATCGTTGATGACGCCTTAAGATCTCTTGACCCGAATGTACTGAATGTACTAGATATTATATCCTTATGAGCAGAAAACTTAAGTGCACTGTAGTAAATACCATGTCTTTAGGAGAGTCTAGCATATGTATTATCTGTTTTGACTAGGCAGGTGATTCTGGGCTCCCCCTACGTATATTGCTAGTGACCATGTTGAGCGTGTCATAGAGTGACAGGGCCAGCTTTTTTCTGAATAACAGACGCATTTATTTATTTTATTTATTTATTTTATTTGAAAAGTTTTATAAAGCGTGAACATGACCCGAATGGGTATCAGAGCGCTGTACAAAGGAGTGGAAGTGGAAGGAGGTAAAAGCATGAATACAACATCATAAAGGTACATGTGAGGTACAAGAAAAGCAACAAAGTCATAAGGAGCAAGAGGAAAAACAAAATTACAATGTTGAACCGAGGTAACAACCTTCTTGATTTGTCCTCAGTATTTGACACGGTCAAACATGAACACCTGATTGCTCTTCTCAAAAAAGAATGGGGCTATCAGGCCCTGTATTAAATTGGTTTGCCTAGTTCCTACGAAACAGAACGCAAAGAATCAAAGTTAACCACTCCCTTGCAACCAGTACCCCGGTCACAATTGGAGTGCCTCAAGGTTCCACACTCTTGCCCACGCTTTTCAAACTTTTCATGGAACCACTCTCCGAAATTCTGAACCCCTCTAACATTCAATACCATATGTATGCTGATGACACTCATTTGTATTTGAAAATCTCTTCACCAGATGACATAAAAACTCTAAACTGTGCGCTGCTAAAAACTCAACAATAGTTAGCTCATAATCATCTTTTGCTAAATACCCTCAAAACAGAATTCCTCCTGATTGCCCCCCACAGTCACTCTTTACCCACTCAAGACTGGCTCAAACAACTTACAGCGCTCAAGTGCACCCCTCATGTTGTTGACTCTGTGAGATCTTTAGGTATAACTCTGGACAAATACCTGAATATGCAATATCACATCAGTGCAACTATAAGGGGAACCAATCATCAGCTCAACACATTAAGGAAAATCAAGCCATTCTTGCCTTCTGAGGACATCCAGTCTGCAGTCCAATCCCTAGTTATCTCCTGCTCGGAATATGGATTGGTGACCCTAGCTGGGTTACCTAAAGCTAGACTGACACCTCTTAGAGCCACTCTGAATTCTTCGGCTAAACTCGTCACTTGCTCCAGAAAACATGACCACATCACACCAGACCTAATTCATGAAACTGGGTGTCTGTCGAAGCAAGGATCTGTTTCAAGATAGCTTGCCTGACGCACAAAGCTATTCACTACAACACCCCCGTTTACCTGGCAAAAAAACTTGAACTATCGGGTTCGAGTCGGAACCTAAGAAGTTCTAATACCCTACTGTTGAAACCTCCCAAATTCAATAAGAAAAGAACATACAATCATGCTTTCTCTGGTCTTGCACCAAGAATATGGAACACTTTCTTCCTCCCGAGATCAGATCAAACCCCTCTACCGCCTCATTCAAAAAACATGTCAAATGGTTACTCCTGAATGACCACCTACAGAAATAGTCCCGTAGCCATCTTAACTTACTTCTATCTCCTGTTGACACTCTTTGATACTTTTGTTCAAAAGTTCTAATTTTGTCTCTTCACGTGCCCTATGAGATTTATTGCTCTTCTGGAACTTTACATGTCCCACAAGATGGGTTGTTACCTCGGTTCAACATTGTAATTTTGTTTTTCCTCTTGCTCCTTATGACTTTGTTGCTTTTCTTGTACCTCACATGTACCTTTATGATGTTGTATTCATGCTTTTACCTCCTTCCACTTCCACTCCTTTGTACAGCGCTCTGATACCCATTCGGGTCATGTTCACGCTTTATAAAACTTTTCAAATAAAATAAATAAATAAAATAAATAAATGCGTCTGTTATTCAGAAAAAAGCTGGCCCTGTCACTCTATGACACGCTCAACATGGTCACTACCAATATACGTAGGGGGAGCCCAGAATCACCTGCCTAGTCAAAACAGATAATACATATGCTAGACTCTCCTAAAGACATGGTATTTACTACAGTGCACTTAAGTTTTCTGCTCATAAGGATACAATATCTAGCTGAGACACTTTTGGGTCACAAACCTTTAATGTTTAAATTTTAATGGGGTACCGTTTCAGCAAGTATACCAACTTGCAACAAGCTGTATGACAAAATGCGCCTGAGTGTGATGCAGGCAGATTGGTAACCCAGGGATGGGTTCCATTTGCACCTCCAAACTGCTTATGGAAAACATACCCTTCAGTAGAGGTTCACTGAGAAAGCCCTTCAGCAAAGCTACATGCTCTTCATTAAATTTGAGAGATTTCGGTGGTTTGGGGGGTGGACACGGCCACACACCTCTCTGTTGGAGGCCAATTTCCACTGATTACTGAGTAATGGAGGGGCTCTTTGTACAACAGATTGGCAGCTCTCAAGATTTTGAAGTGCTTCCAAGCTTCTGCTCAGTGCACCAACCTCTCCGAACATTTCCCCTTCACGTAAATGTGCGGTTCGCTTTCAGAGATCAATGGTGAGGAGCAATATGGCACGAGTGCCTGTGCTAGGATCCCAGCATGCTGCTATAATGCCCAGCGCAGTTACAGTGAAAGCTAGTAACAGCTCACAAAAAGTAAACAAAAGTTTAACTTACCTTACACAGCCTGCCACATGTTCTTGCCTGCAGCACGTCCTCGATGCTCCTAGCTCCAGGCTCCTTGGAGCGGAAGGTCCAACCAATCCAGATGCTGCTCTCATGCTGTTAACAATGTTAAGCAGTATGAGTGAAGCATCTGGATTGGCTGGAGCAGGCTGGCTCAGCGATCCGAAAAACACTGGAGGCCTGTGCACGCTCTCAACCCAGCTGTGTAAGACAGCTGGGTTAGAGAGGTTTGAATTTTGTTTTTCACGCTTTCTGCACAGCAGTGTGTGTGTGGGGGGGCGGGCAACGCTCCTCCACTCTTATGTAGGAACCGCCAGTGGGCAAATTAAAGGTCCAGAAACAATTGTGTCTTTCTTTATTATGTTTTGGAAATAGCAAAACGATAGCAGTTAGAAGAACAGAAGGTTAAAGACGGTCCATCATGACTTACTGATGGATCGTTTGTCTGCATGTGGGGTTCAAGGGAAAGCGTGGAAGCTCCTAAAAATCATTTCTATCTGGCCGTTCACAAATAGTCGCGCTGGATAAATTTCACTCCAAACCTTTTTCCCTGCCTTGCGGAGTGCCACAGGGGTCTTCGCTTAGCCCCCTACTTTTCAATGTGTACGTCTCATCACTTGCCTCACTGATCAGCTCCTTTGGTTTTAATCTAACATCCTACGCTGATGACACACAGATCGTCGTGTCGCTGCGGCCAGGTCAGGGATCTGAACTAGATATTCAGTTCCACGACTGTATGGCAGCTGTGGCGAGTTGGATGACGCAAAACTGCCTAAAATTAAATTCAGGCAAGACAGAGGTCATCCTCTTTGGGAATGACGCCAATTTTTGGACCCCTAATCTGTGGCCAATAACAATGGGCACTCTTCCTACACCATCAAGGAAGGTAAAAAACTTGGGCATCATGATTGATGACAGGCTTAATTTCGGTGACCAGATCAATACAATGTCATCTGCCACCTTCCATGTGCTTAGGATGATCAAAAAAATTCTCCCCTTTTTACCGGCTGACTGCCAACGAACAGTGGTCACGGCGCTTGTCCTGTCTAGGCTCGATTATTGTAATGCCCTCTATCTAAGCCTACAGGAACGCTTCATGAACAAACTCCAACTGCTGCAAAATGCGGCAGCAAGGTTGTTGTCAGGCACACCCAAATTTGCGCCCATTTCCAAGGAAATTAGTAAACTTCACTGGTTGCCGGTCAGGAAACGGGTGCGCTTTAAAGCCCTGTGTACAGTTTTTAAGGCTCTTCAAGGCTTAGGCCCTGAGTATCTGAAACAGAATATTCAATGGTACCGGCCGAAAAGGACCCTCCCTGCGTTCCATGGAAGCCAAATTGGTGAGAGTACCACTTACAAAAAAAGCCTCCTGGGGCGGAAGAAGCTTTGTCTTGCGCGCTGCAAAAGCTTGGAACGACCTTCCTTTTTACTTGAGAAACAGCACAGATCTCCTGATATTTAGGAAGAGTCTAAAGACCTGGCTTTTTAACCTGTCATATCAGTCTACCGTTTCTTTATCCAAGGGATAATAACTAGCGCCAGGACACCTCCGGTAACCGCTGCGCTTTATAAGTTCCTATAACATAACATAACAAATGTATCCTTTTAACCATGAAGAGGTGAAAAGAACAAATCTCACCCTCAGACTGTTGTACATTTTTATACTCCATGTGCATCTGCTGTGAGCAATAAATCGTGGCTTAGACTGGTCCAGCATTTACCATGCAGATATTTTTAGAACCATGAGGTCATCACTTTCTCAAGGAGTTTGCTGAGAAAACTGTTGTTGTAAAGAGTAGGAAAATTAGAGCGAGTCAACATGAATGTACTTGGTCGTTTGATCAGGGTCACTGCAGAGGATAGCAGGGGACTGTGGGAAGGCACCAAAGTAAACACAGCGGATGGCAGGGATGGTAAAGCAAAGAGCTGGGTCTGGGAGACAGGAAGTTTTGTCAGACAGTAAACATTGAAGAGAGCAGCAGATTGGTTCTGCTGTTTACCCGACGCTATCAGCTATGTCCCTTTGGGCCCAAGGCGGAGAGTTTGGGGCCCCATCAGGCATAAGGGTAAGAGGAGGGACAGGAACAGAGGTGCTCTGTTCCTTGTCACAGTTACTGGCCATGAATGTTGCCTGATAGACATGGTCTAAGTGGCTGAAGCAAATTGTGGTCTTGTTTTTGAAAAGGAGAGACAGAGCCAGAAAAACATTAAGGCATGTTGCTGTCTTCGCTCATTTTGGTGTTTAATTCTCTATATGCATGAACTGGTGGGGTAGATGCTTTTAATCACACATGATAAAATCTGATACCATGGGGATTAGAATTTATTGGGTGTGATAAATAGCACCTACTACAAGTTTTTGGGGAATAGTGTGCAGATTTGTGTGCTAAATGGCATGTTTTCCCTTGTTAAATTCCAGCAGGTTTGCAGTGCCAAAATGTAATGAAGGGTGAGGTACTTAATGCATCTGGTAAATACCACCCAAATCAGAATGCTGACCCCTGTGCAAACAGCAGTTTGCGCATGAGTAAGAAAACACCAGACAACTTAGATCTAGAGCCTTAGTGAGAAATTTGGGGCATTCCCCTCCAGCTTAAGTGACCAGATTTGCCAGGACAGTTCTGGTTTCTCAACATCTGCCCAGGCAAATCTCAGTAAATTTAGCTTGTGTCTACTGACCTCAGTGGGTGGCAAGCTTTCATGTGTTAACAGAACTGTATTTGTAAAGTGCACGTTCATCTAGAAAGAGATCTTGGTGCTCAAATAACAGATGCTTATTGGTACCCAGCTCAGTTTCATCGACCTCGGATGGATGAAAGCCCGAGTGGACCCGACCGGATTCAAAACTCGACAATAAGGTTAAACAGTCACCTGCATTGGATGCCTTTAGTCCACTGAGCCGCCAGACTGGCCAGATCAGGATTAGTTAGAAACCCCTATCGGAAAGCAATCTAATTAACACAGATGATTTTGTATGTAAAATGTGCATTTAATTTCTCTTATGGGTAGCGGTTCCCTTAGTGTCTTATTGTCCGTTTTCTGTGTTGTTGGGTGCTGTCAGTTAAATAATTCTGTACCCCTTTGTCAAAGCAAAATTATAAGTCCTACTTCTATGCTTGTGGAATGTCCCAGTTTTGGGTTTTCAAACTCTAGTCTTTCTAATACCTCCAGCCTTTGCCACTCAGCTATCTTAATAATGCGTTCTCTTTTAGTTTTCAGTTTTTAACCTTTCTTTCTGATTTCAAATATGCTTTGCTTTCTTTGTCATATATTTCTTAAGCCATTACTGCATTTTAAGTCTTTGGCAATTTGTATTCAATTCTTTTGTGTGCACTCATGGCTTCTGTTGAATCACAATAATTCCCCCTGCTTCGTTATCTCATGATCGCTCCCACCAACGTCGGCTCCTCCGCTAAGGCGGAAGAGCGTCACCCCACTGCTCTGAAGCAGTGTAAAAAGGAAACTAAAACAATAATGACTAAGGTTATTATCATTTTAGTTTTCCTTCCTGCTCGGCTGCGGGGCGGGGCGTGAGGGCCGGGCTGGCCATTGCAGGGGGCAGGAGTGTAAAGCACACTCTAAAGTGGGCATGATGGTTTCGCCACCCCAAGAGTGCTGGTCAAACCTTTATGCGCACTTTCCATCTTCCCGACCAGGCTGGATTTCACAGCCTGGTGTGGAACATGCAAAGCCTCCAAGCCCCTGTCTGAGCGCCCATCCACGCCTCTCAGACCAATCACAATGCTGCTTAAGGCAGTGTTGTGATTGGACAGGGAATTCTGGGAAGCTGGGAGCTTCCTGTTGCGGCGCGGAGGAGACGGTGGCACCCAGGTAAGTCAGTTTACATTTTTTTTGTATTCCCCCCTCTGCTCTCCCCTTCCGTCCCCTCTGCCCCACCACCCATGCTTAGTAGCAGCCGCTACTGACTCCTACTGTATAGTTGTCCAACACTGCCAGCCACCTCTAGTAGGAGAAAACATGCAAATAATGGGCTATTGTGGAAGCTAATCAAACATCTTCCCCACATAATAGACTATAAACTGGGGCTTTCTACTAGTGACTCTCACCTAAAGTACAATCAGGGTTGTAGCAATCATTAGTGTAGCTTTTGCAGTGGCACCAGGATCCAAGGATGTGATTAAGTTGTCTTTTAGCAACCAAAGAGGGCAAAAGTGCCATTTTTTCCTGTTTATTCAAGGGGTTTATTGCAGGCTTCTCCAACGAGTAGCTCATGAGCTACTGGTAGTTCTCGAACTACCTTTAAGTAACCCTCCTGTATGCAGGCCAGTCAACTAAATTAGAAGCTTTTGCATGGTTGAATTAATATATGTATACCAAAATTCAAAAGCATGTATTTGAAACGAAATACTTGTATTTCCAGAATTCACAAGCTGATGCTTATAAAAAAAAATGTTGAATTTCCAAAATATATTTGAAGCTGATATTTGTGTGATAAAAATCGAACTGAGTTGGGGAGACAATTATTAATATTATTAACTTGATCCTAAGAGTACTGCAGCTATGGCTGTTGTATATTACCCTTGTAGAGGCATTCCACATTGAGGAAGCAATTTTGTATTATTGCTGACATCTGTGCCTGTGCACAGAGGTGATCACTGCTAGTAGTCATGCATTTGGCGAGCACTAACATAATATTGTCTGATGTGGTTACTTCTACATCTTTAATAATATTAGAAGCTCGGAAGGATTTTCATTGAACAAATGTAGCTCTTATTAAAGAAAAGGTTGGGGGCCCCTGGCTTACTGCATCTTTTCTTCACATCTGAGTACAACACTAATTAAAGGACATCCCCAACAGTGGCGGCTGACATAGATTGGGGGTGGTAGGGTGGGGGGTGAAGAAAAAAAAATACACTTACCTCTTTCATGGCTGCATCCCTCCTCCTCCGCTTCTCTTCCTGATGAGTCCCGGTACCAAAGAAGGAAGCACACAGGCTTCCCTAAGCCAATCACGATGCTGCTGTCACCATGACAGCAGCGTCGTGATTGGTCTGAGCGTCATGGTTCGGCGCTCAGATTGGGGCTATGAGCCTGTGCATGTTCTCCACCCAGGCTGTAATGGAGCCTGGTGGAGAACATGCAAAATGCGCATGACTGTTTGGCTGGCCCAAGACGGCTGGCCAAACCGTCATGCGAACTTAGAAAGTGCCCCAACCACTCCTGCCCCTGCTCTGTGAGCAGCCCAGCCCTGCCCCACCCCATCTTCAAAACTGCCTCAGCAGGTAAAAATTAAATAATGATAAAGTTGTGTTATTATCATTTTTTTCCTTTTTTACACCTGTGGAAAAGCAGTGGGGCAATGCTCCTTCGCCTTAGCGGTGGAGCCGCCGCTGATCCCCAGACCTCGCCCTCATCTCAGATGCAAAAATATCTCAATCCTGTGAACAACCTTTATGAAAGGCAGATTCAGACGTTGGACCGAGGGTAGCATGGGATGATAGAGGTTTTTTTTATTTGTATATTCATTTGTTGTTTTACATAGAGCGTATACGACCAAATTAGGCGACTGGTGCGCATTACTTAGGGCCAGGATGCAAGAAAGGAAAATTATAAACAATATACAAGGGAGTTATAATTTTTTGTGGTGAGAAATGGTACAAAAACTACCTGGGGTAAGCTAGCAAGTTACAATAATGCAAGATATGAATGATAAATAATGATTTAGCAACACATTTGCAAAGCATAATTTTCATAACATTATAAAAACGTACTATTGCGGAGCTTCCGTAAGATGACCCTATTTTACAAGACCTTATAAGCTGTAGTTGGCAGTGGGTCTTTTAATGCATTTGTTGACTCCTGTAATACATTACCAAAACTCTTGTACAGTAGAAAGTCGTTCCAAGATTTAGTTTCTGAATTGGGAAAAGCTCTCCAGGGGCCATACCATATAATGGCCACCAGTGCCAGTGCTAGTGAAATTTTGCAGGAACCTTTCTAAATATTTTACGTTGTGCTGGTGCTAGTGCAATCTGCCACTGACACTTACATCAATATTTAGACCATGTAAAAATAAATGTCCTTTTTAGGTCTCGCCTACGCAGCGTGCACGCGCTGCTTAGGCAAAAAGACCTTTAGGAATCGCTTCGGCTTTTCAGCCAAAAACATGGACGCGTTCCATTGCCTTCAATGGCAACGCGTGCACGTTTGGCGATTCACTTGTGGGAGCGAGCGGCGCCATATGGTAGCAATTATCGCTCCTGGCGCTGCTCGCTCCAGCAAGTGAAACGCTTTCACTTTTGCCGACACTTTTTTTTAACTTTTAGTGCGCGCGCGCTTGTTCCCTTTTGCCAATGCTAGTGCAGTGCTTACAAAGATAAGCACTTATAAGTACCGAAATGGCCTGAGCTGCATGGTGTGTGTTGTACTCTTAAGTTGTACGTGTGAGTTTTCAAATAAACAGAGAAATGAAGACAAAACAGTCACATTTGTGCTGTCGCCAGGATTTGCCTTCTCGTGTGCAGCACTGTTATAAATCCATTACTACAAAGAAACTGGAGAGGCTACACCGCTTAAAATAGCTCTTGAAGTGATAATTTAAGGTGCAGGGCCGTCTCACATAAAGTGAGCACTGAAAGTGCTAATTTAAGACAGATCTCCTCCACAGATTTGGGCTGACTGCTGTGTTAAAGAGCAGAAGAGTTGGAGCAGTGTTTTTAACCACGTTACACAGCGGTAAACGGTTGTTTGCCAAGGCAACTTTAAAGGAATGTGCTGCTTTTGGTTGAAAAGGTAGCAGCATTTGTTGACATCTCCAAAGTAAGTTCAGAGCACAACAAAATAACGCAACACAACGGAGATTGGCAACACAACAAAACATAACAAGGCCCAACACAACAAAATGTTCGAAAGTGAACACAACAGCCACAGTACAGCACAGCAATAACAATGCAACAAGGCAACACGAACACACAACAGCACAAAAAATGGCCATCATAACAACAAACTGCAACATTACATTGGGGAGAGGGTGTGGCCTAACGGCTAGAGCAGTTGAACTCGAAGATGAGGAACTGGGTTCGATTCTCGGCAAGGACGCTCAGCATCCTGTGATTCTGAGCACATTCACTTAATCTCCCCGTGCCTAACAATAACAAGCATTGGCATAGCCAATAGGTCTCACCTTTGGGACCTTATAAGTGATTAGTTATCCAGCACAATATCCTTGGTGCAACAACATCAACTGTTGTATGGCTAAACACTTATAAGGTCCCAAAGGCGAGACCTATTGGCTATGCCAATGCTTGTTTTATTGAGTACTCAGTGCAAGTATAATTTTGGTTCATACTTAATAAAATTTAGCTGACCTTCCAAGACACCTAAGTGCAGCTAATCACGTACAGTGGCGTTGCCAAGGCTCCTTGAAGCTCCCTTGGCTCTCCTAGGCAGGGCATGTGCCTGCTAGAGGTGCCAGGTGGTGCAGCAATCAGCTAGGCCTATACAATACAATTAAGAGATAAAGGTATCTAAATAGGAAGTATTTATTGATGCAAACTACTGAAAGGTTGATGGGCAACACGTGAAGTATCAGGGTTTAAAATGAAAAACACAAGAAAAATGCAAAGCACAGGATGGAACAGGGACCGGACGCTGCCTCTCTTACACCGACAGACAACCACGAGGGAAAATTAAAAATTAAATAAATAATTAATTTTCCCTCGTCGTCGAAATCCCCCCCCCACACACACACACCACAGGTAAGTGTTACCGGTTGTCTGTGGTTTTTAATAAGAACCCAACCTGAAGAAAGTGGTTCTCACAAAATGCTTTCGTCAAACTAATCTTGGCTTATTCCTTTGTCAACAATGGGTTTTGCCAGGTGGATGAAAGCAAGCAGGTGAAAACCTTTTTTGATGAAATATTCCTTTCCCCGGCTTGCTTTTTTAAGAGGTGGTGCCCGTCTTAAGCTTCTGTTTTTTCTCCTTATTTTAAAGTGAGAACCCCTACTGATCCACTCTTCATCTTGCTATTCCTTGGACGCAGCCAAAACACAACTTCTGACTTTCCATATGTCTCCATATGTGTCCCCCTATATCATGGCAACTGTGAGTGACCTATGCATTTTAGCATTAGGTATAGCTCCTGAATAGCAGACCTGTTTCCATTAAGCTATCAACAATTGTCAGAAAATGTAAACTTTGGGCCAATCCTCAATTATCTCTTCAATGACATGCATCTCATTAAGATGCATATTTTACCCACGTTTTACAAAGTCACGTACATGCTGCTTTCCTCACACCTTCCCACAATGAAATTCCTTTATTATATCATTCATTTAGGATTAGCACCAATCAAGTTGAGCAATAAAATGATAACATCATACTTGCATAAAAAGTGAAGTGAAGTATCTGATTTCGAGTTCTATTACGGGGCTGTGCTTGGGACTAGGCTAGCAAGCCTTATGACGCCAGACCGTACATGCGCTATAGCGCTACCATTTTTGCAGTTGATCTTTTAGGAACTTAGTATTTGAAGGTTTATGCTCTTCAAGTTTTGTCATTCAAAATTTTACAAGAAGGGGAAAAAACTTCTACACGTCTAAAACTGGGGCAAACGTGTGGTTAGACTTTAATATACTCTCTGGGCCAATATATATACCCATTTAATCAAATCCAATGTGACCATGTATGATGAAGGCATTATCATTGATCAGACATCAGTGTTAAGACTCAATGACAATGGGGTAAAATGGGTATTGTGACCCTAGGCAATATTGGTGCCCCTAATGGCACTATTAGTTTTATGAGATTCGGCCAACATTCAGGATTTTGAAAATGTATTTCTTTTTGTAATTACAATTACATTCTTGCTTTACGTGTTTTGTGAATAAGACTCCTGCACTCGTGATACCAAAGCTCTACTGCACGAAAGCACTGCCGCACTCATGATACTCATAGCTCTGCTCTGCTGCATGGAAGCATGGCTGCACTCATGATACCCATAGCTCTGCTCTGCTACATGGAAGCACGGCTGCACTCATGATATCCATAGCTCTACTCTGCTGCACAAAGCACTGCCACACTCATGATACCCATAGCTCTGCTCTGCTGCATGGAAGCACGGCTGCACTCATGATACCCATAGCTCTGCTCTGCTGCATGGAAGCACGGCTGCACTCATGATACTCATAGCTCTGCTCTGCTGCATGGAAGCACGGCTGCACTCATGATACCCATAGCTCTACTCTGCTGCACGGCTGCACTCATGATACCCATAGCTCTGCTCTGCTGCATGGAAGCACGGCTGCACTCATGATACCTATAGCTCTACTCTGCTGCACAAAGCACTGCCACACTCATGATACCTGTAGGTCTCCTCTGCTGCACGGAAGGACTGCTACATAAATGACACTGTACCTCTGTTCTTCTGCACACATGACACTGTACCTCTGTTCTGCTGCACAGATGCACCGCTCACACATGATACTCTAGCTCTGTCCTGATGCGTACATGAGACTGTAGCTCAGCTGCGGCCCATGAAGGTAAGAGCGGTGAGGCCGGGTTGGGGGGGGGGGGGGGTTCGACAGACGACCACGCGGGAAAATTAAATAAATAATTAATTTTCCCTCGTCATTGTCTGTCAAAATCCCCCCACCCGGCCCCACCGTTCTTACCTGCACGGGCCGCGGCTGCTGTAGCTCTGCTGCATGGGAAAGCCCCTGCACACATCACACTGTAGCTCTGCTCTGCTGCATGAATACACTGCTCACTGTAGCTGTGCTGCACACATGATAATGCAGCTCTGCCATGCTGCACAAGATACTGCAGCTCTTGTCTGCTGCATGGGTCTACTGCTACACACATGATATTGTAGCTTTGCCACACGGATGCACTCCTACACACGATACTGTATCTCTGCTCGACTGCACAGATGTACTGCTGCACAGATGATTCTGTAGGTCTGCTCTGCTGCATGAATGCACTGCTGTGCACATAATACTGTAGCTCTACTGCACTGATGCACAAATGATACTCGAGCTCTGCTCCGATGTACGGATGCATAGCTACAAATATGATATTCCAGCTCACAAGATGCTCTATCTCTGCTGTGTTGATGAACCCCTGCACACACGGTACCGTGACTCCACTGTGCTGCATGGATCCACTTCTGCACACACTGTACTGTGACTCTGCTGTGCTGCATGGATCCACTTCTGCACACTTGGTACTGTGGCTCCGCTGTACTGCATGGATCCACTCCTGCACACATAGTACTGTGGTTCTGCTGTGCTGCATGGATCCACTTCTGCACACACGGTACCGTGACTCCACTGTGCTGCATGGGGAAACATCCTTTACATCGCAGTGATTACACCGCGATGCATTTAGAACGCTGCCATTACAACGCAAGCGTTACATCGACTTGCACTGGAGGGCGCTATAACCTAAGGAATAGTAAGATTTACTATTCCAACACCTTCCCTACTGTATGTAGACTGGTGTTGGAATAGTAAATCTTACTACTCCTAAATCCAGCACCCTCCAGCGCAAGTCGTTGTAACGACTTGCGTTGTAAAAACAGCGATGTTACATACAGCGATCATTTTGATCGCGTTGTAACATCACATATTCGCTGCATGGATCCACTTCTGCACACACTGTACTGTGACTCTGCTGTGCTGCATGGATCCACTTCTGCACACTTGGTACTGTGGCTCCGCTGTACTGCATGGATCCACTCCTGCAAACATAGTACTGTGGTTCTGCTGTGCTGCATGGATCCACTTCTGCACACACGGTACCGTGACTCCACTGTGCTGCATGGATCCACTTCTGAACACACTGTACTGTGACTCTGCTGTGCTGCATGGATCCACTTCTGCACACTTGGTACTGTGGCTCCGCTGTACTGCATGGATCCACTCCTGCACACATAGTACTGTGGTTCTGCTGTGCTGCATGGATCCACTCCTGCACACACTGTGCTGTGACTCTGCTGTGCTGCATGGATCCACGTCTGCACAATTGGTACTGTGGCTATGCTGTGCTGCATGGATACACTTCTGCACACACTGTACTGTGACTCTGCTATGCTGTATGGATCCACTTCTGCACACACTGTACTGTGACTCTGCTGTGCTGCATGGATACACTTCTGCACACACTGTACTGTGACTCTGCTGTGCTGCATGGATTCACTTCTGCACACTTTGTACTGTGGCTCCGCTGTGCTGCATGGATCCACTTCTGCACACACTGTACTGTGACTCTGCTGTGCTGCATGGATCCACTTCTGCACAATTGGTACTGTGGCTCCGCTGTGCTGCATGGATCCACTTCTGCACACACTGTACTGTGACTCTGCTATGCTGCATGGATTCACTTCTGCACACTTTGTACTGTGGCTCTGCTGTGCTGCATGGATCCACTTCTGCACACACTGTACTGTGACTCTGCTGTGCAGCATGGATCCACTTCTGCACACACTGTACTGTGGCTCCGCTGTGCTGCATGGATCCACTCCTGCACACATAGTACGGTGGTTCTGCTGTGCTGCATGGATCCACTTCTGCACACACTGTACTGTGACTCTGCTGTGCTGCATGGATCCACTCCTGCACACATAGTACTGTGGTTCTGCTGTGCTGCATGGCTCCACTTCTGCACACACTGTACTGTGAGTCTGCTGTGCTGCATGGACCCACTCCTGCACACTTTGTACTGTGGCTCCGCTGTGCTGCATGGATTCACTTCTGCACACTTTGTACTGTGGCTCCGCTGTGCTGCATGGATCCACTTCTGCACAGACTGTAATGTGACTGCTGTGCTGCATGGATCCACTTCTGCACAATTGGTACTGTGGCTCCGCTGTGCTGCATGGATCCACTTCTGCACACACTGTACTGTGACTCTGCTGTGCTGCATGGATCCACTTCTGCGCACACTGTACTGTGACTCTGCTGTGCTGCATGGATCCACTCCTGCACACATAGTACTGTGGTTCTGCTGTGCTGCATGGATTCACTTCTGCACACTTTGTACTGTGGCTCCGCTGTGCTGCATGGATCCACTTCTGCACACACTGTACTGTGACTCTGCTGTGCTGCATGGATTCACTTCTGCACACTTTGTACTGTGGCTCCGCTGTGCTGCATGGATTCACTTCTGCACACACTGTACTGTGACTCTGCTGTGATGCATGGATCCACTTCTGCACAATTGGTACTGTGGCTATGCTGTGCTGCATGGATCCACTTCTGCACACACGGTACAGTGGCTCCGCTATGCTGTATGGATCCACTCCTGCACACATAGTACTGTGGTTCTGCTGTGCTGCACGGACCCACTCCTGCACACATAGTACTGTGGTTCTTCTGTGCTGCATGGACCCACTCCTGCACTCTTTGTACTGTGGCTCCGCTGTGCTGCACGGATCCACTTCTGCACACTTTGTACTGTGGCTCCGCTGTGCTGCATGGATCCACTCCTGCACACACGGCACAGTGGCTCTGCTGTGCAGCATGGATCCACTCCTGCACACATAGTACTGTGGTTCTGCTGTGCTGTATGGATCCACTCCTACACACACGGTACTGTGGCTCTGCTGTGCTGCATGCACCCACTTCTGCACACTTTGGACTGTGGCTCCACTGTGCTGCATGGATCCACTCCTGCACACATAGTACTGTGGTTCTGCTGTGCTGTATGGATCCGGTCCTGCACACATGGTACTGTGACTCAGCTGTGCTGCATGGATCTACTCCTGCACACACGGTACTGTGACTCTGCTGTGCTGCATGGATCCGCTCCTGCACACATGGTACTGTGGTTCTGCTGTGCTGCATGGATCCACTCCTACACACCCGGTACCGTGGCTCTGCTGTGCTGCATGCACCCACTTCTGCACACTTTAGACTGTGGCTCCGCTGTGCTGCATGGATCCACTCCTGCACACATAGTACTGTGGTTCTGCTGTGCTGTATGGATCCGGTCCTGCACACATGGTACTGTGACTCAGCTGTGCCTCATGGATCTACTCCTGCACACACAGTACTGTGACTCTGCTGTGCTGCATGGATCCACTCCTGCACACATAGTACTATGGTTCTGCTGTGCTGTATGGATCCGCTCCTGCACACATGGTACTGTGACTCTGCTGTGCTGCATGGATCTGCTCCTGCACACATGGTACTGTGACTCCGCTGTGCTGCATGGATCCACTCCTGCACACATGGTACTGTGGCTCTGCTGCATAGATACATTGCTTCACACGTGAAATTGTTCCCTTGTCCCTGAATACGGGTCTTACTATCTTGAAGTCGTTAACATTGAAGCAAATAGTACAGACAATGAGTTTGAAAGAAGAACAGAAATAGAGTTGTAAAAAGCAAAGGAGAGAAGGAGCACCGAGCATGAAAGAGGTTCAGATGATGAAAGGAGTATAGGGAAAGGGGAATAAAGAGTTCAAGTACAGTAGAGAAAAGTCGAATACTGTAGGAAAGTGTGTCACAGAGGAGAAAACAGATGAGGAGAAAACAGATGGGGAATGGACCAGATGTGCAGAAATGTTGCTACTCTTGCTGCACTCTGCTAGCTGCCCTGTCTAAATGTTATTTTTAGTCAACTCTAAACCAAAACAGCTGGACAGCATCAAGCAGTGCATTTCCTTCCTTTGTCAGAGAGGGAATGCTGCTGCCCCTTCTCCGAAAAGTCCATAAACCACAGAATAAATGGAGCTCAGGGACGGTGGAATAATCCAGGCTGAGGATGGGTCAGCTCACTTGTGAAACATGCTGGCATTTGAGACGGATCACTTACAAATGGGGACTAGAGTCATTTCCGACTTCTGCAGCCTTCACAATCCCTCCTGTATCCCTGGCCTGGCAGCCAGGCTGTGGGTGAGTCATTTTACAGGTGCACTTGACTCCAGGGGGCACTTACAGGCTGTGAGCGCCAACTGGTCTGACCTGCCCCCCTCCCCGGGCCAGGATCCAGCTGTCTGCTGCTGACAGCCTGCATGGGAGAGGAGCCCTTGTGAACTCATGGCACAGATGGGGCCCCGCCCACATCTCACAGCGGTTCCATCGTGAGGGTGGATATCTAGAAGAATTGCCCACATTCTTTACCCCTTAGTTATGGCATTTGGTTTGAAAGGAGCATTGAAACTCACCCAGTGGGCACCGAGGGGGCTTGCTATCTTATTGCCAGGAGTTTATTGCAGTGTGCAGGATGCTGATGCAAACAAACTATATGGACCTTTAAGTGTTACTTACACTTCAGAAGTCTCCATTATGGAAGAGACATTGGCTTTACTAAGTGAATCGGTGAGCATTAAGTGTACAGTGGAAATTTATACAACAAAACCTCCACATAGCACTGATGATGATATGACATCTAAAAAAATAAAACGAAAACAGTTATGGGCACTTTTGCTTCCTTTTCAGTATCTGAGCCCTCGCTTAACACTATGTAACATGTAAATATGCATGTGTTTTTTCGATTAAATTGTTGTTACATTGTAAAGCGCTCTAATGGCACTTGGTGAAGCAGGGCTATAGAAAAACACAGTAAACAAATAAATAAATACAATTTACATGAGTGACGCAAATATTTGTAATGCAACCCTTGATACCAGGCATTTTGGTACTACAACTATAATCATCCTCCCAGAGGAAGGAGACAAAAGCATTGGCAAAGCCAATAGGTTGCTGCTCTTAAAGGCCAAACTATTGACTTCGTCAATGTTTTTTGACAATCGCATGAGAACAAATGTGTCAAGACACATGCACGAATGGGCGGTAATCTTGCAAAGAGTTTTCTATCGGGGAAAACCCATCCAAAGGTGACTCTCAAGTGCAAATGAGCATGCGTGCATTATTCGCAGCAGAATGGCACAGCGTGGCCTGGAATTCTAAAAGTACCCTCCGTCAAATATATCACCCAATGTGACATAGCATTTACTCTGCCTATGTCCCAACTTATTAGAGCTAGGAAAGAAATATCTGGAAAAACAAATAATACAATCAATTGTAGATCCATCAGAGAGGCTGTTGAGTATTGTTTTTCCACTACAGATTGTCAATTTATTGGGAAGTTAATTACATTTTTAGATTATTTCTGTTATAGTCTTAAGGAATTGAGATTGAAACGCTGCGTTATGGAATATTTGTAGATATGCTTGTGATTTTAACATATTTTTCTATTGTACAAATATTTTAATATATTTTACACAATAAAGATTTCTTCATTCATTCATTCATTGTGGCATATGTGTACAGACCCTCTGTGGAGTGTCTCTGCACAAGCTGACTCCATCTGTGTTTCCTATGTCTGTGCCTTATTTTTCATTTCCCAAGCTCGAGGTACTGCATGGCACAATCACAGCAAGCTTATGGAATAAAAACAGCAGCACCACACCCGTGTGGAAAACTAAGAAGACAACACCAGTAAAGGTATTTGGGCATCTGATATGGTCACGTCCTCTGCCCCTCTATTAATTCATTTAGCCCCACTCTCTCATAAATGTAAGGCAGAGAAAAATCTGTGCATCCATTTCCTTTGCTAAATTGAGGAATGAATGGCACATTACTATATTAAAATGTGTTTGTTTGTGTGATGGTGACTTGCCTTACATCAGTTCAAATTACCCAAATGAAAACAGTTTCTGCTTTAGAAGTGCTTGTCATGGTGCCTAGTAGGCGCTAGCTCGGATAAATAAATAGGCGCATTAGAAATGCTAGAAATATTAAAAATAAATAATCAAGAGGTAAAATAGTGATGGGATAAATGAAAGAGGATGCCCAAGGAGTGCTTGGGGGCGACCCCGCTGGCATATTTCGGAGTTTTTTCACATTGCTTCCTGGTTTCAAGGACAGGTTGTGTGGTAAAGTGGTGGCAGCATTCTTCAACTTCCCTACTTGTAGCAGCAGATAGTGAGTTGCTAGCACCAGCAGCATAGCGTGGGTTGCCAACGCCCAGGGCAAAATTTTAAAAGAAAGTATTGCGCCCTCTAACCCGTGGACCATTAGTTCAGGAAGTGCTAATGGTCCACGGGTTAGGGGGAGCAATACTTTCTTTTAAAATTTTGCGCCCCTAAGTATTTTGTGCCCGGGGCAACTGCCCCCCTAGGCTGTGCCACTGGATAGCGCACACTATATTGACTCCCTGCACGGGGGCAGAGAGTGATGAACAACAGTAACGACAATGGTGATTTTTGGCTCCCCTGTTTAGTAGGGTTCAAAGATGGGCAAGAAGTACCTCAGCATCCAATCTACTGTTGGCGAGGGATTTCTGTTCGATGTTTCATCTCTGATGGCGGTTTGGAGAGTGGGTGCAAGGAATGAGTAAATATGTTAGTGGTGAAAAATGTCCTCTGTGCTTCCCTCAGCAGAATGCGGGAGGGACGTACAAATAAGGTCTTGGACACCCGGCTTCTTGCTAGGAGCTTTCCAGGGTCATCCTCTCCCTATATTGGCAGGGGCTCTGTGGGGACAGGATAGCAGTGGAGATCCACTGTGGAGAGGGGTTAGGCATCCTTTTGTGATTCACCATAATTGTCCCTTTGCCGAGGCTATTTAAGATTATACGTTCCTACCCGATGGCAGAGGTCCCAGTGTAGAGGGAAAGGAGGTGAGGTGTGTATACAATAAGAATCCTTGGCATACCTTGCCACGCTTGACCAGAGAGTAGGCAGAAATCTACAGTTTCCAGGGAGGTCATCAGATCAAATATGTGGTCTAAGCATCTGTGAGATGAACCGGCAAAAAAAGGCTGGCTTAAATTTCATGCTTCAGGACAGAACATATATGTTTATTTTCAATTAAAGGAATTTGCTTGGCAGTAATTCCTCAAAAAGTGCATGTCCTTGACATGGACTAACTTTCAAATTTACTCTACTTGACATTATCAAATAGACAATCGTGTTTATGCTTCGCAAAATTGAAAAAAGGATATGTGGTGTAAACCTTAAGAAGGCATTTTATGGAGAGTACATGATGCATCTAGGTCCAATATTAACCTGATTTTAAGTAGGAGTTGTAATTTTAAGTGATTTGTCTCGCTGCAGTATCTTGTAGCTGGATTGTAGTAAATTGACAACACTGTGCTTTATGAAGAATTGAGACAATGGTATAGACATGGTGTGTTCATCATTCAACCTTGAACATGCCAAAGTTAGGGACCTGCCAGGTGGACCCTGCTTTCTGGACCAGACACTGAATCCGTACTAATGATTCAATATGCATTGCTGCTGGAAACATGACCCAGCCCTTTACTTCTACTGTTTATATGACCATGTTGCCAAGTACAAGGAAGATGTCATCTAGTGGTGTATGTGCTGCTGACATTGTAAATAGGATACCGATTGCGGTTTCCTTCACGGGCTGTACTTTGTTATTGCATGAATTAATCCTGGTTGAACTCGCATCGTGGACACACACCGTGTCCTCTCCGAAGCCAGGTCCATTTCGCTCTATGTATGGTATACATTCTCCACACACATTGCGGACACATGGACTTGCTTGATGTATGGTACACAGTCTCTGTCTCCATCTAAGCATTTGTCTCAGGCATTACTTTGTGTCTTGATGATGATCCCATTACTACATTAGAGGTCAAAACGCCGTTGACCTCAGTACCTTGACACTGATTTGTTCATACATTTACTGTAAATACGTGCAATGATGCTATTTATATGTTTGTGGCCTAATTGTTGATTGTATCTTGGCCACACGTTACTATGCCTGAGTACTGAAACTCTCTTTCTCCTTGAATACTGTCCCGCATTTTATGATTTCTTTATTTTTGATGTAAATAAAATTAGAATTCCCATTGGGACCTCTATAACATAGATATCATTGTACCTCTGTGTTCATTACTGTCTCTAACAAATGTTGTAAGGGACCATTGTATAATGACATTGTAAATAGGGCAGCTGGGCACTAATCTTAGCTTCCACAGATAACAAAACAAATTGATTGAATCACCATCTCCCTGTACCTGATATGGCCATGTGCATAATTTAAACATGCTTTTGTGAACAAACTGCTAAAAGCGGTGAAAAGTCGAAACTATAAGGTGTGCTCTTCAGTACTGTACCAGTTCCATGGCACCGTTCTCACATTCACATTTTGGTTTGTGTATTTCAGTCTGAAGGAAAGCCCACACATTTACTCCTATAAAATATTGCTCTATAAGTGCTCCACTGCGCTACATTAAATAACTAAAAGATAAAAGGGGCGCTCTTTTCTAAGAGGTTATCCTAAAAAATATGTTTTATGATGCAATTTTGAACGAAGCATAATAAAGACATTTAATAATGCTACTAAATAAATTAACAATAAGGTTCCCTTGGGAGGAAGTCCCAAGTGCTCGTTTACCAGGCATGGTAGACATCGACCGTGCAGCGTAATTCTGGTGTAGCAGAGATCCATGGGTAGCAGAGATCCATGGGTAGCAGAGATCCATGCATTCCCTGCAGTAGGGTGACGGTTTTGTTGCTAAATATTTTCGAATGGGCTCCATTTGCAAGCAGGGGGGCACTTCATCACGGGTTTCCTATTGAAATTTCACAGCATGACCTGATGCCTATGCCTGGTTCTTGCCTCTGAAGATTAAAACTGTTAATTAACTATCCTACAGAATGTTGCAGTTTAAGCATTTGTTTAATGGACTGCAACCCTGTTTGCACGTAATTCCCACCACATTTTATCAGCTCAGAGGTTGTTCATGAAAGTGGCTTTGCTGGTCAGAGAATGTGTTAAGGGCGGCTCCTTATGCACACAATGAATCGATAAATATTTATTCATGCATTAATTGTACTTTTAGAGGTATTTGGCGTGTTTGGGTATGTGTGGCTATTTCTGCAGGTTTAGGTGGAGGTCTGAATTGAATGTCAATGGTGTGTTATCTCATGCTGTTATAGGATGGGGGGGTGCGCCAACAAACATCACCTCGTAACCTCTTGTGCAACTGCATCCCTGTTCATCCAGTGATTGCTAGGAGTCAATAAATGTGCAGACAAATTCCTGTTTGAAAGTTTGACTTGCAGACAGAACGCACAGGGTAGAAAATGACAATATTAGCCCTTGACTTTCTCCTTTTATTGAACATTACAAAGGCACAACATTCAATTGTGCTTTTGAACATGAGAGGTTACAGGAAGGACGTGGCTGCACATAAATCTGCGTATTCACTTTCCATTACCTAATAATTTTTGCTTCATTTCTATTGACTAAATAAATATACTTATGTCGAGTTATTATGGTAAAAGTCATTGCCACAGCTCCTATTTTACCTCCTTTATGTTGTGGATGAAGCAGATGAGCAAATTTCTTTAAATATCCTTTACACCTCAAATGAAACATCTGTCTTTTCCCATTGTAGCTAATTGCGTAATCCAGGTCACACCAATAAACTTTCCATTGAGGAATCATGTTTTTCTCTGCACATTAATATTTCTTAAAATTTTTCATCTGTGCAAAAAGATTGCCATGCGGTGTTGCATACTTAAACACGCTACGCAAACGCAGCACTAACAATGTCAAAATATACAAACTCATTTGAAATCTGTTTATACATTTGTTAAACTTTTGTGGTTTTAATGAGTGTGTTTCAGTCCTCTACACCATTTGGGCATACTTTTTTACTCTATGCCCATTATAGGCTCTTATTTAACTTGGGGTACCCATAATCAACTGTCCTGTGAAATATTTCGTGTAATGATTTCCATAAATGTAATAGAGAATTTTCAAATGTAACTACCACTAGTTAAAGTATTTAAGAGAATACATTAAATTTCTTGAATGTTTCGAGTTCCTTGTGTGATCATACACTGGGTATAACAAATATTGATACTTCCATAAATCATAATTCCTATCAAATAAGTCCATTAATCCATGGTTAATTCATACATCATGTGAAATCAGTTAATGATCTAAACAGAGCATACGTTTTGATTTGTGTCTGTGGGAGATTTCTGGTTCGTAAATTAGGGGTGAGGTCCTTACAAATAACAGTGCAAACAGCATATATATGATTTATGTTACATATAGCAGTAAGCGGCCCATAATGCTATTTAGGCAAGGTTGCGCGAGTGCCCCCCAATCACTGACTGGTAAGGAAATGGTTAAATCCTGATGTCAGGGCTATTATTTAACGAGTGGTTTCCCACTAAGGCGGGGTTAAAGAGTAGATGTAGCAAACCATTGAAGGTTATTTGCAAACTGACAAATGTGATGCGGTCATTGTTCGTGGGCCGGGGCTACTGGAGTGATACCTGCCACTCAGTATGCGGCGACAAAATACATTGGGGCTGCACTATGGAAGGAAGGCATTTGGTGCAATTAGAAAAGAGTATGTTGATCATTGTCTCCATATGCAAACTATTTTTGGTAGCACTTTCTATGTATTATTGCCAAATAGTCAAACAAGAATCGCAAGATGATATTTCTTATAGCTTCCAAGTTACACATCATTCCATTTGCTGAGAACGTTTGGCAACCGCGCAAATTTAGCAAACCTCACTTCCACATCTAACGATTTTATGGATTTCAATTGTAAACGTACTGGCAAAGCATGATATGGTTAGTTAAGAATTATCTTCTTATAGTATTATGACTTCCTTTCAAATTTTTCACTAATTTATTTGCTACCACTACAGGTTTCTTTACTTCTGCTGTGTAAGATACTGTAGTCTGCTTTTAAAACAGCATCTACCAAATCAGATACATGCCCTCTAGACATATAGCACTTGCACTACTCCCTTTTCTGAAAAATGATGGGGATCCATATTTTACACATTTTTGGAAAACCTTCCATAGGCAATGAGAAGACAAGCATGCGTTGTTCCATCCCAGGACTGTCTATTTTTGATTAAAGACTAGATGCTGTTCCCACTGCTAAATCGCAGTTCCAACTCGACCCTCACTCTAGCTTTTGATTGGTATCCATTACCTGCTGCCTGGAACTAAAAAGCTTTGGTCAGTATTAGAGATAACGCCCTGAGTATGATGTAAACTGGTGGACAGAGAAGTTATGTTAGCAAATTTATTGGGATAGAGAAAGTGATATATGCCCTGATGGCTTCACAGGATATGGCCTTTGCTTCTGATGACAAACTATGATATTTTGTATTTAACCAACATAACACTGGAAGATACCACTGCCGGGCATTTATTGTTAGAGCGATGCTAGTGGATAGCAGGTAACTTGGGGGTAGTGCTCAATTGGATTAAGCAATTCTAGGTAACTGAACATAGTGTGTCATTCTGGGTGAGGAATGTTTTAATCCTACACCTCTCCAATGGAATATGATTTGACCCACAAATCTACACTTTCTTCATTCAGATGAAGGAGCAAGTGACCAAGGATTCAAACTTTTTGAGGGTAGGATATTTGTGTGAACATGCAATATGAGGGATAAAATAGCCTTTCTCTTGAGTTGGAATGATATTTCAACTGACAGAGTACCATGACCTTTTTAAAGAATTCCTTCATGACCTGCAATACCCTTGTAAGGCATGGCAGAGGGCACTTTGTCTCATATATTACTTCCATGAAAAATAGGATAGCCCCTTGATACAGGAGAATATTTACAGATTATGGCTCCCCGCTAATTATACCTACTTCACAGATACAAAGTAATGTGGTGATCAACAAATGTGAATAATGATAACTTTATATTAAGGTAAAAGGTCTGAATTTCCAATAAAACTGCAAAGGGGTGAACATTACTCACCCCTGCCACAGTTTTGGTCTAGCATGGAAAGATTGCAGGGGATCTAGGGCTTCTCATCAGATGAGGACATTAAGCGGGTTGAGCTAAAGGGTTTCTGACAAATGGGGTTTTGTTGGGTGGTAGTTCTGGCAGAATTAGTAAATGGTCTTTTTTGTGCAAGAGTTAGTTGGGTTTTTACTTTGAAGGGGACTAAATTAGCAGGATGCATTGAAGTATGGGTAGTGATAGGATTGGGACATGAATGAACATTCTTAAATGAGGACATGGTGGTGCGACCTTTGAATTGGGGAGCATGGTTGTGGAGATGATAAACAGAGACAATAAAGGCACATTATTTACAATTCTGAAGATAATGCGATAAATGCTTGAATGGTATCCTATGCTAAATGTGACTTCTGCACAATACTGGATATTGGGGGCGATTCTTTTTAATATTGACTGGGGAATCGCTTCAGCGGAAAAGCTCAGAATTTTCTTGTACTGCTTCTGTTCGCTGAGGACCCATAAAGAGCAAAATGCACTTTGCAGTTCTGGATGGTGAGGGGCCCTCAGGTGTATGCTCTCAGCAGCCACCTACAGCTCCCCACTTCACTTCTGAATTGCTCATTAGATAAACCTACTTTAGGAGTGGTGATACAGTAGTGGAGGCAACACTAGGTGAGAGGAGGCAGGTGGTATGCAGTGGCGGCCAGCATGGCTCACGGGTAGTGAGGCTGGCGTGTCGTGCTGGGGGAGGAGGGGTCGCATGGGGGGGTTGCATAGAGGGGTCGCACATATAAAAAAACATACAAAAAAATAAAACGTACCTTGCTACCGGGTCCTACGTCCCTGCTCCTGCTCTCCTCGTGGAACTCGAGGAACAGGAAGCAGGCCCCACTGACCAATCACAACACTGCAGTGCAGTGTTGTGATTGGTTTTGAGCATCCTGGTTCGACGCTCAACCAGGGAATGGGGGCCTGGGCTTGTTCTCCATGCAGGCTGTAATGCAGCCTGCATGGAGAACGGGGAAAGTGCGCATGACTGGTTTGGGTGGCCCGAGTGACTCATTGCACACTTAGGAGTGGGCAAAGTGCTCTTCCCTTGCCCTGCTCCGAGAGCAGATCAGCCCCATGCAAAGCAGCACGAAGCGTAAAATGATTATAACTCAAAGTTACTATAATTTTATGTTTCTTCTTCGCACTGCTTAAAAGCTGTGGGACGACGCTCCTCTGCCATAGCGGAGGAGCTGCCACTGGTGGGATGTCATTCTCTCCCTACCTCAGCCACACTCCCATGAGCATGGTTATTGACAGAATATTAGCTTCTTGAGCCAAGTACACCTAAACCACATGGATTCACAGTTATGTGGGCTGTCAAACTTCTACAATGAAACATCTTACACTGGTGGGGGAGAGTTATTTATTTTTTCCTAACTCACAACACTTCTTACTTGTGTCTGAAAAAAGAAAGACTTCAACATAGGAGGGCATTTCAGAGCCAGATCTGCCCTCTTGCCACTGGCACCAAGTACCAAGGACTTTATTTAAGCATTTGTTGGTTGAGCGGCACACCCTACCAGGTCAAAACATGTGCACGTTTGCTGCACCATGATAAAAGTTACAATAGTGACTTCCAAACAGTGCAGAGAGCCCCTCTGGTTAAAAGAAAGCAATGAAAGACTACTTTCTGACACTCCTTACCACTCTTGTAGTACCATTCTGCACCAATTATACTTACTGGACTTAGTATTTGGACAAACCCTAAGATGAAGTTGCCTTAGTCAATTTGGGATTCTACAAAAGCATTCATGGCAGTTGCTTACATCATCAGTGCATTTGTCTAAGTCCTAAAACCAAAAAGAAGAAGGCCAGCTGCTCCCCCTGTGTCCTACCTCTAAAATCTGTTCCTGAGGAATTAAAGCTTTAGCCAACTGCTGGCCACACACACATGTCCTTCAAGCAAAGTTGAAAATGTCTGTAAACAGGAGAAAAAAATGCCTGGTCTCTCAAGAACTTTTATAGACCCCAGCTATGTAAACTCCTCCAAGGCCCAAATCACTCTCTTTCCCACCGCTGTTGGCACTGACATCCTTCTGGCTCTCTCTACTGTGTCTATTACTTATGTGAAGTTTACAAAAAGAGATGGATGGAATGCTTAAATTAATCTCAGCCACTGGCAATTATTTGGGCCGCATCCCAAACCATCCTTATTTTGCACACCATGGCACCTCGGTTTGGACCCAGCTATATGCAAATCAGTCTTGATCCTGCTCCAATGAGAACAGTCCAACCCTAACTGCCAAGCCAGGTCCTCCCTGAACTGGAACACAGGCAACCCAGGACTGGTTTTGCCCTTGTTATGGGCTCATCAGCTGGGTATCTCTTGGCTCCAGTGGCACAGTGTGCATGACCTCCATGTCTGGGCATACTTGACCCACTTAGGGTGACACACTAAAGTATACAAAAAGTGATGGATGGAATGTTTGAACTAATTTCAGCCATCGGAATTTACTCAGGTCTGCATCCCAATCCATTGTTATTTTGCACACCATGCCACTTCACTTTAGACCCAGCTATATGCAAATCAGTCTTTACCCTGCTCCAATGGGAACAGTTAGTGGTAGTGCTAGTTGACATTTAAACTCCCATGCTATGGGTCAGGACCATAAGATACGGTGTGAATAGATATGTATTTACAGTAGTGTGAAATAGGCATGTTGCATCAATTGTAAAGGCTCAAGCGACTATGACATCAATTGCCTGAAGTAATATGTTGCTAATATCCAAGCCCTGAAGTCCAAATACAACCTCAAATGATTACTGACTGTGAACAATAGAAGATACACGAATGGCTCTCTGAGATTAGATGAATCTTGAAAGCTTTACTTCTTCACTCACCAACAGCACAGAGATCCTGGGCTGCCACACGGTTCCTAACTCACACCAGAAGATTGACACCAATGAATCCTGCTATACGGAGTAACGCCTTTGCTACCAGAGGCAGATTTCAGAACTGCTGTATCTCTACAGAGACAATGCTCCCAAAGATCCGCCAGAGTCTACTGAAGAGTGCAATCGATGCAGCACCAGGAGTCATTGACGATCTTTGCAAGTACAAGATCACTATGAACCTCGTAGACCTAGATGGCTATCTTAATCCACTGCCCATTCGTCTCACAGTCAAGATCTGGTGCACTACCTACAGGCAGTCAGACCTGGTCACTCACTGTATCTGACAGCCAAGAAAAAGACCTCTGCATGACACAAAGCAACAGCATGTCATGACCGGAAATCGATCAATGCAGGTGACTAAGATAAGGGCATTAATCATTATGCAGCTATTCTCCATTTGGAGCCTGGACTGCATTCAAAATCAAGTCTGATAGGCTCCATACAGTCCACACATGCAAGGAAGTAAAACAAATCTCGATAAATGGAGCAGAACAGAGATTTATAAAGAGCTAGTTAGTGACTCATAAGGTTATCCCAGTGTAAGAGAGAATGAGCCATAGAGAAAGACTCTATAAACTTTAAAAGAAATATTTAAATGGCTTACAAACTTTAAGATGATTAGGTAGACCTCTCAGGCTGAGAGGCCCACTTTTCCATATTTGGGGTGTATCTAAAGTGATGTACTGCCATGGCACCCTCTACTTATGGATGGGACACCCATGAGATTTGCTGTGGATGATTGAAGAATGCACTGGTGAGTGTATCTGCAAAGAAGAGAGGGCAGAAGAAGAGGGCACATGATGTGTACATACATAAACATTTAAATAAAATTATTTTGGATATTTTGAGGCAAATACATTTTTAAAGATATCACCTGATATATTGTTCCGAAATGGGGGAGTACTAAAACGAGAAGAGCTTCTGCAATCTGAATTAGTAACAATTTGGCTATCATTTATTTTGGAATGCCCAAAAGGAGAGCATTTCCATAATCTTACTGTATTATGTCTTGAACCACCATGTTTTAGAGGTCTAAAGCTAATAGAGGAAATATATTTGTAATATTTTCAAACAAAACAAAGCAAAGTGAGGTCATTCCCTACCCACCCCACGTCCCATTATCAGGGGGAGGTGAACCCAAAGTTACTTACTAAAGGTGATGAAACCGGGGTCATGTTAGAAGCTGTTGACCACCAGGAGACAGACCATGGATGCTGCCTACAATGGAGACTTTGGTTGTATTAGCATAGAACTTAAGGACACTCTGGGTCTCAAATTAAACACCACTCTCAGGTAGTTTTGGAAGCAAGAATAACGTTCTGGAGGTTGGGTCTCAAAGTCACGGATAACTTTGGTGTCACATGTGTAGATGTAAAATAGAAATCTGGAGGAACGGGTCAAACACGCATGGGGATGTGGGAGGGTTGGTATGCGCAGACACTCTAATACCACTCAATGCAGTATCACTACTCCGCCTTCTCTCTTCCTTTTTGTCCATATTATGAGCAGGAGAGGCCTCATCCGGTTTTGTGCTTTATGATGTGAGTTTGTATGCGCCTTTCTTTTTTCACATGAACTAATTTTTCCCACTTTTGAATAGCCAGTGGAGACTTAACATTGTCTTTCTACCCTCATTCAAAATTCCTAATCCTTGAGTTGGAATAATATAAGCATTGTAGCCTTTTCAAGAGAATGGAACGCCTTTCCTATTGATCTTCAAGCTGGATCTAATCTCTCACAATTTAGTCTATCTTTAAAGACTCTCTTGTTTATCTTTTAAGATCTTCCCTGTTGGCCTATGGCTTACTTTGGTGCCAAGAGGCTTCGGCATATGCTGTGCTTTATACATATCTACCATAGCCCATTGGTTGTTCTCTTGCAATTATAGAGTTTAGTTCTACTTGGGAAATCATGACTGGAGCAATAACTGGAAACCTGGTGCCAGCCTTGCTTAGCCTGCCTTCTGGCATTAATCCTCCCACCCCAGATTAATGCCTGAGGGAACTAAAATATTTAAAATATTGTCTTTGGACTGAGTTATTGACAAAATAAAGACGCATGGACAATTGACACAGATGGGGAGTCAAGAGAAGCAGTCACATTTAACATTATATTTGGGTGGGTGAGCATGGATGTCAGTTTTTCAACTAGAGCTGAAATGAAATGAAATTTAGATTTATAAAGCGCTCGATTGCCCAGAGGCGTCTTGGCGCTGCCACTATGCAAGGATGTGAGGAAAGAAACCGAAGTTTTACTGGGGGAGCAGTCATTGGCAGAAGAGCCATGTCTTTATTGCTTTCCTAAATTGGGGAAGACCTGTCATTTTCTTCAGCTTAAGAGAAAGAATGTTCCAAAGTTTGGCAGTACAGACTACATAGCTTCTGCCTCCCGAATGGGATTTCCTGAATTTGGGAACAATTACGTTCTTGGCTGACGACGAGCGCAAAGACCTGGAAGGGATATACGAGGAGAAGTTGCGTTTGAGATAATCAGGACCAGAGTTGTGTAGAGCTTTGAAAGCAATGCATAAGGCCTTGAATTCAATGCGCCTCTTAATAGGCAGCCAATGTAGCTCTTTGAGGGCCTATGATGCTTGGGAATCCCAAGCAGTAGTCGAGCTGCGGCATTCTGCAGGATCTGCAGTTTGTTTAGAAGTCTTTGCTGCATATTGGTGCAAAGCGCATTGCAATAATCCAATTTGGATAGCACAAGGGCAGTGACAATGGTCTTCTGCAGCTCTTTGGGGATATATGGGAGTATTTTTCTGAGCATCTTCATTATATAAAAAGTAGGTGATGTCACAGTAGTAACTTGGCTTTCACAGGTCAATCTCTAAACTCCTCACTTTCTTGACCAGCGATGGCCGTCTACCCATTTCTAGAGGCCACCAGCTGGTTGACCAAAGGGAGGTGTTATTGACAAACAGAAGTACCTCAGTTTTTCCCTAGTTTAATTTTAGGCAGTTGCTGTTCATCCATTTGCCTATGTGCAGCATACAGTTGTAGAATCAGGCTATGGTATGAGCAGGATCACTGGACACTGAGACTATGACTTGGGTGTCATAAGATATTGCTGAAAAACCAAAAGATTTTATGAGCCTGGCCAGAAGAGTGACATATAAACTAAAAAGCGTGGGACTCAGGGAAGACCCTTGAGGCACTCCACATGGAGGAAAAAAATGATCTAAAACAAATTTGTCCAAAGCGATGAATTGTTCCCTTTCCTACAAAAAGGATTTTAAGAGAGCGAGTGCCTCTCCTCTGATTCCCATGGAGTGGAGACGATCAGTCAAAAGGTCATGATTGACAGTGTCGAATGCCGCTGAGAGATCTAAAAGAATCAAGACAGCATTTCCTCATTTGTCTAGGGTTAACCATTGCAAGCCCCGCCTGCCTTGTAATTTTTATGGCCTCGACAACTTCAGTTCCTCATATCATACTTTACACAAATGTTCTTTGTTTCATAAGGTGGTTGACTGCTACATGGGCTTCATGACACTAGCTATCTGCAGTCCACAGTAGCAAGAGAAGCAACGCGACATGAATGGTAAAGAGCAGTAGCTATGGCAATTGGATTCTTGATGGCCCCATAGGCCACTGCTCATTAAACAGCAACTGCGTATCACATAGACAAGTCCTCCTTCACTAACAGCAATGTTCAGCAGGCTTTTTCTGCGGAAATGCTCTGCCTCGCCTCATCGTTTCCTCTGCCATGAGTTGGTAGTTTTAGCATTGATTGAAAACTCCCATACTCAATATGCAGTATGCATACAATATGTATACATTATACAGTATACATTGTGCATGCATACTGTATGTATAAATTATGAAGTATGCATGCAGTATGTATACGTACAGTATAAATACTCTATATACAGTACCTATGTTAATAATGGCAGGGTGCAGTCTTTCTACTGTATCAACAATCAACTATGACAGCTCCTTCATGTCATTATGCACTCAGAACCCCGCACGCCGCGCCTAGAGTCACACTTGTATCTCTACCTTCGATCCTGTAGAGAGCTTTGCTTTCTTTTGGATAGCTTTAGGCTTTACAAACCCCACATACATACACACATCCATACATATCCCTTTCGGACATGAGGACCTAGATCCAGTGGACAATGAACGACTATTCCTTTCTCCCAAGACGAGCAATCAGGGTCCTCAGACCTTTGAAAAAAGGTGAGGAATAAACTGCATTGTGGAGGTTCCATGGAGTTAATCATTCAGTAGTGTTGCACTTCCATCGAAGCTGATGATACGATTGATGCGTTACTTAAAGTGCTGCTGATTGCACCCATTGAAGCTTCCTCAGTTAACGAGAAGCTAAAACTGAGCGTGAAATTATTTTTTATGGTACATCCTTTACTGATTGGCGCGCATTGTTCGCTGCACCTTGAATACAGGATTCTGAAAGCTTTCTTCATTATCCATCCATTGATCTTCCAGATGGAAGCTTTCAAGAGGAATTAGGGCTTGTTCAGTGGAAGCGGAGAATCTTATTCAGCACTGAATGATTTGTCACCCCGCTCCCAGTGCTAGATAGTGAGTCATACAGGAAGAATCTAAAGAACTGCAGTAGAAAAAAAACAGATTTTTAAGAGCATCCCAAATAATGGCACTTCAGATACAGGTGTATAGATTTACAGAAGCTCTACAAGTTGTGTAACTTGTCACCTCCTACCCTAAGCCGCTTCATAAAAGGCAATGCCTTGGATTTGTCACAGATATTGACATCTGTGCTTAGTGACAAGAAACTCAATAAGATAGTCTCTTTGTAGAAGTGTTTCAGTTATTAGGTTTTCAAAGGCTATCATTTCTTTGGGGAAGAGCAGGAAGGCCTGCTGCAAATAGAAATATTGTTTTAATAGATGGAATTATGCTGTGGTGGCTTGTGGACACATAGGGCTAGATTTACAAAAGGCTTGCATTGCCAGGGCACCATACAATGTGACGCAAGGCACAGCAAGTCCTTACGTGGAATTTACTAGGCCACGCCATGCAAAGCCAGCTTGCGTGGCACGGCATGGTTTAGTAAATCCAAGGTAACACAAGACAGCACATGTTGCTGCCTTGCGCTACCTTGCAGCAGGGAGGCGTTCCATGGGTGAAGTTTGGGTGTTCCCAGCATCCACGCATGGATTTTAGTGCTTTCCCAGATTTACAAAGAGTTGTAAGCCTGGGAATGCATCAAAATTGTATGCACCCCAGGCCCAGGTGTTACAAGGAGAAATATCTTTATTTTTCCTCATTACTTCCTTTTTCTATGTTTGATGCATTCCGCATCACACATAGAAAAAGGAAAATGCCTTTAAGGATTGTTTTGTGCAGGAAGGTATCCCTTTCCGCACAAAAACAATCCTACCTGTAGCACAGGCACGCTTCTATCATATTGCAGGGATGAATGCGTTGGCACTAGGTAGCACACAGTGCGCAAGCTCAAGAAGGCTCCAGAAATGCGCCATATCTTTTTAAAATATGGTATATTTTTGGTGTTTCCCTTCGATGCAACGCAGCAAAGCAATTCGGCTTGCTGTGCTGCGTTGTGTGAAATGTTAGTAAATATGGCCCAAAATGTTTATTCAAGTACATGCTTTTCAAATATAATGTATTCTCCTTAGTTAGCAGTACCTATAGAAAAGGATCCGGAAGATACCTAAATGCATAGGAAGGGAGTAGAGTCTACTGCAATTAGGTGCGAAAGAGAAGTACCTTACACACTAATTATTGATTCATTTTACCCATGGTTACAACATTTGTAAAATTATAGTAACGATCAGGAGCTGCGTTGAAGCTATTCAAGCAGTGCTTCCATTTACTATCAGTTGACGTGTTTACATTTTAATGTCTACTTCTTTTATTATAGAATATGATACAAAGCAACAATATAGTCAACTTATATAGTCAATTGCATTGTGGACAGTCTGTAGAAAATTAAGAAAACAAAGGAGTAAAACAACGTGCGTACTGGGCTGGTTTTGCTCAGGGAGCCAGGACTCGTATCGCAGATAGGTCGATGTGTGTACACACGAATGTTCTGTAAAAGGGAGTGGAAAGGCATTGAATCAGCACCCACATTCCATAAAGGTGTTCCCTCATCAACATGTGGCTGTGTCCATAGTCTGAGGATATTCACTTTATCTGTGCATATTCTCCCATTACAGACGCTAATGCCTCAGTATACAGGTCTTATGGGACAAGTTGAATATGGGTTACACTGGAGGTATGCAGGGACCAAAGGTGCAGAATTGCACACACATTGATTGTAAGTGATCTCCACTGGCAGTATTTTGCTCCAGGTGCTTAAAGAGGGTCTGAGAGTCGCACTGAGTCTGGTACAGTCAGGCACAACTTATCATGGCCTGAGAGCATCCTGCCCAATTTAGTAATCAGGGGAGCCACACACATACAATTTTTTGCTTGAGTTTGTATTCTCGCCTTTCGTCCTAATCGAACTCCAATTCCACATGTTGAATCAATGTTTTATTTTCCAGTGACATCATCAAAGTGCATCACAGAGAGGGGTGGGAGAGAAGCACACTAGGGCAGTGGGGGTAAATAGGGGTGGCAGGGTTGAAAAATATATTAAAAAAACACTTACCTCTTCCGCCATCACCCTTCGTCGTCTCTCCCCTTCTCTTCCTGACTCCAAGTCCGGAAGAAGCAGGAAGCACACAGGCTCCCATTAGCCAATCTCAATGCTGCAATGCAGCGTTGTGATTGGTCTGAGCACCGTGGTTCAACGCTCAGATGGGGACAGGGAGCTTGTGCATGTTCTCCACCCAGGCTGTGTATTACAGCCCAGTAGAGAACATGCAAAGTGTGCATGACTGTTTGGCCGACCCAAGATGGCCGGCCAAACCGCCATGCACACTTAAGTGCATGAACCACTCCTCCTCCCTGCGCCACCAGCCCTGCCCTGACCCAGCCCCGCAGCAAAGAAAATTTAAATGATAATAATGTTGTTATTATCATTTTATTATTCACTTTTCCACTGCCCTGAGAGCAGTGGGGCGACGCTCCCTAGCCTTAGCGGAGGAGTTACCTGTGCACTAGGGCGACAGCTACAAGACACATGGACTCTTGTAGAGTGCCTACACAAAAAGAAAAAAGTATTGCTTGAAAAGTGAGCAGTTGAAGGACACAGTAATAAGTCCATGCTCCAGGTGCAGGGACAAACACAAGAAGAGGAAGGAATGACAGCACACTTTAATCAATAAGAAGCAAGCAAATGTGAGTGATAACGAAGCCAACCAATGGTAAGCAATGCTGTAACCTAACAACAGTCTCACAACAGACATCAAAGGAACTAAAGTCACAGAAAGTGATGCCAGTCTTATTACATATGTGATGCATTAAAAATGTGTCATTTGCAAAAATGCTTATCATGTTAAGTTTGATCAGCACACTGTACTGGTCACCTGACTGCATACACTCTTTACAAAAACAACGAATATGATCATTGAAAGAACATTATTTAGTTCAGTTTTACTTCTTAAAAATAATTTGCTTGTTTAGAAATGATGCAAAGTGACAACATTTTACAGACATTCAAAAACTGCCGTTTTTAATGAGTAAATAGTGTTTAGTGTATATTTTGCAAGAATTTGTTGTTTGGTGTTATATGTTCGATTCCTGCCGCATAAAAGTGTAAAAGCAGCGCATTCTTGACATAGCTGAATAACGAAGAGGTTAATTTGGGGCACTTCCTCCCCAGTTAACCCAATCCTGGGCTCTTTTCGAGGAAAAGATGTTGCCTGGTGGGTGAAAACACTGTTGAGAACGGTAATGAAAAGGGGTCTTCTTATTATAATAAAAGGGACACTTGTGTTATAACCATGCTCCTTGACACTCTAACATAACACAATCTAAAATAATAATGACTGTTTTGGACAGAGACAAAGTAGTAAAAGATGAAGGAAATGGTTGCATAGGAAAAATACTCCAAGACCCTCATTATGAGTGGCCCGTCCAAGGATAAATTATTTATCACCCTAGATACATGGTGATAATATGGGGATCAGCATTTATTTGGGCCGTCAAATAACTCCTATCACAAGTTTTCTCATCCAAAAGGGGAATAACTTGCAGATTATGGTGCTGCAACACGAATTACATTTTGAAAGGTATGACCAGCTGAAATTGAACTCTGGGCCTCGGAAAACTCTGACTAACATGTAAATGCGCCCCCTGAGCAGTCCGCTGAATAGTGGGCCCCTTGTAATGAGAGCCTAACTAGTTTTCTGAGAGTTTCTGAGAAAGTAACATTTTGATGCGGCCTAAAGGTCTCGGATCGATGTCTCTTATGTCTCTGATAAGATGAGGCTGGGCACGGACAAATGAATTCCCCCGTGACATATCCATGCTTGAACTCAGTCAATAGGCTCAGTTCCTTTGCCTCGAAAAGAAATTAGCATTCATTTTCTGTGCAGAAATGTCAATCTGTACCATTTTTCCAAGCTAAGATCTTTCCAATTTCTTGGTATGTTTTCTGTGAATCTGATGGGTGGAGAACTGAGAAGGATGGACCACTTGTGAAGTAGGTCTGGTTGTGACCTGGCTTGAGATCACTGGACGTGGTCCTGCTTGTTATTCTCGGTTACGCATGACTTTTCAGCTAGCTGCTGAGTGACTATACCCGTTCGGACGTTTTTTCGTTGTTTCATCTGGCAACAGACTAAAAGCTCGACAGCTTTACCTGAGTTCAACGAACTTCAAAGACAGGATCTTAACAAATAATGTTTCTCACACGGGGTCTTTCTGGTGGCTGAATTCGATTATACGAGCTGTTTCGAGCCGACATCTAATAACAAACGTTTTTATCCTCGCCGACTCTTGTGTAGTATTGTGTTCAACTACCACAGGGCCATGATTGCTGCAGAAACGGCTCTTGGGCAAAACAAAAAAAAAGCCTTCAACCTCAGTACACTGCCTCATGGAGTTATTATAATCATATGTTTTACTAGAAAATCCCTCTTCCTTCAGAGATCAGTTGTCTTGATTCCAAGCAAATGCTGGTAAAAGCAGACTGACCGGCCTGACTTTTGGCTTTTAGCCGTAATGACCTTTTTGAAATGGAATTTGTTTTTGACTGAGTCCTCATGCTATAAGGTGCCTTTTTAGGTCTGGGAGTAATTTTAAATATGCCGGCGTAATCTGAGTAATTTCGATTCTTTCGCATTGCTCTTGTGATGCACGATTTCTGAAAATCAGACTATTACGCCCGCTTGAGTAACAAAGTGTAATTTGAGGCAAAAATCATACCTCAGGAGCAGAGGAACTAAAGACGTAGAGAGCACAAGCAGCTGCTGCTGTTTGTGTCCTGTTGCATTTAGGGCTATCTTCTTAGTGAAAAATGCATCCTCTGGCCCATATTGGATGCAAAGGTGCATTTTTTGCTAAGAAAATAGTGCTAAATGCTGGATTACGCTTCTCGCATAATTTTGTGGTAATTATGCATTATTACAATGGAGGTAATTACACGAGTTACTCATACCCTAGTACATATATGCCTTCTCTAGTTCAAATATTGTACAGCCTAGAAGGATGCCCCCTTGACATATTTCACCCCAGTGTTTACCACACATGAAGGTAAAAGCTTCACCTGGACATATTCCACCTTGGATCCAAATGCATGCAACTGCAGGTCTGCATTAGCAGGTGTGTGGGTCCTAATCAACTTTCTGGAGGCCACTCAAAGAAGTTTCAATATATTTTGGATTTCCATTCATTTTTAAAAAGCACTACTTTTTATTGGTGATGTTCTTCAATTTTCTATAATCTCTGTATTTCTTATCAATGTTTTCACTGTTGCTTGATTTTTAGCTTAATGTGTTTATCTATCTGTTCATTTAAATATGATGTAGACAGTAAAAGGTCTTTATTTCTTCTAATATTGCGTTTCTTGGTTACTTAAGCATAATACCTACATGTGCTTTCTCTGGGATTTGCCTTGTTGGTAGGCCGAGTAAACATTGATAAACCAAGGTTGCTCTAATTGAAAATGGCTTACTTCTGTAGACTGTACTACAGATATTTCTGCATCGATCGGTTTCTCACACCTATAGAATTATGTCACAATTTAAGAAGCAGATAACAGGGGAACAATGCTATATTGCAGTTTATAAACCATACATAAGCCCAGCTTTGTTGAAGCGGAAGGCTGGTTCAGTAAATCCCATTACATATATAGCCAATATAAACATCCACATGTTTGTGCACCCAACAGGTACTGCATTTTGGGATGTACGGATGTACCTACTATTTCCACACTGGAGAACGACTTTGCTGTGCTCTGAAGAAGATTGCAGAGTCTATTCTGTAAAACAGTGACAAATTGAAATACTACTTTGCAGCTCAAATCACAACATTGTGATATTGACATTGGTCTCTCGTGCGTTTACATGGCTTCCACATCAACACTCTAACAAAGGCAAAAGCCCTATTAATTTAAATTGATTCTAAAGTGGGCATACTTAGATGTGCCAATCTTCTAAAAGCAATCACTGCTTTAGAAAATGGGAAACTGTAATAACAACGATGGCTGAACCTCACGTTGCCTTTGCAACCAACACGGTCAGAATAACGAATGTGCCTTAACCATGCATTCCTTTACGAAGCATGTTGTTACGACATACCTTAGGTAAAGCGGAATTGGACTTTAAAACTTTAAAGTAAAGTTCAACGTTTTACCTACTGTTGCACAGATTGGAGTTGGAATAGTAAATTATACTGTTACAAAGTCCAGCTCTTTCCCTAAGGCAAGTCGTTGTAAAGACTTGCACGGTAAAGGAATGCGTTGTTAAGACCCATTCGTTGTTTCGACTGTGTTGTTAAGTTCTCATGATTTAGCCACGCGTGGTTCTGTGATACAACCTTAGAAAATGTCTCAAGAAAGTACAGATCTTCTTAAAAGAAAATGCAAAAGCCATTATGGTTTAAATGTGATGTTAAACTACATAAATTGCCATGTTAATAAATGTGAATCTGCAAAACACATCACACCGAACATATAAGCACAAATGCAATTATTTTGCCTAATTCTGCACACAGTAGAATCCTCACCATGTAGGAATAGCACTATGGGGAGAGACTGAAAATTTTCACTAGCTGTACCCAGATGTTGTTATTCTTAGCCATCAAAATTTGTGAAGAACCAAACCTCATCTACAAAATGTTAAAACATTAGAAATCTAATTAATTCTCTTCAGAATTGGAATCTAAGTAGCAGTGTGCACCTTACCTGCCTTGCGTGGGGCCTGGCTATGCCCCCCACATGACCATCATGTCAAGAAGAAGAGCCTATATCTCAGATACCAAGTCTGACACAAGTTGTCAAGTGCTTCTGCAATAGGTGCTTTGAAACCATAAAACATGAAAATCATATTTTGCTGAAAATCATTATGTTGGTAGAATGCAAACCAAAGCAACTTTTGACTGCTACCCTGAATTTTCTTTTCATTGGTACAGGAGTACAATGATATAATATGTTTCCCTTTCAGGCTATACTACCAGGTTGGATAAATAGAGGGGCCACAGAGTCGCTAGCAAATAAGCACTACAACAGACAGCGGGGAATCACTTTAGCGTTCTTGATGCCTCTACTAAATGACAAAGGAAGTAGAGGAGTAAAATAAAACACTGGTTAAGTTAAGGAAAACAACTGTTGAAATTAGAGAAAAGTGTGTTATCAAAAAAAAATGTATTTGGTGATAGGCATTCAATATCTTCAACTAGCACTATTATATTTCTATTTTATTGGTGCTGAAATTCTGTACACACTCCAGTAACTCCAGAAGCATTTTTATCTTTTATTTATAAAGTTTTATATAGTGCAAACTTGACCCTGAAGGGTATCAGAGAGCTTTACAAATGGTTTAACAAGAAGAAAACAGACAACCAAGAAACAGAAAAGCTGAAACTATCCGTTGCAAGTCGGGAGTAGGACAGTGAGTTAGAAACAAGGACATAGACGGCAAGTGCAAACTCTGGTTGGAGAACTCCATCATATCAGTATTCAGAGAAATGAGACAGTGGATTCAGGATAGAGTTTTGTCTATTAAAAGCAGTTTGACTTCTTTTTTGAATGATGTGATTGAAGGGTTCAGTCTTACTTCAGGGACAGGGAGTTCCAGATTCTAGGGGCCAATCAGGAGAACACTCAGTTGTAGGTTTTCTTTTTCTGAAACTTTTGAGGTTTCAACAGGAAGGTGCAGGTACTTCTAGATGATCTGCCACCACCAGGCAGTTCCAGTTTATCAGCTAGGTACTTTGATGCTTTGAAGTGTAGGGCTTTATGGGTCATGCAAGCAATTTTCAGCTTTATCCTTACCTCATAAGGTAGCCAGTTTAGTGCCTTCGGATCTGGAGTGATGTGGTAGTTCCTTTTGGATCCAGTGATGAGCCTTGCAGCAGAGTTAAGGGAAGCCCTTAGTGGAGCCAACTTGGATCTCAGCAGACCACAAAGGGTAGCGCTTCTAGAGTCTAACCTGGGGATCACTAGAGCTTGCACAGCAGATTTAAGGTCATCAAAGGGGAGGAAGGGTTATATTTTTCTTAGAATGTTCGTTTGAAAGGTTGTTCCTCTGGTGGCTGAGCTGATGTGTTCCTGCATGTTGAGATTCTTGTCAAGTGTAATTCCCAGTGATCTTGTGTAATCTATAATGTGTGGCAGGCAGTTACATTTTTCATCCAATCTTCGATGTCGAGGGATCGTTTTGGTTGGGCAATTAGGGAGAATCCGGTTTTGAGTGAGTTGAGTTTGAGGTGGTTTCTTGTCAGCCAGGTTTGGGTTTTTAACAGAGTTGTGTTGAGTAGATGAATATCTTCAGGGGAGGAGATTTTAAGGTAAAGTTGGGTGTCATCTGCATAGATGTGATATTGTACATTGGAGAGTTTCATAATTTCGGTTAGAGGCTCCATGAACAGGTTAAAGAGCATAGGTGATAAAGTGGACTCCTGAGGGACCACAAGAGTTACCGGAGTGATAGTGGACAGGGATTGGTTAACCTTAATTCTATGAGTTCTGTTGTGTAGAAATAAGGCAAACCACTTTAGGACAACCCCTGATAATCCCATTCTGCATTCAAGTAAGCCAAAGAGGCTGTCATGTTTGATCGTGTCAAAGGCTGAGGATAGGCCTAAGAGGATTAGGAGGCAAGATTCATTCTGGTCGAGCATTTTAAGTGCGTCATCAACTATGTGTGTGAGGACTGTTTCCGTGCTTTGACCCTGACGGAAACTGGATTGGAATTAGTCAATGAGGTAGAACTGATCAATGTGATTGCATAGTTGGGTGTGGACACATTACTCAAGTAGCTTTGCCAGAGAGGGAATGGTGGAGATGGAACGGAAGTTATCTGGGTTCGTATGATCTGCGGAGTATATTTTTAGATTGGGAGTTACATGCACTGATTTTAGGGAGTCTGGAAAGCCCCTTGAAGTAGTGAGGCATTCACTATCTTCGTCCAGAGAGAGAGTGAAGAAGTTTTAATCTCATTGAAGACGTTAGCTGGTAGACGGTCGTACAAGTGGTTTGACGGTTTAAATGTTGTTAAGATATTAAGAACGGCATTTTCATCAAAGGTTTTGAATGTGTCCCATGATGCATTGTTTTTGAGGGTGAGTCCATGTAGGTCTGGGGACTGGGTGATCATAGGCGGGCGTGGGCTATTTAGAGGTATCATCAGGAGGTGCTCCATTGCTGATTGGAGATCACTTTCAATCTTTTTTGTTTTTTCAGGAAAGAAGGAGGCAAATATGTTGCAGTTTGGCAGCGGATGGGATCCTATTGTCGAGGGGTTGGGTTTTTGAGTGGATTGATGCTTGATAATTTCGAAACAGATTTCTTGGGCAATTTCTGGCTTTGTCTAGTTCAACTCTGAAGAAATTTGCTTTTGAGTTTCTGATGTGTTTGTTGTAGGTGCTCCTCAGTGATCGCAAGTGCTTAAGTGTTCTAGGGACGGTGATGATCTCCACGCTCGTTCGGCTAGTCTAAGATTTCGTCTTTCTTCATTTAGGTTCCCATTGTACCATTGGCATCTTTGGCGTGGTTTCCCCTGACTTTTGTGCCTCTACCTTCTGTATTTTTGATGCTGGGCTGGATTTCGGTTTTGCTGGCTTAGATGCTTTGTGCACTTTGCTACTGCTGATCAGTGTAAAAGTGCAAGTGCTCCCTGTGTAAATTGGTATTACAATTGGTTCTCCCTGATTGGCATATTTGATTTACTGGTAAGTCCCTAGTAAAGTGCACTGAGTGTGCCAGGGCCTGTAAATCAAATGCTACTAGTGGGCCTGCAGCCCTGATTGTGCCACCCACATGAGTAGCCCTGAAAAGGTATCTCAGACCTGTGACTGCAGTGTCTGCGCGCAGTTTTAAACTGCCATGTCAACCTGGCAAGTACACCCACTTACCAGACCCTAACCTTCCCTTTTCTTACATTTAAGGCACCCCTATGGTAGGCCCAAGGCACCCCCATGGGCAGGGTGCAGTGTATGTAAAAGGCTGGACATGTACTTGTGTGTGTGACATGTCCTGAAAATTAAATACTGACAATTTCATTTTTCACTATTGAAAGGCTATCTGTCCCAAAGGATAGAATGTGAGATAATCTGCAACATTTTACAAGTATAACTTCTCACTGGGACAAGATGGAGAAATAAAGTTTAGGCTCTCTGAACTCAGAATTTAATAGCACTTCTTTTAGTAAAGATGGTTTTTAAATTGTGTGTTTGAAAATGCCACTTTTAGAAAGTAGCCACTTTCTTGTTTAACCACTCTGTGTGCCTCAGCCTGTTTGTGGATTGCTGTCTGGTTTTGGACTGAGCTCAGAGGCCCTTGCACAAAGAGAACAAAGACAAAATGGGGTATAAGTAGTAGACCTTAAACCCCAGAACTTTAGATCACTTCTGGACTCCAGAGGAACCTTTGTTAAGGAGAAGAGCTGGAGAGCTGTGTGGAGGAGTACTGTCCCTTTGCTGTGTGCTGTGTGGGGTTGGCCTGCAGTTGCTGCTTCTGCCAAGGAAAGGACAAAGACTGAAACTTTGCTGGGAACCTGCTTGAAGAAGAATCTCCAAGGGCCTGTGTGTGCTCGCCTCCTGTTCTGAAGTCTCAGGGACACAAAGACTTCACCCCCAGCTCCCCTGAACTCTATTGCTGAGAGTTCTGACCTGCCAGGAGGTGCCTATTCCAGTTTTGTGCCTCTGGAGGTTGTTCTTGCTGTTGGGAGCTGGAAGAAACTGCAAAGAACTAAGAAGAGCAATCTTTGATACCGTCAGTGATGCTGCAGTGATGCAGCGACCTGCACCGAGGCCAGGGGCACCACTTGTGAAGTGCACGATGCAGCGCCTGGCCTGCACTGCAGCTCCCACGTCCTTCGACGCCTGCCTGCGCCAGCAGTTATCAGCATTCCCAACGCCAGCGCTTGCACCAACTTTATGATCGCCAGAGACTGCATCCGTTATCGCGGCGCCGATAACTGCCGAGGGTGACTCCACAAACTCGCCGACTTTGCATCACCTCACCGAAACAGACGCCTCACCGCTGATGCAACCGACTTCCCCTGCCCTGGACTCGACACATCGCCTCCTCGTGGACACAATGCCTCGCCTCCCCTGTGGCAGCCCAGAAGCTGGGCTCGACCTCGGCACTGACGCCTCACCTCCACAACGCTGTGCATCGTCACAGACTTCGTTTCCAAGGTACTGCTTGTTTGGAGATCCATGTGACTCCATTCCCGATGCCACGCTCCTCGCGGTTGGCGCTGTATTTTGGATTTACTGCTGTTACGACATCACAATAGCCCCAGGTGGTGGTGCTGTTTGTTTTCTACAAGCTTTATTTTTGCAATAACTGTTCTAAAGTCATATTTTTTTACCTTTAATTTGGATTTTTGTCGTTTTGGTCTTGTTCAGTTTAGATAAAGATACTTTATTTTTTTAACTGTTGTGGTGTTATCACTGTATTACTGTGTGGTTTGAGTACAAATACTGTACATATTGCCTTTGGGATAAGCGTGTCTGCTGTGTTAAGCTACCAAGGGGGTGAGCAGGGGTTATCTAAAGTGTGTATCCTCCTTATCCTTACTAGAAGCAAGGGTCCTTATTTGGACAAAGCTACCTACCTCTGCCAACTAGAGACCCCCATTTCTAACAACCATGATTTGGAGTTTTTAGGTGACAGTCTTTTTAGCTGTTGGGGCGCAACTGTATCAAGAATGGTCGTCATTGAGTGGTTGTAGTGGTTTGTAAGGTCATGCACATCTGACATGTCCGCTGGAGGAGGCAAGACGTTATTGCTGAGCATGACTATCATATGCTCTTTCAGCATTCTATCTCAAGCCTGGAATAGTAAAGAATTCACCAGAAGAAGGCATCTATGCCAGTAGATATATTGTTGCCAGTGGCATGATGCAAAATAGTGGCATCTTTCTGAAAAAAATCCATTAAAGGCTCCCTTTGAGTTCCGTGCGGTAGGCCACGATAAAGATACGCAAAAAGCTTTTTTGTGAGTGTTGATCCGGACAAAGGGTAGGCGCATAATGTACAGCATGGGCAGTTGGGTCAGGGGCACAGCCCTCGTCTTAGCACAGCTGTCAGAAAGTGCTAGAATATTTGATTACTTAACAGATCACCTGTGAGAAATGACCCAGTACCCATAAGCTCTAGAAACGGAAAACGCATCAGACCATTAAAATGCACGTGCACCGCAAATATAGTCTACATTAAACAAAAGTCATGCTCAGCTCTATGTGCCTACATAATTAGGGGAGAACAGCTCTAAGAGGAGAAGATGAGCTGTACAAGTGGCTTTATCCTTCTCTTCACTGAACAGATTACGTTTCCTATCTGCTGCGATGGAGGATAAATGGCTGCTGTCCTCCATAATTGGCACAGCTGCATGAATGATAAAATAAATGTCAGGTGCTGATCCCCAGAGAGCAGAGTCACACTAACATTGTCTCTTTTGGGTAATGTTCCTTTCAGTGACACTTGTTGTACTGCTTTTTTCTGTCAGTGCCACTTGTTATTCTGCTTCTAAACATCTGCATCGCTTGCTTTATCCATCTGGCTGCATGTTGGTGCTGATGATGGGTTCTGCTGTCACATGCCTCCTGGTAACCTGCTGTCACCTCAGTCGAGTCAATGTCTGCATTACCATAATTCGGGTGGGTCTTACAGCTTGGGATGCAAATCTTCTGGTTAGCGACCAGGACTGTCAACGGCATCCTACATCTCTGTATACTTTAGAACAAAGGCGGAAGAGTTTGCAAAACAATTGTTTCTTGCCTGTCGGGTAAACCCAGCAAAAGAAGCAATTGTTGATGTATTTTAAGTGCTTGTGACTGGTTGCAGTTTGTAGCACTTCCAAGTGCCAGCTCGTGGCGACATTCTCATATACTATGTATGGATGAGGACTACTCCCGCACTTCATCTGTGCACCTTGGGCTATTGCTTTTCTGCAAAAATGCACTCCTTGCAGGAATAAAAATAAGCAGAGCACCGTAGTCTGAGTGCACTGTATAATAAACGCAGGAGTACTAACAAGGTTCCGTAAGCAATAATATGGCTTCTTTATTACTGTTCAAGGATTTACGCTGTGGTAGGCTTGCGGTGTTGATTGCTTGCTTTGGCCTCTGCAGGCACTGGGCCATACTTCTGGGCTGGTGCCCGCACAATAAATGTGATGAGGCAGCATGATGTTCAACAAAGCATATCACTAGTCATCTGTAATCAAGAAATGACATATTAACTTTACAGTAATATTTTATTACCAGTGAGCTGTGAAATCACAATTCCTGCGGTCAAAGCCATCAGCTTAATGGCACCTATTCTGAGCTTTTCCACTAACATGGGGCATACCATATATTTTGGTGCTTACCAGTATGTAGCGAGTTTCATAAATTCAACAAAACTCCTAATTCTGATATATCATTCGCTAGACAGGTGAAGCCTTTATGAAAAAAAGCCCACAGACTTGGAGGACCTCTGTACCTTCAGCCTTTCCCCGGCTTACCCTTCTTAGCAAACGTCCTAGAGAGCTGTGTAGCCACATGACTCCAATAACTTACTGGGAGGCTTCATTGGAGAACCACATGGGAATTGGCTAATGGGTACGGAGTTGGTCCTCATACCAATTGAATGACCACGACCAGCAGATAAAAATGAGAAGTTCATTCTCCAACTCATTATTAGTGTTGCAAATTGTCCTCCAGGGTCCATTTTGGACCACACTCTCTTCAACCTCTACCTCAGATCTCTTGTAATTCACTCCATAATCCATATTAGAAAAAAGCACTGGTTGCCTGGAGGGATGTTTAGGCCTCAACTTCCTTGGCAAAATCTAAAAAGCCATCAATTGATTGGTTTTATAAGGAGTCAAATCAAATTTATTTGCTATAAAAACATCTAAAAAATATATGAACACATTGCATCGCAAAATAGGTGCTCCAACAAAAATGAAGCAGTGAAAGCGAGTGACTGAACTATAGTGTGCAGGTGCTGTGTATAAACCATATGTAGAGAAGCAGGGGCTAATATGAATATAGATTTCAAGAACACAGCTCTGAATCAGAGTATGATGTACCACATCATGATTAAAATCAGTATTCTAGTACATTTGCCAATGTTTCGACCCTAATAAACTTGTTTTGTGAGGTTTATCATCAGGGCCATAAATGAAGGCAGCACCTAGAAAGAGAAAATGATCCAAATTAATTGGCATTTCCTTTATTGCAATGTAATGTTTGATTACCTAATGGAGAAGAGGATTACAACATACCAATATGAAGCGATAAATCCAGTTGTGTGAGTTTCTCAACCTCTTAAACACTTTTAAGTTGATTCTATGGGAAAAAGGAGGGGATTGATCCTCAGTAAACAAAGGGGGATATTCTCAAGAACATGCGATAATCATCGCCAAAATAGGTTAACGCAAGTTTCCATATCGCCGTCTATCGCGGGAAAATAACTCCGTGTTAACGTGGCATTCTCAACATGGCGGTAACATGCGATAGTACCCCGATAACGCGGCAAATGTCCGCGATAACACTACTGGGACGGCGATAAAAATCTCAACCCAAACGTGAAAAATGTTGCGATGTGCCAACCGCGATAAAAAATCCAGCGATAAGCAGCGCCAGGCCTGCAAATCCCACAAGTCAGGCTGCAAAAAGCACAATAAAAGCGGCAACACAAAACACAAACAACTGCGAAGCACCATGGAGGTAGCCGGAGCAAGCACAGAGGACAACCAGAGCCCCACAAGCCCCACGGAGGACCAGCCTGGGACCTCGGGGTCAGGGAAGGGCAAGGAGAAGAAGAAGAGGAAGACGCGGTTCAGTCCGCAGGAAAACAGGATCCTGATCACGGAGGTGATAGAACACCATCAACAACTGTTCGTCACCTCCACTGTGTCATTGTCAACAAAAAATGAAATATGGCAGTCCATCCTGGACAAGGCGAATGCAGTCGGAGTGCTGAGGAGGACAATAGATGAGGTCAAGAGGCCCTGGAATTATGTGAAGCGCAAGACCAAGCAGAAACTCGCAGACAACCAGAAGGCAGCAATGCAGACTGGAGGTGGGAGTCCAGCGCCACAGGAGGAGCTGGATGAGATGGAGGAAATGGTGACCACAGTCATCAGTGTGGAGATGGTGGCAGGAGTTGGGGGACCGGACACTGCTCAACATGACTCACCATAACAGCAACAGGGTGAGTAACCACCAGGGACTGGGGGGACGGGGGGAGATGGGCACAATGGCACACATGCACAATGAAGTCGAGCACATCTGCGGACAAACCATGGCCAAGAGTCACAACACCAACCAAGAGCCCAATTTACCCAAGTCTGCAACATCATAGCACTGCATAAGCACAGAAGTGAAAGCCACACCGCCTGAAAGGGATAAGGGCCAGCCAAATCAGAGCTGAAGGGGCAACTCACCTACAATGCAGCACACACACATAAGATCCAGAGCACCGCAACATTTACAACAATGTTGAACAAACAGCAACACCAGCACAACAGAACAGAGGACACAACTGCTGCCGCTTGTGTGTGGAAAATGGCAATTCGCTTGGGGCATAGCAGGAAACTGTGAGATGATAATGTACTAGTACAACCCCACATCCCTGATGGTGTAGTAATGCATGTATGGCCGTGACCCAGATAGGCAGTGAGACACACATTGTCATACAAATCAACACTCATCACAGTTGAATACAAGTGAAGGTGCGTAGACTTCATTAGCATGTGCGTGTCAGTACGGGCAAGATAAGTGCCACAACATGCAGACCAATGCAGCAGTATGTCAGAACGTGGAACGTTGCCAAGTGCCGCTGTCCACTCCGGGGGAGTGCCGCACCATTCACAGGTGTGTGTTTACCCGCGTTGTTGTCCGCTCATGTATTCGGAGTCCAGGCGAATGCAGCCATGTCCACTGTCGTCGTGGGAGATGTGACCAGAACCCCAAGTTCCAACAAGGTGTCGGGACATGTGCAATGTGTTCCAAACTGTTGTGTCTGCAGGTACGAAGTTACACGTCCATGAAAGCTAGTGCAGCTTCGTAGGCAATCATTTCCAACATGAGGTCATTGTCGACTTCATCAAACAGGACGGCGAGGCTAACTGTTAGACTTGGCACCATTGGCGTGGGTCTCCCTTCCATTTTTTGCTGTTGCCTCTTATGTTTTTGCTGGTTTTAGATGCTTTTGGGCACTGTGCCACTGCTGTTCAGTGCCGCAGTGCAAGTGATCCCTACTGTAAATTGATGTGTTGATTAGTGACTCCATGATTGGGTTATTTGATTTACTTGTCAGACCCTAGTACAGTGCACCATGGGTGCCCAGGGCTTGTAAATCAAATGCTGCCGGTGGGCTTGCAGCACTGGTTGTGCCACCCACAGAAGCAGCTTGTAAAGTGTGTCTCAGGCTTGCCATTGCAGAGCCTGTGTGCAGTCTGTGACTGCCATGTCGACTTGGCAAGTGCACCCACTTGCCAGTCCCGAAACCTTCCCTTATCTTCATATCAGACACCCCTAAGGTAGGCCCAAGGGCAGGGTGCATTGTAAGTATAAGGTAGGACATGCGCTGGTGTGTGTGGCATGTCCTAATAGTGAATTACAGCCATTTTCGTTTTTCACTATTGCAAGGCTACCTGTTCCCCATAGGCCAGAATGGGCAGTTTGATTATTACACCTTATAATCCTAACTGACCCAGGGAACATGGTAGAAAAACGAATTTAGTATGCCTGAACTCAGAATGATAAAATACATCTTTTAGTGAAGTTGGTTTTAACATTCTGTGTTTGAAAATACCACTTTTAGAAAGTAGGTATTTTCTTGCCTAACCATCCAGCTGCCTCTGCTCAGGTTGTGTATTGTATGTCTGGGTTTGTGAGTGACAGGGGCTGGGGGATTCCAGGAGGCAGGGTGAGTCAGCACTAGGCTGAATAGGTCTGCCTGCAGGAGGATGGGTGGGAGGAGTTGCACCTGGGTCTGAATAGGGCTGTGCCTGCCTTCCACAATGCTGGCTCCACCTCCTGCCGGGCGTCTGATGGCTCTGCCCCTCACTCTCAAAGGAAAGAAGGAGTCATGTACACAAAGTGCTCCAAGACTGACCAGAACTGGTTTGGACTAGGCAAAGGCCTCTCTGCCTTCAGAGAACAAAGGATTTCTGTGTATAAATACTGGGGCCCAGACCCCATGAAATTAGATCACTTCTGGGAAATCAAGAAACCTGTTGCCAAGGAGAAGAACCGGTGAAGCTGAAGGAGGAGTACTGCCCCTGTGCTGTTTTGCTGATTGGGGTTGGCCTGCAGTGGTTGCTTTCTGCCAAGGACAGGAGAAAAGACTTTGCTGTGCTTATCATCTTGAAGAAGAGAATCTCCAAGGGCTTGAACTGAGCTTGCCTCCTGCCTGAAGTCACAGGAAAGACTTCACCCCTTCTGTTTGCCTGCATCTGAAACTGCTGTTTTAGCTGCTAACAGAGGGAAATTGCAACACCAACGCTGGCGAGCGACGCCGTAACCTGCACCGAAGCCGTGGGCACCGCTCGTGAAGAGCACGACGCACCGCCCCGACTTGCACCGTAGGCCCGACGCCTGCTGACGCCGTGCGACATCGCCTCCAAAGCTGTCACCGAGGCCGCTGCCTGCACCGGAGCCGAGGACACCACTCGTGACGCTCACGACGCACCGTCCCGACTCGCACCGCAGCCCCGACTTCACCGACGCCAGGGCTTCATTATCGCGGAGCCGATCCTCGATGTGGGTGACCCCCGAATCCATCGACACCGCACCATCGGAAGGAACCGATGCCTCGCCGCCATCCGTGACGTCACCTCCCCGACACAGTAACGAACCGACGCCTCACCTCCCCTGCGCTGCAGTAAGGAACCGAGACATCACCTCCACTGGGGTCGTAAGGAACCGACGCCGCCGGCGCCAATGAAGCATCACCTCCCCGACGCCGTGCACCGTCTTTGTTTTCATCGAATTCCAGGTACTGTTCTTTGTGGGTCTGCTCGACTCCGGGCCCGACGCCGCGCACCTCGCGGTCGGCGCCGTACTTTGGGATTTCCACCGGTCACGACGTCGTGATAACTCCAAGTGGAGTTATTTGTTGCTACAAGCTTTATTTTTGATTGACTATCCTCTTTTTGAAGATAACGTGAACTGTCTCTATCATTTTAAGTCTATTTCAGATTACAGTAATGTGGATTTTTGCTATTGGGTCTTGTGTTAAGTCTATATAAAAATTACTTATTTTTACATACAACCTGTGTGGTGTCCATCTGTAGTGTTTTCACTGTATTACTGTATGTGTTCACAAATGCTTTACACACTGCCTCTGAGATAAGCCTGTCTGCTCGTGCCAAGCTACCAGGGGGTGAGCAGGGGTTATTTTAGGAGTGTACCCCCCTTATCCTGACTAGAAGCAAGGGTCCCTATTTGGACAAAGGTGCAAACCATTGCCAACTAGAGACCCCCAGTTCTAACATTGGTGGTCAGCGGTGAGGATTTGGACTTGCATTTGTGATTCATATACAGTGATTGGTGTACACTACTAGTGAGCGCAGACCAATATGCGACCACATACATTTTGATAGGACTTTTTTTTCCCTTGGAACCTTTATTTTTGTTGAGAACTGCCAATTTTCACAATGAGCAAAAGAGGATCCATTGCACCTGCAGATATTGAATTTGAAGAAGATAGGGTTGATACCTACACTGTGCCAGAGCTCAAAGCCTTTTGTAAAAAGTTTAAAATCTCTATGAGAGGCCTCACCAGGAAGGAGGAGCTTCAAAAGACGCTGAGGGCCTGGTTGGAAGCACGGAATGCCGGTGGGCAGCCCGAGGAGCCTGTGGAGGAGGCAGAGAAGTTAGATGAGCAGCTTGAGGGGCCATTAGGCTTACCTGGGAGGAGAGTGCCTTCCAGGGAGGGCAGCAGTGTTTCTCAAAAGGGCCTGTCTCCAGAGGAGCTGGAGGACAGGGAGAAAAGCAGGATGCATGAAATGGAGATGGTCAAACTGAAACAGGGAAGCCATGATAGCCTTGAGCACAAGAAATTGGAGTTGGAAAGTAAGAGGTTGGCCATGGAAGAAAAGAAGATGCTTTTAGAGCATGAGAGAGTGGTGAGGGAGCTAGAGCTAAAGGCTAGGAGCCTAGAAATCCCTCCCTCCGGTGGCAGCACACCTCCAGTGCCTGTAGAAGGAAGAGTGTACATCCCCAAGGAGGTTATTAAAGATTTCATGAAGGGGGAGGACATTGGGCAATGGTTTAAAGCATATGAGATCGCCATGACATCACACCGGGTCCCTGAGAAGGTTTGGGGAGCGGGGTTGTGGGGCCGCTTTACAGGTGAGGGAAGGGAAACCTTGCTAGCCTTGCACACAGAGGATCAGATGTCCTATGCCCACCTGAAGGAAGCTTTAGTAGCAAGGTATGGGTTAACTCCAGAGCTTTATAGGCAGAAGTTTAGGAACTGCAAAAAGCTGGAGTCTAGTACCTGGGTGGCGTATGTGTCTTATTTTTGCAGAGCATTGGATGGATGGGTGAAGGGTAGCAAAGTAGATGACTTGCAGGGGTTCTATGATTTAATTGCATGGGAGCACTTGTCCAGTAGTTGTTTTCCAGAGCTACGCCAGCACCTTGTTGACAGTAAGCTGACTAATCCTAGAAAGCTTGCTGAGGAGGCGGACGGCTGGGTCAGTACCCGGGTCCACAAGGGTCTTGTGGGAGACTCCGCCAAAGGTGGGCAGGGTCCCCAGCAGAAGAGTGGGGGGGACAAGGGTAAACAGAAGGAGTTCCAAAAGGGCCCCAAAGTAAACCCCAAGGGAACCAAGGTAAGGGTTCCCAGCCTCCCACTGAGAAAAGACCATGGGTCCCAACAGATAAGTCTGTTCAGAAGGGGCCCAAGGCATGTTTTAGTTGTGGTCAGGTGGGTCACTTTGTAGGAAGTCCCAAGTGCCCCAATACCGTGACAACTGCACCCACTGGTGCACCACCCCGGCAGATGGCTAGTGTAGCCCTGGGAGAGGAGTTGGGTGCCCAAGGTGGGTGGGGTCCCACAGAGATGTCCCTGGTCTCTTTAGGAGACAGTGAGATGGTCCCTAGGACCCAGCTGCCTGATAACACTAAAAAATACAGGCAGTGGGTGACCATCAATGGCCATAGGGTGGAGGCTCTGAGAGACACCGGGGCCAGTGTGACAGCTGTCAGTTGTCAGCTGGTGTCTGAGGAGCAGGTGGTCCCCAACGTATTCTACCCCGTAGTTGCCGCTGACAACTCAGAGAGCCACTGTAAGGTGGCCCAGGTTCCCTTTGAGTGGGGGGGGTCTCAGGTATCCTTCAAGTAGCTGTGAGGCCAGCCATGCCTGTTGACTGTCTGCTAGGCAATGATTTGGAGAGCTCCCCTTGGGCGAAGGTGGAGCGGAGGTCTCATTTGGAGATGTTGGGTCTGCCAGAGTGGGCGTGTGTGACCACTCGGTCAATGGCAGCCGGTAAGGGTATTCAAGAGGACCTGGAGCCTGGAAGAATGGCCCAGGTGCCTGCCTTAAAGAGAGGAGGCAGGGGGCACGGGAAACCGGCCCCCGAAGTTCCCACGGTCCAGGAGGAGGCAGACCTTGAGGGGGATGCCCTGGAACCTACAGGGGAACAAGTGGCTGAACTGGGGGACCTGCCTGAGCTGACCCATTGGCAGCAGGAAGGAGGCCCCTCCAGGGAAGAGTTCTGCGAGGAGCAGAAGAGGTGCCCTTCTCTTGAGGGCTTGCGGCAGCAGGTGATCAGTCAGGCAGCAGGTGATCAGTCTGGATCACACTGGATCTACTGGGAGAATTGTCTCCTGTATAGTGAGCCTAAGGTTGCTGAGCCTGGGTCAGCCCATGTGCTGGTGGTACCCCAGCGCTTCAGAGCCTTCCTACTGGGTCTGGCTCATGATGTGCCTTTAGCAGGACATTTGGGGCAAGACAAGACCTTTCAAAGGCTTGTCACCCACTTTCATTGGCCCCAAATGCGCAAGAGTTCAGATACTCATTGCAGGACCTGTCAGACTTGCCAGGCAAGTGGTAAGAGTGGGAGGAAGCACAAGGCTCCTCTCCAACCTTTCCCTGTTGTCAGCACCCCCTTTGAGAGGGTGGGTATTGACATTGTGGGGCCTCTGGATCCCAAGACAGCCATGGGCAACAGGTTCATCCTGGTCTTGGTGGACCATGCTACCCGGTACCCAGAAGCCATCCCTCTTCGGACAGTGACGGCCCCCATGGTGGGACGTGCACTGATGGGGATTTTCTCCCGCGTGGGGTTCCCCAAGGAGGTGGTGTCTGACTGTGGTACCAACTTCATTTCCAAGTATATGAAGTCCCTGTGGCAGGAGTGTGGTGTAACCTATAAGTTCACCACTCCTTACCACCCCCAAGGTAATGGGCTGGTTGAGAGATTCAACCGGACCCTTAAAGGCATGATTATGGGTCTTTAAGAACCCATGAGGCATAAGTGGGACGTCCTCTTGCCATGCCTGCTCTTTGCTTACAGAGAGGTGCCCCAGAAGTCCTTAGGGTTCAGTCCCTTTGAACTGCTGTACGGCCATCCTGTAAGAGGACCTCTGAGTCTGGTCAAGGAAGGCTGGGAGAAAGCTCCCAGGAAAACTCCCCAGGATGTATTTAGTTACATGCTGGCCTTCAGGAACCAGACTTGGCGTTTCAGACAACTCCCTGAGGCGAATCTGGAAGCCAGCCAGGAAGAGATGAAACGTTGGCATGATCAGAATGCCACTCTGATCGAGTTTCAGCCTGGACAAAAGGTTTGGGTCATGGCCCCAGTGGAGCACTGTGCGCTCCAAGATAAGTGGACCGGACCATTTGAGGTGGTGGAGCGCAAGAGTGATGTTACCTACTTGGTGGACTTGCAGTCTCCCAGGAACCCCTTGCGGGTCCTGCATGTGAACCGCCTGAAGCCCCACTTTGAGAGGTCTGAAGTGGGCATGCTCTTAGCAACAGATGCTGGAATGGAAGAAGAGACTGAACCTCTTCCTGACCTCCTGTATGCAAAAGAGCAAGATGGGTCAGTGGATGGTGTGAACCTCTCTCCCACCCTGACCCCTGAGCAGCAGAATGACTGTCGCCAACTGTTGGGACATTTTTCTGATCTGTTCTCCCTGACTCCCAGTATCACTGAATGGTGCATCCATGATGTGGACACTGGGGACAGTCCTCCTGTGAAGCACAAAACTTACAGAGTGACTGACAGGGTGAGAGCTTGCATCAAGGAGGAGGTCTCCAAGATGTTTGCCTTAGGGGTGATTGAGTCCTCTAACAGCCCTTGGGCCAGCCCAGTGGTCTTGGTCCCAAAGGCTGCCGCTCCTGGTGCCACACCCAAACTCCGGTTCTGTGTGGACTACCGAGGACTCAATTCAGTCACCAGGACTGACGCGCACCCCATCCCCAGAGCTGATGAGCTCATTGATCGGTTGGGGGCTGCCCGGTACCTCAGCACGTTTGATCTAACGTCTGGATACTGGCAGATCGCCTTAACTGATGAGGCCAAAGAGAGGTCAGCATTCTCCACACCAGATGGGCACTACCAATTCCGGGTGATGCCCTATGGGATGAAGAATGCCCCTGCCACCTTTCAGAGGTTGGTCAACCAGGTGTTGGCTGGGCTGGAGGATTTCAGTGCCGCCTACCTGGATGACATTGCTGTGTTCAGTGCCACTTGGGAGGAACATCTACACCACCTCTGGGAAGTGTTGAAGGCGCTGCAGAAGGCAGGCCTCATGATCAAGGCGAGTAAGTGCCAGATCGGGCAGGGTTCTGTGGTGTACTTGGGACACCAGGTTGGGAGCGGCCAGGTGGCTCCCCTACAGCCCAAGATAGATACCATCCTGGCTTGGGAACCCCCCAAAACCCAGACAGAGGTGAGAGCCTTTTTAGGACTCACCGGGTATTACAGGAGGTTTGTCAAGGGGTATGGCAACATTGTTGCACCCTTGACTGAGCTGACTTCCAGGAAGCAGCCCAGGAAAGTGAACTGGACTGATGCCTGCCAGAAGGCTTTTGATGCCCTGAAATCTGCCATGTGCACGGCGCCCGTGCTTCAGGCGCCCAACTTCTCAAGGGAATTCATTGTGCAGACAGATGCTTCAGAGCATGGTGTTGGGGCTGTGCTTTCACAGATGAATGAGGAGGGCCTAGACCAACCTGTAGCCTTTATTAGTAGGAGGTTACTCCCACGGGAACAGAGGTGGAGTGCGATTGAGCGAGCGGCATTTGCTGTGGTCTGGGCACTGAAGAAGTTGAGACCATACTTGTTTGGGACTCACTTCCGGGTTCAGACAGACCACAGGCCCCTCAGATGGTTAATGCAGATGAGGGGTGAAAATCCAAAACTGTTGAGGTGGTCCATTTCCCTACAGGGGATGGACTTCACGGTGGAACACCGCCCTGGTACAGAACACGCCAATGCTGATGGTCCGTCCAGATTTTTCCGCCTTAGTGATGAGAACTCCCAGGAGGTAGGGTAGTTCTCCCCACAATTCAGCTGGAGGGGACACGTGTTAGACTTGGCACCATTGGCGTGGGTCTCCCTTCCATTTTTTGCTGTTGCCTCTTATGTTTTTGCTGGTTTTAGATGCTTTTGGGCACTGTGCCACTGCTGTTCAGTGCCACAGTGCAAGTGATCCCTACTGTAAATTGATGTGTTGATTAGTGACTCCATGATTGGGTTATTTGATTTACTTGTCAGACCCTAGTACAGTGCACCATGGGTGCCCAGGGCTTGTAAATCAAATGCTGCCGGTGGGCTTGCAGCACTGGTTGTGCCACCCACAGAAGCAGCTTGTAAAGTGTGTCTCAGGCCTGCCATTGCAGAGCCTGTGTGCAGTCTGTGACTGCCATGTCAACTTGGCAAGTGCACCCACTTGCCAGTCCCTAAACCTTCCCTTATCTTCATATCAGACACCCCTAAGGTAGGCCCAAGGGCAGGGTGCATTGTAAGTATAAGGTAGGACATGCCCTGGTGTGTGTGGCATGTCCTAATAGTGAATTACAGCCATTTTTGTTTTTCACTATTGCAAGGCTACCTGTCCCCCATAGGCCAGAATGGGCAGTTTGATTATTACACCTTATAATCCTAACTGACCCAGGGAACATGGTAGAAAAACGAATTTAGTATGCCTGAACTCAGAATGATAAAATACATCTTTTAGTGAAGTTGGTTTTAACATTCTGTGTTTGAAAATACCACTTTTAGAAAGTAGGTATTTTCTTCCCTAACCATCCAGCTGCCTCTGCTCAGGTTGTGTATTGTATGTCTGGGTTTGTGAGTGACAGGGGCTGGGGGATTCCAGGAGGCAGGGTGAGTCAGCACTAGGCTGAATAGGTCTGCCTGAAGGAGGATGGGTGGGAGGAGTTGCACCTGGGTCTGAATAGGGCTGTGCCTGCCTTCCACAATGCTGGCTCCACCTCCTGCCGGGCATCTGATGGCTCTGCCCCTCACTCTCAAAGGAAAGAAGGAGTCATGTACACAAAGTGCTCCAAGACTGACCAGAACTGGTTTGGACTAGGCAAAGGCCTCTCTGCCTTCAGAGAACAAAGGATTTCTGTGTATAAATACTGGGGCCCAGACCCCATGAAATTAGATCACTTCTGGGAAATCAAGAAACCTGTTGCCAAGGAGAAGAACCGGAGAAGCTGAAGGAGGAGTACTGCCCCTGTGCTGTTTTGCTGATTGGCGTTGGCCTGCAGTGGTTGCTTTCTGCCAAGGACAGGAGAAAAGACTTTGCTGTGCTTATCATCTTGAAGAAGAGAATCTCCAAGGGCTTGAACTGAGCTTGCCTCCTGCCTGAAGTCACAGGGACACAAAGACTTCACCCCTTCTGTTTGCCTGCATCTGAAACTGCTGTTTTAGCTGCTAACAGAGGGAAATTGCAACACCGACGCCGGCGAGCGACGCCGTAACCTGCACCGAAGCCGTGGGCACCGCTCGTGAAGAGCACGACGCACCGCCCCGACTTGCACCGTAGGCCCGACGCCTGCTGACGCCGTGCGACATCGCCTCCAAAACCGTCACCGAGGCCGCTGCCTGCACCGGAGCCGAGGACACCACTCGTGACGCTCACGACGCACCGTCCCGACTCGCACCGCAGCCCCGACTTCACCGACGCCAGGGCTTCATTATCGCGGAGCAGATCCTCGACGTGGGTGACCCCCGAATCCATTGACACCGCACCATCGTAAGGAACCGACGCCTCACCGCCATCCGTGACGTCACCTCCCCGACACAATAACGAACCGACACCTCACCTCCCCTGCGCTGCAGTTAGGAACCGAGACATCACCTCCCCTGGGGTCGTAAGGAACCGACGACGCCGGCGCCAACGAAGCATCACCTCCCCGACGCCGTGCACCGTCTTTGTTTTCATCGAATTCCAGGTACTGTTCTTTGTGGGTCTGCTCGACTCCGGGCCCGACGCCGCGCACCTCGCGGTCGGCGCCGTACTTGGGATTTCCACCGGTCACGACGTCGTGATAACTCCAAGTGGAGTTATTTGTTGCTACAAGCTTTATTTTTGATTGACTATCCTCTTTTGAAGATAACGTGAACTGTCTCTATCATTTTAAGTCTATTTCAGATTACAGTAATGTGGATTTTTGCTATTGGGTCTTGTGTTAAGTCTATATAAAAATTACTTATTTTTACATACAACCTGTGTGGTGTCCATCTGTAGTGTTTTCACTGTATTACTGTATGTGTTCACAAATGCTTTACACACTGCCTCTGAGATAAGCCTGTCTGCTCGTGCCAAGCTACCAGGGGGTGAGCAGGGGTTATTTTAGGAGTGTACCCCCTTATCCTGACTAGAAGCAAGGGTCCCTATTTGGACAAAGGTGCAAACCATTGCCAACTAGAGACCCCCAGTTCTAACACTAACCATTAGCAGGTCCAGACAGATGTGCTGCGTCCACCCCCTTTCACCAATTAGCACTACAGCCCAATAGGGGAGCGGCTCAATTTGGTCACTGCACACGAGGAGTTCTGCAATCCCCCAGGTCCAGCTGCCAGCATGTATGCCAAGTATCCAGGCATCCCATAGACGGGTGTCACGGTGACACTCATGGTCGTGGGCCAACAGGGGGCGCCCACACGTCGAAATCCAGTTCGGCTACCGTCCTGTTGGATAGGCAGACATCCATGGACTACTCGAATATGCATGAGCGACAATGCAACACAGGCTGCACGCAGGTGACGTTGGCAAGGCGGAAGCTTAGCCGGTAACTGATCCGCAGCACTACCAATGGCAGTGCCCCCAGTAAATGCAGCATACGTGCACGGTACAGTTCCACATGACAGGGGTTGTGCATGTGTCCGGGATGTTCTGCCATTGCGGTAGTGGCCCTGGTTGAAGCGGCACTGTTCTGACCTGCGCCAGTTCTGTGGATGAAATGCCACAGCTCGGATCAATGAGTTGTTGAAGTGTGCAACGGTTGTATGCCTGGGATGGTGTGGGAGTAAGTGTGAAGGCCATTCCATGCAAGATAACTTCGAGCAAGGACTTCTGTGTGTGGGGTGTGTATACGTTGGTCTTTCGTCGGGCTGTGTGTAGTGTGGGAGTCATCATCAGCTGCTATAGTATCTGTCAGGGGGTGCCGGGCACATGCAATTCCGAGGTCGGAGGTGCAGATGTTCTTCCGCCTGAAAGTTCAGACAAAGGAGCTTTCATCCCTAATGTTAGTTTCTCATCTGCTTGCATTCAGGAAATGTGAAGTGGCTTGTTGGGGGTGGGGTGGGATGTGTGCGACTTTGGGATTCATGTTTGACATGTCTTGCATGTGGCAAATGAGCGGCATCACTGTGTGTTACGTTGCCTCACAGCTGCTCCTCCCTCCCCCCGAGCCTATTTACTTGTGTGCGCTGCGTGGTTGCATCACTTGCACTCCTACGGCACACCATTGTCATGCCTGTCTGCGCATGTCCACAAGCCTGACAACGACACTGTGATGTTGGCTGTTGGAGGTGGGCGGCCACATGAGTGTAGGCCTGCGGGAAGGATAGTGCGGACACAGATGTAGAGTTCATGCCTGGCTGAACTCGCGCTGCGATTAAGGCTAGGCATTTGGCTCATGCTGCGGCAATACAGATACACACAACACTTGGCATGTATGAGCCAAGACCCCGAGCGGTCTTGCGCTCCTTCATTTCCCCGTTCGTGCGAGCCCGCCCTCCGGGTGCATGCTACATTGCAACATTGTCGATTGTGGACTGGGTGGCGCCGACACTACAACAGTGACACACTCATTAGTTACTTCCTTGTCCAGGCCAGAACTGAACCACGCCCAGAGCCCCGGGCAAATCCTTCACACCCCTACACTGGCTTGTACGCCGGCCCAGCCCACTCCGCTTACGCATACAGGGGGGGACGACAAAGCTACGTGTCCAAGGTCTTACCCACTGCCTGAGGTGACATGGTTGCGTCCGCTGTCCACAGCACAATGTAATGTGGAAGGGCCCTGGCCCATCATGCATACATAATGACCACACAGACACACTTAGATAGATAGTGGAACTGGCTACGGGCATGTGCGCCCGGCCACTTTTTATTACCAGGGTCACATGTCCAGTGACGCCTGTGCTGGATGGGTGTGGGGTGAGTGTAAGCCAACACTCAGGGAGTGGTTGGTGCTGGTAACAACTAGAACAGTGGCACCTGAAGAGCTGAGCAGGGTATCAAGCTGATGATGGCATCCAAGACAGGTGTGAGCAACTTAGATAGGCTGGCTGTGAGACTCCTCCGACTCTGGCAGTTGTTGGTTGGAGGTGGTCCTGGCGGTGGTGGCGGGTGTGCAGCCAGCGATTATGGCGTGTCCTTGCAGGTCAGGATTGGATTTGATTTGCGAGCCCTGCTGACCGCAGTGTAGGCCGGAGGCAGCGGTCAGAAAGGGCACACAGCCACGTGACGATGACTTGTGGTGCACTGAGTTAGTGGCACCTGGAGCGCTCGGCGGGTGCGTGGCCTGCGCTGATGCGTCGCCGGGCGGGCCGCACTGGAAGCAATGTCTGTTGCCTACTGGACTCTGCCATAAATGAATCAAGACTCAATTTGAATTGTGAGCCCTGCTGACCGCAGTGTAGGCCGGAGGCAGCGGTCAGAAAGGGCCCACGGCAACGTGGCGTCGACTTGTGTTGCACAGGGTCAGTGGCACCTGGAGCACTCAGCAGGTGCACAGCCAACGATGATGCGTCATCCGGGCGGGCTGCACTGGGGGCGATGTCTGTTGACTAGTGGTTTCCTCCATTAACAGATATGTGGCACGATTTGAATTGTGGGACCTGCTGACCGCAGTGTAGGACTAAGGCAGTATCCGGCACACACATGACTCCGTGTTGCTGTGCCGCTGGATGCGCTGGGGGCCTGTGTCGCGGAGTCTGGAGGTCACGGCGGCGGACTCGTGACAGGGTGAGGTGCGCCTCCCTGGCAGACGCGTTGCCCATCACGGAAGAGAACCACACCCAGAGCCCCTGTCTTTTTATCCGCACTCCTACGCTGGAGTGGCGTACGCTGGCCCAGCCCACTGCGCTTACGCTTACAGGGGGGGACGGCACAGCTACATGTCCAAGGTCTTCCCCACTGCCTGAGGTAACATGTTTGCGTCCACTGTCCACAACACTACAAACCCCAGCAGTATATGTCCACATGGACATGTCTGTGCTCTGCATTCTGTGGTCTGTCCAGCACAACACCGCCACACTTGGCATTGTGTACATTCTTCTTCATGGGTGAGTTGCCTCCTTGACAAATAAAAAAAGGGAGGCACCCTGCTACTCAGAGAAGGGACGGGGTAACACCAAAGAGAAAAACAAAAGATCCCTACTCTTATTCTCATTCAAGTATATAGATCATGTGTTAGAAGACAGAAAATAAGGGATTACACTATATTCGTTAGGACAAGGTAAAGTACATACATATCATAAAGGCAATATAGTAGTTCAAAATCTCAGGCATAAAAAACTTTATTTGTTTGAATGAGAGAATTTCATACACAATTAACACCATTTAATTAAAAGACATCATATTAAAATTCATGAGAAATACAGTTATAATACACAAAAAGTTGTTAAAAACAAAATCATTATATACACAAGCAAGAAAACTACAAAAAGTCGATGCGGCGTTTCGGTGAAAAACACTTGTTCACCTTCTTCAGGACAGAGTTTTCTAAAATTAATTGTAAACATCAAACAAATCAGTTTTAAAATAAAAATCTCAATACTATTAAGTTAAAAAACAATTTAAGTTAAAAAACATAGAAATTTACAAAAGCCAATTATGACCTTAAGTCCCATTTATCACATCTCCTAAACTTTACATGTTTTATCCCCAACTGTAAATGACTACGAATGCGATGTGGAGAACATAACAATGTAATCCATCGTCCCAACACATGATCCATGAATACTTTTTAAGGCAAGAATTTTTTTTCGACCTACCTATTTCTAATAATGAGGTTCTTTTGGAATCACTTGAAAGTTGAAATGAGCATACTTATTCAACTATCATGATGAAATATCACCTATATCAATAGATAAAAACCCTTAAAACACAATAAAGTATATGTATATGTTTATATATATAACTTCATTTGAAATTCTCATATTTGTGCATACCTTCATGGGTAATATAAAAATTTCCAAATAACTACGTTCGTTGGAGCCACCGTTTACAATTGATTTTGGAAAGACCTTATAAAATAAAGACAAAAAAGCATTTGGGGACATGTAGTAATTGATAAGCAAATTATTCCCAAGGGTTCCCAAGGACTATTATTCTGGGCTTACCAATTTCAATTTCGGTCGCTGTGTACCGCAAATTATGCTGCGTCATAGATTAGATTAATTCACGAAACCGTTGTGTTCATTAATTGACGATAGTATTCAATTCCGGTTGTTTGCCGGTAGATGGACCTTGTGTGGTTCACACTATAAGGATATAAACCCAGAGACAAACACAGTTTTATTGATTATGTACTACTATGGGACATATTGGGCATTATTCCTACACTGCCGAGCGATCCTATTAGCATTCTATCAATAAAGTCTTCATATAATTCATTAAGGGCCAGACCTGATTATGCAGTTCAGCCAAATAACACTTACTATATCTGCATGTTACGTTACCATGGGGTAAAAAGAGACCTTTATTTGATAAACTAAGTAGTTCCTCATTATATTAATATTTATGTCTGTATTTGAAAGCTAATATTACTTTCAATTCTATAAGACCGCTTGGTAATATCAAGTGTGCCCAAGGATACGGATGTGACATCTTAAGTAAGAGCACTAAACCTTCTTAATCACTGAGGCATTTTTAAAGAGGCATTTACTCGTACAAAGCTGTCATTACCTATAGTTCATGATAATATCCTAACTACATATATACCTTTTAAAAAAACGATAATACTATCAGTCATAAATACCGCTTGAGAATATTGTTTAGAAATATCAAACAGACCCGAGGATACAAACATAATATTTTAAAATTATGCCCGACATATTAGTGACTATGATATCCTTAAACTGATGTTAGTTAAAAAAGAAAGAAAGAGAGAGCTCTGCTCGACTGTAGTTAACTGAAATGCTCCAAGAGCATGCTTGCTCGCACTTATTGCGGCGATACACTAATCTAGATTGAAAAGCTTACCGTAAGTTGCAATGTCGGCCTCCCTGCTCCAACGTAGCGTCTTCCGGGTCAGGTTACAAAGTCATAAAGACCCGGAAGAGGTTTTTATACACAACGCCACTCAATCACGTGATTGTGAGCTGACCGAATTGTGTATCTACTAATAAAGTTTTTGCTAATACAGTTTTTATATTAAAGTTATGAGAAGTTTTTAAATAACTGCAACCGATTATATTTCAATATATATACACTTTGGTGTTTTTTTTTAAAGACAAAACGATTTAGAAATACTAAAGGACCGAAATTTATATCTCCAAATCGAAACGCTTATCTTCGATACATAAACATTATTTATGTATTTGTAATGTATTATTGTTTTGCTAGAAAGTTCTCAATCAGAAACCCCTAGTGTTATGTCTACCTTTTCTGCATACGATGGCAGCCATCTTTGAGTGGTGGTTATGAATAATCTAAAAGAATGTAAAAGTATGTAAATAGTAAAAATATGGCGTTACATTCACAGTATGTAATACCTAATTGGGCAGTCCATTCTATCAATGAGTGTTGGATACATCCTAGAACGCCATCACCAGACATACATTAATAATCCATAATGGAGACGTGTAGACTCCAATCGCGTCACATTTGGTGATAGAGAAAACCAAATTTTTTTTTCTAAAAAACCCAAAAATTAACTACATTCAACTATATCATACTTAAGGTAAGCACCGAACTAAGTATTAGGGCTACTGTCTCATTACTAAAGTCACCTGCAGCTGTGTGCGGCCTCAAGCTTCTGGGCGTTTTTGGTTACATATTATGCGGCGGTTCCAGGCCGCAGAGGGATCGCACTGCCCGCAAGCAACGGGACTAGGGGAGAGGAAGATTCCTCTTTCCGAAGCTGCAGGGTACCTTTAATGAAGCCGGCAGAGTATCATCCAAGGCTCAATGGAGGGCCGAGAATAATCGTCCATAATTAGCTGCAGCGGAGGTAACCCACCAGAGGGCGTTATTTGGCAAAATGAGACCTCATATCCCAGCGTGCATTTGAAAATGAACTTCCACCAAGGGAGGAGCACTGATAGCTCACTAACCACAAACACGCAGGGGAAATGCGGCAGCCATAAATCACCTCCGCTGACAAGGCCTCTGAGGAGATGCAAACAGCGGCATCGAAACGCGTCAGGCCATGGACTTCAAAGGGATGTTAAGCTGCCTGCTTGGTTCAAATGGAGTTTGTAACTCACCTGCAGCTGTGTGCGGCCTCAAGCTTCTGGGCGTTTTTGGTTACATATTATGCGGCGGTTCCAGGCTGCAGAGGGATATCACTGCCCGCAACCAACGGGACTAGGGGAGAGGAAGATTCCTCTTTCCGAAGCTGCAGGGTACCTTTAATGAAGCCGGCAGAGTATCATCCAAGGCTCAATGGAGGGCCGAGAATAATCGTCCATAATTAGCTGCAGCGGAGGTAACCCACCAGAGGGCATTATTTGGCAAAATGAGACCTCATATCCCAGCGTGCATTTGAAAATGAACTTCCACCAAGGGAGGAGCACTGATAGCTCACTAACCACAAACACGCAGGGGAAATGCGGCAGCCATAAATCACCTCCGCTGACACGGCCTCTGAGGAGATGCAAACAGCGGCATCGAAACGCGTCTGGCCATGGACTTCAAAGGGATGTTAAGCTGCCTGCTTGGTTCAAATGGAGTTTGTAACTCACCTGCAGCTGTGTGCGGCCTCAAGCTTCTGGGCGTTTTTGGTTACATATTATGCGGCGGTTCCAGGCTGCAGAGGGATCGCACTGCCCGCAACCAACGGGACTAGGGGAGAGGAAGATTCCTCTTTCCGAAGCTGCAGGGTACCTTTAATGAAGCAGGCAGAGTATCATCCAAGGCTGCTGTGTGCGGCCTCAAGCTTCTGGGCGTTTTTGGTTATATATAAACATATACATATACTTTATTGTGTTTTAAGGGTTTTTATCTATTGATATAGGTGATATTTCATCATGATAGTTGAATAAGTATGCTCATTTCAACTTTCGAGTGATTCCAAAAGAACCTCATTATTAGAAATAGGTAGGTCGAAAAAAAATTCTTGCCTTAAAAAGTATTCATGGATCATGTGTTGGGACGATGGATTACATTGTTATGTAAAGTTTATGAGATGTGATAAGTGGGACTTAAGGTCATAATTGGCTTTTGTAAATTTCTATGTTTTTTAACTTAAATTGTTTTTTAACTTATAAGTATTGAGATTTTTATTTTAAAACTGATTTGTTTGATGTTTACAATTAATTTTAGAAAACTCTGTCCTGAAGAAGGTGAAGAAGTGTTTTTCGCCGAAACGCCGCGTCGACTTTTTGTAGTTTTCTTGCTTGTGTATATAATGATTTTGTTTTTAACAACTTTTTGTGTATTATAACTGTATTTCTCATGAATTTTAATATGATGTCTTTTAATTAAATGGTGTTAATTGTGTATGAAATTCTCTCATTCAAACAAATAAAGTTTTTTATGCCTGAGATTTTGACCTACTATATTGCCTTTATGATATGTATGTACTTTACCTTGTCCTAACGAATATAGTGTAATCCCTTATTTTCTGTCTTCTAACACATGATCTATATACTTGAATGAGAATAAGAGTAGGGATCTTTTGTTTTTCTCTTTGAGTTGCCTCCTTCACACATACTTGGTTCCCACCTCTCCCCACATTCTGCACTTGTGTGGCTGAGGGGCCATGCCGTTTTCGGAAGGTCCGCTGTCTTGTCCTACGCTGCCTCGGTGGTAGTCCGGAGGGGTATGGAGGGGGGGGTCCTGGGGGTGGTGGCGGTGGGTGTTGTGGCCCTCTTAGGTCTCCGAGCTGCATGTTCATTGGCTTCATGGCATCTGTGGGTCTTCAGATGTGGCTCTGGGCTGGGCTCCCTTTCATACTGCAGGTAGTCATCCTGCTTAGCACCAACAGAAGGCAGGTGTTAAATCCCTGCAGCTAACGCGCCTTATCGCCTGTTCTTGGTTCGCATCGCAGATCTGACTGGTCGTTGAGAATCTCGCGAAGTGGTGTTTTCGTGTGTTTTTGCACGGGAACGCCTACTCTGCATATCATTAGCGTTAGTTGTCGCACTCATCCGTGGCGATGTTTTTTGCGGTTGCTATCGCAGGAAAACTGGCGATGTCGGCAGTTTGCACCAGCTTGTGAATGGGGCGATGAATCTATCGCCACTTTTGTGGCGCTAAAGTGCCGATAAATCGGCGATGACTCCTTGAGAATATGCCCCAAAGTCTGTAATTTACAAAGAAGTTAAATTGCTTCTTTACTCCTAAAAAATCAATGATCATATTGACCATGAATATTATGCAAAACAAGATATGGACAAAAAAGCTACTGAGGCTTTACTGAAAAATTACTCACCAATCAGAAGCAAGTCAAAGCGTTAATGAAAATGTTCACAAACACCGTCATAAGATTGGTAATAAGTAGCTTGCAAGGATCTGCAAAATCACAAACACGTTATATTTAAAGAAAAATTGGGAACACAATTTGAAAAAAGTGTGAGACTTTATAATAACTCACCAACCAGACGCAAACGAAAGAATGTAATCTCGTACTGTCACAAGATCGGTAGTGAGTAGCTCACACAGCTCTTCAAATGCAAAATATCATATCAGAAAAATGGAAAGATTCTTGGTGCCTGTGAAAAATGACATCATTCCACCATTAAGTTGATATGAAAAGGAACTTACGTGGAGCTTCAAGCTGGACGTCGTGTGTTCCAAAGGCTGTAAGCTCTCACGTGCACCTTATAAATAGAACAATGCCATATGCAGCACGCACGTTGCACGGTCAATAAACACAAAAACGGGGGACCTCAAAATGCAAAGTTGGATGGAAATAGGTTTCTGGAAGCCTCCAATAAAATAAAGGAGAACATTTTTCCAAAAAATAAGTGAAGCTGTAAAAAGTTGTAAATCCCATAATAGAAGTGGACTACAAAGAAAATAGACAAAATACTGAAAAACGAGTTGGGCAGTAGAAAAATAGCTAAAATTAAAAAAATTAAATACCAGATAAATGAAAACCTAATGTTGATAATAACTTAAGCAATATTAAAAACGCCACTTCATTAGTGCCCAAACCATATATATATATTCTGTATTTCTCTTTGTTCTCTTGGGCAAAGAGTGTCTTCCCTTAGCCCAAAACAGTTTGGTCCCCTCTGGCCCAGCTTCTCGGCAGGAGGTGGAGACATCATTGTTCAAGGCCGACCAGGCCAATTCAGGTGCAAGGAAATCTCCTCCCACTACTCTAAATGCAGCCCAGGTCTATTCAGCCCTGACTCATCTAGGCAAGTCAGGACACACCTCGACACCCCCCCCACCCTCCCAGTGGCTGTCTGAAGAGAATGCCCATCCTCAGCCCCTGCCACTCCTCCAAAGCCAAACAGTTAATCCACAACCCAACAAAGGCACACAGGATGACTAAGAAAGAAAATACCCACTTTCTAAAAGTGGTATTTTCAAACACACAATACAAAAATCATCTTTACTAAAAGATGCATTTTTATATTCTGAGTTCAGGCATACTTAACTCCATCTTCCTATCTTGTCCCAATAGGTAGTTATACTTATAAGATGTATAAGAAAACTCCCATTCTATCCTATGGGACAGATAGCTTTTCAATGCTGAAAAACGAAATACACTGTATTTCTCTATCAGGACATGTCACACACACCAGGACATGTCCTACCTTTCACATTCAGTGCAACATGCCCATAGGTGTACTTTGGGCCTACTTTAGGGGTGACTTACATGCAACAAAAGGGAAGGTTAGGGCTTGGCAAGTGGGTGCACTTGCCAAGTCGGCATGGTAGCTCAAACTGCGCTCAGACACTGCAATGGCAGGTCTGAGATACTTTTACAGGGCTACTCTTGTTGGTGGCACAATTAGTGCTGCAGGTCCACTAGTAGCATTTGATTTACAGGCCCTGGCACTCTCAGTGCACTTTACTAGGGATTTGCCAGTAAAGCAAACATGCCAAACATGGAAACACCAATCCATAACATAATTTAAAGTAGGAGCACTTGCACTTTAACACTGAACAGCAGTGTGAAAGTGCACAAAGACACTAAACCAGCAAAAACAGAGTCAAAACCAGGAGGTCAGAAAGCAAAAAGACAGGAGAAACATGCCAAAAGATGCCAGGTCTAACACTTATGTTTAGGAAAGTGTGTCTTTATCAGATGTACTAAAAAATGATGAATCTTAATAGAACAGGGGCGGCTCCTCCGCTAAGACGGAGTAGCGTCACTGCACTGTGCAGGTCAAAAAGGAAAAAATAAAATGATAATAACTCATTGTTATTATCATTTTATTTTCCGTTGTTGCTCAGCTGGGTAGAGGCGGTGTGGGGCGGGGCTCTCACAGAGGAGCTGGAGGAGGAGTGGTTCACACTCTCTTAAGTGCTCATGATTGTTTGGCTTGCATTACAGCCTGGGTGGAGAAAATGCCCAGGCTCCCTGTCCGAGTGCCGAACCACGGTGTTCAGACCAATCACAACGCTGCATTGCTGCGTTGTGATTGGCATTAGGGGAGCCTGGGAGCTTCCTTTTCCTGCTTCCTGCCCTGGAGTCCTGCAAGCGGGCAAAGAGGACCAAGAGGTGGCAGAGGCACACAGGTAAGTGATTGTTTAATTTGTTTTCCATTCCCTCCCTCTGCGACCCGCCCCCCCCACCGCCATTAAATAGCAGCCACCACTTTAATAGAATCAAACTAAAAAAATGCCCTCACAGTCAAATGACTGCCAAGCACCTGTGTTAAATAAAAGGGCTGGTCCTCTAAACCTGGGAACCGGGGCAAATCGGTAATAGAACAAAACAATGGTCCCATCGGGGTAAGTGTAGACCTCAACTTCCTTGGCAAAATCTAAAAAGCCATCAATAGATTGATTTTATAAGGAGTCAAGTCCAATTTATTTGCTATAAAAACATCTCATCTGCCCCTTTTAGTTAGCATCCCTCCATAATCTAGGCATATTTACTGTAATAAATGTGAATGACATCCAGTTATACTCAAATGTTGCGTCTCTGGATGATATTAGGCACTTGTCTTCATCCTTCAGAGTATACACAACTTGATGTATTTCTACCACTTAAAATCTAATCTACAAAAAACAGAAATTACGAATCCCCCCCACACCAATTTTCCCATCTTACATTGCATTGACATCCTCTTGATCTAGGTTTGCAAAGTGGCTATCATTGACTACAGCAAATTCTTGGATTTGATGCATGACATGGTCAAGATTGCATGATCCAGTTAAGTGTATGTCCAGGAGTAAAATCTTATATGGCAGAAAAAATATCAATGTAGTTCAGTCATCTTTGTTGGCGAGATAAAACTATGTTGACTCTCTTGCAAGGGGACTCCAAAAATGCAATTCGCTTTTTGGAACACTGTTCTCCATGCTACAATATGTCTCATCACTGGCAGTTAATTGTTTGCTCACATCAACCCTGTCCTTTAAATTGCCCAATGGCCATCAATTTATAAGAGTTGTAACTGCTCAAAACAATAAACACTAGTTCCCTCCACTTTTTGGCAAAGAAACTAAGGGGCATATTATCAAGCACGGGGTTAAAATTATCGCCGGTTTAGCGGCAGAAAACTGCTGCTAAAGCGGCGATAATGGGCTTGATAATATGCCCTGGAGAATTCCAATAGAAGCCCATGTTGACACCAGAACATGGGCTTCTATTGGAATTCTCAAGGGCATATTATCAAGCCCATTATCGCCGCTTTAGCGGCAGTTTTCTGCCGCTAAACCGGCGATAATTTTTAACGCCGTTCTTGATAATATGCCCCCAAAACTCTCTGGTGGTATCTGTGCCCTCAGAAGCTCAGAGTCCCTTATGACTGAAACTACCATGATGTAAGAAAAACTGTACATTAAAACGTCATTTTCAGGTTTGCACGCAGAAAGTATAGAACTCCCACCTCCAATGTTGCTTTCAAGAAAAATCGTGAAAATCTAGTGTTATCATTTGTTTTGTTTGATGCAAGGTCTTAAAACACACCCCAGACTTCTCTATTGTATCACTTTCTCTTTGCTCAAAAAGCAAACTTCGAGCTTAATGACACTTTGACATATTTGGTTAATTCTTCAGTTGCTGGTTTGCTAATATAGCCTTATAGCCTGCCGTAGCGGGCTATACCGGCCATTAAAGGCCAGCTCCAGGGTTAAAGGCCCGAGCCGAAGGCGAGGGTCTTTAACAAGGGAGAGGGACTTTAATGGCGGTATAGCCCAGCTACGAAGGGCTATAAGGCTTTTAGAACATTCTGCCACTGGAGGGCAGAATGTTCTAACAAATAAAACAAAGCCTCTCGGAGCCCGAGGGGAATGAAATCCCCTAGGGCTCCGAGAGGCCTTTGTTCCAACAACGTTGGAATGTTGCTCTGCGCGCTTTTACCGGCCTGTAGAATCATTGAGCACTGCATTGTATTCAATGGAGTGCTCCACATTCCAGTGTTCGAATATCTTATAATATTCTTAACATATCTATGCAAATAAATAATAGCATGGTTGTCCGAACATCCTTCTCACATATAACGGATCAAGATACACTGAATTTATTTTCAATCTGCATCTCTCAGCTATAATGTGCACATGCTATTTATCTATTGTGGGACTTGGCCCTTTTGGCTAAAGTTCCCTAAACTTTTTGCTTTTCCCCTAGACCTTTTTTCTGACATTGTGTTGCCAACTTAGATGCTTTGGACACTTGGCCACTGCTGAACAGTGTCAAAGTGCAAGTGCTCCCTGTATAAAGTGTAATTGTAATTGGTTGTCCATGATTGGTATGTTTGCCTTACTAGTACAGTCCCTAGTAAAGTGCACTATGTGTGCCAGGGCTGGTAATGCAAATGCTACTAGTGGGCCTGCAGCACTATTTGTGCCACCCACACAAGTAGCTTTGAAAAGGGAACTCAGGCCTGTCTCTGCAGTGCCTGCACGCAGTTTGCTAACTGCCATGTTGTGTTCTGGCAAGTGCACCCACTTGCCAGACCTTACCCTTCCCTTTCTATGCACATTAGACACCCCTATGGTAGGCCCAAGGTACCCCCTGGGCAGGGTGCAGTGCATGTGAAGGGTAGGACATGTACTAAGGTGTGTACCATGTCCTGACAGTGAAATAATCTCCATTTCGTTTTTCACTGTTGAAAGGCCATCTTGCCCATTGGACAGAATGGGGAGGCTGTGTAATATGTTTTCCAGCCTATCTTCCCAAAGGCTTAAGATGGAGAGGTGACGTTTAGTATGCCTGAACTCACAGTGTAATAACACATCTTTTTATGGAGGTGGTTTTTGCATTGTGTGTTTAGAAGCCACTCTTTTAGAAGTGGCTGAGTTTTTGTGCTCTAACATTTCTGTGTGTCTCTGCCTGGTTGTGGATTGACTGTCTGGATTTCAAAGTGATAGGATCTGGGGAATGTCTTGACCCAGGGGAGGAGGTGAGACAGCAACAGGCTGACCTGCATCTGGAGTGTAGGGTGAGGAGTAGCCCCTAGAGGTGAAGAGGCCTGGGCTGCAGCCATAAACCAATGGCTCCAGCCCCTGCTGAGTGATTGAGGATCCAGACCCCCACTATCAAAGGAATAGAGGTGTCACTGGCAGGGAGGCACCCAGAACTGGTTTGAACAGTGGTCAGTGCCCCCTGAACACAAAGACTTCAAAGCCATTGAGGGGTATAACTGTGAGAGCTGAAGCCCCTGAACTTTGGACAATGGCTTGATCAAGATTGAACAAGACTGGTGGCTACTTCGTGGTCAAGAGGAACCTTTGCCAAGGAAGAAACAACTGAATAGACTGAAGGATAGGACTGACCCTTGCTGTGTGTTCTGGGGCTGGCCTGCAGTTTGCTGTTTTAACCAAGGAAAGGCTGAAGGGACTTTGCTGTGTGCTGTGTCCCCCTGATTGAACGGACTTTGCTGTGTGCTGTGTCCGGAAGTAACTTATCCCCAAGGGCCGAGGTGAGCAGGCTCCCTGTTGCGGAAACTCAGGAACACAAAAGTTTCCAGGAGAGTCTCAGCGACGCTGTGTGCGTGTGCTTGTTGCAGCCTGAGACCCTCGTAAGAAGTGCCCTGTGATCGTGGGCATGTGGAGCCCAAGTGAGGATCAGCGACGCTGTGTGCGTGTGCTTCGTGGAGCCTGAACCTTTTGTGAGGATTGTCCAGTTATCGTGTGCACCGGAAACCAAGTGAGTCTCCTCGACGCTGTGTGCGTGTGCTTTGTGCAGTGGGAGACCTTCGTGAGGATTGCATTGTTATCGTGCATACCCGGAATCCAAGTGAGTCTCCTCGACGCTGTGTGCGTGTGCTTTGTGCATCGGGAGACCTTCGTGAGGATTGCCTTGTTATCGTGCACCCGGAGTCCAAGTGAGACTCATCGACGCTGTGTGCGTGTGCTTTGTGCAGCGTGAAACCTTCGCGAGGATTGCCTTGTTAACGTGCACCCGAAGTTAAAGTGACTCTCAGCGACGCTGTGCGTGTGTTCTTCCTGCAGCCTGAGACCGTCGTGTGGAGTGCCCGGTGATCGTGCACCCGAAGCTCAATGGAGTCTCAGCGACGCTGTGTGCGTGTGCCCTGTGGCAGCCTGAGATCTTCATAGCAGTAGCGGCCCGGACCGGCAGCCTCGGAGGAGCTGAGCCGCCGGCCGTGCCCGCCTTTGCCCATTCACAAAGATTGCATCTGAGGCCCAAGTCGTTGGAAGAGGAGAGGAGAGTGGGTTGGCGCCCCCCAGGTAACGTGTGTCAACTCCTGGGGCGGGGTGCGGGCTCAGAGGGAGACGCTCTCGGCCTCTCTCTCATTTCAGCAGCACGAGCCTCTGCTTCGGCTCATATCGCGGCCCGTGTTGCCAAAGGAGTGGCAGTACCGGGGCCGGAGTGCGGAGCTGCATTTTTGTTACACCATACCCGTGTTGGCAGAGGCTGACTGCGAGTCAGACGGAGTGGCGGAGAGACCGCCTAAGGCACCGTGATCGGTGCCGGAGTGTATTACGCATTAGTTGATTTCTGAATAACGAACTACCTGATTGTCGTATTACACATTGCATCATTTCTGAATAACGAACTACCTGATTGTCGTAGGACGCATTGCATTGTTCCTGTATAACGAACTACCTGGTTAGCGTATTACGCATTGCATTATTCCTGCATAACGAACTACCTGATTAGTGTATTACGCATTGCCTGATTTCTGCATAACGACGTACCTTGTGGTTGTATTACGCATTGCATTATTTTTACATTGCAAAGTACCTGATTGTTGCGTTACGCATTGCATTATTCTTACATTGCAAAGTGCTTGATTGTCGCGTTACGCATTGCATTATTTCTACATTGCACAAGTGCCTGATTCTAGCCTTAGGAACTGCATAACATGGTATTAGGATTACAGTGAAATGTTTAGACGTGCTCATTGATATCGTTAGAACTTACAAGGGCTGGCTGGCCTAACAACCGGCCAGGACGAATATTACAAATACGCATATGTTGGATTTATATCGTGTGGTCTTATCGTATATCTTTTTATATAAAATTTATACTCGTTTTTATAAAACTCGTGTGGAGTCTATCTGTGGTGTCATCATTGGATTGCTGTGAGCGTGGTTGCAAATACCTTACACATTTGCCTTGAAGATAAGCCTGGCTGCTCGTGCCAAGCTACCGAGGGGATGAGCGGGGGCTATCTCAGAAGGTGACCTTCCTTTCCCTGACGTGGAACTGCGGGTCCCTATTTGGCTTGAGGTGCCTACCTCAGCCAACCAGGGATCCCGGGTCTAACATTTTGGTGGTCAGCGGTGTGGGATTGAAACGTGTATTTGCAAAACCATTCACAGTAATTGGTGTACATCACAAGTTTAGCGCAGACCACGACGCAACCACATATTGTGTTCTTGATTTGTTGGTTCTAGTTTGTTTTATTTTTTGAGCAACCTTTAAGCCACACATCATGTCTCAGAGGAGTCAAGTAGCCAGTGAGGCTGCAGAATTAGAGTTCGACATTGAGGCATTGCTTACCTACAAAGTTGATCAATTGAGGCAATTCTGCAGAGCTTTGGGATGTCCCATGAAAAGTAGCGCCAAGAAGGAGGAGCTGCAGGTTGCCTTGAGGGCCTGGTGGGAAGCCAAAGGGGCTCAGGAGACGGGTGATGTTGAGGTGGATGAGGATGACCCAGGGAATGGTTTTAGTCCACAGGATTTGCCAGTGGAGGGACCAGTCTTAGGGGCTGGTAGTAGCCATTCAGGGAGGAGTTTTTCACCAGAGGAGCTGGAGGAAAACCAAAGGGTCAGAGAGCCTGAGTTGGAGGTTTTGAAACTTAAAGCTCAAGCAGAGGAGAAGAAGCTGCTCATTGAAAGTGAAAAGAGAGCAGAGGAGAGCAGGAGCGCTCTCGCCTTGGAAGAGAAAAAGATTCTCTTAGCTCATGAGTTAAGCATGAGGGAACTGGACATTAAGGTTAAACAGGCAGAGTCCAGCTCAAATGGTGGCAGCGTACAGCCAGTGCCAAGTGTGGATGAGTACAAGCGTGCACTGGATGACTGGGTGTTGGTGAGCATGGCAAATGATTTGAAGGGGTTGCTCAACTCTGCCCCTAGGGAGCCTAGACTCAGTAATTGTTTTCCAGGATTGCGCCAAACGTGTTAGGGTGCGGGCTCTTTGATTCCCGGGAGCTGGCACAAGAACCGGACCCCTGGTCCAAGGGCCTGAAAAGGCCCTAGAGAGGGAAGAGAGGCGAAGTAGAACCGTTAGGTCCCAGAGTAGTGGGGGGGCATGCGGGCTAGCGCCCTGTCTCAAAGGAGAGGGAGGGAGTGTGAGCAGCGTCCCCAGGGGTTCACCACCCCACCCCAGAGACTGGAGGGTTCCTTACAGGAGCACCAGGTGGGAGGCCTAGCGCCTACTTGCCAGCTGTGCGCGGAAGAACACCTAGCGTCAGGAGGGCGTGGGGCGTCTGTCCCCAGAGCTCCCGCGGTCCTGAAGTTTGTGGGTGCCATTCCTAAATGGCAGGCACAGAAATCTAAATGGAAGGTTAAGGGAGGAAGGTGTCCCCCCATGGGAAAACCCGTGGGACCGTGTCCAGCTAGTAGAGCTGGGTCCCCTAGGAGTGACCAGGGTACACCCACATCTAACCTGGAGGACAGGATAACTGGGAACAGTGTCCTGACTGATGGGTCTTCCAGGGATACCGCTCTAGGTGGGGGTTGGCAAGGAGCCAGCACCCCTAGAGAGACCCCAGCTGTCTGGAAGTACCCATGGAGCAGCATAGTTGGCCCAGGGAGTAGTGACCAAGAGAATCCCCTGGGGTCAGGAAGGCAGAGAACCGGAGGGTGTCCCTGTGGTAGCGGGCCTGCGTCCGTGTTCTATCGCCCTAAGCAGGGAAGTCCATCAAGGTAGTTGATTGGTCTACCCTGGCTTTTGGCTGGGAGGGGGTTGTGTGGGACTTGGCCCTTTTGGCTAAAGTTCCCTAAACTTTTTGCTTTTCCCCTAGACCTTTTTTCTGACATTGTGTTGCCAACTTAGATGCTTTGGACACTTGGCCACTGCAAAACAGTGTCAAAGTGCAAGTGCTCCCTGTATAAAGTGTAATGGTAATTGGTTGTCCATGATTGGTATGTTTGCCTTACTAGTAGAGTCCCTAGTAAAGTGCACTATGTGTGCCAGGGCTGGTAATGCAAATGCTACTAGTGGGCCTGCAGCACTATTTGTGCAACCCACACAAGTAGCTTTGAAAAGGGAACTCAGGCCTGTCTCTGCAGTGCCTGCGCACAGTTTGCTAACTGCCATGTTGTGTTCTGGCAAGTGCACCCACTTGCCAGACCTTACCCTTCCCTTTCTATGCACATTAGACACCCCTATGGTAGGCCCAAGGTACCCCCTGGGCAGGGTGCAGTGCATGTGAAAGGTAGGACATGTACTAAGGTGTGTACCATGTCCTGACAGTAAAATAATCTCCATTTATTTTTTCACTGTTGAAAGGCCATCTTGCCCATAGGACAGAATGGGCAGGCTGTGTAATATGTTTTCCAGCCTATCTTCCCAAAGGCTTAAGATGGAGAGGTGACGTTTAGTATGCCTGAACTCACAGTGTAATAACACATCTTTTTATGAAGGTGGTTTTTGCATTGTGTGTTTAGAAGCCACTCTTTTAGAAGTGGCTGAGTTTTTGTGCTCTAACATTTCTGTGTGTCTCTGCCTGGTTGTGCATTGACTGTCTGGATTTCAAAGTGATAGGATCTGGGGAATGTCTTGACCCAGGGGAGGAGGTGAGACAGCAACAGGCTGACTTGCATCTGGAGTGTAGGGGGAGGAGTAGCCCCTAGAGGTGAAGAGGCCTGGGCTGCAGCCATAAACCAATGGCTCCAGTCCCTGCTGAGTGATTGAGGATCCAGACCCCCACTATCAAAGGAATAGAGGTGTCACTGGTAGGGAGGCACCCAGAACTGGTCTGAACAGGGGTCAGTGCCCCCTGAAGACAAAGACTTCAAAGCCATTGAGGGGTATAACTATGAGAGCTGAAGCCCCTGAACTTTGTAGAATGGCTTGATCAAGATTGAACAAGACTGGTGGCTACTTCGTGGTCAAGAGGAACCTTTGCCAAGGAAGAAACAACTGAATAGACTGAAGGGTAGGACTGACCCTTGCTGTGTGTTCTGGGGCTGGCCTGCAGTTTGCTGTTTTAACCAAGGAAAGGCTGAAGGGACTATGCTGCGTGCTGTGTCCCCCTGCTTGAACGGACTTTGCTGTGTGCTGTGTCCTGAAGTAACTTATCCCCAAGGGCCCGAGGTGAACTGGCTCCCTGTTGCGGAAACTCAGGAACACAAACGTTTCCAGGAGAGTCTCAGCGACGCTGTGTGCGTGTGCTTGTTGCAGCCTGAGACCCTCGTAAGAAGTGCCCTGTGATCGTTGGCACGTGGAGCCCAAGCGAGGATCAGCGACGCTATGTGCGTGTGCTTCATGCAGCCTGAACCTTTTGTGAGGATTGTCCAGTTATCGTGTGCACCGGAATCCAAGTGAGCCTCCTCTACGCTGTGTGCGTGTGCTTTGTGCAGCGGGAGACCTTCGTGAGGATTGCCTTGTTATCGTGCACACCCGGAATCCAAGTGAGTCTCCTCGACACTGTGTGCATGTGCTTTGTGCAGCGGGAGACCTTCGTGAGGATTGCCTTGTCATCGTGCACCCGGAGTCCAAGTGAGTCTCATCGACGCTGTGTGCGTGTGCTTTGTGCAGCGTGAGACCTTCGCGAGGATTGCCTTGTTAACGTGCACCCGAAGTTAAAGTGACTCTCAGCGACGCTGTGCGTGTGTTCTCCGTGCAGCCTGAGACCGTCGTGTGGAGTGCCCGGTGATCGTGAACGCGAAGCTCAAGGGAGTCTCAGTGACGCTGTGTGCGTGTGCCCTGTGGCAGCCTGAGATCTTCGTAGCAGTAGCGGCTCGGACCGGCAGCCTCGGAGGAGCTGAGCCGCTGGCCCGAACCCGCCTTTGCCCATTCACAAAGATTGTATCTGAGGCCCAAGTCGTTGGAAAAGGAGAGGAGAGTGGGTTCGCGCCCCCCAAGTAACGTGTGTCGACTCCTGGGGCGGGGTGCGGGCTCGGAGGGAGATGCTCTCGGCCTCTCTCTCATTTCAGCAGCACGAGCCTCTGCTTCGGCTCGTATCGCGGCCCGTGTTGCCAAAGGAGTGGCAGTACCGGGGCCGGAGTGCGGAGCTGCATTTTTGTTACACCATGTTGGGGGCAACTGTGACAGAGGCTGACTGCGAGTCAGACGGAGGGGCGGAGAGACTGCCTAAGGCACCGTGATCGGTGCCGGAGTGTATTACGCATTAGCTGATTTCTGAATAACGAACTACCTGATTGTCGTATTACACATTGCATCATTTCTGAATAACGAACTACCTGATTGTCGTAGGACGCATTGCATTGTTCCTGTATAACGAACTACCTGATTAGCGTATTACGCATTGCAATATTCCTGCATAACGAACTACCTGATTAGTGTATTACGCATTGCCTGATTTCTGCATAACGACGTACCTGGTGGTTGTATTACGCATTGCATTATTTTTACATTGCAAAGTACCTGATTGTTGCGTTACGCATTGCATTATTCTTACATTGCAAAGTGCTTGATTGTCGCGTTACGCATTGCATTATTTCTACATTGCACAAGTGCCTGATTCTAGCCTTACGAACTGCATAACATGGTATTAGGATTACAGTGAAATGTTTAGAAGTGCTCATTGATATCGTTAGAATTTACAAGGGCTGGCTGGCCTAACAACCGGCCAGGACGAATATTACAAATACGCATATGTTGGATTTATATCGTGTGGTCTTATCGTATATCTTTTTATATAAAATTTATACTCGTTTTTATAAAACTCGTGTGGAGTCTATCTGTGGTGTCATCATTGGATTGCTGTGAGCATGGTTGCAAATACTTTACACATTTGCCTTGAAGATAAGCCTGGCTGCTCGTGCCAAGCTACTATGGGGGTGAGCGGGGGCTATCTCAGAAGGTGACCTTCCTTTCCCTGACGTGGAACCGCAGGTCCCTATTTGGCCTGAGGTGCCTATCTCAGCCAACCAGGGATCTCGGGTCTAACATCTATCCTTATCTTAATGTTCCTTTATTCAAATACAAGCAACCCTTCTTTATACGTCTGCCTTTATTTACAGCGCCGCTGTCGAGATTTTGATATGTCCACAGAAAGAGTGCTTACCCTCCAACCAGCTGTGGACATTTGTTTATCTAGCTGCTGAGCCCAGACTCTTGTATTCATATCAAAGTGATGGATGGAGCTTGCCCTTGAAGTTCACACAAATTCCAGTGTGATGCTACTTAACAACTTCTGCTAGATAATTATGGTGTTTGCTCTTCTCTGGTTGCCATGTGTAAACGCGTATGCTTAATACAGCAAGGCTTTGTTGGTTATGATGGCAAGGCAATGACCAATGCTAATAGGTAGATCTGTTATTATGAAAAGTTATCATAAAGTCAGTGGGCCTGACGTATTTTGTTGTTAAGAGGATATATTAAAGTCAACAGACATTTAAGGGTGGATTGTTATTACTCTATTAAATTCTGCAGAGACTTATTTTGATACATGGAATCTCACAGTTTACAGTACTAGGCAAGGGTTTTAGTATTGGTTATCCCGCCAAGAAACCGTGGGAATAAAACATTTGCATTGTGATAGTCCTTGTTAGGCCTTAGCGGACCTCATATAGTTTGCTTTCCCAACTCTAATGTTGTTTACACAGTTCTAATTTTCTAACTATATGCCTAATGGTTACCTTGTTGGAAAGCTTACGCTCAATACAGTAGGCCTGAGTTGGTTATGGTGAAAAGCCAATGATAAAGGGTACAAGCCAGATTAGTTCACTGATAAAAAATATATCTGAAGAATCAAGTCTGATCTATTTATTAAAAAATGTTAAGACCAAGGCAGTAGGTTTAGCTTATTTATTGTGAAAAGCATTTGTTAAAGCCAGTAGACATTTAATAGTGGATTATTTTCATACTGTGTTACAGACATAAAAGAATAGTGTTCTGGTACATGAAATCTCACAGATTACCATAGTGAACAAGGGTTTTAGTGTTCATCATCCCCTCTGATAAACTGTGGGGTAGTAGATTGGGATAATCCTAGTTATACCCTTTTGAGATGGTTGTATATTGTTTTTCCAACTGTAATTTTGTACACATTTGCATTTTTTATAATTGTATGCATGATGGTTGCTATCATATGTGCCCGTCAGCAGGCCTGTGCTGATCATAGTGTCAAGCAAATGGTTAAAGGATATAGGCCTTATTGATTCATTAGGAAAAGTTATGTTAGATTTCATATGTTCGATATGTTTTTTTATGAAAAGCTACGTGAAAGTCAGTAGGCCTGACCTACCTATGATGAAAAGCATGTGTTAAAAGTAGTAGGCCTTTAAATAATGATTGTTATTACATTGTGGTCAAAGTCTATTGGCAGGTATTTTGCTTAAAGGAAACTCATGGATTACCATAGTGGGAAAAGGTTTTGATGTTCATGACTTACTCAAACAACCTGTGGGGCTAGATGAATCGCAATGTGATAATCCTTATTAGGCTCTTTTTGGAAAGATTGTATATGTTATGACAACTGTAATTTTGTACATATTTACAATTTTAATACTGTGAACCTGATGGTTGCCTTGTTGAAAAGCTCATGCTCAATACAGCAAGTTTGAGCGGGTTATGCTGACAAGTTCACCATAAAGGCTATGGGCCTCATTGGTTCATTGGGAAAAGTTATGTCAGATGCCTTAGTTCTGATCAGTTTTTTTATGAAAGTGACAAAGGCAATATGACCCATTTATTTACTAGGAAACCCATATGTTAAACCCAATAAGCCTTAGAGGGGTATTGGTACTGTACCATGTTAAGTCTGCCGAAATATATGTTTTTGTACATGAAATCTCAGATTATCTTTGTAGGCAAGAATTTTGATGATGATCACCCCTCTGACAAACCGTAAGGGGCAGAAGTTTTGGGGCCAGATTATGGAAGTGTCCCATGGGCGCAACGGGCGTTTGCGCCCGCTTTGCGCACCCCTGGGGCACTTTGGCATTACAGGAGAGGCCACAGATGCTTGTGCGACCCCTTATGTAATACCGATAGTACTGGCGCACATAAACCTCCAGCGCTATCTTCAGACTGTGTTCCCTCATTTGCATAGAGGCATGGCCCCATGCAAATGAAGGAATCCCTTTTCCTCTGTGCCCGCGCCTTATTATAGACGCGGGCGCAGAGGCAAAGAAGCTGTCAGGAAGCGCACTGACAGTGCACCACCTAAAAGGTGATGCACTGTTAGTGATCCCACTGATTGCAGACATCTGAAGGGGGGGTACGGGGACCCATGGACCCCCCAGACATCTCCTTGCAGGCGGATGCAGTCACTCAATGCACTCACATTCAAGGGGGATCTATAATCTCCCTTAAAAGTGCAGGCAGGTTCCCCCCTGCACAGTGAAGCACAGAGCGACTGCTTCAAAGCCACTCCGTTTTTTCACCTGAATGTGCTGCCTCTAGGGCAGAGCGAGTGCGCGTCTGCCCTGGAGGCAGCACATTCCATGTAATAGGGGTACTTTCCCTGTTTGCACCCAGCATACCTGTTTTAAGGTGCACTGGGTGCAAACAGGGAAAGTGCGCCCTTTGCACAATAGGGCATTGCAGTGTATTATTGCTATATTCTCTTCAGAAAGTCTGACAGGATTACTTGTTTGCCAGTATCTTGCCATTAAACCCATTATAAATGCATAAAACATGTAGTATATATAGGACAATAGAGCCAATGCAATAGTACCAATGGCCGAAACACTCAGCTTGCATCCATGATAATATTCAGCATGTACTAATGGTTCAGCCACTTCAGACATTTGCTCTATTCTCCCCATAAATGACGGCATTTTTTTATTGCGTGCACATCCACCTGAAAATGAGTGTTCTTCTGTGTCAGGACTGGTGGTTTTTGCAAAAAAAGTTTTTCCTTTGGAATGCAATTGAAACTCAATAGATGTTATAATCTGTACATTCACATACTAGCCTCATTCATCCACATTCAAATTCTCACCACTCTTATGAGAGAGATATACATATAAACCCAAGGTCAACAGTCTGGAAAAAATGTTTGTGAAAAATATATAGATCTCTTTATTCATGATGATATCATACATTACATAAGTCATTTCATGCCTAGTCTTTGACTTGAAACATTCCTAACATCAAATCTAAAATAAATTCATAACATTGTATACATTATAAAAACAACTGGATTAAAATGAGAGTACATCAAAAAGACAAGGAAATATGTCATTAAAAAGCACACATCCGTGATCTCACAATAGTTAAGACCGGAATCCGAAACTGCAGTGATTATGATTCTGTAATTCCAGCCTATGCAGAATCATAATCACTGCAGTTTCGGATTCCAGATTCATCTTGTTATTTTCTTTATTTTAGCACATAGTATAGCTTCCTTGACATTGCTAGCAGGGTACTGAGTGCTGTTAATGTCATCTGCAGGGCACTGAGTCCTGTAAGTCCACATTCTCTAGACCAGGCCACCATCATGGAGTGGTATATTCATAGTTCCACTATTTCGCCATTCCCAGATGGCCAACACATTTGTTCTAAATGTGGCTGCAGTGCTAGATTTTCAAAACAACAAAATACCATCTATAGTACCATTGCAAGATGGCCACCCGCTATTAAGTTTAATTTGTGTTCCTAATGAAAGAATGTGCCTCCATGTTTCGGCTGCAGTATGTGTTCATTTTCTACTTCTATTCTTTTAATTTACCTTACATAAATTGTTGAGTTTGTGTGTCAGTTTATTGTGATTGTGTAAGTGGGTGAATGCAAGAATGAGACAGTGGGTGGATGATTGGTCGCATGAGTGCCAAGATGAGTGACAGAGTGCATGTATGATGACATATTGAATGCCTAAAACCATCATTGATTGAGAAGGCACTTCCATTTAGAAGCCAGACCTATTGGCATTGCTGATGCTTGCTATAAATATGGAATTATTTTGCACATTTCAATTTCTAATAGTACACATATTTATTTAAATCAAGGCTCTGTCACACAGTTTCCCCATAGCTGGATATTTTTTCTTTATGATGAAAAAGTGGTGTATATAAAATGCATTTTCTACATCTCATATGTACTGCACTGACACCTTCCCGGGCTAATCAGGCTTAACAAAGCTGCTCAAATAAAATATAAAAATAAAAAGTACTAAGGAATGTTACCAGTAGTTAAATAAAGATTGAACTGCATAGACCATTTCAGAAACTTTGCAAGGGTGTATAATAAATAGTGTGAATATATTCACACTATTTGTCAGATGTGAAGAAGGGAATGGAGCAAACAGTATTTTCACCAAATTTAGGTGATGATTTAGAATTTGGCGTTTGGTGATGGGAGGAATGCTTGCAAATCGTCTGAACCACTGGTATTTGCTCTGGGTAACATGCCAATCTATTCCTTTTTGTCCACTGTGGCACTGTAGACAGCCAGTTCAAATCAGCACTGTCTCTGATCTTCATGAGAACAATCATCTGGAACTGCCAGGCAGAGCACCCTCGAGAAGGGGACACAAGAAACCCTAGATGGGTTTCCTTGGCATTTTTGATGTGCCCATCCAGCACAGATTTCTGGGTTTCAATAACAAATTGCAAAAGCAGGAGTTACTGAAAAAAACAAAAAACAAATTTCCCAGAGGAGCTGGGAGTTTCATATCTTGCACAGGCCCGCAACACTTTCTTTAGCAGCCCCAAATCCGAAAGGTGTACGTCAGAGTAATAAATATGTTGGTCCTTCTGACATACTTTGACAGACTTTGATAGACGGGTCATCAAAAGAGTTCCATTGGCTTCAACATAGCAAACGCGAGACTTCGTCCATCTGTAAATGGCGCCGTGAATTGCTAGTTTGGCTGAAGGGGCAGCTGCTGCTTTTTGGCAGATGCCCAGCATCACTAAACTCTAAAAGACGCCCTTACAGTTTACCTTCATAGCAAAACATTGAGCAAATTTGTTTCATGCTATTATTGATCGGATTATGAAGCGAGATAATCATATTTTTTTCATTTTTGAAATGTAAAAGGTGTGGAGAAAATTTGGCACAAAACCAGTTTGCTGCATTTTTCTCTTACACGTGTAGTAAAAAATAGTGCAAATCGTTTTTTTTTTAAAGTTATCCAAGGGCTAAGAACTTTCGTTAAAATCTCTCTTAATTATGTAAAATAATTTTTAAACAATAAAAGTTTTGAAGCTGCTTGGCAGTATTTCCCCAAGAAAGATTCTTCACTTCGCCATGGCCCAGAAATATTTTTATAAAAACCACTGGAGCAAATGATATTGGTCCAATTTCATCTTACCCAAGGAACAGAAATGGTGCAAACGGATTTGCATGAATACAATATGTATTTAATATGGCCTTCAGTCAAAACATTATGCTTTAAGGTCAGCAGAAGCAAATCTTTCAAGTCAAATATGTACAGAAAAATTCAAACATAAGTTGAGAATAATTGTTAAATCTATCGATAAGGCCAAGCACTGCTTCTCAAAGTGTATGGCAGCTCCTCTTATTTAACTGCTTGCTGCAGGTGGGTGACTGCAGTTGTTCAATATAAACTCGAAACTTTGCTATGAGCCTCTCATCTAAAGATTCAAAGTTTCAGAATCCAGACCTACACAATGAATTGTTCAAAATGCTGTACGTGAAATGAATGTGATGGTCGAAACCTGCATCAAATAAACTCATTATGCCAATGGAGGGGCCTAGTCACAAAGGCAGTACACCTGCAGTACTCTTTCACGTACTCTGCCTTAGTGAGACTCTGTGGGAGATGCACACGACCCCCATCCCAACAGGGTCTCGGAAACCCTCTCTGTAACCTGTGTTTGCGCCAATCGTTGCCCTACTAAGTTCCCACACTTTCTGGCAATGCTATTTCAAATACATATTCATACTGACGTGAAAAGCTCTAGATTTTAAAAGTCCTTGAACTATAAAAAAAAATCTTTCAGATTATTTGAAAATGGTGACTCTCAAAATAGTATGTTTTCATGAATCTATTTGTCTTCTTTTGAAAAGAATCTGTAGGTGTTTGTTTTGCCAGCATCAGAACAACGCCTCCAGGCTCACTCGGCTGCTTTTGAGTTTTGCTTTGCAGAATCTTTTGACTGAACCAAGGAGCAACGTGCTGAAGTTGTAGTACATCCAATGGGGGTGGTCTACGGCTGTGTGCTAGAGCTAAGGCAGGAGTCTCCAACGAGCAGCGTGTGAGCTACTGGTATCTCGCCAGCTCCCTGGAAGCAGCTCTTGCAAGTGAAGCACGGCCCAGTAAGTCATACAAAGGGTTTGAGCACAAGTGCTTCACCTTTCAGACCCTGTGAGTCCCAGCTAGCCAGGCCCAATGGCAAGGCTGCATGCTAATGCATAAGCACACACTGTGACAGCCCAGGGAGGTGCGGGGCCTGCATACCGACAAACTGTCTCTGCTCTCAATCTTTCAAAGTTGCATAGGGGTTAGTCATGTTCAGTGGCGGCTTGTACGGAACGGGGTTGGCTAGGCAAGGGGTGAAAAAACAGAAAATTTCGCTTACCGCTGCATGGCTGCTGTCTCTCCTCCACTTCTCTTCCCAAAAGCAGGAAGTAGGGAGGCTCAACCTAAGCCAATCATGCTGCTGCTGTCAGCAGCATGACAGCAGCGTCATGATTGGTCTGAATGGCCTGGTTCAGCGCTCAGACAGGGAGCATGTCATGTGTGTGATGTGTCACCCGAAGGCTCTAGGCCGCAGCGGGGACACACAGTAATGAAGACTCAGACACCTGGTTGATCGCTATGTTGGCGCGAAGACCCCGAGCGGTCTTCCGCCGTTTATTTATACTCTCGGGACGAGCCCGCCCCGAGAGGTGCGTGCGTGTATGCGAATCGATACATTGTAGGAGAGAGCCCGGATGGCTCTCTACATCCCTTCCTTCTTTTGGTTGACGTCACCAAAGTCATTAACGTTCATGGGGATAGACACAGAAAGTCCTTAAACTTTTGGCTCGGGACCGGGTTAGCCCTGAGGTGGTATCGCTGACTCCGGGCCACGGCCTCGTTTCCGGCAGTCTCCACGGCACCCCCTGGTGAGCCACCATGGTGTTCCGACATGGCCAAACCTGGTTGGGTGACGGCTTCTCGGGTCCCCGAGAGCTCTCTTTCTGGGATGTGGTCACTGACTTCAGAAGATGCCGGGGAGGGCCCGCCGGGATTCTCAGCCTCATCATCACCATCCTCACCACATTGACCACCCCTGATCACTCGTTTGAAACACGACACATTTCGGGTGACTTGGCTGTGTCCTTTGCGGGCTGTCACCATCGTTCCTTGCCTTCCGGTGACAGTCCATGTTTCGGGCTCGAACGGAGTTCGAAACTTCCACCCAGGGTGTCGATCTTTGACTACCACCTTATCTCCGACTTGGATGTTGGAATCATGAGCCCCCGGACTTCGCTGGCTTTTCGGTTTGTAGTTTCTCGGCGGGCTTGGACGGCGTCGTCGTCTCGCCTCGGTGGAGTCCATGTCGGGTCAACGGGTATGCCGTCCCTCGGTGGTCTCTGAAACATCAAGTGGGAGGGCGCACACCGGGTGGTACTGTGCGGCGTTGATCGATACACTCCGAGGAATTGGTCCAACGCTGCTTCCGCATCTCTCTCTTGTTCCACAGATATTCGCAGGGCCCTGTTGAGCGTCCTCATCAGCCGCTCCACCTCCCCGTTGGCTTGGGGCCAGAGCGGAGTGATCTTCCGGTGACGGATTTCCTTGTTTTTCAGATATTCCTGAAACTCCCTGCCCTGAAATGGGGGCCCGTTATCCGACCTCAGTTCCTCCGGCAGCCCGAACATGGCAAAGGTCCGGTCCAACGCTCTTCTCACGTGGGAAAACGCGGTTGACTCCACAATTTCTACCACTGGGAATTTCGAGAACGTGTCGACTAGAACCAGCATCTGGCGGCCATCTGGGAAGCTTCCAAAGTCGAGACTGACATGGGTCCATGGAACAGTGACCGGGTCCTCGGTGATCACCGGCGCCGGCGGGGGGTCTCTCCCTGTGATCGTGCATTCATGGCAGCTTCGGACCATTTCATCCACCTTCGCATCCATGGCTGCGAACCACACCTTTTGGCGCAAACGAGCTTTCGTCTTGGCCATGCCCTGATGTCCAACGTGGGCGAGCTCGAGAACGTGTTGTTGCAGGTCCTCCGGTATCACGACCAAATGTCCCCTTAGGATCACACCATGTTCTCCCACGCTTAACTCGTGCCGCACTCTCCAGAGCTGCTGTCGGTCATGTCTAACCTCCGGGCGTAACAGGCGACTTCCATCCATGAAGCGAACCCACATGTTCTTTGCGAGCGCTTCCTTCACCCTTGATAGTGTTCCGTCCCCCGCCGTGGCCCGCCCGACCTCTTCCAGGGTCATGGCCTTCGGGCATGCCTGCTGAGAAACCATCCTCACGAATTCTTCAGTGCTCATTTCTTCACTGGCCTGCTTCCTGGGCGATGCAGGGTCCGGGTGACGGGACAGGTAGTCAGCGGGGTTGTGGGCTCCGGGTCGGTACACGACCTTAAACTGATATGCCTGTAATTGCACGGCCCATCGCTCAATCCTCGGGGGTGCCAGCCGTGACGAGCCAGCGAACAGCGGAATCAAGGGCTTGTGATCCGTCACTACTTGAAAATCCTGTCCACACAGGTACAGATGAAAATGTTTGCACGCCCACTTGATGGCGAGAGCCTCCCTCTCGATCTGGGCATACCGGGTTTCAGTATCCGTGAGGGCCTTGCTGGCATAGGCCACCGGTTTCCACACTTCCGGATCCTGTTCCTGTAGGAGCACCGCTCCTAGACCTGTGGGGCTAGCGTCCACAACTAATTCTGTGCGGCTCCTCGGATGGAAATACGCCATGATTGTCTTATCTTGCAGCCTTTCCTTGATGTCATTGAAGGCCTTGTTCGCCACACTCGACCATTCCCATGGTTGCCCTTGTTTCGTCAAAACCCGAAGCGGCTCTGACAACGTTGCGAGGTTCGGGATGAAACGCCCACAATACGTTGCCATGCCCAGGAAACTTCCCACTTCCGTTGGGTTTTTCGGCGTGCTGGCTACCCGGATTGCCGTCGCCTTCTTCGGATCCACCCGGAGCCCCTCTCTCGTGAATATGTAGCCAAAGAACTCCACGGTGTCCTGATAGAAGGAACACTTCGCCTTGTGTAGCGTCAGGCCTGAGTCTTCTAACCTTTTCAACGTGGCTCGGAGATGCTTGTGGTGGTCTTCCAGTGTGCTCGAGAAGACAAGGATATCGTCACTCAGGTTGATTACCCCTGACAGTCCTGACAACACCTCTCTCACCGCGTTCTGAAAAACCTCAGCTGCTGAGGATATCCCGAAGCTTAGTCTCTTGTATCGTCGCAGACCAACGTGGGTGGAAAACGTGGTAATGTACCGGCTCTCCGGTTCTAACTCCAGCTGATGATACCCATCGTTGAGGTCCAATTTGGAGAACCATTTGGCCCCATTGAGGTTGGCCACAATGTCGTCCATCGTTGGGGTGATGTGCCTTTCCCTCTTCACGGCCACGTTGGGTAAGCGCATGTCCACGCAGAGACGTATGGCCCCCGGTTGTTTGGGCTTTGGGGCCACCACCAGCGGCGATACCCACGGGGTGGGACCCGAGACTTTTTCGATCACGTCCAGTTCTTCCAGTTTTCTCAGTTCCTCTTCGACTTGCGGCCTCAGATTAAACGGCACTCTCCGATGTCGGAGGGCCACCGGCCTCACTGTCTGGTCGATATGTAGCCGGAACTTCTTCCCTTTCAGTTTCCCCAGGCCTGTGAAGAGGGCGGGGAAGTCTTTCGGTATGGTCTCAGCATGCGACTCATGTATTTGGTGCGCGAAGAATACCAGTCCTAGATCCTCTGCAGTGTGACAACTGAGCAGGGTCCCCTTTCTTCCCTCCGTTATGTGGAACCGGGTGTTCGTGGTGTACGTGCCACTACTGACACTGGCCTGGATGACCCCCTTCAGCGGGAGCGGATCGGTTCCCCCATATACGTAGATTCTCGCTGCTGTCGGCTCCAGTGCGGGCCTTGGTGACAGGCAGTCGTATTGTTCCGCGTCCATGACGTTAACCGAGGCACCCGTGTCAATCAGGGCCTGCACGTCCGTGCCCTCCACCGTCACCGAGCACATCGGGGGAGGTCTCCGTCGCCTGTCTGTTCTACTGACATAGGACACCACGAATACGTCATCTTCTTCCTCGTCCCACACTTGCCTGGCGTCATCACGCGGGGGCGAGTCCTCTAGGGACACCTGTTGTATTCGCTGAGACATGTTCCTTGACCTTGCCGGGCCCTGTCGGAACCGTCCACCCCTGCAAGCCCTCGCGTAGTGGTTCAGCCTCCCTCATCGGGAGCACGTTTTTCCCTTCGCCCCACAGACCGCTGTAGTGGCATGTTCGTCTCCACAGTATCCCCATTTGCCTCCTCGTGGCATCGGTTGCGCTTGCCGGGCCTGGGCTGGTCTCCTCTGTATCGCGTCCACTCTTTCCTCCTTGATAACCGGGTATCTTGGGGCACTTGGAGCTGACACGGGCGTGTGGAGGGCCGCCTCCATTGCATCTGCCCGGACATCTGACAATTCGTGCGAGCGGGCTAACACCAGGATTTCATCCAGTGAGATCCCTGGTTGTCGCAGGATGAGTTTTCGCAGGAGCTTCGAGCGACAGCTCAGGATGATCTGGTCTCTGATCTCCCCTTGCGGAGCTGTGAATGCACACGTGCTGGCCAGCTTGCGCAGCCTGGAATAGAACATGTCCACAGATTCTGAATCTGTCTGTGAGGCTCTCCGGAATTTGAATTTTTCAAAATCTGGATTCAGCTGCGGATCGAAGTGCCTATCTAGCGCCCTCACCGCCGCTTCGTAGTCATCGTCTTCCCCTTTGTTTGGGAGTGTTTCGAAAAGGTCGTAAATTTCGGGCCCGCCGTAGTAAATGAGGAGCGACCTCTTGACTGTTCCATCTGTCTCCCTGGTCCCTTTAAAGTATAGGTTCAGCCTTCCTACCCACGCCTTCCATCGTGGTGCGGCCGTCGCTGGGTCCGACGCCTCGCTGAACGGCGGCAAAGGGGCGATGGCGGTGTGGTGACTCCTGGGGTGCAGCGCAGCCTGGTCTGCGTCCTGCGCTTGGGCGCCAGCCGTCGCGCCGGCCGACTGGGTATTGCTCATCCTCCCCCTCTCTTGGTCCTTGGCCCCGTGCTAGGGGCAGGGTATTCGCTGTGGCCCGGTGAAGTAGCAGGCTGGGGCCTCTTGCGCCTTAGTCTGGACTCTTCTCCTGTCCTGGGCCACCTGGTTATTTGTCCATAACCATTAGGGAAATGTCTCTTCCCCCTTTTTTTTTTTTTTGGATTTATTGTCCCCCGACGCGCTGGGCCGTCTATCGCCTCTCCAGGCAGTGGCGCACGTGTCTTGGGCCGGAGAACACAGCCGGGGAGTGTCGAGGGGCGTGGCCTGTCCTACAGTAGCGCGGAGGGCCGCACTCACCTTCCCCCTCACTGCCTCTGCGCCGCCGGCTGAACGCGCTCCCTCTGACTGGGGAGACGCGTGGGCGGGCGCATGCAGGAACAGTCGACACCGACGCCTTGCTTCCGCACGGGCGCCGCCAGCTGAACGCGCTCCCTTCGGGCCAGGAGACGCGTGGGCGGGCGCCGCGCTGAATCAGGCAGAAAACGCCACCGCAGGTAGGGCGAGTGCAGCGGCCGCTGCAACAGGGGGCGTGCACGCGTGCCGGTCCAACCGGCCTCGTCGCCAGTGTGATGTGTCACCCGAAGGCTCTAGGCCGCAGCGGGGACACACAGTAATGAAGACTCAGACACCTGGTTGATCGCTATGTTGGCGCGAAGACCCCGAGCGGTCTTCCGCCGTTTATTTATACTCTCGGGACGAGCCCGCCCCGAGAGGTGCGTGCGTGTATGCGAATCGATACATTGTAGGAGAGAGCCCGGATGGCTCTCTACATCGTGCATGTGCTCCACAGAGGCTGTGCAATACAGCCGGGTGGAGAACATGCTAAGTGCACATGACTGTTTCCGGCCCAAGATGGCCAGCCAAACCGTCATGCACACTTAAGTGCACCAACCACTCCTCCCCCTACTGGCTTAACAAAAGCCAAGCCCCGCCCTCCCCACCCCAAAACTGCCTTCAGTATGGAAAAATAAAATGATAACATTTTATTTTTCCTTTTTTGCACTGCTGAAAAGCAGTGGGGCGATACTCTGCCGCCTTAACAGACCGCTGGTCATGTTGCAGGCCAGACTCTTATCAGGCACACTGTGTGAATGAATACTGGACCTGAATAAAAAGACTGATGTAGCCAGAGCAGATTATCCCTAATCATAGATGGGGGAATTCTATTGGAATGATCACTATCGTAGTAATACTAATAGCGCAGGATGGGTATCCTTGATAAGCAGTAGCTACCAACACAGAAAAGGCTGGAGACCCCTGAACTAAAATAAACTAGCACTGCCAAAGCCAAGAGGTGTGACTACTTTGTAAGTGAAAGTGCTTTCTAATTGCATTAACAAATGTGTCTTTGCGTAGTTGTGTGGATGTGAATGTGAGCGGCCGTTTGTAAGGATGATTGAGTGTATAATAGATGAAAGAGTGATCGAGTGTATGCATAATTTCTGGGTGAATGGGCGCATGGATGGATTGTTGTGTTGCTGAGTGCATGCATGAATAATTTATTAAGTGACTGCATTGCTGGATGGCTGGATGAATGGATGCACGTATTAATGAATGAATGGGTGAATCAGTCCATGAATGAATGCAGACAGGTTACAGCAATATTATAGTCTAAGGGCTTCGGCTGTACTGATAGTGTTATAAAATTGCCAGTACTATGTCTGTGCAAAGATTACAGCAGGCCTCAGCATAAATGTGCCAACAATGCCGACAGTAAATCAAGAATTTACATGATGCCAATGCACACATCATGCAAGATTGCACACCTTTATACCTTGGGAGTCAACATTATGTCAAGAACTATTGTCATTATGCGATGGCCAATATTGTGATAAGTGTGCACAAACATAATATAGATTCCACTCAAAAGACTCTAAGTATCTAGGGGCAGATTTACAAGAAACTGACGCATCTGTAGAGATGCGTCACTTTAACTGCGCCACCCTGAGAAACCCTAGCGCCACCATGGATGCGCCTTATTTACAATACGGCGCACCATGGTGCAAGGATTGACAGATGCGTCAGAAATTCTGACGCATCTGTTGGCGCAAAAGTCACATATTGCTGGAGTCGTGTCGCAAGCACGACGCAACTCCAGCAATACATGGGGAAGCCTATCCCCATTGTGCTGCGTCACTCCTTACTCCTGCTCCAAGCAGGCGTAAGGTTTTGACGCAGTGGTGTCCTAAAAGTCACGCAGTGAAATCTTGTAGATTTCACTGCGTCACTTTTACGAGGCTTTCCTGCGTGGGAACGCCTACCCTGCATACATTATACCTGACGCAGGTATAATGTCACGCAGGGCTTTACAACGTGACGCATCTCCCTAGATGCGTCACGTTGTAAATTTGCCGCATTTTTTACGCCGACGTTGCGTCACAAAAGTGACGCAACAGCAGCGCAAAAGTGTGGCAAGGGGCTTGTAAATCTGCCCTCTAGTGACCACCATGATATTCTAAGATGGCGCTGCTTCAGCTTTTGAGATACGAAGTCCTTCTTCTATCCATTACTTTGGATGCATATAAATTATCACTCTAAGATGGCACTGATGCAGCACGCCAAGACCACATGTATAACTCAGCTATTGCAGCCCGATTGAAATACATAGAGGTAAGAAGAACAAATTGGTCACTTTGATACACTATAACTATGCCCCTTTTGAACTATGAGATATTTGCTAGTTAACAGGACTTATATGTACGTGAATATCTTGGTCACTTTTACTCCCGTAATTTTCTGATCCATATCTCAGTACCCTCCGATGCTTCCAAATAACGATAACTTTACTATACCATGCGTTTACCTTAATATGAAGATACGGTACGATTGGAGCGAGATTATTATGATAATATATAACTTTGATGAGACCAAATTTTAACTATATTGATGGCTATAATCTTCCAAAATATTTAAGATTTTGGAATTGAATTCAATATTTGTGTCTAATATATAGAGCGTTACTGTTGCGTATCTCTTCCCACTTTTTCTCGTAATTTTCGTAATTTTTCAAAAGATCTTTCCGTATTATTTTAATCATGAGCATATCTTGATAATAGGAAGGGATTTATTTCTTTATATACAAAATTATATTTTCAGAGACTACATGAAACCTATACTGAATATATGTATGCACATGGATTATATTGGCTGAGCAACGCAAAATTTACATGGTGGTCACTCGATACTTACTGGTAAGACCCTGTTTGTATTCACGACTTGCTAATGCAGATTTCTCAATGCAGGGTGTCTGTTAGTACTGATGTGCTGCTTATGGTTTTTTAGTTACTTGAGACTAAGGATATACAGCTTCCCGTCTGGAAGACTTACCTGGAATAATATTGTCGAGGTAAGTTTTTATGGACTCTATGGACAGTTGACGCTCTACAGGGAAACTAATAAAACAGCCATATAAGTACCAACTTATGATATATACTAATAGTAGATATTTTTGCTTCATATAGATTCAATCTGGCTCTTGCACTTTGATGTGTCTTATTCACATGGATACAGGATGTCACTTCTTGGTCCTTTAACCTTGAGCACTATCCTTCCACTTAAGAGGTAGCATGGTATGTAGAACCTCTGGCAATGGAGATATTATGTGCAGGGATACTAATACTCACTGTGGAGTCGCAGGTTGAAATATCATTAGACGAAACATGTGTTGGCTACAAGTTTGTGCTTTCGTTGGATATATATGAGTATTTGGAAATAAAGCGTTGAGTTTGTGATTTCCGCTACATGAAAATCTTAAAACAGCAGCAAATAAAAGAAAGAACTACAACAACGACTAAATTGTGTGGACTATCAAATTTGATTTAATATTGAGTGCTCAGGACTGTCTTTTGATTACTTTTGAGGACTTTTCCTCAAGTGTGGGAAGGGTTTTGTGGCCCCTTCTGGTTCTTGGAGCACCATTACAAATTATTTATTGAGACACTATAATACACTGTTTTGTGCAGCTTTTACTCTGCCACTTATTTTGATCTACTAATACTATAGATTCCACTCTGTCTAGAATGAGCACAATTTTGCCAATTGCTGCCAGCATACTGACAAGGCCAGCATTACGCCAGAAGTGGGCACCATTATGTCATGATATCTGCAGTATACAAAGAACTAACCATTGTAATAGAGGCTACTTTATTCTACTAGTGGGCACCATCTTGCCATCAATGCTCACGGTACAGAAATAATGGATAGCTCATAATAACTGTTTGACCTCTGACATTCTGTTAGCAATGTAGTCCTTCAAAAACATGCACACAGCATAACATTAACTTTCAGTAGCAATCACACGTTCTAAATGGTCCTCCTTTCTAAGCAACTAAAAAACTTTTCAAGGTTATGGCAATGGAAAGTTACTTCCCTGAGAGCGAGTCGCACATGTGAGTAGGAGGGTGGTGGCACAAGTGTTAACACCCAGGTGTACAGCATTGCTGTCAGTAGCGGCCCGTGGAGGGAGTTCCGTGGGGCGGTGAGGCGGGGCGGGGCGGGGGAGGGGCAGGGTGGGGGTAGTAAACACCGGAATATGGATGAACGGAGGTAAGTACACATTTAAATAAATAAAACAAATTATTTAAATGTTTACTTACCTCCGTTCATCCATATTCTGGTGTTTACTATCCCCACCTGCCCCTCCCACGCCCCGCCTCACCGCCCACGGAACTCCTCCACGGGCCACTACTGATTGCTGTGACTATGTCAGATGAAGCATGTGTCTCCTTATATAGCCCATGTATTGGAATTGTGGTGGAGCAATCCTCCTCTTCAACTTGAGAGAATTGTGGTGGAACAATCCACCTCTTCAACTTAGGGGAATTGTGGTGGAGCAATCCACCTCTTCAACTTAGGGGAATTGTGGTGGAGCAATCCTTCTCTTCAACTTGAGGAAATTGTGGTGGAGCAATCCACCTCTTCAACTTAGGGGAATTGTGGTGGAGCAATCCTCCTCTTCAATTTGAGGGAATTGTGTTGAAGCAATCCTCCTCTTTAACTTAAGCAGACATCTGGTCCAGGTGCCCAGAGACTTCGCGATGCCCATTGCGAAAGTTGTCACTCCTGCCATTCTGCACTGTTACTGCTGCTTCAGATGCTGGGGATTGCTGCTATGTCCCCTTCCTCTTACCCCAAGCCTCCCCATCACCCCGCTGCTGTAGCGAAAAAAGCAAACCCTCTAAGCTACCACGCCCAGAGGGAAGAGAGTGGCTTGGGTAGGGAGAGCTTAGTAAAGAGACAGAGCTTGCAACTGAAGTACTTGGGCCAACTGTTGTGTGAAGTGGCATGTGAGGGGACAGGGCTCTGATGAAAGGAGTGTCCCGAGGGAAGTAGAAATCAGCACAGGCATGTAGCCACTTGCACTTATCCAATGCTCTGTGGCACGAGCAGACAGGGAATATAGGGCTGCAGAGGGGTGCTTTTTGCAGGGAGGTTGGGCAGACAATATTTCATTGTACTAGGCAGAACTCTGACAGAGGCTTGGATCAGCCTGGATCTCTGCAATCTCTCAGCAAATCCCCGCCTTGCAGTGCCAATACATCACCATAAGAACTTGCAGTATGACAATAAACAGGAAATACTCAGTACAGTATGATCAATCAAAATGTGAATGGCACTGTTAACAAGCAATGGCTACAGGGGTCTGATCCAAAGCAACTAATGCATCAAGGCTATTCCAATATATATTTGCTTCCTGACAAAAACATGAGAGAATAGCTAGATCTGTCTCTAGCCATTCCAGAGTAATGTTTGTCACAGAGATATCAATCATTCAGAGGTGTAATCCAGGTCCAGCACATGGCCAGACACATGAGTGTGGCCCGACACACTTTTCATGTGAAAGTTAAACTTTTCAAGGCTATCAATAAGATCACCCCACCTTTTCATATGGGCTAGTCTACCCCAGTGCTAAAGTCAGCAAACATGATGATTTTACTGAGTATAAACACTCTATGAAGGACACTGGGACTCATTTAAAAGTGGATGTTAATAGGACATCCAAGAAAACGTTAGATGGCAAGTAAGAATAAACTGCACAGAAAGTGCACTGCTATTGCAGTTGTTAAACCTGGCCTCCTTGGTGTGGTACTCCCATAAACCTTTTTACTTCACCCCTGCTGTTTTTCTGAATTTGTTTTTGTTGGCATGAGGGCTCTGTGCACTTTACCACTGCTAACCAGTCTTAAGGTGCCTGTGCTCTCACCTAAAACATGGGAACATTGGCCTAAACCTGATTGGCACATTTAGTTTACTTATAGGTCTCTAGTATATACTACTACATGTACCCAGAACTGGTAAATTAAAGGCTACTAGTGGGCCTGCAGCACTCATTGTGCCACACACTAAAGTAGCACTTTAAAATGTGTCTCAGGCCTGACATTGCAGCCTCTAGTGCAGTGTTAAAGTGAAATTTGGACCTGGCAAAATAAACCTTTTGCCACACCTAAGCCTTCCTTTTTAATACATATGTCACCCCCTACGTTAGGCCCTACAGGGTCATAGGACAGGGTGCCTTGTATTTAAAATGTGAGAGACGTGGGTTCAAGTTTTACATGTCCTAGTAATGAAGAAAATCCTAAAGTCATTTTTCACAACATTTAATAAGTGCTAACTTATGCCTTGGAGCGGGTAAAGATGTCATATTTAAACTCAAATATTAATTGTAATTTAAAATCCTCTTTAATGGTAAAGTTGGATTTTAAGTCACAATTGTGAAAATGCCACTTTTAGAAAGTTGTCATTTTCCTATCCTAAACAATTTGTGACTCTGCCGGTGCCCTGAGTCACTTGACTGTGAATGGCTCTGCTGTCAGGCTTTGTGTATTCCCAGACTGTGGCACAAAAGGGGACTAGGTGTGGGCCAGATGAGCCAACCTGCCAGGATGGCTGGGGTGGAGCTTTTCCATCTTACACTTCAAATGACACTTCAATGGACTATCCTCCAGCACACACGTGACACTAGCCTTTTGTCACCCCAGACTTCTTGGAGCCTTGACAGGGAAAGGGAAGAACTTGCCAGAACTAGATGTGAGGGTAGGACAGGATGTTCTCCCACAGACAAAGGCTGGCACCAGGTATAAATATTGGATCCTCAGAACAACTCTTCAGAATACTCCTAGACCAGTGGAGGTTATAGAAGAAGGACTACCCTACTGCCAGAGGATTGCCCTGCTGCTTGAAGGACTCCCTTGCTGCCTGAGAAGGAAGACTGGACCTGCCTACCTTCATCCCTGGCTAACCAGAGGGACTACAAGGGTCAGTTGGCTGACCTCCTGTGTGAGCTACAAGGATACAACAAGGAGTAGAGGCCTCCATTTACCTTCCCAGCTGACCTGCTGCACTGAACCTGTCTGGACCTGCAACTGGACCTGCCGATGCCCTGCTGCTGGCCTCTGTCTGAAGTGAGTCCTGATCCCCAAACGGTGCCCCCCTCAGGTCCTGGACTCTTGGCTCGCATCGGAGTGTACTTCTCTCTGCCTAACTGTGAACTTCATCAGAACCCATGCAGTGCGATGTAACTTGACACAAGACTTCGCCTTGCACCCCCTCATAGGGACCGATACAGAGAGACGCAAAGCCTTGCATCAAGGACATAAGATGCAGCTCTCAGCGGGACTAACCTGCCTGTGCTCCCTTGCAGTCGGCCTGAGCTTGTGACTTTGTCCTGGTCCTGTGCAACCAGATAACCACATTTGGAACATTGTGCTTCTAAGAGTTATTTTTACCTAAACCTTGAAATTACTTTTCTCTGGTTCTATTGATTGGATGTTTGTCAATTCAGTATCATTTTATTTATTAAAATTCACCCTATTTGTCTACATTGCTTTGGGATTTTTCTTGTGTTTTGTTTTCACTTCATTACTATTTGTGTTGTGCATGAATACTTTACACATTGCCTCTAAGTTAAGATTTACTGCTTTTGTGTCAAGCTACCAGAGGGTTAAGCACAGGTTAATTTAGTGACTTTGTGATTCACCCTGGCAAGGATGGTGGCTGTTCCCTGAGTGGTGCTTCCACACCCCTCAACCAAGAACCCAATTTCTTACAGCAGTTTACTGCTAAAACATTTGCATGATAAAAGGCTGAGACAGAAGATATGATTAACATATAAAAACTAGCAAACAAGTAGTGCCAACTCCTTGAGACACATGAGTGGGAACTCATTGAAATAAGCTATTTTGTAGCCACCTGGCACCTCGAAGAATATAGGGTCTGGAAAAGTCCCAATGCAAGGGCCTTGTGACGGTCAAGATTGTGCTGAATTACTCTTATTTATTTATTAGTTGTTTTATATCGGACAGACATGGCCCAAAGACTGAACACTGGTAGGTATGGTGCTGTGTTCTGTTCATTAGAGTGAACAGCTACACCTAGGGTACTAATATTGGTCATAACTGAAGCTGTCCTTCCAATCATTTTCAGAGGATCATATGGGTGTTTCAGAAACGGCATATCTAAACCAATAAAACGTTACTATACATTGAACAAATGGCGAAAACTGAAACAGTTTGCCTAAACACTTTAGTCTGTGTACATGACATAAACACACGTATCTCTTGTGGGACCGAGAACAAGAGGGGGTAAGAGACACTAATACCACCTCAAACTAAGGGCAAGCCCCTACTTGATTTGAAGAGATTGAATATTAGTGATGCCCTGTGGTGTAGCTAGGGGGACTGGGGGAGGGGGAGGGGCGGTTCACCCTCGGCGGCATGAGTTTTTGGTGCTTCCCCCCCCCCGCTATCACCTGCCGTCTCGGGGCGGCAACAGCAAACAAAGCCCCCCTCCGGTCCTCAATGGGTTTGCCGCAGGGCAGCAACCGGAGAAAATGCTCGCCAGCACCCCCCAGCCGCTCTTCAGTACGGCCACGGTGAGGTGACAAATGCAGAGACCACCAGGGGCGCACATAGGCCTAGCTATGCCACTGGTGATGCCTATCAAGGGAAGGCAGGGCCTTTTTATGTTTACTGCGCCAAGAGGTGGAGACCGCCATTGCTCTCGCACGTGTTTTTGATTCATTTTGTAATCATACTTAGGGGCCGATTCTGATGCGGGCAGAAAGGGCTCCGACCATCGGTCAGAGCCCTCCTGACCACATCGGAATGTGCAGTTCAGATTCCTTTCCCACCGAGCCACTACGATGGGCTCGGTTGGAAAGGAATCCGACTCGGTTTTCCGGATGGCTTCCGACTGGCTCAGAGAGCCCGGCCGCCATCCGGAAACCCTTCAGTACTCCCCCGGCTGGCTCATTCCGGCCAAGGGAGTACGATCGCAGTTTCCCACTGCCTTTTTGTCCCGGCCTTTCCGACACAGAAAGGCAGTGGGAAACTGTCTTTGGGGGCCCCCAGCAGGGCCCCCATGGATGTGAGGCTGCCGAATGGCGGCCTAGGGGGCACCATAGGTGCCTCCCTGTTGATCACTGTACCCGGTGGCAGGCACCCTGGTGTGCCTGCACGGGGTGTAGGGATGAACTGCACCTCCGCACTTAAGAATGCGAGCATGAATTCTGTTCAGAATGCATGCTCCCATTGTTAAGTATAGAATTGCGACCGAACAGGGTTCGGTCGCATCCTACTTGCAGATCTGGAACCGACGACAATAGGTCGTTCGATTCCAGTTCCTGTCCGATGTCTGACGGACTCCGGTCCGTCCGACATTGGAATCTGCCCCAAAGTCTGTGAAGGGGGAGGGTAGGTCGGATCGTGGATGGTAACTCGATTCTGTGGATTTTACATCAGGGCACTTTTGAATGCTTGGCCCACTCGGATCCTTTGACGTATTGCACTATGCTAAAAATAAAATAATAAAGGGGCATATTAGCAAGACCGGCGATAAAATTATCGCCGTTTTAGCGGCAGGAAACTGCCGCTAAAACGGCGACAATGGGCTTGCTAATATGCGTTATAGAATTCCAATAGAAGCCCAGGTTAGATGTGCAGGACATCTAACCTGGGCTTCTATTGAATTCTATAACACATATTAGCAAGCCCATTATCGCCGTTTTAGCGGCAGTTTCCTGCCGCTAAAACGGCGATAATTTTATCGCCGGTCTTGCTAATATGCCCCAATAAAGTTCTTTAAAAGAATGGATTCTTCTTGCCTAGTACTGATTATTTATTGGATTAAAGACAAATGTTTAGTTTGCTACAAAGAATAAAGATGTACACCTTGGATATTGCACTGGTACACCACTCAGCTTTAGGTATCAAGAAACCGCCAATTAAGAGTTTAGTGCAAATAGCCCATGTTTTAACGGGGTAAGTTAATACTTTATCCAGTTTAGAAATGCAGAGAAATAGCTTTTAGTTACACTTTAGAAATAGCTTTTAGTTAAGTTTTGGGTATTTTACACTTTAGAAATAGCTTTTAGTTAAGTTTTGGGCATTAGCCAGGCAAATGCTCACCACGCGCGAGTTTCAACATGCATTTTTTCATGCATGGTAAAATATTTGGTGGCACTATCAGATGCATTAAAACCAAAAGCTATATTTGGGCGAGCGCTAATAATGTGCATGTTCATAAAACAAAGAAATCAATAGTGCAAGCAGGCATAAACATGCAGAGATTAATCTGGACTCCTATCACAGTCCCTGTTATGACAAGCTATGGACGGTTGTTTTCCAGTCTCGACTTCCCTACACCCGAAACAGCTATGTGGAAATACAGTTTTGGAAAAACGTGAGCCCTCCTCCTGCACACACTCCCAAAAGAGGTAACATGTCTCTTTGGGAGCCTCATAATTAAGACCGGCTCAAATACTAGGGCCAGGCTGAGCCAGAGAAATAAGTCATGAAAGTATCTAAACTATCCGCTGCTTAGATATCACTCCCATCTGCATCACCCTGAAGTGTTGTAGGGCTTGGAGGTTCCTATGTCTCATCTCTATGTGGGCCCATGTCTTCCTAACCTGGATAGAGTGCATGACACTTTATTGCCATGTTGTGTAGCATAAAACATTCCAACAATGCAGTACATATTTTTCACTGTGGAGACTGCTAGACTAATGGAAGGAGAAGAAATGTTCATTCAATGGGCCAAGCACTTGTTCTGTTGTCTTGTTCATCTTGAGTGTGCCATCTTGTATCACTGTTCCTGGTTGTTGGCAGGTCCTCTCAAGGTGTCATCATCCTCAGCAGAAGTGGATAACGTGAGGGTGCAGCATAGCTCAGGGATGGGAACAATGGTGCCAATGAATGTTTCTACTCACACAAGTGTGTTATTTCTCAACACCTCAGCCCTAAACGGCCAACACTGTGATGCGTGTGTAGACCATGTCACAACATTCAGAGTGTATGGTCGAGTTTCACAAGCTGGCTCACACAGTGTTGGCATTATGATTTTGTGTTACTATTAGAGTTGTGTCACTGATGCTTTTATTGGTTTTCGACTGATGTGGCCTGGAGTGGGTATTTGCATGTAATGCACAGTGTGAGTATGTTACTCGTTGTTGAGGGTGTAACTTATGGTGTATATTGTCTGTGATACTCCTACATCTCTTGACGGTATTCCTATGAGTATTCAGAAGTAGGATACACAAGTAAATCGTCCCTGCAATGATAATAACATCCAGATTCTGAAGATGTCAATGTAACTGTCATGGCTGTTTCCTAAACCACAACAACTTGGCATCAACGTATTTGCTTAGACAAATCCATGTAGAGCTCCACGGTCTTAAAAAATATAGGGGCATATTAGCAAGACCGGCGATAAAATTATCGCCGTTTTAGCGGCAGGAAACTGCCGCTAAAACGGCGATAATGGGCTTGCTAATATGCGTTATAGTATTCCAATAGAAGCCCAGGTTAGATGTGCAGGACATCTAACCTGGGCTTCTATTGGAATTCTATAACGCATATTAGCAAGCCCATTATCGCCGTTTTAGCGGCAGTTTCCTGCCGCTAAAACGGCGATAATTTTATCGCCGGTCTTGCTAATATGCACCATAGTGTTAATTGAATAAATCTTTAATAAGTATACTCATGCGGACATTAGTGATTGCAATTCAGTGCTTAATTTGAGTCCGTTTTTTCCGGTACTCGGCACCAGCACTTTTTGTCAACACCGGCACTTATGACAGTCTGCCACATGGTGGCGCTATCTAATTTAGAGATAAGGACAACTAAAGTTGTTTATTTATTCGATGTACATTAAAATGACTGATACCTGCTGCCCAGGCCTTTCTTATAGCTTTAGGGGCATGGAATGGTCTGAATTCTCACACCTGTGGGAGTGTGATAGTTAGTAGTTATGTTGGTACTGTCATTGGCAGCACTGGCAGGGGCAATGTGTGGTGCAAGCTGCAGTAGCCACCTGACAAGTGCCCTGGCACATTTTTTTTTTTTTTTTTTTACAAATTAAGCACTGGATTCCATACATAAACATCACATACAAAGATCGAAGGGGTTCCGAAATCAGGTTGTGGCATCTTCATTTTTAACAGAAAGAGATAAATTGCCCCCTTATATTTGTACCTTCTGTCGTTTAGAGTACATTAGCTCTAGTTGTGCACGAATCGTGTAGTGCGCCTTAGTCCAAGACAACACCCATAATACATTGCGTTGGCTACACTATAGCTGACACGCTGTATTGCAAATGGAGCCGGCCGAGCCATATCCTGAGAAACGGAAGTGTTGTTTCTCAGTGCACCCTTGGGAAGGATGCCCAGTATTTGTACTACAGATTGTAATGTCAATTAAGGACAAGAAGATGGTGTAATGTGAAATGTGCCTGGCCGGCCAACAGATGTGGTCAGAACACCACAGTCCAAACTCTTCAGCAATCACATGGTGTCAGAGGGGACTAGCTTTCTAATTGTTTTTTCCACATTAATGTGATTGTCCGGAATGTGTGGTCTGGTAATTCCGAGAACTGAGTCTGGAGTTAGAAGGTCAGATGTTCATGGTCAGAATTAATCCGATTTATTTTAGTTTGGCCATTCTTTCACCCTTTTAATTAAAATAGGGGTGATCAAGACTGTAGAGGAAGCCAGCACCCTACCAAGCGCTATCCACCTATTTATTATAGTAGTTTTAGAAAGCACTGCCCTGTCCCTTACAGTCATTTCAGAGAGCTGTAGCTGAGACAACGTTTGTAAATTGTGGGGCAGGGAAATTAGAGTCTAATCAGGAATATGATCCTCCGCCAACATTCTTCAGCCACAAGCTGTGCGGGGTGGTGTTCTGTTGTAAGTGAGCTGGAGTAGTTGGATTTTAAGGCTTTTGCTGAAGCGCAAACAGTTTTATTGTATGGTTAAATTATGGTTGAGACCATTGCATACCCTGGGACCCTGGAATACCAGGGTCCTGCATCCCTGTTCTATTATAGCCTTTAGCCCGCCGTAGCAGGCTATACATGCCAATAAAGGCCCGCTCTACCGTTAAAGGCCCAAGCGGAAGGGGAGGGCCTTTAATAAGAGAGCGGGCCTTTAATAGGTGGTATAGCCCAGCTACGGCGTGCTATTAGGCTATTAGAACATTACGCCACTAGAGGGCAGAATGTTCTAACAAATAGAACAAAGGCCTCAGTAAGCCTGAGGGTATTTAAATCCCCTTGGGCTCCATGAGGCCTTTGTTCAGCGCAACACCTGTGAACGACAAACATTGGAATGTTGGAGCTCCAGACTTTTACCAGCCATTAGAAGCCTGGAGGACTCCATTGTCTTAAATGGAGCTCCCAACATTCCAATGTTCTAATAAATTGAAACCTTTATCTGTTGTGCTGATGTAGAGCACATGTCAATGTATAGCGGTAGTGATGTACAAGTGTTTTGTAGTCCCTTCTCAAACTATGCCTTATCTATGCTGCATTGTTCTTTAAATTTGAGTTGTTTATCCATCCAGTGCCATAAAATGCTTTCAATGCTGGTTTATGCCGTCACTCTTTAACAATTTAAAGGCAATTCTGTCAGCTTGGCTTTGAAGTTTTTGTAGCCTATTGATTATTTTGTTTAGGAGTCCAGTGTGCTGGACCACTGCCCTGATTTGTTTCAAGCAGGGGTCTAAGAGTCGAATAGAACACCCTTGCCCTTTACCCTCAATGTCAGGAACTCAAGCACACCTAGATTAGGGGCCAGTCTTGGGAGTATGGGTCACGATTTGATTGTCTTAACAAAAACGTTTTCCATCTTAGCTGTGGTCCTGGATAGGTAGTTCTTTCTCTTCCTGTCGAACACACAGAGAAGGCATGCAACAATGCTGGCCTGGTTGGCTGGCCTGAATTCTAACTGGAAGTTGACCTGAGTGTTATCAGCTTGCATTTGGAGCAGACAGGACAGGGATACCCTTTAGAACTCCATATCCTAGCCAGAGAAATGATTTTGTCAATGAGCCAATTCGAACCTGCCATCGTGCCTATGAGAAAACTGTCAGAAGTGAGGATGTCATTGCATATTTATTTCAAAGTATAAAAACATGGGTTATCATTGGGTTTGAATTCTCATGTAGCCTTGCAGACTGTTGGGTCTGGCATCGCATTAGTCGTGCTATGTTAATGTCATCTTGCGATTAGGTGCTATGAAGTTGTAGTCAACCAGTCCCCCCTCCCTCTCAGTTACAGCTCACTGCAACCTTCACAGTACTACATGCACAACATACATGACTTACATGCCGTATCCTAAACCAACATATCACTGGCCGCTTTACTGGAAGCTATCACCATGTGCAGCTATGGCTTTTCAAGAAGAGGTGAGCTAGAAAAGAGGTTTTTCCTCCTCTTCTGTAGTTTCATTCACTAGTGCCTGCCCGGAGAGGCACATCCATTCCACACCTCCTTCCTGGAGCCCGCCTCTTTCTTCATTACGCCCAGGGCACGAGTCGGGGGTCCACGCGGGTGGACGGCGTCCCCCCACTTCTTTCACAGGGTGGATGCCGTCCACCCTGCCAAGAAGTTGGGCCCCACTAAAAAAGATGCTGAATTCGTCCCGGTGTAATTTCCAAACACTGGGACACATTCAGCAGCGCCTGCACGTTGTTGTCTGCTTTCGATCACAACAACGTGCAGGCGGGGACGGGGCTCTCTTATTTCTGTCTCCTGCTGGGATACTTGGCCATAACAAAGGCTGAGTCTCGGGGAGGGGGGGGGGGGTCATCAAGCCTCCTTTTGTTGGAGTTTCCTGGCTGGCAGCAGTCAGGAGCCTCACACCTGATGCAAATGCAGCAGAGGGGAAACAAAGGCTCGCACCTTGTTAGCACTTCACACATACTTAGGAGAGGCAGCTTTTCACTTTGTTCAGGCTCTGTTTAGGAGATATGCATGCACTGTAAGAACGTCAGATGTGTTGATCTTTCCCAGTATTTGCACAAAATAAATTGCATTTATATACGCTTATTACCCTTGAGGAGGCGTTGTAATAATTTAAATATCACTATTTCTTTTAAAGCACTATGGCTATAGAAAGCTTAACGCTGACAAAAGGTAACATTGCTTTATATGTAGCGTACAAAAGTGTGAATCTTCTGCCTAAATCAGGAGGGTTTGCAAGTATACTCGAAATGTGCTCAAACGTACTCGTGATACACCTGCTAAACATATATGTGAGGGCTTAAGATCTGACATCACTTCTTGTGATGCCAGTTCCTGTGATGTCACGCGCTGTGATGTCACGCGCCGTGATGTCACGCGCTGCGATGCCACTTGCATACTGATTAACTAGGTTAGTCCCCCCACTTCTTTTTTTAGGACTTGTGCCCTGATTACGCCTAGTTTTGTGTCCCTAGCCTTCTGGTTTTTCGTTTCAGGTTACCGAAAGTTTCCCCTAAATGTGATACAAATAAAGTCTCAGTGGAATCTTTATGTTAAAATTAACACTAGAGGAAAATTGCTGCTCAATTGAGCACGATGCTCTTCTCGGCAGTGATCCTGACAGAAATAAAGGAAGATCTGTTTTAAGAAACACAAGAAAGCTCACCATAGAGCCACCCAGAGAGCTAAAAAAAGGCTCCTAAAGCAAACAGCGATAATAATCACCATATACCAGGAAATGTCTAATCCAGGTGACTTAATAAACAGCCTAAGTGCCTCTAAACAGCACTGCTGTCAACACCCTTTGGAGTTCTCTGAGCAACTAATAACCACAACCTGAGACACCAACTCCAACAATCTGGAAGAACCCCACTCCCCTCCCTCCTCCTCCTCACAATACACTGTTATCACATTCATACACATTCACATATTGGGAGAGCGGTGGGATGTAATGAGTGGCACTGTGGACAAAAACATGTACCTTACCTGTTGCGCTGATGTACACAGCTCGTGATTTACACCCATCATTCACATTACAACATGAGAAATTCTAGCTGGTGCCAACCCTGGGCCTCTGAACCTGCCACAACGATTCCCAACCTGAGAGAACCATCCGCAATTAACAAAATAAATCCTGCAAACTACCGAGGAAGCTCTACCCTTCCTTACCCCAGTGACATTATGACAAGAAACTCACACGGCAAACTCAGGAATGCCTGCAACTGAACCATCGTCCCCAGGATCATCAGGCAGACTTTGGGCTCTTGAGTACACTGAATTCACCTTGGAAAGGACAACTGCTCCTTTCCATGGATGAGACAAGAAAACAACCATACACTCCTCCACCCCTCTGCTGCCTGTGATACGGTGATCCCAAATCACTGTTGGAAAGTTGAGGAAACCTGCCGTCCTTCTCTGCTCAGAGGTCATTACACGTGCCCTTCAGTGTAAGTAGACACTGGGAACAGACTGGGGGCAATGGGTACTGAGTAGAGAGTTAAAGGTTATGTTATGTGCCTAGTTGGCCTCTCCTCAATGCCTGCTGCAAACGGCCTGGGCATGGCCAGATGTACTGCACCCACTTCTTATTTCCTAAGTTACCATTTGAATACATAGGGTGTATTTTGAGTCTGCAAACCATTAGCAAACTGAAGTGGTGTCAAGTCCTATGGGGACCACTTCCTTCAAAGTGGGCCACAGCACCTTAAGGGGGGTTTCAGAGTTTCCGACACCCCAAAGCCCATTGTTTTGAGGCCCATTTTATCCCTCAAGGGTGTCTCAAGATTCGGAATGGGTGATATTTTTTCTACAACATACGGCTCACGAATGGTTTCCGAACCTCTTTGCAATGCATAATGGTGGATGCAACAAAAAGTTTCAGGATGCGATAGCAAATCAGATTGCAGCATTTCGGAAATGGTTTAGAAATGGGTCAAAATATGCATTTTTTTGTGAATCGCCTCAATCACAAAAAGAAAAATTGTTGTTTCAGGCAATCTGATTAGTTTAAATTTGAAAAATGGCTTGTGAGCAGGTCAAAAATTAAATATGTGTGAACCATCAATAACCACACTTGCACCTCCCCACCGGGAAGTGTCCCTCAGTTTTGACTAAACTTGCCACTTTGGACCTAGGCAGTGCATACTGAGGGACACTTCCCGGTGGGGAGGTGCAACTGTGGTCATTTTCAATACGCCCAGGTCTAGGGGATGATACCTCAGTGCACGCCCTCAAATTCGATTAACATTATAGACTATTTACGTTAGCTTTTGAATATAACGGAGTGCGTGATCTAACTTTTGAACCATCAATAACACAGACACAGAGGTACATAAAAATACCCAGCGCTTTTTTAATTAAAATATCCAAAAAGCTGAAGATATGGTTTACTCCAAACCAGCAAAATATATTTTCTGAATAAAGTTCAGGTTGATGCAACCGCAATTCCACTCAGCAGACCCTGGAAGACAACAAAGCAAAAAGGAAGTGGAATGAGAGCCATTATCGTTGTGCACAGTTTGCCTTCATGTGGTTCTGTACGCTTGCCCTGGTTCAGGCCAGGTACGTTTCATAAGTATCTAGTGTTTGTCCTAAAGCCATAGTCCATGACCCTTGTAACTCTTCATGATAGCAAATTATTTCACATTGGAACATTCAGCAACTTGTCGAAAACAGACAGTAATGTCAACAGGAAACAGGCATAGATGAAGAAAGTAAAGAAGACTCTCTCTTAAAAACAGACTCTGACATTGATGTTCACATTCTGATGATTTATTTCCATCAAAGTACACGTTCAGGAAATATGTCAGTACCACTGGCCATCCCTTGACTGCAGTGCATTAGATCTGGAGTGCACAGCCACGTGTATTTGGTTGTGCCGCAACTTTTCGAAAGTATCACTTGAAAAATAAATTTTTCAATAGTGCTATTTCAGAGGGGAAACAGCTTTTACAACGTGGCCGTTAACACGCAACACCATTGCCATGCATCCATGACAACGCGCATGCCTTTGCCACGCATGCCTTTATACGCAAAATTTTACAACACATATGCCTTAACCACGCATGCTTTTACAACGAAAATGTAAGTATTTAGCAATATATAGGCTTTAGAATTGCCTGCTAAATACTTATATTTTACACGAAACCCTAAAAATACCCTAGTCACCCGATACCCTCAGCCACCCCTAAACTGTAAAAACGCCCCTGCCCTAACATATATATATATATATATATATATATATATATATATATATATTACCTACTGGCTGTCGTGTCGCAGGATATTAATGAGACCAGGCACGAGTGAGTATGGGCACAACCTTCTTTATTCCTGTATATCTTTCTACTGCCCGTGCCTCCTCAGCGCTCCGCCCTTCCGCTTCCTCCTTCCCCCAACCTCTCATCCCGCCTGGTCCTAGCGCCGAGCGCCGGAGCCAGGCATGACAATATCACACCTCCCCCTTCTTAAAGTCCAATGTTCACTCAGTTAAAGTTCCTCGATGAGTCGGGCAGGTCTCCGAATGAATCTCTGTGGCCTGCGCGGAAGGTTTAGTTCTCTTGACCCTCTTGAGTTCTCGGGTCTCAACTTCTTGACTCGAGTCATCTGTGTCTTGTTCTAACTCTGCTGCGCGGGTATAGACTGCTGGATTGCACTTCTTGAAGTGTGACACATTTCGTGTGATTCTCTTGCTCTCAGGGGCGGCCGTGACCATAGTCCCTTTCCGTCTCGTCACTCGTAGTGGCTGGTCACGATATCGACTGTCCGTCTTTGCCTTCTGTTCTTGTCTGGCCAGCACCCAGTCCCCTTCTTGGATGTCGGATGCTCTAGCGTTGTGGCGTCCATCCGCATATTCTTTCATCTTCGCTTTTTTTGCTTTATCAACTTCTACCAACATTATGTGGTCCCGGGAATTGGAGCTGGAGCGCACAGCGGCGTCTGCGACAGGTATTCTGGTGCGCAGTGTTCTTCCCAGCATCAGAGTGGCTGGGCATTTATTGGTGTTGCTGTGCGGCGTGGTTCGATATGCTCTCAATGCCTCGTTGAGCGCAAGTTGGGTGTCTCGCCGGTCCAGTTCTGCTTGTTGTATGGTCTTCTTTATTGTCGCCATGAACCTCTCTACTATCCCGTTGGCTTGAGGCCACATGGGAGTGATCTTCCGGTGTTTGAAATTAAAGTGTCTGGCAAATTCTGTGAAGTTGTGTCCATTGAATGGCGGGCCATTGTCCATTTTGACTACCATGGGGATTCCCCATGCAGCAAATGCTTCGTCCAGAATCGGTATGATGGTGGTGGGTCTTGTTGACGATACTTGTTGCGCGATGGGGAATCTGGAATACTCATCCATGATGACAATAATGTATTTCCCGGACTTCAGCAGCCCGAAGAAGTCAATGGCCACCTGTTGCCATATGCTGTCTGGGAGGTCAGACATCTGGAGCGGTGGCCACAGTTCTTCTCGCCCTACCAGTTGGCATTGAGGGCAGTCTTGAAGCGTCGTTTCTACCATGTGGTCAAGGGATGGGAACCAGACATGTTCCCGTAGTGCTTCTTTTGTTTCCACTACACCTCAGTGTCCCTCGTGTGCCAAGTTGACAACTCCTTGACGCAACTGTTGTGGGATGACAATTCGTCTGTCTCTTAGAAGTAGTCCGTTATCACTGATTGTAAAGTCGTCTTTGACATGTCAGAAGGACACTAGTTCCTGTGCGTTGACACTTCTGTTAGTTGGCGTTTCCTCCAGGTGTCTCCATGAATTAGTGAGAATGCGGTATATGATGTTTTGAAGCGTGGCGTCTTTTGCAGTGGCTTCTATGATCGCTTCCAACGGGACAGCTGGTGGTCTCGCCTGATCGATGACGAAGTGGATATATTCTTCCGCCAGCGAGTGCCTCGTTCGTGTTGAGGCCTTAGGATGTCTCGAGATATATATAGTCTGCTGGGTTTTCCACTTTTCCTGGCTTGTGAATGATCGTGTAGGTGTATTCTTGGAGACGAATGCCCCAGCGCTCAATTCTTGGTGGCATCTTCGCTCGGGGGTTTCCGAATATGGTTATCAGAGCTTGATGGTCGGTGATCAGTGTGAAGTGTTTCCCATATACGAAAATGTGAAAATGCTCGCATGCCCATACAACCGCCAGGCTCTCCTTCTCCGGCTGGGAGTATGCTTTCTCGGTGCCCGTGAGACTGTGGCTGGCGTATGCTACAATGTGTCGGTAGTCCCCTTCATCTTCGTACTGAGCCAGAATGGTTCCGAGTCCTACTGGGCTCGCATCAACCGTGATTTCTGTTTTCTTGCGAGGGTCAAAGTATGCCAGGTTAATGGCAGAACTTACTGCAGTCTTGATTTTGTTGAACGCTCGTTCACATTTGGTTGACCATTGGAATGGTTGTCCTTGTTTTGTGAGTTCCCGCAGGGGATAGCTAATGGTGGCGTAGTCTTTAATATATCGGGCGCAGTAACTGGCCATGCCCAGGAAAGATCGTATGTCACTGACATCACGGGGGCAGGGCGTGTCAGCCAGTGCCATCACTTTTTCGGGGTTAGGTCGCATTCCATCGCTGGAGAAGATGTGTCTGTAGAATTTTAGCGTTGATTTGTGGAATTCACACTTGTTCCGATTGAGTGTAAGATTGGCGTGTAGAAGAGCGTGACACACTCGATCTAAAGCTTTGTCGTGTTCCTTGAGGGTGTCACCGAATACCAGGATATCATTGCTGTAGTTGAATGCGTTGGGAATGTGATGAATAACTCGCCTCACTGCCTCTTGAAATATTTCTGCAGCTGAGGAAATTCCAAAATTGAGGCGTTTGTACCTGAAGAGTCCTAGGTGCGTCGAGAAAGTGGTAATGTAACAGGATTTCTCATGAAGCTCAAGCTGGTGATATCCTTTGTTTAGAGCCAATTTTGAAAAGACTTTTGCTCCATTTAGGCGAGTGATCATGTCACTGATGGGTGGTCCCGGGTGTCTTTCGCGTTCTATGGCTGTATTCGGGGCCCTCATGTCCACACACAGGCGCACCTTGTTTTCCGCTCCCCGTTTAGGTACAACCACTACTGGGGATGCCCACGGTGTGGGTCCAGTCGAGCTTTCTATAATGTCAGCCCTCAGCAGGTCCTGTAACTCCTCATCCATGACTTGTTGGAGGTGGAAGGGTACCTTCCGGTGGTGCTGAGCTACAGGTGGTACCTGCTCATTTATGTGTAGTCGGACTTTGAAGTGGGCTAGTTTGCCAAGTCCGGTGAACAGCTTCGGGAATTTACTGACGATGTCTGGCGAGTCGTCTACTTTGTATAGGATCTCCACTAGTTTTAAGCGTTCAGCCGTGGTTAGGTTAAGGAGACAGTCGGCTGCTTCAGGTTCTTCTTTGACGTGAATCTGTGCGTGAACTGTTCTGTCTTCGTATGTTAGAGACGTGCGAAACTGTCCCAGACACGATAAGGGCTCTTTGGACATCCATGTAAAGACGCGTACAGCAGCTTTCTGTAGTTTGGGTTTTGGATTCATTTTCTTGTATTCTGTCGCACATATGTAGTTGAGCGACGCTCCGGTGTCTAGAACAAATTTTGCTGGGTGATTTCCCATTTGGATGTGCAGTCTCAGGTATTTCTTTAGCCTGTCGGGGTCCGCTACCATGCATACGTATTCGTCGCTATCTTGAGATATGGGGTGAGAGCTGAGGATTTCCTCGATGACGAGCGTCGGGACCGGTGTGTGTGGTGCGACCGTATACTGGATCTTGATGAGCTGGTCGACCTGTCCCGCCTCTCACGTACTGCTCTTGCGCGATGGCGAAGTCCCGGGGTGCGTCTTGTTGGCGCAGATTCTCTGCAGGGTGCTTGGCACACCAGTTCGAATTGATTCTCTTTCCCACAGCGGTGGTAATGTTGTCCCATGACAGGACATGGGCCCGTGTGAGGGTAGTCTTGTCCGCAGTGGTAGCAGTGTAGTTATTGTTTCCTGTTGCTGCTATTCTTGTTCCCGCTGCGAGTTTGGCTTGCAGGCTTTGGGGGCTTTTTGTAATCTGACGGGCGCCGCGTGTCTGTTTGAGAGTGGAGTCGGAAGGCTTGTTCGCGTTTTTCTGTTTTTCCAGCTTTCATCTTTTTCGCATGGTCTTCGGCTTGATCATTTATTCACGTCAGCTCTTCGATGTCGTCGAGTGAGTAGTGTTTCTTTAGCAGGCGACGACGTAGTGACTCTGACTGGCATCCCTCTTAATTCGTAGGCGAAGTGCATCTTCCGTGTTGAAGTTGTCGAATTCGCAGTAGCGAGCTAACCGTTTGAGCCATGTGATGAAGTCACCCATCGACTCGTCTTTTTCTTGTGACGCCAGATTGAAGGTATACCGTTTGTAGTCCAGATTTAGTTTGTGAAGGAATTTCCTGTTCAGTGCCTCCCACACGTCTTGATATGAGGTTGCAGTGGCTGGCGGTAGTTCTTTAATGACTTGTCCGACGTCTTTGCCTATCAGGTTGCGCAGGGCAATGAGTTGCTGTTTGGGGTCAGTAATCTGCGACCCCATCATGAAGTCTTTGAAGTCTTCTAGCCAGCTTTGCCATCTTGGACCCATGCCACTGCCAGACGTGAGGGCCAGAGGTTCTGGGGGGAGTAGGAAGGATACGCCTAGCATTGCTGGACTTGGCTGGGCATTTTGCGATGCGTCCGGGGCCACTGACATACTGACGTGTAAATGTGGCTTATTGACTCTCTCTGGGGTCAGCAGGTGCTCTAGGGCATGCGGCCGGAGGTGCAAGGGTGTATAGTGTCTTGACGGTGTCAGGATCTGTGGGTGAGCAGTTTTCAAACCTTTGCCTGGTTTCAAGATGGCCACCGTGGTGTTTGCAGGGTCTGTGGCTGTATGGCCTGACTCTAATATGGCCACCGGGTAGGACACGTGCACAAGGCTGTGAGCAGAGCCGGTAATAAAACTGTAGGCAGGCAGGCAGCGGCTTACCCTGGGCGCAATGAGGCAGCGCACGATGAGCAGTAGTGTCAGACTTTAGGCTTAGTGAGACCTCCTCGCAGGTGCAATTCCGCTTGCAGCCACCGTTATAGGCGCTTGGGAGGACATTCAGGGACATCAGCTGGCACACGCTGACTCACTGCTGCAGCGTGAGCAGTACGGGCTGCGTCTCCAGACCGGGATCGGCAGGTTCGGGATCCCAGCCTCCGACGCCAGTTGTCGTGTCACAGGATATTAATGAGACCAGGCACGAGTGAGTATGGGCACAACCTTCTTTATTCCTGTATATCTTTCTACTGCCCGCGCCTCCTCGGCGCTCCGCCCTTCCGCTTCCTCCTCCCCAACCTCTCATCCCACCTGGTCCTAGCACCGCTCGCGTGAGCCAGGCATGACAATATCACACTGGCGGTCGCCAGTAGGTAGTTATAATTAGGACCTAGTTTCTATAGGAAAAGCGTTTTTTGATTTGCCAATATCTTTGGCGTCGTTTGACGAATCATCGCAAAATTTTCAAAACTAATGGGGCGCACCAGACAGCTCCTGTCTTGAAAGTTTCGGGGTGATTCGTCAAGCGGGGGACGAGAAAAAAGGGGGTCCCAAAACGCGTTTTCTCCATGTTAATTTCCATAGGAACATTTGTCGCAGCTACAGCCCGAACTGCTGAACGGAATTACACCAAATTTGGCAGAGAAGTAGCTCTTGGTCCAGAATGCGCTCTTTGCTTGAAATGGTGTAAATCCGTTCAGTAGTTCCTGAGAAATTTAAAAATAAAAAATATCGATATCTAGTAACCGCGGTGGATCTGCGAACCCTCCCGATCACGAGCTTCATTCTGATTGGCTGCCAACACTTCAAACCAAGAAGTGTTGGCAGCCATCTTGTGACTCGGTAAAACCAAGTCACAAGAAAAAAGGGAACAAAATTATTTTTAAAAAAAGAAAAGGGAGCAGGGTAGAAACACCTTGACCCCCTAGGCCTGGTTAGGGGGGTCCCACAGGGACCCCAGGGCCAAAAAAAAGCAGAAACAAAAACAAAGCGCAGTATCCCGCGCTTTGTTTTAATAAGCCCCCGGGTGGGCCAAGTCCCAGGGGCAATAAGTAAAATATATTCGGGGGCCCACAGGGGTCCCCGTAGCCCTAGGGACCTCCACCTCCCCGGGGCATGATTAATATTATGCAGGGGTACGTGGCCCCCTGCAGCCCCAGGGACCGCCACCTTCCCGGGGCTTGTATAAATTATGCATGGGGGGCTCCTGTCCCCCACGCTGCCCCGGGGTCCACCACCTCCCAGGGGCATCTGTATATTTATGTGTGGGGGCCTCGCAGGCCCTCCCAATCCCCGGGGACCGCCAACTCCCGGCAGGATCGGATTGGTAACGCGGGCACTCGGGAAATGGCCGAAGGGCCGGTAGCCGAGTTCTAGCTGTGGGCTGCTTTTTTGGGCAGCCTGGGGGCTGTCTGTGCTGTTAGGATGCCGCCAGTGGCCCAGTGGGTGCCTGAGTGGCCTTTCTAGAGGTAGATGGGCGGAGGTATCACTCCCTTTCTCTCGCTGGGCCAGCCCATTAATGTATGCTGATTGAGCGGGGCAGGGGGCCTGAGCAGAAGTGGTCTCACTTGCATTCATGTGTGGCTCAGCAGTGTGAACTAATCTGTGCATTTTTTTTATCTAAGTGAAGTTAATAAAACATGCCCCCACCCCCATTCTTTTCATAAAATTTCGCTGAAGCAGTGTTTTGCGGAAAGGCAATATGCAAATGTGGGCCACTTTTTTTTGGTGTGCCCGGGCCGATTTTTGATCCCAATCCAACCCTGCCTCCCGGGGCTTCAATAGAAATAAAAGTAGGGGTGGGGGGGCTTCTACCCCTCCCCCCCACACTGCCCCGGGGACCACCACCTCCCCGGGGAATTGACTAAATTAAATACGGGGGTCCGTAGCGGAACCCCGGCCCCAGGGACCACAACCTCCCTGGGGCTTTAAATTTGTTGGAGGGGGGCTGCGCGGCCCCCCTCGTGGAGCCCTCCTTGGCCCTGGGGACTGCCACCCCCCAGGGCCGGTTCCAGCAATGTCTGGGGGTGCCTACCCCCAGGACATTGCAGTTTGCAATGACAGGGCGGGAGCACGGCTCCCGCCCTGTCATTGCAAACTCTGCTTTGCTTCGTGCAAGCAAGAGCAGGAAACCTGCTCTCGCTTCCACGAAGCAAAGCAGAATTGCTTATGGACAAGGGGAGCTGCATGTCAGTAGCTCCCCTTATCCAAAAGCAATGCCCGCTCCCACAGGAGGCAGGGAGCCGGCAGGGACCGCGGGGGCATTGGGGCTACCCCCGCGGTCCCCAACGTGAGGGCCTGCCCTAGGGGATGGGGTCCCAGGGGCCAGAAGTGGCCCAGGAGAGGGGGCACTCGGCCCCCTCCCTTTTAATATTTTTTTTTTTTTTAAATGGAAGGCCAGCCCCTAGGGATGGGATCCCCGGGGCCATAATTGGCCTGAGGAGAGGGGCCATGTGGCCCCCCTCCAAATCGGCCTCGGGAGGGGGGCCACGCATCGTCACATATTACATCACTCATGTTATGGTCAGTGACATCACTGATGACATCACTGATGACATCTCAAATGACATCTCTAATGACATCACTGATGACATCACTGATGACATCATCCTGTGAGCGTGAGTGTTTATGAAAAGTTTAAGAATGTTATATATATATATACGCCAAGGTGTATTCGAAGAATGAGTGGGTGTATGAGTGTCTGTATGGATGATTAGTTGGGTGCGTGACTGAATGTATAAGTGAGTGATTAAATGTATGGGTGAGTGAATAATCTGTGTGAATGTGTGTATCAGTCTGTCAGTTGGTGGGTAAGTGGCTGCATGGGTTGGTGAGTAGGTGCATGAGTGTCTATATGGGTTATTGATTAGTTTTCTGAGTACCTGTATGGGTGCTTGAGTGTCTGTGTCGGTGGGTGAGGGGCTGTGTGACTCCCTGTATGGATGTATGAGTGGGTGAATCCCTGGGTGTATGCGTTCATGATTGCGTCTGTGAGGGATGGTATGGTTGAGTGAGTGTGCGTATGGCTTTTTCGGTGAGTGTATGGATGTCTCAGTGGTATATAGGTGAGTAACTGCATATGTGAAATGCAGTATATGTGAGTGTTGGAGTATATAAGTGACTGTGTGAGTGAGTGAGTGTGAGAGTGGCTATATTGGTGAGTGTGTGCTTGTGTGAGTGATTGTAGGCGAGAGTAAGTTTGTGTTACTATCTGTATGAATAAGTGAGGTGGTGTGTGTGTATAACTGTATAGGTGAGTAAATGGCAGTGTGATTGATTCTTTGGGTGAATGACTAGGTGTGTGAGTATTTATGGGTGAGTGGCGGTGGGTGAGTGTATGGGTGTATGAGTGCATATATCAGTGGCTGCATTGATGAGTGACTGCGTGTATGAGTGACTGTATGGGTGAGTGGATGTGTGTGTGTAAACCTAAGAATCAGTGAGTGGGTATGTACTAACTGGAATTGGTGTGTCTATGGTTTCGAGAATGGTAGTCTATATTTTAGAGTAGGTGTATGAAAAGTTATATTAGGGTGTGAGGAGGTGCATCAGATACTAAGTGGATGATGTCATGAGTGATATCATTTGAGATGCCATCAGTGATGTCAATGACCATGTCATGAGTGATGTAATATGTGACGTCATCAGCAGTGCATTGCGGGGGCGCGAGTTATAGTTAGCTCAACTAACTATAACGGCCGAATTTCTCTGGCTTTGTATGAGTGAAATGTCCAACTAACTATAACGTCCCTGATACCTGTGGTTTTTTCAGTGAATATATATATATATATATATCTGTCACTCCTCATCTTCACGATCCCTCACCCCTGGGATCAGATAGGAAAACGGACACCGCTTATTTAGTGCAATTTCTTTATTGTGCTTGCCGCCATGACGCGTTTCAGCCCCTTGAGGCCTTGATCACATGACCTGCTTCGTGTTGTGGTTTGAATTTAAAGTGCTCAGTGCATATAAAACTGGAAGACAGACTGCCCGTCTCTTTCCAATTCCGTATTCACATTAAAATCCAACATTCATTACATTTCATCTTTAAATGCAACAAATAATCTCTATATAAATACATGGTAATATCAGGTTTTAAAAACAGAACCTTCTATGGAATTAGAAATCAATTTCATTGTCAACTATTGCATTGTTACTACCCGTATAAATACAATAATGCAGTTGATTATATATGTCTGATATCTCAGCTGTAAGGTCCAGATTGAGTCCTTCATTTCTATTACTCCATCCATTAACCTCAACTTAAATAAGACATTAAAATCAACATAAATTGAACCCCAACTCTGAATAACATACTTGCCTTGACCATAATTAAAATACAATAATTATGTGCAAAACTCGCAAACTAACCATGTAAAATACACTTGGTTGCTTTTTTTCCCCTTCCTAATGTTGGGTCACTCACCATTATATCATATTCCAAAATTATTCCAGTTCTGCCTGTTAGACCCCATTATATTACACAACAACTTTATTGGTAAATGTGTTATTTTACGGACAATGTGCAAAAAGTGCTATTTAATAAAGTGCTGTTTGTGCCTGTATTTCATATTTTTCGCAATCGGGAACCATGTATCTCATCAATTCCCGATACACGAAAAACACCTAAAACCCAAAAAAAAACTGTATAAGAGGGCCGGCCGGCCGAGGACATTGCTTCACAGGTAAGTCATGTTCGTCTTTCTAATATCAGCAATTGCTCTTATTATTCGACATGTATTCCACTAATCTTAAACATTGTATCAATATTAAGTGATACGGAGGTCACTGGGACGGAGATGGACAGAGCCGGAATAGTTCAAAACTCTAAGGGCTGTTAAGAAATGCCCCCTATAGCCATGTATGTAAATCCTCTGTGGTATTGAGTCCATTAGGACTCTTACTATCCAATTCCAAAATATATTTGGTTTCCAACCGTCTGAGGGCAACTTCCCTGTTGCCCCCTCGTCTCAATGGTAAGACTGCATCTATGACAAAATATTTTAATCTCTCCAGATTATTCTCATGATGTTCTTTAAAGTGGCGAGCCTCAGGGTATATATATATATATATTAGGGCAGGGGCATTTTTACAGTTTATATATATATAATATATTTATTATCTACTGGCGGTCGCCAGTAGATAGTTATAGTTAGGAACTATTTTCCATAGGAAATCTGCGACATTCTATTTGAAATAACTTTGGCGCCGGTTGACGAATCTTCGCAAACTTTTCAAAACTCGTGGGGCGCTCCGGTCCGCCCCTATCCTGAGTGATTCGTCAAGTGGGGGCTGAGAAAAAAGGGGGGTCCCAAAACGTGTTTTCCCCATGCAATTTTCCATAGGAACCTTTAGTCGCAGCTACAGCCCGAACTGCTGAACGGAATTACACCAAATTTGGCAAAAAGGTAGCCCTTGGTTCAGAGTCGTGCCTTTTGCTTAAATTATGTAAATCCATTCAGTACATCCTGAGAAAATCAAAAGTAAAATCACATATATATCTATGGCCGCGTAGGGTCCGCGCACCCTCCCGATCACGAGCTGCATGCTAATTGGCTGTCAACACTCCAAATCAGGAAGTGTTGGCAGCCCGAGGCACAGAAACAAGTCGCAAAACGCAAAAAGGGGGCAGGGTAGAAACACCCTGACCCCCTAGGTCTGCTCAGGGGGTTCCACAAGGACCCCCTGGGCAGAAAAAAGCTTTTTTTTTTTTTAAGTCGGTGGGATGCGCTTAGGGTGCGCGGATCCCGCCGTGATTAAAAAAAAATCCCGGGGGCATGCGGGGGTGGGTTTATATTTTAGGGGGGGGCCCTCTAAGGCCCCCAAGCCCCGGGGACCGCCACCCCCCCGGGGCTTCAAATAAATAATGGTGGTGGGGGGGCACATGGCCCCCCCGCAGCCCCGGGGACTGCCACCCCCCGGGGCTTATTTTTTTTATAACAAAATTACCTGTGTGGGGGGCTCCAGCCCCCCCACACGCCCCAGGGACCACCACCTCCCCGGGGCACTAATTAAAGAAATGTGGGGGTCCGTTTCGGACCCCCGAAGCCCCGGGGACCACCTCCTCCCCGGGGCTCAGTAGATGTTGGGAGGGGGGCCGCGCGGCCCCCCTCCTGGAGCCTGTGGTGGCCCTGGGGACCGCCACCCCCCAGGGCCAGCTCCTGCAGTGTCCCGGGGTGCCTACCCCCGGGACACTGCTGTTTGCAATGGCAGGACGGGAGCCTCGCGACTCCCGCCCTGTCATTGCAAACTTGCTTTGCTTCATTGAAGCGAGAGCAGAAACCTGCTCTCACTTCAATGAAGCAAAGCAGATTGCTTTTCCATAAGGGGAGCTGCATGTCAGCAGCTCCCCTTATGGAAAAGCAATGCCGGCTCCCGCAGGACGCGGGGAGCCGTCGGGACCGTGTGGGGATTGGGGACCCCCGCACGGTCCCCAACGAGTGGCCAGGCCCCGGGGGATGGGGTACCCGGGGCTATTAGTGGCCCGGGAGGGGGGCCACGCAGCCTCCCTCCCCAAAAATAAAATTTTAGGAATAAAAAAAAAACGTCAAGGCCGGCCCCGGGGATGGGGTCCCCGGGGCCTTAAATGGCCTGAGGAGGGGGGCCACGCAGCCCCCCTCCAAATATTTTTTAATAACAAAAAAGAGGGCATGCACAGTGGTGAAGGGAGGGGGTGGGGCTTGAGGTGACATGTGTGCAAACAGGCCCCGTGGCGTGTTTTAAGTTGGGGGATTAAGTCCCCTTCAATCCTGAGGGTCCCAGGAGTCCAACTAGCCCACCAGGTACCTTCAGTAAGCACAACAGAGTTGCGTTGCACAGAGGTGAAAAAAGGTGCGTGGCCTCGGAACGCCTCTCTGCAACTCAGCTCTGTGGTCCTAACTGTAGGTACCTGGGGGGCTAGTTGAGCCCCAGGGACACTCAGGATTCAAGGGGACTTAATCCCGCAACTTAAAATGTGCCACGGGGCGCGTTTGCACACATGTCACCTCAGGCCCCCCCTCCCTTCACCACTGTGCAAACGCGCCCTGTAGCACGTTTTAAGAGGTAGTTTTAATCCCCCTGCCCTATTATGTACTAGGGACTTAAAGAGGAGGTCATGCTAATCACAGGGGTACCTCAACGCATAGTGTTCCCTAGTGTATGTAGGTGTTTTCACTGTATTCTAAGTGTCTTTTAGCATAGCACTGGCTCTGGTTTGTCAGAGTCAGTTACCACCAGTACACGTCGGAAAAAGTTGTGGGCACAGGATGATTTTGGAATAAGGCCTCTTTCTGCTCCTCTGTTGGTTCTTTCTGCACATCTTTTGCTTCTTCCTGCACTTTTCTTCGTCTTTGTGGACTTCTGTTGCTTCTTTCTGCATTTCTTTTGCTTCTTTCTGTGCGTTTTTTCTTCTTTCTTCACATGTCCTACCTCTATAGGCATAGTTAGAAACTAGCATTTAAAAACCTTTGAAATGCACTTAAAAACCATAGGTTTCAGGCACGTTATAGTTAGAAATTAGCATTTAAAAAACCTTTGAAATTCACTGAAAAAACCATAGGTTTCAGACACGTTATAGTTAGAAATTAGCATTTAAAAAACCTTTGAAATTCACTGAAAAAACCATAGGTTTTAGGGAGAGTTATAGTTAGTTGGACATTTCACTCGTACAAAACCCGTGAAATTCCCCCGTTATAGTTAGTTCAGCTAACTATAACTCGCGCCCCGCAATGCACTGCTGATGACGTCACATATTACATCACTCATGACATGGTCAGTGACATCACTGATGACATCACTGATGACATCTCAAATGACATCACTGATGACATCACTGATGACATCATCCATGTGATAATTTGATGCATCTTCTCACACCCTAATATAACTTTTGATACACCCACTGTAAATTACAGACTGCCATTGTCAAAACCATAGACACTCCAACACCAATAACTACATACACACTCACTGATTCTTAGGTCTACACACACATCCACTCACTCACCTGTACAGTCACTCATACTTATGGTCACTCAGTACAGGACTATCATATGCACTCATACACCTACATAGACACTCACACACCGCCACTCATACATAGAGGTACTCACACACTTAGTCAGTCATGCAAATAATTAATCACACTGCCATTTACTCACCTATACAGTTATACACACACCAGCTCACTTACTCATACAAATACTAGCACTCTCACAATCACACACTATCACTTATAGCCATTTATATACTCCAACACACATATATACTGCCTTTGACATATGTAGTTACTCACACATGTACCACTGAGATAAACATTCACTCACTAACACACCCATACACACACTCACCCACCCTACAGTCCATCACAGATGCACTCTTGAAACCATGCACCCAGTGAATCACCCACTCACACATCTATGCACAGAGTCACACACACCCCACCCACTCAAACACTCAGGCACCCATACAGATACTCAGACAACCAATCAATAACTCATATAGACACTCATGTAGCTATTCACAAACCCATGCAGCCACTTACACAGCAACAGACAGACGGATACAGACATTCACACAGTTTAGTCACTAACCCATGCATTCAGTAAGATACGTTTAATCACTCACTTATAGAGTCAGTCACGCACCTACTAAATCATCCATCCAGACACTTATACACCCACTCATTCTTCAATACACCTTGGCATATATAAACTTTATAGAAACACACAGTCACTGGATGATGTCATGAGTGATGTCATGAGTGATGTCATGAGTGATGTCACTGACCATGTCATGAGTGATGTAATATGTGATGTCATCAGCAGTGCATTGCGGGGCGCGAGTTATAGTTAGCTGAACTAACTATAACGGGGGAATTTCACGGGTTTTGTACGAGTGAAATGTCCAACTAACTATAACTGTCCCTAAAACCTATAGTTTTTTCAGTGAATATATATATATATATATATATATATATATATATATATATATATATATATATATATATATATATATATATATGTTAGGGCAGGGCAGGGGCATTTTTACGGTTCATGGGTGGGTGAGGGTATTGGGTGACTAGGGTATTTTTCAGTTTTTGGGTAGGTGAGGATATTTGGGTGCAAGGGTATTTTTAGGATTTAGGGTAGGTAGGGGTATTGGGGTGGTAAGGGTATTTTCAGGGTTTAGGATGGGCAGGGGTTTTGGGTGGCAAGGGTATTTTTAGGGTTTAGGGTGGGTGGGGGTATTTGGGTGGCAAGGGTATTTTTAGGGTATATGGTGGGTAAGGGTATTTTATTTGGGTAGCAAGTGTGTTTTTAGGGTTTAGGGTGGGTAAGGGTATGTGGGTGAAAAGGGTATTTTTAGGGTTTAGGGTGGATAGGGGTATTTGGGAGGCAAGGGAAGTTTTAGGGTTTAGGGTGGGTAAGGATATTTGGGTGGGTAGGGTTTAGGGGTTGGGATCTATAAAGAAATATATATATAATTTCCATGTTTGTCCCAAAATATAAGACGCACTCCTCTGCAGGTTTAAAACTTATTTATTTTCACAGGAGGTCTGGCATTTCACTTTGAAAACAGTTCTCTTCCAGCCTAACACATTTCGGACCCTCCCAGTCCATGATCACAGGCTCAGTTTCACTCCAACATTTTCCTTTAAAGTGCTTTTATTTAAATGCTAATTAGTGCTGCCTTCTGATAGGCCTCTCTGGTGAGTTCCAATTCTGCTGCATGTTGGGATTTATAGTATCGGAAAGTCCATTGTTACCCCTCAGTGGGTGATTAATACATTGTTCTTGATAACGAATGAAGGTGGGAGCTGATTGGTGAGTGGAGGGTGTGTGGTGGGTAATTAGCAAATGATTATTTTATGATGATTAGTCAATGGATTCTGAATGGTACATGGATGGCGGTTGATGAATGTATATTAAAAGTTAATGAATGGGAAATGGATGTTGAATTCACAATGAATGGTGAATAGATAGCGAGCGTAGAATAGAAGGTGAATGGTAATTTGTGGATGAATGATGAGTGGTTACTGGATTGAATAAAGGCTCAAAGGAGAGCTTAGTGTCATTGTGTTGCTTGATCATCAACGCCACCTTCAAGACCGGCACCTTCCCCGACGACTGGAAATGCGCAGAAGACAGACCCCTGCTCAAGAAACCCTCAGCAGACCCCACAGACCTTAAGAACTACCGACCCATCTCCCTCCTCCCTTTCGCGGCCAGAGTCACTGAGAAGACCGTCAATGCCCAGCTAACAAAATTCATCAAAGAAAACTCCATCCTCGACCCCTTCCAATCCAGATTCCCCAGCACCACAGCACCGAGACCGCTCTACTCGCCGCCACAGACGACATCCGCACCCTCCTCAACGAAGGACACACCATGGCCCTCATCTTGCTAGACCTCTCCGCAGCGCTCAACACAGTCTTCCACCGCACTTTCACCGCCAGACTCCACAACGCCGGCATACAGGGAACCGCCCTCGACTGGATCTGCTCCTTCCTCACCAGCAGAACCCAAAGAATCAGACTGCCACCATTCCTCTCCGAACCCACAGAAATCAACTGAGGAGTACCCCAGGGATCGTCACTCAGCCCCACGCTCTTCGAGATCTACATGGCCCCTCTCGCCGCCATTGTCAGACAGCACGGACTCAGCATAGGATCCTACGCTGACGACACTCAGCTCATCCTCTCCCTCACCAAGGACCCCATCACCACCAGACTCAACTTCCAGGAAGGAATGAAGGACGTCGCATCCTGGATGAGCAACAGCTGCCTGAAGCTCAAGTCAGAGAAGACAGAGGTCAGCGTCCTCGTATCCTCCTCCTCCGCATGCGACAACATCTGGTGGCCTACCGCCCTCGGCAGCCCCCCCACTGACCACACCTGCAACCTCGGCATCATACTCGACTCCTCCCTCTCCATGACCCGAAAGGTCAACGCCGTCGGCTCCAGCTGCTTCAACACCCTCCGCTCCAAAAGACCTTCAAATGGATCCCCCCCCGTATCAAGGAAGACCTTCACCCACTCACTCATAACCAGCAGACTGGACTAAGGAAACGCCCTCTACGCCGGGATCAACAAGTCTCTGCTCCGAAAACTCCAGACCATACAGAGCACCGCAGCCAGACTCGTCCTTGGCATCCCTCGACACGAACACATCACCCAACACCTGCAGAACCTCCACTGGCTCCCCATTGAGAAGAGAGTCACTTTCAAGATACTCACCCACGCCTACAAATGCCTCCACAACACCGGACCCAATACCTCAATGAGAGAATCTCCTTCCACGTACCTAAGAGAAACCTCTGATCTGCCGACCTCGCCCTCACTGAAACCCCTTGCATCCGCAGAGCCAGAACAGGTGGAAGAGCCTTCTCCTACATCGCGGCCAAAACCTGGAACGAGCTCCCGATCGACATCAGACGCGCCCCCTCCCTGAACATCTTCAGGAAGACAATCAAGACCTGGCTCTTCAACTTAACGGAGCTGCTCACCCCTCACTCCCCCCAGCGCCTTGAGACCCTCACAGGTGACTAGCACGCTTTCAATTCCCCTGATTGATTGATTGATGTGTCAATGAAGAGGGCATGGGTGGGTGGCAGGATGGAAAGTTTGTGTAGATTGTGAATGTGTTTGGGTGGATGAATGGCACCAGTACTAGAAGCCTGGGGAGCACCAACACTAGCACTGAGAGTGCACAGTGTAGAGCAGAGCCAGCGCTGGAGTTCTGATCACTGTGGCTAAACCATTGAGATGCTCTCAGAGACCTCAAAGGAGTGGTGTGCTCAATCAAATTCGGGTAGTTGTGAAATTAGTGAAATATTATGCTCAAAGCTCATGTTTCCCCCTGCACAGGTACTTCTGTGTATTATCAGGAAAAATTTGCACAGGGAATACGTGTCTTAAATCGGAAAAAACTTATAGTTATATGTGTTCAATCCGCAACTGCATGTTATTCCGCATTCTGATTTAAAAAAACGTGCCTAGGTCAAAACCACAACCATGCAGCAATGTTGGAATGAATCTGTGAAAAGCATAAGCAGTCCATGCACAAGGACAGCAAAATGGCAGGGGGAAAGTCACCAGCATGCTCTGAGGAAGAACAACAAGAACATGAGCACCTGGAGGGGCAGGAGGCAAAAAGCAAAATGAACATTTTCGAAGATGGGAGCAAGGCAGGGACGACATCAGCACTGGTGGCGCCTGGTGCCACAATCTTTGTCGGTGCCCATCAGTGGCCTACGCCTCCACAGATTCCGTTGCTATTGCCCTCCAGCAGTACCCCTTATCTTATACAGAGCACTTCTCTAACATGTAATTAATTTCTTTGATAGCGCTACTCATACCGATGTAGGGTGCTGAGAGCACTTTATATCACATATTATACAGAGACAATGAATCATGCATGTGTAAATTAATGTATATGACATGTTACGTAGAGCAAGAAGGACTACTGGGTGTAGAAGTCACATGTCATACACACTAGCAGGCAATATATTTTAAGAGTACTTGGTCTGGAGAAGTAGAAACTCAAGATTTAAAATGTAGCACAGTGTTTGAGATTGGCTTTACAAATAAGAATGTATTTCTTCCCAAAGGAACCCTATTTAGCAACCTTTGAATAATGAAAATCTGTGGAAATAACATCTGTTTCTAACTTAGGTCCTGTAGTTTGCATGCAGCTCTTTGATGCCAGTTCATAGCTCACTGTGTTATAGTATAAGGATTGTAACCTATGAATTGCAATTAGCAAAGGCATCTCTGTGACAAAAGCAGTAACACCTAGAGCTCTGTGGTCTTCATGGTTCACATTCTTTGCAGCACGCACATTAACCCTCTGTGCTACTTTATGGTGAGTCAAAATTGTGATGAGGCAAAACTCCATCTCTCTCCAGCAACTACATCAATCACCAGAGTTATCTTGACATTTTTATTATTGCCTGAAAAATGCTAAGTGCATGAGGAACACTCTGCAGCAGGTGCTTTTAACTCAATAAGACATTTCAAAATTCAGCGCCCTCTCCGTCCACGAGTTCGATGCCCAGTGTGGTGGCACTGGTCACACCGCCCTAAAACCGGCTGTGGAGCAAGTACTGCAACCGGGACAGGATCAGGGGGGCAGCAATGCTTTAAATGGGCCGGTACTCGCCGGTACTGAGTACCGGCACTTCCGAATTTTTTGGCCGTGAGTACCGGCACTTCTCTGTAGCCAGGGAGAGTACCGGTACCCTGATCCACGGCACGGCAGGCTCAGGTTAGTTAGGTTTCTGCTCCAGGGCAGAGGCCGCTCTGCTTCCGAGGAGCTTGTAATTAACTCGGCTCAAGTATCCTTTTGCAGAGTTGCTGGTGAAGATTCCAGCAGCGCCCTTTTGAATGTCCCCAAACTGCAGGGGTGTGAGAGGGGTTGTGTCACGCTGTGATTAACAGGACAGGGTCTCTAGACAGACCCTGCACTGTCAATCAGGTGCGCAGCGACCATTCGGGAGAATGTGCCATCATGACTTTCATTTTGTGTTATGAGTTAATCTGTGTTTTTTGACATAAACACATTTCTCATGTGTTTTAATATGTGCTGCAACTGGTACAGAAGTCATTATGTATGATGATATTTTGCCCTTAGCCCCGCCCCTAGCCCCGCCCACTTGCCACACCTCTATTTTAATAAGTACCTGCACTTGTTTTTCCCCATGTAAAGCACTGGGGGGCAGTATCGAAGCAAACGTGAAAGAAAGAATGGCATGCTTTACCCTCAGAATGTACCATTTGCAGCCTCAGTTTCCAAGGTTCTAAGTTGTTGGTTTTGGTGGTTGAAATAAACAGAGACAGAAAATAAAACCCATTAAGCCCTGGGCATTTAGTGGCGAGGGCTGACAGGGCCCTCAGTGCCACTGTCGCTCTATATATCGGCTGAAATACAGCCACCCAGGAGAGGCTCTTGTATTAATAATCCATTAGGAAAGTCAGGATGAAATGCGTGGGAAAGGAGTAAGTGATTTTATAAGCAGAAGAAAAACAACTGTTTTTCCCACTGACATTAACGGCCCTGCATTGCAGTTTCATGGTTAAAAGCTTTATCGTAGCACAAAGACATGATGACAACTTTCTTATGATTTTCCCCTTTCAAATGTCATAGTTTCGAGCCAAGTGCCTCAATGCCATCCTTTTGTTTTCATTTGTTGATTGAAAAGGACACGAGCGTTTGCGCAAGCCCACTAAGCAATACGTCAAACATGCCTGGTCGGTGTCTGAAAACAGGCTACTGAAAACACCAAACAGGACCACAGCCGTAGCTGACAGCTTAAAAATCATTATAGCAGATTAACTCTGCAGCTACAGTTTGGAGCAGTGTTTCAAAGATAGGTGCTAGACGTAGTGGTTCTTGCTGAGTGTTGGCCACAAAGGCGTACCTTTCATTGGTGCATCAGGTGCAGTGGCACCGGGCCAGAGTTGTGATGGATCCACTGCATCCTGAATGTGTCTGTCATTTTGCTACCAAACTCCATGGCATTGGTTATCGGGCCCGTTTTCCTTGCTTAGGATGAGGATCCATGGCACCCTTGAGATGCCACTGGTTCAGTGGCGGCTCGCCGAGGGAGTGCTGCGGGGCGGTGCGCGGGGGAGGGGCAGGGTGGAGGGTAGTAAACTCCGGCATATGGTGGTACGGAGTTAAGTAAATAAATAAATAAATAAAACAATTTACATTGCGGGCGCTGCAACGCCAACTCGGTAATGCAGCGCCCGCAATGTAATTTTTTAAATTTATTTATTTATTTACTTAACTCTGTACCGCCGTATGCCGGAGTTTACTACCCCCCCCCCACCCTGCCCCTCCCCCGCCCCGCCCTACCGCCCCGCAGCACTCCCTCGGGGAGCCACCACTGCACTGGTTGGTATCTGTGATTAGATTGTTTTCACAGTCAGCTCCTTATTACCTTAGCAGTGTCCCAGTGACTGCATGTCCCAAGGACACCACTTCTCCATTTCTGGACTTTGCTTTTACATATCAGTGCATTCTGGGAGTTGTAATCTTGGTACATGTTAATTGAGCCGATTGGATCAACATGCCGGATAACGATGATATGTAAAAGCAAAGGTCAGGAATGGAAAATTTGTGTCCCGGTTATATGGAGCCATCTGGTCACACTACTTAGCGATCACAGCCCAAGCTTCAGCTCGCTGCCAAAGGTCCCCATGAAACCACCTATATTCTCAGTGACTGGAAGTGAAGACGCAGGTTTATTCCACAATGTGAGTTTATTTACAGCATAGTCTATAGGGCTGCTAGTTATTAAAGCCCGGATTTCCCACTTCAAAAAGAGCCACTACTGCCTTGAGATTTTGAGTGTACTCTGCTGCTGCCACTCCCCATAAACCTGATGTTACATCCGTCAATACCTGAGAAAAAGTGCACACTTGTACTCTGCATTGTGAATGTTCTTAATACATGTTTATTTTATCAAATCTAATTCCTAGGTAATTAGAAAACGTTGCTGCCTCACCATACTACAGAAATGAAAAGATTTGGGGCCAGATGTACGACCAACCAATTTGCGACTCGCAAATTGCATCACATTTGTGACTCGCAAATTGGGATGCACAACAGTGTCTCAGACACTGTTTGCGATTCCTAATGGGGTCGCAAATTGCATGCCTCATTAATATTAATGAGGCAGGCGCCATTTGTGACCCCATTAGGAATGGCTAACACTCACAGGGATGGTGGCCTGCTGGGGTCAGCAGACCACCATGTCTGTGACTGCTTTTTAATAAAGCAGGTTTTTTTTTTTTAAATGCAGCCAGTTTTCCTTAAAGGAAAACGGGATGCATTTAAAAAAGAAAAATGAAACTTTTCAGTTTCATTCTTTTAAGGGCAGACAGAGGTCCCTGGGACCACTGCCTGCCCGTAAAAAATATTTTCTCACATATTCACAAGGGGAAGGGGTCCCCTGGGGACCCTTTCCCATTTGCGAGTGGTTTACCACCTACTTGAAGTAGGTGGTACACTGCGAGTGTTTTGCGGCCGCAAATGCGGTCGCAAAACAATAATACATGGCATGGTGACTTGCTATTAGGAGGGGATGCCCCTTCCTAATAGTGAGAGTCGCAAATGCTATTTTGCGAGTCAGTGACTCGCAAAATAGCATTTGTACATGCCATTACCCTTTTTTGAGGTCGCAAACGGGAGGATGTCCCGTTTGCGGCCACAAAAAAGGGTCGTACATCTGGCCCTTAATACCTTAATTTTCCATTCTTGTCAGAGGACGAACATTTTAGTGTTGCTAATAAAGCTGTTCTGATCACTGTAATGTGGTTGTAAGAGTCTGTTGCATGTTCTATGTGCCAGCAAAGTTTTCATCTAGGACGTTATTGTGCACTAACCATTCTAATTGTACATTAATGATAAAAACTGAGACCAGATTAAGAGCAAGCATCCCGAAGTTATAGGGGAACCACTGCCTGCATTCTCCTCAATTATGAATATTTTACTTGAACATAAATATTGGGGTGAACCACAAACCAACCAGCCACTTCCACATCACCCACCGCAAGCACTTTGCAAAGCCTTCCCTCGGTCAGACTATCAAACAGAGCTTGCAAATCCACAGAGCAGATACTAAATGTCACGACAGAGAAAGGTTAGTCACTATCCTGGAAAGCCGGCTACAGCAGGAAGCGATGAAAGATGCCGGGTAACCCTTTCCCCTTGTATGGAACCACCAGCGAGTATATATATATATATAACTCCACTGGTCACACCACAGTAGGGGAAGGGGAAAAAAGGGACAAACGAAACAATAATGGTGCAGCAGCGAAATCACTCAATGGGGAACAGTTCTGGAGTTGCAGACTTCACTCCTACGGTAGCCCCGTGTTCCCTGTAAGTGAGACACAACACAATACACTTGAAATCACCACTCTAAGCACCTGCAACGTAAAACAATTCAATATGTGTATGCACTTACAGTTATCAGCCACACTTATCCTTGTAAAGTACAAAAAATACAAAAAGGCAAAAATAAAGGAATGAAAATAAAGCGTGGTTCCACAACAGTTCTCCTGAAGTATAACCAATATTTAGCAAGACACTGCGCCCATAACATCCTGCAAGAAGGAAGCGTGTTTGTACTTAGCTCACTCCTGAGACCTCTTCGATTCCTTTCAGAAATCCCAGTTGAGCCACTGAGAGGACTTCCAAAGAGAGTGCGCTGTTCCTGCGCTTTTCAGAAAGGTTCTCAGGTCATGAACAACAAAGGAAAAGGCAAAAAAATGAAATAATCCTGAGCCACTCAACGGCTCTTAATGATGTGGAACTCCTGTTCTCTAAAATCCCTGGTACTGCATGTACCGCGAGTTCAACAGGACGAGTCAATGCGCTCCAATGCGAAGTTCAACTGTCAGGAAAGTGTTAGGCGAAATGGTCATAAGCGCATCGCGCTACCAGATATTACCATGGCCATGCGATCACCTTAAATCTACCGCGACTCAGAACAGCGCTCCAGCACGAGGCACAGACTGAGCTTGCAGGCAAGAAATAAATGGCGAAATGCGCATCAGCGCTACCACAGGAAACTAGCCGTCGCAGTTCCGCTCAGCTCTGTGATGGCCCCGATTGCGGGCAGAGACAAGGGCTCGAGTTTCAGAGCCGAAAGGGAAAAGTTCCACGGGACTGGAACAGCCTTCCTGGTAATCCCACATGTGACAAGCACCGGTTATTCGGTAGGCGGTGTTTATGTAGCGAGGAGACAAAGAGGTAGGACTGCAGCTCACCGTTAGCTGCATCATGGGAGATGTAGTGTATATTGCGCTCTCACACATACAATGGTGCAGACTACAGTGTACATTATGTGCTATCTTCGCCTGAACGTGACAGAACCCCCTCTCCACGACCGACGTCCCGGCGGTCCACCAGGCTTAGTGGGAAACCGGGAGTGAAAACGTCTAAGTATTCCAGGGCAGCGAAGATTAGAACTCGGTTCCCAGGAGCGGTCCTCAGGACCATACCCTTTCCATTCTATGAGGTAATGTACCCGTCCCCTGACTAACTTGGAATCAAGGATGTTCTTAACCTCATACTCCTCCTCCCCCTCGATCTCCACTGGTTTCGGTCTTACAGACAGCCTGGTTTCAGGGAGACAGGGACGTAGGAGGGAAACGTGAAACACAGGGTGAATATGCCAAGCAGGAGGGAGAACCAATCTCATGGCTACAGGGTTGACTGCTCTATCGATAGGATAGGGACCCACAAATTTAGGTTGTAACCGAGTATTGCCCTTGAATTTCAGATGTTTTGTGCTGAGCCACACCTTATCCCCTGCTTTGTATGAGGGCTCTGGTGTTCTCTTCCTATCTGCGTAATGTTTGTCACGAGACCTTGCTGTTTCTAGGTGTATTTTGGCATTCTGTAATACCAGCTTGAGGTGTGCATGGTGTTCTTGGATCGGGGGATGTTTGGATGTTACTGGATGTTCGAAGGGCAACATGTTAGGATGGTAACCATTGAGGCAAAAGAAGGGAGAACATCCTAGAGAGGAATGACTAGCATTGTTGTATGCGAATTCGGCTGTCCATAGAAGTATGTTCCATTCTTCTTCGTGTTGTAGTGTAAAACATCTGAGGTACTGCTCTAAAGTTTGGTTTAGTCTCTCCGTTTTGCCGTCTGTTTGCGGATGGTAACTCGTGGAGAGACGGGCGTCTATCTTCATGACAGCACAGAGCACCTTCCAAAACCTTGACGTGAACTGGGTCCCTCTGTCCGTGATGATGACTGAAGGAATCCCATGCAGATGCACTATGTTCTGTAAGAATGAGGTAGCCAGTTCCCCCGATGTAGGTAACCCGGTCAGTGCAACAAAATGCCCCATTTTGGTCAGGTGGTCGATGACTACCAGTATAGTGTTGTAACCTGAGCTGGAAGGCATCTCCACGATGAAATCCATAGACACCGTGTGCCAGGGGGCTGGAGGTATGGGTATGGGTCTGAGCAATCCGCTAGGCCGTTGGTGCTGTGCCTTGGCCTGGGCACAGATGGAACATTCAGAGACGTACCTTGCGGTGTCTTTCGGAAGCGTGACCCACCAGAAGTATCTAGACATTGTCTGTAGAGTTTTCTGTGTTCCCAAATGCCCACCCAATTTGGATTCATGAATCCATTTCAAGGCTTGCTGTTGCAAGGGACCGTCTGGTATGTATAGCCTGTTGTCGTAATACAGCAGTTTATTATGGGAGGAACGGTGTTGAGGTTCCTCTGCAACCCATATTTGTTCATCCAGACCCTCGGTTTGTTTCTGAACGTCATCCAAGTACTCAGAAGAGGTTGTCAAGGCCATTACCTCTGTCGGGAAAGAAGCCTTCTGGAGTATTATAGGGGGTTCTTCTGCTGGGCTTATGCTGAGATCAGGGGTATGAGTGGGCCTCGACAGGGCATCAGCTTTACCATTTTGTGGTCCTGGTCGATATTTGATCACAAAGTCGAAGTCGGAGAAAAACAGTGACCATCGGAGTTGCCGAGGGGTTAATGCTCTAGCACTCTTCAAGAAGAGGAGATTCCGATGGTCGGTGTATATTTCCACCGTATGTCTGGCCCCCATTAGATGGTGTCTCCATTCCTCACACGCTCTCTTTATTGCCAGCAACTCTTTATCAGAGATGCTGTAATTCACCTCACACGTAGACAGTTTCTTGGAGAAGAAAGCAACAGGATGGAGTTGGCCTGTGTCTGGATGGCGTTGGGAAAGAATTCCTCCAATGGCGTAATATGAAGCATCCGTTTCTACCACAAACGGCTGATTGGCATCAGGATGTCTTAACACCGGAGCACTAGTGAAGCAGTCCTTTAGCATTCGGAACGCCTGTTCCGCTGGTTCCGTCCAGAGAAAGGCAGCTCCTTTCCGTAGCAGGTGCGTAAGGGGTTGAATGATTCTGGAGAATTCTTTGATAAATCTCCTGTAAAAATTCGCAGAGCCCAGGAAACTTTGCAAGGCCTTCACACAAGAGGGTGACTCCCAGTGGAGTATAGCTTGTATCTTTTTTTTGTCCGTACAGAGGCCATTTGGTCCGATAACATACCCCAAGAACTCCACTTCAGAGGTGTGAAAAAGACATTTTTCCAGCTTGGCATAGAGAGCAAACCGCTGTAACCGTTCCAGTACAGCTGACACATGAGGGATGTGCTCTTCGATGGAAGCCGAGTATATCAGGATATCATCGATATACACAATGCATGATACATCCAACAAGCCTCGTAACACGTCATCCATGAAAAACTGGAATGCGGCGGGGGCGTTACAGAGGCCGAAGGGCATTACTCGATATTCATACAGCCCGAATTTGGTACGGAAGGCCGTTTTCCATTCATCCCCTCGCCGCACCCTTACCAGGTGGTAGGCTCCCCGGAGGTCCAGTTTGGTGAACACCTTGGCTCCTTTCAACTGGTCCAGTAGAACAGGTATTAAGGGCAGTGGATATCTGTTCTTTTTGGTTATTCTGTTGATGGCCCTGTAATCAATACAAGCCCTTAAGCCCCCTTCACGCTTTGGGATGAAAAATAGTGGCGAGGAAGCAGGGGAAGAAGAAGGACGGATGAAGCCGGAGGAAAGCAGTTTATCCAGGTATTGCCGCAGATAGGTTGTTTCAGCTTCAGTGAGGGCGTTTATACGACTGCATGGTATACTAGCTCCGGCCTCTAGTTCAATCACACAATCATAATCCCTGTGCGGGGGTAACTTGCTTGCTTCTTGTTCGCTGAATACTGCTTGGAACTGCTTGTATTCCTCCGGTAGCGTGGAGATGCAGCACGCACTCTGTGCACTACACCCGCTAGCAAGCAGTTCTGCTGGATTCTCTGCCTTGTACGCAAACTGGACTTTCTCTCTTCTACAATGTTCCATGCAGTATGAGGAGTTCAAGGTGACACTACGTGCCGCCCATGAAACTAAGGGATCATGCTGTGTAAGCCAAGGCATACCTAAAATGAGTTTGAAATGGGGGGAGTCTATGAGATCGAATTGAATGTGTTCGAAATGGTTCATCCCGACTTGCATTAGAATCATCTGGGTGTGAAAGCGCACAGGGCCCAACGTCAATGCCGTACCGTCCACTGCCTTCACTGGTTCTGGTATCCTTTTTCTTATGCAGGGTACACCGAGTTCTTGTGCGTATTGCTGATCAATAAAATTTCCAGTGGCCCCGGAATCAAGTAGAGCATGCACTACAACGAATTCCAGCCCAGGTATCTCCAATGTTACGCACACATTCATGTGAGCCACCGAGGTTTGGACCGTATTGGCCACGGCCGGAAAGACCTCTTCATCTACTTGCCTCAAACAAGGGGTCTTTTGCTTGTTTGAGCGTCTTAGTTTCCCGGATCCTCAGACAGATACTCCACCACAGGCGCGTTCCGGGTCCCTCTGGTATCTTTGTATATCGCCTTGGTTTTTGTTTTGCAATCCTTGATGTAGTGTCCGGGCTTTCCGCAGTACATGCATAATCTTTGTCTCCGCCTTTTTTCCCTCTCCTCTTGGCTGAGTGGCCCTCGTATGCCGCTTATCTGCATTGGTTCTGTCCCATCGGTGGCTTGTGGGTGTTCGTCCGTTATGGGTTTAGGTCGGGAAAGCAAAAACTTGGAGTTGGTATACTGTTTATCGCCTTTTCTCTCCTGGAGCCGATGGTTCAGTTGAACGGTGAGGTCAATGAGTTCGTCACAGGTAGCGGGCATGTGAACCACCTGGGCTAATACGTCCTTCAGTTCACCTCTCAGCCCCTGGTAATACAAGGAAGTTCTTTTTTCCATGGGCCAATTGGTTTCCACGACGAGCCTGTTGAAAGCGGTTATATAGGTGAGTAGGTCTTGTGTGCCCTGCTTCAATGTAATGAGTTCCCTATCTAAAGAGAGTTGATGCGCCTTTCTGTCGAATAACCTGCGCATCTCTTCACAAAAGGCAGAGAAATTGTGTAAGACGGGATCGTCTCTCTCTATTAGGGGGAAGGACCAACTAGCTGCGTTCCCTCCAAGATAGGACATAACGAACGCTGTCTTTGCCTGGTCGTTAGGAAACACTGCAGGCTTGCACATGAAGTGCAGTTTACACTGACCCAGAAATATCCCAAACTTTTTTGGATCCCCAAAGAATCTCTCGGGAGGGGCAAGAGGCAGCTGTACGGGCTGTATCACTTGAATGGTGGAAGGACCTGCTCCCCCTCCCTGAAACTGAGCCGTATGCCCTGCGTCTGTGTCGTGAGAAGTGGGTGGTGGTGGTAGGGTCCAATTCCTGATATAAGAACCCCCCCTTGGACCCGTAGGGTTGGTGCGGGACAAACCAGCCAATTCTCTCCTCATAGTGCCCATCTCATTTCTCAAGACTAGGTTTTCTGTGCGAAAGGCATCTACTTCCATCCGCAAAGCGGTCAATGTTTCCAACACTGAAGTAAGAACAGTGTTGGTATCCATCGCTCAGGCTGTAAGTAACCGTGGGCTTGTCACTCTGTCACGACAGAGAAAGGTTAGTCACTAACCTGGAAAGCCGGCTACAGCGGGAGCGATGAAAGATGCCGGGTAACCCTTTCCCCTTGTATGGAACCACCAGCGAGTATATATATATATATAACTCCACTGGTCACACCACAGTAGGGGAAGGGGAAAAAAGGGACAAACGAAACAATAATGGTGCAGCAGCGAAATCACTCAATGCGGAACAGTTCTGGAGTTGCAGACTTCACTCCTACGGTAGCCCCGTGTTCCCTGTAAGTGAGACACAACACAATACACTTGAAATCACCACTCTAAGCACCTGCAACGTAAAACAATTCAATATGTGTATGCACTTACAGTTATCAGCCACACTTATCCTTGTAAAGTAAAAAAAATACAAAAAGGCAAAAATAAAGGAATGAAAATAAAGCGTGGTTCCACAACAGTTCTCCTGAAGTATAACCAATATTTAGCAAGACACTGCGCCCATAACATCCTGCAAGAAGGAAGCGTGTTTGTACTTAGCTCACTCCTGAGACCTCTTCGATTCCTTTCAGGGATCCCAGTTGAGCCACTGGGAGGACTTCCAAAGAGAGTGCGCGGTTCCTGCGCTTTTCAGAAAGGTTCTCAGGTCATGAACAACAAAGGAAAAGGCAAAAAAATGAAATAATCCTGAGCCACTCAACGGCTCTTAATGATGTGGAACTCCTGTTCTCTAAAATCCCCGGTACTGCATGTACCGCGAGTTCAACAGGATGAGTCAATGCGCTCCAATGCGAAGTTCAACTGTCAGGAAAGTGTTAGGCGAAATGGTCATAAGCGCATCACGATACCAGATATTACCGTGGCCATGCGATCGCCTTAAGTCTACCGCGACTCAGAACAGCGCTCCAGCGCGAGGCACAGACTGAGCTTGCAGGCAAGAAATAAATGGCGAAATGCGCATCAGCGCTACCACAGGAAACTAGCCGTCGCAGTTCCGCTCAGCTCTGTGATGGCCCCGATTGCGGGCGGAGACAAGGGCTCGAGTTTCAGAGCCGAAAGGGAAAAGTTCCACGGGACTGGAACAGCCTTCCTGGTAATCCCACAGGTGACAAGCACCGGTTATTCGGTAGGCGGTGTTTATGTAGCGAGGAGACAAAGAGGTAGGACTGCAACTCACCGTTAGCTGCATCATGGGAGATGTAGTGTATATCGCGCTCTCACACATACAATGGTGCAGACTACAGTGTACATTATGTGCTATCTTCGCCTGAACGTGACACTAAATTAATGATCTGTCTCAAAGCAACATATAGCTGCATGATGGTGTTTCACTTAACATAGCTTTTATTGGGCCTGCACAGGGCCGGACTGGCCATAGGGGGCACCAGGCGTGTTCCCTGTGGGCCCGAAGAGTGGGGGCTGGTTTTTGACACATGGGGGCCAGTTTTGTTACTGGGTGCCGGCTTTGCAGCAGTGATGCATTATCGCCCCCCTGTAACAAAAGTGTCAGAAGTGCTTGACACTAGCTCCCCCTCCTCCCACTCCCCCCGGGGCTGGTCAAGCGGAATAGCCAGGGCTGGTTTCTGTTCCCAGTCCGGCCGTGGGCCTGCACAAGTGCCAAGGCTAGTTGAGCTCGATTGAGTTGCACCACTGGAGTGAAGCTGGCCTATGCTTCCTAAGGCATCTTTTTCTAGGTGGTCAGCTCCTCACCTTTGAGCAGCTTGCAAACCAATATGAAATGCATCAGGGTCAGTTCCTGACTCACAACAGGAGAGTAAACATGTGTCTCACTTCTTGGTGTATAGCAGCCAAAGACCTACAAAGTCATGCACTGGTGCAGGCATCCTCCTCATGAGTACCTGCTGGCATCTTATCAAATGGCTTTACCATGCCTTACCGGAGCATATTCTTCTGTCACTAAATCAGCTCTGGGAGAACTGGGAGAGGCGCAAAGGGAAATCACTTAATGATTCTGGACGGAGTAGGGCCCTGTCCTATCTTCACACTCTCACACAACGCACGTTTCAGTTTTGCATCGGTTATACCTTATACCGCCCCCCCCAGTAAGCTAAATTCCATATTCCTGGATGCCCATCTGCTATGCCCCCGCTGCAGCTCCCCCCAGGCAGACCTACAGCTCATGTTATGGAATTGCTCCTCCTTAGTGAATTGACACCCTAGCATGGTCGTCCAATGGCAGAACCTAAACATATGTGGGGCCTGTTTAAGCGCACTAAGTGAAACCAGATACTGGCTAGTGTTTTTTCTCGATTTGGGATTGCAGTTAGCTAAACGCAATCTCACACTGAAATGGTGAACAACCTTACCCCCCTTGGGAGATACATGGCAACACACTTTAATCAGTTGGGCTGAGGCAGAGAGAAAGGCATTGCGACATGAAGATGCGAGGGGGATTCGTAAGCACTCAATTTCTACAGACTGGGAGGTCTTGCTCTCCCAGTTTCAAAATGCAAACAAAGACAACCCCCCCCCCCCGATTCTTCACAAGCAGTGGCCCTGGAGGTAGGTGTGTGCCAGGTGCTACAGCATCCCCCCATTTGTGTTACACACTTTCTAAAGAGATAATCATTATCTTTAAGAAGATGGAGCACCAGCAGTGCAGTGCAATCATTGTTCATTTTTCCTGCAGCAATGTACTCTATCTGATTAGGACAGAACTTAAATTGTTATTTGTGGTGAGTTGCATTTTATTAGTTGACTAAGTACCTGCATAATTAAACAAGACAAAGGCACGTCATCTGTACAAATTCCAAATAGTTTAGTCAAATTTATTTCTTAATTTGATTTCTTAATCACTGCTCCTTCAAACTACTGACATCTTTCATTGAAATATTTAGGTTAAATTCAATATTCGTAAAATCTAATCTCCCTCTTCTCTTTTTTGCTGATGATCATTTTTAATTTAAACTGAAATGGTTGGCACACATCCCTGTGCATTAGACTAGGGTTGCCATGTTCTAAGATAACCACTGGCCATTTGTACAAGTTTGAAATCCTAGAGCAGCCAGGAACTGGTACTCTTGTGATATGAATTTGAATGAATTCTGCAATACTTTTCATAGCTGTCAAAACAATTCTGCTTATGTTTGCATTAATGATCATTCATTACTATTCTAAACATCTCTATAATAATTTTGAATTTGTTTTATCTTGTACTGTACATCCTAAGCATACATTTTATGAAATGTAGATTATTAGTTGGGATGAATGCTAGTCCACCACAAGTAATAATGGGGCATATTAGCAAGACCGGCGATACAATTATCGCCGTTTTAGCGGCAGGAAACTGCCGCTAAAACGGCAATAATGGGCTTGCTAATATGCGTTATAGAATTCCAATAGAAGCCCAGGTTAGATGTGCAGGACATCTAACCTGGGCTTCTATTGGAATTCTATAACGCATATTAGCAAGCCCATTATCGCCGTTTTAGCGGCAATTTTATCGCCGGTCTTGCTAATATGCCCCAATGTCACTATTCTTGTTAGGTCCAGTAAAGGTGTCAGTAATTTAAACCCAAGCTCAACCCCTGGTAGCGATCTCACAGAACAGACAGGTATTAATTAAGGAAACTTGTAAAGTATTTAGAAATACCAAAACAGTTAAGAAGTCAAAAACCAAACACAATAAAAATAGAGAATAATTTAATAAATGAATTGACACCAAAATGACAATAATCTAATAAGGATAACTGGAGTTATAAATGTTTAACGTTTTACATGAAAATAGCGCCAAAGAGCGTTAAGCACCAACCGCAGACATCTGCTTGAGCTTGACCAGTATGTAGGTGCAATTTAAGACCAACCACGATGGAGCGTGGGTCAGGCACAGAAACCAGGTTTGTCCTAGTTGTAGGTTTTACCTTCTGACTTAGTCTCTAAAATGGAAGTCAAACATCCTCAGTGGGGCAAAGCAGCAGACTGTGGCAGAGAAGGGCTCTATGAGGTCCTGGTAAAGCCATTGACTTTGATTGCAAACTCAGAGCAGGAGAAATTTAACATTCACACCCAAGGAAGGTCCCTCGCCAGCTGCATACTTTTGACGCCTTCTCCAGGTGAAGATTTCTACCTTTGGACTTAGTCATTTTTTGGGAGCTCGAATTCCTCCAGCAGAGCAAGGCTGCAAACTGTAGCCAAACAGGGCTCAACGAGAACGGATACCTTCTCCATCAGAACCCACTGAAACAGATTTGCTGCTGCAGAAAATCTCTGACCAGGAGCAACCTGAATCTTTAGCCTAACAGCAATGCACCTTCATCGGATTGACTTGGCAGGTTTTTCGTGGTCCTCCGGAGGTTTTTGGAGCCAAAACATTTCTATGTCTCAGATTGTTTAGGAGTACACTTTGACACACTTAAGGGTCCCAGGACCTCAGAAACAGCACTTAGGAGTTTAAACTGACTCCGGCAGAAGCCACCAGCAGAGTACAAGGCAATTCCTGTTGGAACTGGTCAGCCGTTCTCTTTAGGAATAGTGCATCTAATAGTGTGCTGTTTCCCTTCTGCTTAATAGGAGGTCAGACAACTGACTCTTGGAGTCCACTTCTTTGCCTGAGTACAAGTGGGAGCAGGTCCAGCCTTTCAGGTCCATTAGTGTTCTGAGAAGGGTATCCAGGGATGCCACATTTATGCTTGGCATTTACCTGTGGGTGGATATAACTTCTGGCCCCTCTCTAACCAATACAGAAAAAGTTCCTAGGGTAACCCTACTCACTCTTGCAGCGGTTCTTGTGTGTCCTACTGCAAACAATTCCACATTGCCTAAATCCAGTATGGCAGAACCTTTCTTCCTCTATGTAGAGCTACAGTGCCCACACCAGAGGTGTGGCCAGGGAAATGAGCGACGCCTTCTCGGTGGTCACTCAGAACCTGTTCTGGGGACATCTCCTATCCACTGGGATTGGCATCTGACTGACTGGAGGGACAAAGGAGATGGCAGGCCCACGTGGTAGCTAAATCTGCATTTGACAGGGTAGGTCTCTTTGAAGTTAATTAGGTTGCTGGGCACAGCCCAGATGATCCACCTTCCAGAGAAACAGAACACCCAAGGCCTTAGTCTCAGCTCTGGAAGCAAGTTGACACTTCATCAATGGGCTATTCAGCTCCTGGGTGACAGTTAGAAGCTCTTGCAAATGGGCCTATAGAGGCTATAGACAGGTAACTTTCTAAAAGGACCTTTTCTAAAATGTTTATTATAGATCTGACTTTACCAATGAATTGGGCTTGTAATAAATGTTTTAAAAAGTCCAAGAATGAACACTGTGGTTGTTTTCTAGGCGGAAATAACATTATTAAATGTCAATATTCTATCCCAATACTTTTCTATGGAGCAGTTAACCCATCTACAGTGAAAATAGCTTTGGATGCCTTGTCGCTGTAAGGACACGTTTAACATAAACTTTCACATGGCTTACTTTTAAATACCATGCACCCTGCCTTGTGGTCATTAAGTCCTGCTTAGGCGTGACTTATTAATATTTTAGGGCTGTCCATAGGGGTTTCTTTGGCAAGCAGAATTTGCAGTTTCAAAACTGCACAGACTGGCTACAGTGTTAGGCCTATAGTCATGATTACACTGTCAGTGTAGTGGTGGCAAAGTGGGTGTTGCAGTCCACCAGTGACATTTAGCTTACTGGTCCCGGGTACACTTTGTACCATGTACTAGCGACTTATAGGTATGTTAAATATGCCAATTAGGAGTTTAGCCCATTTCAACATGTTTTGAGCATCAGGACACATGCACTGGGGCTTGGTTAGCAGTGCCCCAGTGCACAGGGTCAAAAAACACAGCAGCATCATGCCAAAAAAATGGGGGTGATCATGCAAGAAGAGGCATTTTCCTACACACTTCAGAGTGCAAAATACCACCTTTGCCTGATTTTCCCCTTAATCCATTTTTCTTTACCTGGCCTTAACACAGAAATTCTGGCCATCGAGCTAACCAAGTGGTATCCTAGCCATTGCTAGCTGCTTTCACTGAACAGTGTACAAGCTTGTCCGGCCTCACCGCCTCATGACCTTCAAGGAACTAGCTGCTTCTTTCTCCATTCTTGTGCAGTGATGAGATTGAGTGAAAAACATACAACATAGTGAGGCTTGAGCGGAAGGTTATCAACTCAATACAGCACAAAATGTGTGTAATGGGCACATGAATACTTTTGAAGATCCAGTTTACCATTACTTTACATACCGTGAAAGTTCATCTAGGCACCCCTGGAAAGGCTTAGGTACCTTACTATGCTCACTTGTTCAATGATGCCAGGTTTACTAACTCCTATGATATTAGTGTATTGTGCTAAGGCCAGCACCTCTTTGTGGAAAAATGTGTGCCTGCAGCAGGGGGACGCTAAACATTCCCACATACTTCCATACAGAAACTGATGCTCACACTACCGCACCCTGATCTGACGATATACCCTCCTAGTACTTAAAGTTGCTCTGCCTCTCCCAATAATATCTATCACATCATATGCATCCAAGAAGCAACCCCCCATGATGGGACTTAAAGGCTGACAAAAAGGCACACCGGTCCTGTTGTTGCAAGGGAGAACCTCTGCCCCCATCAGTTCCTGTTCAGTATTTCACAGTAGGGTCAACTATTAAATACCCTATGAACAATGTAGCAATGATATCCGCGGTATGCCAAAGTGTGATAAATGATGTAATATAAAAGTAATGATGTATTCAAGTGCCAGTTGTAAGATTGCTTGTCTTCTCAGAAATGTTAATAGGATGATTTTTTAACAAAATCAGGATGTCTCGCCTAAGTTTTTTTTCAGGGGTAGCGGTTCCTTTCTGGAATTCTGTCTGCAAGTTCACTAGTAAAGCATCGTTCTCCATCAAAGCTTGCATTTGGCTTACAAGTCTTTCCCATCACCCTAGTTCTTGGAAATTGGCTTTGAAAGTTACCTCTTGTAAGGTTTTAGGTACATACCTCGTAATACACCTCTGTAAAAGGGCATGGACACAAACTATGATCACCTGTATACACATCTATTGCAGTTCAGAGCTTAATTTGAGCCAGTGGTTTCCAGTGCTCGGCACTGGCACATTATTGTCAACACCGGCACATATGACAGCCTGGAACATGGTGGGACTGTTTGTCTAATTTATTGATGAGCACAACAGCAGTTGTTTAATAATTCAATATAGATTACAATTACTAATACCTGCCAGCAAAGCTATACGAATAGCTTAAGCAGCAGGTATTAGTCCTTTTTGATGTAGATCAAAAGTCTGACTTGTCACACGTTCAGGAGTGTGACAGTTACTATTTGTGTTGGTACTGTCATTGGCTGCGCTGGCAGGAGCAAAGGTTGGTCAAAGCTGTAGTAGCCGCCTGACAAGGGCCCTGTCACTTATATTTTTTTAACAAATTAAGCACTTCTGAAGCTCTATCTGGACAAAAGCATCCTCTTGAGTGATCGGACAATGCTGTCATACGCCCTGCACCAGAAATTTATGTAGACTATGTACACTGATTGCGAATCCCTTCACATTGTCAAACCTTGCAGAACACTAGGGCAAAAGTTAGAAACAGGAAAGGCAAGTGTCCGAGCTCGGGTGCTTGCCAAGGACTGGATTCTAGTCCCTTGACCCTTGGGATACACCCTGGTGTATTTTGTGATTTTGGCTTCATGCTGATCCCCTCTGTTCCTGCTTTGCAGGGATGTTTTCCACGGCAACTACATGTTTACAATTCATGATTACAAATTGTCATCCTTTTACTGAAATCCAAGATTAATACAATTTCAATAACCCAATGAAATCCCTACTCAGTTTATCACTTGATGTTCAGTGATTTTCCCCAAGGATAGACGAGAATCTTATATGCGAGTACAATTTACAACATGATTAATGAAGCGAGCAGCAAAGCAACATTATGTTATACACTAGTAAAATCAGGGTTATATTGTCAGGCCCCTTTATTTTAGTGGATTAGTGGATGGCGCCTTCTGCTGCCCATAAGTTAGCTGCCTACTGACCACTATGTCTTTTTTTAAAAATGGAAACAGGGCCCTTGTACTAACTACTTCTACTTGACCCGTGATGCTTCGGTGAGACAGTGGTCTCTCAGTCTGTCTCTCTTTCTCTTTCACACACACACACAGTTCACAAGTATGCACAGGCACACCCAAGTGAACTACACAGACATGAGTGTGCAAGTACAACCATGCATGAGGACACACCATACACACATATTTGACTCACCAGAATAGCCTAAAGTAATCAAAGTCAGATCTAAAGGATGAATTTATCGAAGAGGTTCAAGCCGTCAATAATTTTACTCTGTTTGAACACGTAGAGGATACCCACATACATAAAAAGTGAAAAAATGATTTTACAACTATCAGAATATCAGTATTCGCCATTATCATGCATATGTGGCTCGTGTAAATAGCACTGATTAGAATTAAGACCCACCATCTTCTGACAATTCACTGCTCTTCCCTCAACTCTTTCAGCAAGATTGTGCGGATTTCTGTGACACCTAATATAGAACGCGTGGTAGACATTTTATCACATTCCAGTTTCTTCTGATTGACAAGAACCTGTCGTCTGCCCTATTATTCAATTTACCACAGCTGTCATTGATGAACAATTAGTGGTAATTCTTTTTGACACATTGGTGCCTATATATTTCGAATAAGGTAATAATGGAAGAAGGATGTCAGCAAATTACATCCGCAAAAGTAACATTGTCACGACTGTCAGATATCTGGGTAACATCTGGGTGCTTTTGAAAAACATCAGTCTCACTCATTGATTTCCAAGTCACTAATGTGACAGTCCCCTTTTTCTGCTGTTTCCTGCTGCTGTGATGATGTGGCACGACTGCACTCAGAGGAAAAGTTTAGCTGTCCTTCAGGAAACAGTGTAGCACTGCTGGGTGTTCTCTTTGTCCTGGTGAAGAGCCCTGTGAGCTGACAAAAGCAATGATGGGGTAGTCCGAAACGTGTTGACATAGAAGAGGCATTTCAATTTCTGGCCACTGTGAACTATATGAAAGTTCAAGGTATCAGGGGTGTAAAGCAGGCCACCAGTCCCTGCAGCACAAAAGGGGGCCACACTTTTCAGGGGGGCCACATTCTGCCCAAGGCTTATAAATATCTGTGAGAAATTGGAATGTCAGGGGTGCCTCATCACATTCAGCAAGGAGGGGGCATCATTTTGCATTTCACCACTATAAGGGATAAAATAATATGGAAATAATTTGGAATGCTAATGTTTTCAAATACTTACCAGTAATCTTCATTACCTGGAGTCTGAGTCCTCTTCGTCACTTCACCTCCAATAAAGGGCATGCAAGTTACAGCAGCGGGGGGCTGGGGGAGGTCCGTTCTTCCAGGATAATCAATGAAAGAGAAGGATGACACAAAAAATAGGGATGGCGATCCAATTGCATGCTACAATTTCTGTCTGGAGGTGGACGTGGACCGCCTTATATTGTTATGACTGGGACGAGGAGGACTACGACTCAAGGTAATGAAGATACCGGTAATTAATTGAAGCATTCCATATCAAGCAGACACCTTCAAACAACAAATATAATGGTGTTCTTTTGCCATGACTGTTAGACCTGGCACCATTGGCATGGGTTTCCCCTGTATTTTGGCCTTTGCCTCCTGTGTTTTTGCTGTGTGTTGGACTTCGTTTTTGCTGGTCTAGATGCTTTGGGCACTTTGCCACTGCTGTTCAGTGCCAAAGTGCCAGTGCCCCCTTTGTAAATTAATGTTGTGGATTAGTGACTCCATGATTGGCATATTTGATTTACTAGCCAGTCCCTAGTACAGTGCACTGTGTGTGCCCAGGGCCTGTAAATCAAATGCTGCTAGTGGGCCTGCAGCACTGATTGTGACACCCACATAAGCAACCTGTAAATGTGACTAAGATCTGCCACTGCAGTATCTGTGTGCAGTCTAGTATTGACATGTCGACTTGGCAAGTGCACCCACTTGCCAGGCCCTACCCTTACCTTTTCTTACATGTTAGTCACCCCTAAGGTAGGCCCAAGGTACCCCTGTGGTCAGGGTGCAGTGTATGTGAAAGGTAGGACATGCACTGGTGTGTGTGGCATGTCCTTATAGTGAAATACTGCCAATTTCGTTTTTCACTATTGCAAGGCTACCTGTTTACATAGGATAGAATGGGGAGTTTGCTTATAACATCTTATAAACATAACTACCCCTGGGAACAAAGTAGGAAAATAAAGTTTAGTATGCCTGAACTCAGAATGTTAAAATGCACTTTTTATTTAGGGTGATTTTTACATTCTGTGTTTGAAAATACCACTTTTAGAAAGTAGGTATTTTCTTGCTTGGCCAACCCGGGTGCCTCTGCTAGGATGTGTATTGACTGTCTGGCTTTGGAGTGACAGGGGCTGGGGATGTGCAGTCGCTCTGGAGAGTCTGGATGAGTCAGGGCTGGGCTGAATAGACCTGGGCTGCATTTAGTGTAGGGGGAGGTGGTTTCCTTTCACCTGAATGGTCCTGGTCCTCCAAGGACAATGCTGTCTCTACCTCCTGCCAGGAAGCTGCACCAGAGAGGACAGAACTGGTTTTGACTGAGCACAGGGCTTCTCTGCCACCAAAGAACAAAGGATTTTGCTGTATGAATAGTGGGGCCCAGACCCCAGAACTTTAGATTACTTTTGGGACTTCAAGAGGAACCTCTGCCAAGGAGAAGAGTGAAGAAACTGCAGGAGGAGTACTGCCCCTTTGCTGTGTGCTGTCTGGGGTTGGCTGTTTCTGCCAAGGAGAGGAACTGTGTGTGTGTCCTGCTTGAGAAAGTATCTCCAAGGGCTTGAAGTGGAGCTTGCCCCCTGTTCAAGAGGTCTCGGGAACAGAAAAGACCTCACCATCCTTCTGGGCATTGTCTCTGGTTCTGCTGGTTCCAGTCACTGCAGAAGAAAAGAGCACCCAACTCCGTCACTGAGTCCGTTGCAGACTCCGTGTCCTGAAGGCACTGTAGAGAGCACCACCTCGTTTCGCAATGCAACCCTGGTCTCACCGACTCCGCACTGCTTCGCTACACGCTGCACAGGCATCACCGACTCCGTCGCTGCCTGACTCGAACATCAACCGGCTCCGTCGCCGCACCATGACCTGCCAGCACCGCATTGAGCACTGTCTCACCCGGCAACGCAAGCCTTGGTCTCACCGACTCCGTCAACCAGCTGCTGCCTGCACCGAGCCGTGAGGACACCGCACGCTGCATCGCTTTCATCTCACATCGTAACCGCGTTGGTTGCCCCGACCGACTCGCATCAGCGCGTTGGCCGCAACAAGAAAGGTACTGTCTCCGAGTCTGTCGACGCTTTAGCTAACCCTTACCGACGCGGCTGGCTGGAATTGTTAGACTCTGTCGTGTTCAGTATCGCAGTAGTCCCAAAAGGAGCTACAGAGTCGGAGGAACTGTGTGTTCACGTTATTCCTGCAATTTAAAGGTTATTTTGCACAGTAACTATTTTTACAAGTATTGTATGCTGGATTTTTGTCGTTTTTGGTCTTGTTGGTTTAGATAAAGTTTTGCTTATTTTTCTAAACTGGTGTGGAGTCCATTTGTAGTGTTTTCACTGTGTTATTGTATGCATGCACAAATGCTTTACACACTGCCTCTGAGATAACCCTGTCTGCTCGTGCCAAGCTACCAAGGGGGTGAGCAGGGGTTATTTTAGAAGTGTATCCCACTTTCCCTGACTAGGAAGAAGGGTCCCTACTTGGACAAAGGTAGCTACCCCTGCCAACTAGAGACCCCCATTTCTAACAATGACCAATACAACTTGTTGTTTGTGCGTCTGTATTTATTTATTCTGACAACTGACTCTGAAAAAAGGCCACGCTTCAAAGCCAATACCTGGTTCCATTCAAATTTCTCCAAATGTGTTGTTAGCAACAACAAAAGCCAAGGTTTGGGGAAGTCCCCATGGAAGAACAGGTATGTAGATGGGAGGGTGCAACAGGAGTTTAAAAACAGCACTTGAGATATTTCATTTCACTGCAGTGTTTTTTGTCTGGAATTATTCCACCTCCTGCACGATGCTGATGTGAAGAGGAGGTTTAAAAAGATCACTTTTCTGAACAGTGCCCTGTGCAGTAATGGCTCAGCGGTGTACTGCACGGCGCCGCATGCTAAGCACCTCTGCTTGATTAGCCCAGCACTTTCTGAGGAAACAAGCAGCGAGAGAATGATAAAAGGCAAGATTTGTGCAAGTTGAGGAAAAACATACCTCATGCAAAGTCAAGGAGATCCGAAACACCACACTGAGCTTAAGCTCTGCAAAACTGTCTGTCTTCCTAACTCTGGCAGGCAAATGAAGGCCCGCGCTTTTAGACAGGTCTTAACAGCGGCTTCACTGAAGGGCACCTTCCAATGGAACAAAACATAACCGTGCAACCTAAAAAAAATAAAAATTCAGGGGCATATTTACGTTCCCTGGCGCATCCCTGCAAATCAGCAGGGATGCGCCAGGGAAGATGCGTCACGCAAGTTTGCCCTTGCGCCACCGCCGATGCGCCGCATTTACAATGCGGCGCGCCGTGGCGCACGGATGGGCAGATGCGTGTCGCATCCCCCGACGGAAAGGCGGCGCATTGCTGGAGTCGCGTCGCAAGCACGACGCGGCTCCAGCAAGGCTCGGGGGTGCCCTATGCCTAACATGCTGCGTCAATCCTTACGCCTGCTTCAAGCAGGCGCAGGGTTTTGACGCAGCATGGGCGTAAAGTGACTCAGTGAAATCTTGTAGATTTCACTGCGTCCCCTTTACGAGGCGTACCTGCAGGGAACGCCCACCCTGCACCGGAACACCCACATGAAACCTGACGCAGGTTTCATGTGGCGCAGGGGTTTACAACGTGACGCATCTCCCTAGATGCGTCACGTTGTAAATATTGCGCAACGTGGCGCATGTTTTGCGTCGCCACTGCGTCACATAAATGACGCAACGGCGGCGCAAAAGTGGTGGAAGGGGCTCGTAAATCTGCCCCTCAGTTTCTTAATCTTCACGTTTCATTTCGGTATTTTAATATCCTGGTTAACCTTCAGAGGCTGGAGAGAACTGCTTCCTGCTGGACTGAGTATGCCAGCCCTTTGCTGACATCTTCTGATGCTTCTATCCAGTTTATTGAATGATTTATTGTTTCTGCTTCCCTGCTAAAATGGCGAGCCGCGTGCACAGCATTCATTTTTTGACCTAGAAACACATCCGGACTGGGGGAGCTTGCTTGAGTCAATCTTTGTAACTTCCTCGACTGACTTCATCTTGAGACATATATTTACCTAGTAATGGCCGTAGGGGTTTTGAACTTGCCAGATATATTATTGCATGATTCAATCAACATGTTTGAGTTCGCTAATAGTGGGGCTAACAGTTTACCATCATTCCACTGAGGGGGCTGTGCCTCAGTTATAGATGACATCTTTTTTCAAGAGGACTACTGAGTTATTCTACATGGGGAGAAATTATAGAAACTAGCTATGGAGATCATTACCCCCTAGTTGACTCGCATGCCCTCCCGTGGTCCAGAACTAGTTGCCCTTAATAAGACCTTAGCTTGCCTCCGATCCCAAGAAAATGGTCAAAGACCATCTTGGAATCTTTCCTTTTTTTTTTTTTTATTCAATCCATAGCATATAACAGACACAGTTGATTACATCTTCATTTGAGCAACAATAACACAGCTTATACAAAGCATAGCAACAAAGAAAATAACGCAAGAATCGAGAAAAACAAGTAAAGAAAAAAAAAAAAGAAAGAACTATGGGGCATATCAGCAACAACCGGCGATAATTATCGCTAAGCGCACTTAGCGCTAGGATAATTATCGCCGGCTATCGCTGGATTTTATCATTGAGATAGCGCGCTATCAGCGCCGCTTATCTCAAAAGCGATAAAAATACCAGCGATAGCTACAAAATGTGCGATTATCGCTGGAAATCCAGCGATAATCGCACAGCAACAGGTGATACCTTGCTGATAGGGCAGGGTGGACTCAGCCATAGTATCCACCTTCCATTGGATACAATGGCTAAGTCAGATTGAGAGCAGGCGTAAGAAAAGTATCGATAAGCGCGGTTAGCGCTACTTTTCTTATCGCTATGCATGTTAGCGGGAAGTTTGTTGATAGGAGAAATGTCACTTAGCGACATTTCACACGTTATTTTAGTGCAGAACGCCCACTTTGCATATCATTAGGGATGCAAAGCTGGGCGTTGAGGGAAAGGGCGCTAAGGCAAGGATTCACGCGATAGCGTGACCTTGCTGATAATGCGATAAAATTATCTCCGCTTTTCACCCGAAAATGGACGCTAAAGCGGCGATAATTTTATCGCGGCGCCTTGATGATATGCCCCTACATCAGACATCGGGGGAAAAGGCAGCACTTAAACATGAACATGACACTAAAGAAAATATCCCAGAAACATTGAAAAAAATGATAAAATTAATTCATATGTTCAATCATTGGGCCCCATATCTGAGTGCCCAATTTTTTCCTTTTCATTGATTTGAGGCAATAAAGACTATATTCCAAATTAAAGATGTTATAAAATTTGGCCCTCCACATCTCGAAAGAAGGGGCATCCTGCTGCAGCCAAGTTGACGCAACACATAGCCGTGCCACCGATGCTGCTATAAATATAATATATCTAAACGAATATGCCGGCTGGCCGGGCTTCAGGGTATCACCCACCCGTGTTAACATCACATCCTTAGTTAAATGTATTTCTACCCCTATAATTCCAGTCAGAAATAAATCAATGTGTTGTCGTAATTGTATAAGAGAGATGCAATCATAAAAAACATGCACAATGTCAGCCCTCTCCGCATTACATCTAAAACACTTCCCGTCATTTGAACCCCCCCACTTCATCATCCTCTCTGGTGTGTGATATAAATTAAATATCATCTTGAAGTGCTGGGCTTTCAAATTAGCTGACATCAGAATTCTCCCTGCAGTATCAATTGATTGCTGCATATACACACCTTCCTGTCTTAATCGGTCGCATCATTTACTATCTTGCAGAGCCAGATCATCCTGCTGAAGATCAATTAGTATATCATACAATACCCCTATCCTTGCCCTTCGTTTAATTGCCTCAACTAGCATATTGGTAATCATTCCCTCCTGCTTATGGTGTTTGAATAAAAAGTCCCGGATTTGCAAATACTTAAAGAACTCATATTGTTGCACTCCATATCTGTCAACTAAGCCTGAAAATGAAGCTAGTACACCACCCTCAAACAAGTCTCCCAATTGCCTAATCCCCTTAGTCCTCCATCTCTCCATCCGTAAATCCCAAAATATAGCGGGAAATATAAGCGTTGAATTAATCGGAGTATAATAACAAATCCGTGGGATAGCAAACATCTTTCGCACTACTTTCCAAACCTTAAATGCCGCCAACACTACCTTAAATCTCGTTTTTTTAAAGTAACTTGGCTCAGAGAACTTAAATAAAGAATTTCTAGCCTCCTCCCCCAACAGCAACTGATATATTGAAGGTGCTTCCGCCAATACCACATCTTCCCCCGTTAACAGAATCCGCATATTTTGAAGAAAACACACATAATAATAAAATGTATAGTTAGGCACCGCCCATCCACCCCGATCACGTGGTAGAATCATAAACTTGAACACACGTCGAGCTTTCCTTTGTCCCCATAAAAACCTATCACTTATAGATTGCACTTTCTGCAGTTGTATTCTAGTTGACTCTAGAGGTACCGCCCTAAAATAATACATAATTTTGGGAAGAATACTCATCATGAGCACATTGCACCTCCCCACTAGCGAGAGATGCAAGCACTCCAGCCGGTCCAGTTGCTGTTGAATCCCAGATACTGTACCTCCCCAATTGGCCTCAATTAAATCTTGCAGTAACATCCTGATTTTAATACCCAGATACCTGGCTTCGTCAGTTACCCGAGTACCCCCCGTGCATGCCATTTTAGTACATACAATCTGTGTTTTTGTAGGATTCAGTTATTGCCTGAGACCACACCAAATGCGGAAACCAAACTTTCTATCTCAATAACTGCTTGCTATGGGTCTGACGTTGCCACCGCAATGTCGTCTGCATAGGCTAAAACCCGGACCTGGTACTGCCCGCAAACCATAGAGGTAATTCGATTGCTCTTTTCCAACATTACCAGGAACGGGTTGATATATATAGCAAATAACAGCGGGGAACAGGGACAGCCCTGTCTTGTCCCCCTACTGATATAAACCGGATCTGATTCTCTGCCCATACCGCAAATCCTAGCTCGCAGTGATTTATACATAGTTTGTATAGCTCTAATATAATGATGCCCAAACGCCATCTTCCGCATGATAGCCCATAAAAATGGCCAGGAGACACGGTCAAACGCTTTTTCCGCGTCCAGAAATATCAAACCTAACCTGCTATGATATGTGTTAGCATAATCTAACAAGGTAATCACTCTATTTATATGATTGATCGTGCTCCTGCCAGGTATAAATCCATGCTGATAAATGGATACCAAAGGCGTAATCACTCGCGTGAGCCTTATTGGAAATATTTTCACGTATACTTTCCCATCCGCATTTAACAAGGAAATTGGTCTACATGACCCTGGCAGATTCGGGGGCTTGTCCTTTTTAAAAACCACTATATTGGCCTCGTCCCAAGAGGGTGGCGGATTCCCAGATTGTGCCTCCAAAAATGTGGCCAACATATCTGTCTTAAGTGTTTGAAAAAACATTCGATAAAACTCAAGTGGCAACTTATCAGGTCCTGCCGCTTTCCCACTAGCCAATGAGCCTATTGCCTCCTCAAGTTCCTCCATAGTTATCGGGGCATCCAATAGCTCCTGCTCCTCTTGTCTTAGCCTAGCTAAATCCAATTGTTGACAATATCTCTCGATGTCTTGCTCGTTGCAATCGCTCTGTGTATACAATTCTTTATAAAAATCATAAAATACCCCCAAGATGTCATCCATAGTTTCAGCCGTATTAAAGAGAATGTTTGCATTGTCAGCATTCGGTCCATCATTTGTTTGCTGTAACACTTTTTGCCCTAAGTGGGATGGGTATGCCCAGACGTGGGTCCCTTGCTCACTGTGCCACTGGATTCAAGCTAGCATGGCTGAAGAAGCGTGACATACCCTGAAACCGGTCCCAGGATGCTTGTTTCCGGTCCAGGGAGGACCTGGCCTGGCAGTTCGGTCTGGACTATTCCCATGGGGCACAGGGTCAAGACTGATTTGCATATGGCTGGGTCCAAACTGGGGTGGCGTAGTGAGCAAAAGAACGATGGATTTAACCCAGATCTTTTGACTGGGGGAGAATGTTTGCATTGTCAGCATTCCGTCCATCATTTGTTTGCTGTAACACTTTTCGCCCTAAGTGAGTCCAGCAAAGCCACTATTTTCTGTGAAGACAGTTTTACTCTTAACCTCTGTGCCAAGCATCGCCCTGTGGCTTCACCATATTCATACCTATCTTGTTTATACACCTTGTACTGACGAGCAATTTCCTTACACCATACCCCATTTATTTTAGCTTTACAACACGCAATCTGAGTTTGTATTTCCTTATCTTCATGTCCCAGCCTTATCACCTGTATAAGTTACTGCTCCGCATTCCTTAAATCCCCCAGGAGCCCCTGTATCAAAATCTGTTGTTTCTTTTGCTTAGCCAATCCATAACTAAGTGTCTTGCCACGCACACCCGCTTTGAGAGCGTCCCATACAATAGCACAAGAGGTAGATCCCCTATTATCCTCCAAAAATTGTAAGACCCAGGTTTGCATGTGATCAATGAATAGGCTATCCAATAAAAGTAACTATTAAAAGTAAATGTGAATACCCTAACCACCTTGACTTGGGTAAGGTTATAGATATCCAATAATAATGGACCATGATCTGATGTTATCCTTGGCCAAACCTGCATTTTTGCTCCCACCATGAATAGCCTAGACATAAAAACATAATCCAGCCTCACTAGTTTATGATGGGGATTTGAATAGAAGGTAAACCCTGGATCTGGTTGATTCAAGGTTGTCCAAACATCGACCAATCCATGATCCCTTAAAAGCTGTCGTAGTGCTCTGAAAACCTTGGGTTTCCGTCCCATATAATTATCTATATTGACATCCAGCATTTGTCCTTCTAAATGGATGTTAAAATCCCCACATAGTATCAAAGGGGTATCCCACAAGGCCAATTCTACATTAAGAGCCTCTAAGATTGCTGCTTCATCAAAATTAGATCCATAAACCGTACATATTACGACCTTAGTGCCCCCTAATATACACTCAGCAATAGCCCATCTACCAAGATTATCAGCCATTTTCCTTCCAGTCCCACAAATTCCTTGTCGTGCCATGATAGCCACGCCCCTGCTAGTGGTGGACTGACATGTCGCCGCCAACACTGTATATCCTAACTCTTTCAGTAACATACGCTTGCTCCAGGGGATGTGTGTCTCCTGAACACACAGGATATCAGGTTTCATTAAACGGAAATCAGCTGCGACCCTTTGCCTCTTGCTAGTATTATTCAAGCCACGGACATTAAATGTACAGATACGTAGCCCACTATTTAACATTTTGCCCAGTATTTCTTGCCAGTCTAAGAAATCCCATGCATGTCTTTGCTGCACAAAACTATATAACGCTCATACTTACTAAGTTGTCTTTGCTATGGATTGATTTTTTTTTTAATGCCTCACCCCTGCTTCCCACCCCTAGCCAAGAAACCCCCCCACACAACCCCCACACTAACCCCACCCACCACCAAAAAGACCCAGTGCGCCCCCCACCCCGCCTAACCCCTCCCCCAACACAACGGGCAATAGGGCCCATGACCCTTGCGATGGGGAGCTAGCGTTCACCCCGGTATGTCCCCCCCTCCCTTTGCGAAAATTGTTTGCCTTCTTAGTTCAGAGGATCACACCCTAAAGAAACTAGAGCTTTCATACAGTATTAAAATCTCTAACCGATCCTTCATCTCTGTATTCAGCTTCATCACCCTTGATGGATAAATAAAGATGATTTCACTAATACTCTAAACAGACCACGGGCTAATAACTCGACAATCCTCATTCCCTTTAGTGAAAAACATATTAGAAAACCCTATCCCCACATAAAAGTGTGCTGCTAGCTTCCAGCCTTAAACAGATTTAAAGAGACAGAAGATATTCCTTAGCCTGGTGCTCAGTTGTAAAAAAACGCGTTTGACCTTTGTTTATTATTTTCGGCGTAGCCGGATTCAGCAGAAAGACTTGCGCCCCCTTGACTTGGAATGGAGTGATTAATTGACGTAGCTGCCACCTACGTTCCACGGTGTGATGGCAAAAGTCAGGTCTAACGAAAAATTGTACACCCTTCCCTTCCCTCTTGCGATCCGGCCTAGCCAGATCATATACAGCTTGCCGGGAAAATGGCGTCCGATGGTTCGGACGTGTGAGCAGTGAGCTCCCGGTTCTCCCCCATCTCTGGATGTATTGTGGATGCTAATGGTGTAAACCTGCAAGGTCTCACTACGGCGTCTTCAGCGTATAGGCACGACAAGTCTTTAGACTCACCGGAGATATCCAGAAAAACTGTTGCAGGCATTGAAACAAGGCTTTTTTCTACAACAAGGACTCACGTTTATAGAAGCATTTTGAATCGTGGAGGAGGTTGGCTTCGTGAAGGGCGGAACAGTGCAGCAGTATCCGGGCTGCCTGGTGGTGAAAACCCGGTGCGCTGTCTCCGAAAGTGTCTGTGCAGCGTTATGCCTCCAAAATCGGCAAGAGGAGGAAAGACCCGCGCAATGGCGGATTCGGCGTCCGGGAATAGAGGTGCTGCTACCGGGCGCAGTATGCAGCGGGCGACTGTAGAAGGAGAACAATGCAGCACGGATACTTTGTTGCAAGGTGAGCCGGCAATGGATAATAAAAAGGTCCCACCGATTTTCTTAAATAAAAAGAAAAGCCTTGTCCTGCAAGCTCCCATTTCCAAAGGGACTGTGAAAATGGTAGAGGGAGCGTCTGCAAATGTTAATGTTAATGTCCCAGTTGACTCTACACTTCAGGAACTGACCGTATCGACAGTCCCTCTAAAAAATAACTTGGAAATTGCACATGAAAGCAGAGTGGAGGTTAAGGAAAGAGGGGCTGTAGTGAAAGAGAATACGATTCTGGGCGATTTAAATGAAAAGGTGGAGGTTGAGCAAGTTCTAGAAAATGCTGTAGTTACACAATGTAACTCAGGCGTTAATGGAGTGGCTGACATAACTTTTCATGGAGGAGCGGCAGAGGGATTGGTTAAAGAGATCGACTCCGAAGAGAAATTTTTTTCAATGTCGGATCCCTCTGACACTTCAGAAGAAGAGGATAGCCTAGACATTAAATTAAGATCTTATGAGGGCTCTATACTGAGCACTGGCAGCGATCATAATAGCGTCAATACGGATTTTGAAAAAACTGACGTATCGACAGTATGTAACAAAAAGAGGGTAACTGAGTTACAAGGACTGCCAATGGATGAAAGAGATAGTGCCCTGTGGGATTTTTCCACCTCAATGGAGCTGCTGTCGGAAGGAGAAAAAGCGGCAGGTCAGAGTACAGAAACGACCCTGGGGAAGCACGATGAAGAAATATCATTGGGGTTAATATATCAGAGTATTTTAGATCATAGGATTGAGACTCGTGCAGAAAATTTGAAATCCCATACCGCCTGTCGGAAGCTGCAGAATACTGTACGGAGGATCGCCAAAACCTTTAATGAATTTACAGAGAGAATGAATGAGGCAGAGGTGCGGATTTCGGCGTTAGAAGACGAAATGGTGGCCCAGAAAGCGACGACGGAAGCGATGAACTCTCAGAAGGAGGACATGCATCTGATGGAGCAAGGTTTCAAAAATGAAACTTGCTTGTATGCAATCTTCCTCATAGTATTAATATATTAAAATTTGTACTGTCAAAACTAATCCTTGCATTCACAAACACGAAAGGGATAGACGCTTGCCTATGTGTTTTACTAATGAATAACGCTTGTCTTTAAACCAAGATGGCCGCTAAAAGCGCGGGACTTTATTGCGCATGTCACAACCTGATCACATGGTGTGACGTCTTTCTTTGCTTGGTGGGAAACTTCTGCTTCTGCGCAGTGTGTATTAAAATGGCCGGTAAATGTTTTCACATGCTTAAGCTTGCTCTTATGTCATTATTAAATTGTCGTTTTCTTAACGCTACTAATGCAGGATAGTAATATGATTAAATGGGAATAGAGTTAGGGAAAGTGGGTATACAGTGAAACTTTTTATTTGTGATTTTAATATTTTCTTCTTGCACTTTTAGTAATTCGTAAACTTGGGCCTGGGTTGGTGTCTTGAAACTCGAGAGACAGAGGGTTCTGCGCATGTGTCCTGTATGCCTGCCAAGTGAAGTCAACTTGGATGTCTCCCAAGGCCACGACCTATTGGCCGAAGATGATGTACCCAATGTTTCCGGCGGAACAATTTGTTACTTTTCTCCTGTAAAATATATAACATTTGTCATGAGACGGGTGGGAAATAAAGCGAATGTATTAATTTGAAGGGGAGGGAACGTAAAGACAATAGGCTTTACAATTTAGGCCAAAACGATATGGTGCGAGAATCCACCCCCTGTCCCTGTCCAATCAGAAGTAGTGGTCCCATATTTTAGCAACATTAAGGGGAGGTACATGGGCGTAGAAGGGTATAATAGAATATAGTATTAGTAAATTAGTCAGAGCAGGATTCCAGAAGAGCATACTTTACACGAGCACAGGAGAGCGGAGATGCTGACAGAAGAGCTCCAGACTGCCCAGCTGATCGGTTGCTGACTGAATTCCTGTCCGGAAGAGGTCCTGAGGAGGGGGCGGCGGAGTCCATTAGACGGGAGAATCGAGAGAAGTCGAGTATCAGAGAGGGGAACGGCGTAGGCGTCGTTCTAGAGAGGTCACCGGTCCTGTCCTGATCCTGGAAGAAGTCTTTACTCTTCATCCTTCCTGGGTCCTTTCTTTTCCAACTCTTTGGCTAAGGGGCTTGGTTCTCGCATTTTAGGTAATTATACTGCAACCTTTAGTTGCGTTGCTGTCTCTATCTTCTCCTCTTCCTTAAACACCGTCATTTATTAGCAAAATCATTTCTATGCTTTTTCTTTTGTATTTTCAATCAAGTACCGTGTTTTCTGTATTTTACTCTGCTAAAACTTTAGATAAACATTTTAAAACTTCCTGACTCAGTGATCATTTCAGGATAATGTACTATAATGAATGTCACTCTTTCTAAACTTCCCAATTAGCAAAGGATCCATTGGTAAGTTATTACTCTTCAATCAGAAGGTAATTGGTAGCAGGGACTTTGATAAAAGAGTACATCTGATACCCAGCGTAAGTATTAGTGTAGTGTGAATGTATGGGCCCAAGTGAGTATATGGTGTATGAATGCAGTTGGCTAATATAGCGCTGGATCACATCTAAAACTTGTAGATTTGGAAAATCGCCTACGTCGAAATAATTTGAGAATACTTGGGATACCGGAAGGAGCAGAGGGCAAGGACATGCGTAAATTTGTGGTGGAAATGTTTGTTGAGGCCTTCCCTGAATTGACAATGTGGAACTGTGCTACTGAAGTGCAAAGGGCACATAGATTCCCTTTTAAACAACAAACAGCCAAAGCTTGGCAACCTGCCCCTAGGCCGCGGGCGATTTTGATCTTGGAATCTTTCCAATGCTAATCAGTTTCTAGTTCTTCTGATGACAATCTTAATGGCTTTTTAAATTGTCTTTCCAAGTGGACAATAAGGAGACTAGCCTTGTTTTTAAGGCACTGTGTGATTGTATTAAATCTGCTCTATTAAAACCTGTGTGTGAACCTAACGACACTCCTCGATGGACTCCGTGTGTTCATTTGCAAACAGACGGCTACGCAAAGCCTTAATGGCTAGAACTTGGTACCCAGTTAAGGATTCCATGTCTGGTCTGTTCCATAAATCATTGGGAAAAAAGAAAATATAGTGAAACAATAAAAATTGGGAGCGCTTAGCAGCTGCTGTTCATAGTAAGAAACACAATTCCTTTTGGTCCATAGTAAACTGCATTAAGCTGAGTGACAATTTAGTATCGACGATAAGAAGTCATACTACTGGCGCACGGAGGGTTGCTCATTTTACGTGCATTTATTGTCCTCCGATTGCTCCTCACTGATTGACCTTTCAAATCTTTTTGATTTGGGAGATAAAGTTACTTTTTCATTAAACTACATGTCTGGTGCCAAATTCATTGGCTGGTTTTAAGAACACCCATAAGAAGCAAAAATATAAAAAGAAGAACCTTACTGTATTGTCCGAAATTCATTACTATCTGCTTTCGAGCAATATTTGTGCTTAATACTTGTTTGCATGTGGTGCACCCCTGGCCTTTTTGTTTTAGAATATATATAAATGTTTAGACATCCCTGGTGATACATGTGTGTGTGTGTGTATGTACTGGAGGTAGTTATATTTATTTATTATTTATAATTAGGACCTTTTTTCCATAGGAAGAGAGTTTTTTGTTTTGCCAATAACTTTGACCAATCTTCGCAAGATTTTCAAAACTAGTACAAAGCTCAGTTCAGCTGCTGCCTTGAATGTTTTGGGATGATCCGTCAAGTGGGGGCCGAAAAAAAGGGGGTCTCAAAAGGCATTTTCCCCATGCAGCTTCTCAGAGGGATTTTAGACACAACTACAGCCTGAAATGCTGAGCGGAATTACAACAAATTTGACAGAAAGGTAGTTGTTGGTTCAGACTGTGACCTTTTCGTATATTGGTGTAAATTCGTTCAGTAGTTTCTGAGATATTAAAAGAAATCCAAATTTGTATATATAGGGACACGGATCCTTCGAGGATCTGAAAGTCCCAGTGCTCAAATCTGATTGGCTGCCAACACTTTAACCAGGAACTGTTGGCAGCCATCTTAGAACTCGGCTTCAGCCGAGTCCCGCAAAAAGATTTTCAAAAAAGCGAAGGGGGCAGAGTAGGAATACCCTGACCCCCCTAACAATGGTCCCGGGGTCAGTCTGTGACCCCGACAGGGCCAAAAAACATTTAAAAAAACGTTTTTGCACCTGAAACGTGATGCATCCGCATCCACAGCAACAAAAAAAATGGCGCAGTCTTACAAGCTTGTTTTGATTAGAGCCCATGGGCGGGCCACCTCCCCGGGGCTTTATTGATAAAAAATGAGGGGGTGCACAGGGTCCCCCTCCTAAGGGCAGAAAGAGGCAGGATAAAGGTCAGAATCGAGCAGAAAGAGGCAGAACAGGTCAACAACGAGCTGGAAGAGGCAAGATAAAGTTGAGAAATGAGCAGAAAGAGGCAAAATAGAGGTCAGGAACGATCTGAAAGAGGCAAGATAAAGGTCAGAAACGAACAGAAAGAGGCACAATAAAAGTCAAAAGGGAGCAGAAAGAGGCAGAATAAAGGTAAAAAAGAGGAGAGAGAGGCAGAATAAAGGTCAGAAATAAGCAGAAAGAGGCAACATAGAGGGCAGTAGTGAGCAGAGAAGAGGCAGAAAAACAGGAGAAAAGCAGAGGAGGCACAAAACTGATGGAGGCAGCATAGAGTAGAGGACTGCGGGCAAGCTGGACAGGAGGACTGTCACAGGGGAGGTGGCATGAGGACCTGCTCTTGTGTGCCCCCCACTTTTGTTTACTATGCACCCATTGACAGACCCACTCATACACACACACACTCACAGACGCACTCACACACTCCCTCACAGACCCACTCAGACACTCATGCACCCACTCACAGATCTATTCAAGGACTCATTAAGCCACTCACAGACCCACTGAGACTCACACACACACTCACAGACCCACTCAGAGACTCACACACCCACTCACAGATCCACTTAGACAGTCACGCACCCACTCACAGACACAATCAGAGACTCTCACACTCACTCACAGACCCACTCAGACACTCATCCACCCACTCACAGACCCACTAAGACACTCATGTTCCCATTCACAGACCCACTCAGAAACTCATGCACCCACTCACCGATCAACTCAGATGTAATTACTCCCAGACCCACTCAGAGACTTACAGACCCACTCACAGACCCCCTCTGATACTGACACAACCACTCACAGACCCTGTCACACACTCACGCACCCACCTCCTCACCCCCTTACCCACTCAGAGACTCACACACCCACTCACCTACCTATACAACCACTCACACACAAACTCTCAAATGTTACAGGTTACAGTTAGGAAATTAAATTTTAAAAAGCGTTGAAATTCACTGAAAAAAACTATGGTTACAGGGATGTTATAGTTAGGAAATAGAATTATAAAACCTTAGAAATTCACTGAAAAAAATAAAGGTTATAGGGGCATTATTGTAAAGCTCAGATTTCACTCATACAAAACCATTGAAATTCAGCAGTTATAGTTGCCTGAGCTAACTATAACTTACACCCCCACAATGCACTGTTTATGACCTCACACATTACATCACTCATGACATGGTCAGTGACATCACTGATGACATCATTGATGACATCTCAAATTACATCACTGATGACTTAACTGATAACGTCATTCACCGACCCACTCACACCCCATGCAACCTTCCATACACCGACTCACACACCCATTCACAGACCCATACAACTACTGACACACACACACTCACTAACTCATACAGCCTCTCACACAACCACTCACTCACCCATACAGCCACTCACACAGCCACTCACTGACCCATACAGCTACTCACACAGCCACAAAACCACTCCCACTCACAGACCCATACAGCCACTCACACACTCACTCACACACCCATACAATGACTCACATACCCATTCACACACCCACAGAGCAACTCACACAACCACTCACTCACCCATACAGCCACTCACACAGCCACTCACTCAGCCATACAGCTACTAACAGAGCTACTCACTCACCCATGACATACCCATTCACACATCAATAAAATCAATCAGGTGCCCACTCACTCATCTATAGAGCCACTCCCACAAATACTGTGCAAAACAGCCACTCTCACATCCACTCACTTACCCATACACCCAGTCAAGCAGCCACTCACTTACCCATACATCTTCTTACACACTCAATCACTCTCCCTTAGAGCCATTTACACAGCCACTTAGTCACCCATACAGCCACTCACACACACACTCATCCACCCATAGAGTCACTCACACAGCCACCACAGTCTCTGATACAGCCACTCGCACATACTCACCTACCCATACAGCCACTCACACAGTGACTCACACACCCAAACAGCCACTGAAACACCCTCCCCCACACTGATAAAGAGAGTCACATTGCCACTCAGATTACATATTTTAGAAATGGTATCCCTCAGTAGTATACAAAGAATTGTAATTTCACCTATGCAGTAGCTTAGTATATATCTTTAACTCCCAGAACATTTTACAAAACACTTACATTCACTGGATGATGTCATGAGTGATGTCATTTGAGATGTCATCAATGATGTCATCAGTGATGTCACTGACCGTGTCATGAGTTATGTAATATGTGAGGTCATAAGCATTGCATTGTGGGGGCGTAAGCTATAGTTAGCTCAGGTAACTATAACTGATGAATTTCAATGGTTTTGTTTGAGTGAAATCTGAGCCTAACTATAATGTCCCTGTCACCTTTGTTTTTTTCAGTGAATATATATATAAATAAAAAGGCTAAATACTTAGCTGCAAAATACTTACATGTTCGTTGTAAATGCAAGCTTGGTAAAGGCATATGCATGGTAAAATGTTGCGTAGAAAAGACATGTGTTGTAAAAACATGCGTGGTAGGCATGCGTGGTCCCGCATACATCCATTTCATAAATGGGATTGTTTGTAACCCTGTGGTGTACTCAAGGTGGAACAACCACTTCTATAAGGTATGACATTGGTCCTTTGTCCAAAAACAATGAGTCAATGTTGAGGGCACTGATTTTCAGTTGATCTCTGAAGGAACACACTCATCAGAGATACCCTTCCTGTAGCACATTCTTTGTTCAGGAAAGTTTTGTTTAACACTTAGTCCAGAAACTGGTGAATTTTTGTTTACCACCATTGTTCGACCCAGCGGTTTCCTGCTGGCAGGGACACATCGAAGTCAGTCAGAATCCAGTGTTCTAGATAGAATGAGTACAATACATGTGTCCGACAACCTGTGCTCACCCTTCAGTAGCTTGGCACCGAGCAGTCAGGCTTATCCTCAGGGCTCAAGTATTGGCATAACACCGCCCTCGCAACACACTGTGTATGCCACAAAAAGACTCCACATTGTATGCATAAAACACTTGTCTTTGTATTACACACACACACACACTGAAATCAAAATGAAAACCACATTGTATATACACTTTACAGTTATATGCAATTGTCAAACTTCTCCACTGAAACCAAAATGAGATACACATTGTATATTCACTTTACAAGTATATACAATTGTCTAACTTTCCCATTCGCAGAAAGGTCAAACAGTCACAGGTCTTGACTACACCTGTTGACCCAGCCCCTCAGTCATTCAACTACACCAGCCAACCATACGCGTTGCCCCTGCTGGCGCTCCGTTGACTAAACAGTCAGAAACCACCTAACACGGAAAGAAATAGTTACTTAGTTTTGTCCATCTGGATTAGACCTCCAGGCGCCCGACGGCACCTGCATGAGTGCAGGATCGCGCCCCAGAGATAAATGGTTGTGAGCCAGAAAGCCGGTGCACTTCCAAGTCTGGAGAAATATTTCCCCCAGGCGGAGGTGTGAACTGCGGGGACTTACATTGGAGGAAAGTGTGTTTGTATTTTAAAAGTATGTGCGGAAGCAAATGTTGAGGCTGATGAAGCAGGACCGCATTGGTAATTGTTGTCTCTGGAGTCAATCATCCTGCAGCATAAATATGATTTTGACTGCACGGACTGCTGAAAACTGTCACATTAAATATTTGTAGTATTCTCTTTTGATATGTGGCTTTACAACCTGTAGTTTGACAATTTTTAAGTATTTTTTCTATGCTAGTTTAATTGATATCACAAGAGGCGTATTTAAATTGAATTGCTTGAAATATGTCGCTCTTCAGTTGATAAAGGCTGGTCAAGCAGCCAAAACACGTTCTGTGTCGAGGGCTGTTTCTTACATTCCAGAGTGCAGGCTTTTCTTGAGATGGAGGAAAGTATGTTTGTGCATATATATATATATATATATATATATATCAGACAGCAGCTGAGACTCGAGTCAACAAAGTGGGGCCAGCTGAACTCCCACCAATGGGAGTGTCGCAGGACATTCAAAGGAGGGCAGGGGCGTATTCCTATGTCAGCGGCATCTGAAGAAGGCACACTTCGCCGAAATGCATTATGCCAGAGCTGTCAAATAAAATGGACTTCCTGATGCTCCCCGCTGTGTCCTCTGATTTCTTTTAAAAAGAAGTGGTCTCTGTGTGATGTTAAACGCGCCGGCCAGGAGCGCGTTAAGAGGACCCGTCCTACAAGAGTCCGGGGCTTCACTGGCAAAGGTGTTTGTTTGTTTCTCCAAGGGATTGGAACGCCTCGGACCACCTCGAGATCAAGTCAAGCAAGTGGCTGCTGCCAGGAGCAGTCCGTGACTACACGGGGAGCGCGATCATTGCATCAGCGTCTTACGGCCCTGCTGACACTTGTAATTGGGGCAGGACGTTGGGGACCCAAGGAAGTCCAGGACACTCAACAATCCGGGTTTTACCATCTACACACAACCCCCCTTTGTCAGGAACAACAGCGCTCATTTAGGAGTATAATTGGGCCCTGCCGGCGTCACTTACCCACCCGGACACACTGCCTGCTGGGAGTTGTAGTCTGTAACTTCAGACTGCAGCTGAGACTCGAGTCAACAAAGTGGGGCCAGCTGAACTCCCACCAATGGGAGTGTCGCAGGACATTCAAAGGAGGGCAGGGGCGTATTCCTATGTCAGCGGCATCTGAAGAAGGCACACTTCGCCGAAATGCATTATGCCAGAGCTGTTAAATAAAATGGACTTCCTGAAGCTCCCCGCTGTGTCCTCTGATTACTTTTAAAAAGAAGTGGTCTCTGTGTGATGTTAAACGCGCTGGCCAGGAGCGCGTTAAGAGGACCCGTCCTACAAGAGTCCGGGGCTTCACTGGCAAAGGTGTTTGTTTGTTTCTCCAATGGATTGGAACGCCTCGGACCGCCTCGAGATCAAGTCAAGCAAGTGGCTGCTGCCATGAGCAGTCCGTGACTACACGGGGAGGCGCGATCATTGCATCAGCGTCTCACGGCCCGGCTGACACTTGTAATTGGGGCAGGAAGTTGGGGACCCAAGGAAGTCCAGGACAGTCAACAATCCGGGTTTTACCATCTACACAAAACCCCCCTTTGTCAGGAACAACAGCGCTCATTTAGGAGTATAATTGGGCCCTGCTGGAGTCACTTACCCGGACACACTGCCTGCTGGGAGTTGTAGTCTGTAACTTCAGACTGCAGCTGAGACTCGAGTCAACAAAGTGGGGCCAGCTGAACTCCCACCAATGGGAGTGTCGCAGGACATTCAAAGGAGGGCAGGGGCATATTCCCTATGTCAGCGGCATCTGAAGAAGGCACACTTCGCCGAAATGCATTATGCCAGAGCTGTCAAATAAAATGGACTTCCTGAAGCTCCCCGCTGTGTCCTCTGATTACTTTTTAAAAGAAGTGGTCTCTGTGTGATGTTAAACGCGCCGGCCAGGAGCGCGTTAAGAGGACCCGTCCTACAAGAGTCCGGGGCTTCACTGGCAAAGGTGTTTGTTTGTTTCTCCAATGGATTGGTACGCCTCGGACCGCCTCGAGATCAAGTCAAGCAAGTGGCTGCTGCCAGGAGCAGTCCGTGACTACACGGGGCAGCGATCATTGCATCAGCGTCTCACGGCTCGTCTGACACTTGTAATTGGGGCAGGACGTTGGGGACCCAAGGAAGTCCAGGACAGTCAACAATCCGGGTTTTACCATCTACACAAAACCCCCCTTTGTCAGGAACAACAGCGCTCATTTAGGAGTATAATTGGGCCCTGCCGGAGTCACTTACCCGGACACACTGCCTGCTGGGAGTTGTAGTCTGTAACTTCAGACTGCAGCTGAGACTCGAGACAACAAAGTGGGGCCAGCTGAACTCCCACCAATGGGAGTGTCGCAGGACATTCAAAGGAGGGCAGGGGCGTATTCCCTATGTCAGCGGCATCTGAAGAAGGCACACTTCGCCGAAATGCATTATGCCATAGCTGTCAAATAAAATGGACTTCCTGAAGCTCCCCGCTGTGTCCTCTGATTACTTTTAAAAAGAAGTGGTCTCTGTGTGATATATATATATATATTATCTACTGGCGGTCGCCAGTAGATAGTTATAGTTAGGACCTATTTTCCATAGGAAATCCGCTACATTCTATTTGAAATAACTCTTGCGTCGGTTGACGAATCTTCGCAAAATTTTCAAACTTTATGGCCCGCTCCGGTCCGCTCCTACCCTGAAAGTTTCGGGGTGATTCGTCAAGCGGGGACGAGAAAAAAGGGGGTCCCAAAACGTGTTTTCCCCATTCATTTTCCCATAGGAAACTTTAGCCACGGCTACAGCCCGAACTGCTGAACGGAATTACACCAAATTTGGCAAAGAGGTAGTTCTTGGTTCAGAAAGAACCCTTTTTGTTAAATGGTGTAAATCCGTTCAGTAGTTCCTGTGAAAATCAAAATGAAAATCACATATATATCTATGGCCGCGTCGGATTCGCGCACCCTCCCGATCACGAGCTGCATGCTAATTGGCTGTCAACACTCCAAATCAGGAAGTGTTGGCAGCCATTTTGTCCCTCGGTAGAACTGAGGGACAGAAACAAGTGCGCAAAACGCACAAAGGGGGCAGGGTAGAAACACCCTGACCCCCTAGGTCTGCTCATTGCCCCCTGGGCAGAAAAAAGCATTTTTATTTTTTTTATTTTTTTTTATAATCGGCGGGATGCGCTTAGGGTGCGCGGATCCCGCCGATTAAAAAAAAAAAATCACAAGTGCGCAAACGCACAAAGGGGGCAGGGTAGAAACACCCTGACCCCCTAGGTCTGCTCAGGGGGTCCCACGAGGACCCCCTGGGCAGAAAAAAGCATTTTTTTTTTTTTAAATCGGCGGGATGCGCTTAGGGTGCGCGAATCCCGCCGTAAAAAAAAAAATTGAAGCGCGGTCTCCCGCGCTTCGATGTTATTTTGCCCCCGGGTGGCCCAAGTCCCGGGGGCATGCGGGGGGTGGGTTTATAGTTAATGGGGGGGCCTCTAAGGCCCCCCAAGCCCCGGGGACCGCCACCCCCCGGGGCTTTCTAATAAAAAAGTTGCAGGAGGGCACTCGGCCCTCCCGCAGCCCCGGGGACCACCACCTCCCCGGGGCTTCTTTTTTTTTTTTTTAAACATTTCCTGTGTGGGGGGCTTGAGCCCCCCCACACGCCCCGGGGACCGCCACCTCCCCAGGGCACTAATAATGTAAATGCGGGGGTCCGTAACGGACCCCGAGCCCCGGGGATCACCACCTCCCCGGGGCTTTAAAGACATGGGAGGGGGCCGCGCGGCCCCCTCCTGGAGCCATTGATGGCCCTGGGGACCGCCACCACCAAGGGCCGGCTCCTGCAGTGTCCCGGGTGCCTACCCCGGGACACTGTAGTTTGCAATGGCAGGACGGGAGCCTCGCGGCTCCCGTCCTGCCATTGCAAACTGCTTTGCTTCATTGAAGGGAGAGCAGGGAAACCTGCTCTCGCTTCAATGAAGCAAAGCAGACAGCTTTCCACATGGGGAGCTGCATGTCAGCAGCTCCCCATGTGGAAAAGCAATGCCGGGACCGTGGGGGGATTGGGGACCCCCCCACGTTCCCCAACGGAGAGGGCCAGCCCCAGGGGATGGGGTCCCCGGGGCAAGTAGTGGCCCGGGAGGGGGGCCACGCGGCCCCCCTCCCCCAAAAATTTTTTAAAAAATTAAAAAAATAGAAAAATAAAGGCCTGCCCCGGGGGATGGGGTCCCCGGGGCAAAAGGAGGCCTGAGGAGGGGGGCCACGCAGCCCCCCTCCTTAAAAAAATAATAAAAAGAGTGGCCTTGCCCCGGGGGATGGGGTCCCCAGGGCCGGAATCGGCCACGGGAGGGGGGCCACGCGGCCCCCTTCCCGTTTTAAAAAAAAAAAAAAATGAAAAAAAGGGGTAAGGCCCTGGGGGATGGGGTCCCCAGGGCCCAAAAAAGGAAAGGAAGGGGGCCACACAGCCCCCTTCGAGAAAAAAAAAAAAAAACGATCGTGCCTCGGGCCCCGCCCCTTCCTTTACCACTCTGCAAACGCGCCCCTGGCGCGTTTGCAGAGAGGAACGAATTCCCCTTGAATACTGGGGTGCCTGGGGGCCAACTAGCCCACCAGGAACCTCCAGTATGCGCTAGGGGCTGCGTTGCAGAGAGGTGTACAGAGGCCACGCCCCTTTTACACCTCTCTGCAACGCAGCTCTGTGGCGCTTACTGGAGGTACCTGGTGGGATAGTTGGACCCCAGGGACCCTCAGGATTCAAGGGGACTTAATCCCCCAACTTAAAACGCGCCACTGGGCGCATTTGCACAGTGGTGAAGGGAGGGGGCGGGGCTTCAGGTGACATGTGTGCAAACAGGCCCCATGGCGCGTTTTAAGATGGGGAATTAAATCTCCTTCAATCCTAAGGGTCCCTGGGGGCCAACTAGCCCACCAGGTACCTCCAGTAAGCGCCACGGAGCTGCGTTGCAGAGATGTAAAAAGGGGCGTGGCCTCTGAACACCTCTCTGCAACGCAGCTCTCTGGCGCATACTTGAGGTATCTGGTGGGCCAGTTGGCCACTAGGGACCCTCGGGATTGAGGAGGAATTAATTCTCCAACTTAAAACGCGCCACAGGGCGTGTTTTCAGACATGTCACCTCAGGCCCCACCCCCTTCCTTCACCATTGTGCAAATATTCCTCTAAAATCAGCCGAACTACGAATTCCGATTTACTCACCTGTTATCAGGAGAGACCTCAGTGCTGCATCTTGGAGCCCAGTACTGATCCTGAAAAGTAATTTTAACCGTACTTACCAGTAACTTGGATTTCCTTCCATAGGATATCATGGCCTGCTTTTTGCTGAAAAAGTTTCTAAGTGTCGATTTTTGAAACATACAAATATTCCTCTAAAATCAGCAGAACTACGAATTCCGATTTACTCACCTGTTATCAGGAGAGAACTCAGTGCTGCATCTTTGAGCGCAGTACTGATCCTGAAAAGTAATTTTAACCGTACTTACCAGTAACTTGAATTTCCTTCCATAGGATATCATTGCCTGCTTTTTGCTGAAAAAGTTTCTAAGTGTCAAGTTTTGAAATATACAAATATTCCTCTAAAATCAGCAGAACTACGAATTCCGATTTACTCAACTGTTATCAGGAGAGACCTCAGTGCTGCATCTTTGAGCCCAGTACTGATCCTGAAAAGTAATTTTAACCGTACTTAACAGTAACTTGAATTTCCTTCCATAGGCTAACATTGACTGGTTTCACTTGGAAATTCTTCTAAGTGTTGAGTTTTGGAACTTTATAATATTCCTCTAAAATCAGCTGAACTACGAATTCCAATTTACTCACCTGTTTTCAGGAGAGACCTCAGTGCTGCATCTTTCAGCCCAGTACAGATCCTGAAAAGAAATTCTAACCGTACTTAACAGTAACTTGAATTTCCTTCCATAGGCTAACATTGACTGGTTTCACTTGGAAATTCTTCTAAGTGTGGAGTTTTGGAACTTTATAATATTCCTCTAAAATCAGCCGAACTACGAATTCCAATTTACTCACCTGTTATCAGGAGAGAACCCAGTGCTGCATCTTTTAGCCCAGCACTGACCCTGATAAGTAATTCTAACCGTACTTACCAGTAACTTGTATTTCCTTCCATTGGAATCCATTGTCTGGTTTTCCGCAGAAAAGTTTCAAAGTGTCGAATTTCACAAACTACAAATATTCCTTAAAAATCGCCTGTATGACTTAAACGCATTATTTCAACTGTTTACAGGAGATGCACCAGTGCGGGATCCAGGATCCACCACTGAGTAAGAAAAAGTAACGATAACACTACTTACCTGCTAAGTGAATTTCCTCCCATAGGATAACATTGGTGATTCTATGTGAAAAAGTTTCCAAGTGTCAAGTTTTAAAATACAATAATATTCCTTAAAAATCACTACTGTAACCAAAACGCTTTTACTCAACTGTTTACAGGAGATGTCCCAGGACTGAATCTAGGATCCAGTCCTGTGGTTAGAAAAGTAATCCATAAAGTAACTAATTGCATTTAACTAGAAATTCACATTGAGCTCAATGTTGCATTGTGTTTGAAATTGTGTTGCCCATTGCATCAACTGTAACTACTGTACTTAAAACTCTATTGCCTATTTGCAAAGTATTTAAACTAAAGTAATTCATTCTGAGAAAGTATATTTTGTAATGTAATGTATAATGTAATTACAATGTAATTTAATAAATAAAATATCTAAAAATGAATAGTTTTAAAAAATGTAGTAAATCAGTATCAAAAAAATAAATATAACAATTAATACATTTAAAAATTGTCATTTACAAAACCTTTGAAATTCACAGAAAAAACCATAGGTTTTAGGGCGTTATAGTTAGAAATTAGCATTTAAAAAACCTTTGAAATTCATTGAAAAAACCATAGGTTTCAGGCACGTTATAGTTAGAAATTAGCATTTAAAAAACCTTTGAAATTCACTGAAAAACCATAGGTTTCAGACACGTTATAGTTAGAAATTAGCATTTAAAAAACCTTTGAAATTCACTGAAAAAACCATAGGTTTTAGGGACAGTTATAGTTAGTTGGACATTTCACTCGTACAAAACCCGTGAAATTCCCCCGTTATAGTTAGTTCAGCTAACTATAACTCGCGCCCCCGCAATGCACTGCTGATGACGTCACATATTACATCACTCATGACATGGTCACTGACATCACTGATGACATCACTGATGACATCTCAAATGACATCACTGATGACATCACTGATGACATCATCCATGTGATAATCTGATGCACCTCCTCACACCCTAATATAACTTTTGATACACCCACTGTAAATTACAGACTGCCATTGTCAAAACCATAGACACTCCAACACCAATTACTATATACACACTCACTGATTCTTAGGTCTACACACACACATCTACTCACTCACCTGTACAGTCACTCATACTTATAGTCACTCAGTACAGGACTTTTATATGCACTCATACACCTATATAAACACTCACACACCGCCACTCATCCATAGAGGTACTCACACACCTAGTCAGTCATGCAAAAAATTAAGCACACACCCATTTACTCACCTATACAGTTATACACACACCAGCTCACTTACTCATACAAATACTAGCACATTCTTACGCTCTTATACAATCTCTGATACAAGCACACACTCATCCATACAGTCACTCTCACAATCACACACTCTCGCTTATAGCTATTTATATACTCCAACACACATATATACTGCCTTTCACATATGTAGTTACTCACACATGTACCACTGGGACATACATTCACTCACTAACACACTCTTACACACACTTACCCACCCATACAGACTATCACAGATGCACTCTTGAAACCATCCACCCAGTGAATCACCCACTCACACATCTATGCACAGAGTCGCACACACCCCACCCACACAAACACTCAGGCACCCATACAGATACTCAGACAACCAATCAATAACTCATATAGACACTCATGTAGCTATTCACAAACCCATGCAGCCACTTACACAGCAACAGACAGACGGATACAGACATTCACCCAGTTTAGTCACTAACCCATGCATTCAGTAAGATACGTTTAATCACTCACTTATAGAGTTAGTCACGCACCTACTAAATCATCCTTTCAGACACTTATACACCCACTCATTCTTCAATATGCCTTTCCCTATATATATTAAACATATTTAAACTTTACAGAAACACACAGTCACTGGATGATGTCATCAGTGATGTCATTTGAGATGTCATCAGTGATGTCATCAGTGATGTCACTGACCATGTCATGAGTGATGTAATATGTGACGTCATCAGCAGTGCATTGCGGGGCGCGAGTTATAGTTAGCTGAACTAACTATAACGGGGGAATTTCACGGGTTTTGTACGAGTGAAATGTCCAACTAACTATAACTGTCCCTAAAACCTATGGTTTTTTCAGTGAATATATATATATATATATATATATACATACATATATATAACGTTATTACGTACGGGCGGTTGCCAATTAGTAGTTATAGTTAGGACCTAGTTATCACAGACAAATTGTTTTTTGTTTTGCCAACAACTTTAGCGCTGTTTGACGAATCTTCATGAAATTTTCAAAACTAGTACGGAACTCACTTTAGCTGCTGTGTGGAAATTATCGGGGTGATTTGTCAAGTGGGCGTTGCGAAAAACGGGGGTCTCAAAATGAGTTTTCCCATGCAATTTTCCATAGGGTTTTAGACACAGCTACAGCCCAAACACGTGAATGGAATTACACCACATTTGGCAGAAAGCAAGCTATTGGTCCAGTTTGAGTGCTTTTTCTAATTTGGTGTAAATCGGTTCATTAGTTTGGGAGTTATTAAAGGAAAAAGAAAAATAGATATCTAGAGATGCGGAGGGTCCTCGGATCCCAGAGATGCTCAAAATGAGATCTGATTGGCTGCCAACACTTCAACCAGACAGTGTAAACATTAAAAAAAAGACATTGGGGCAGGGTAGAAATAATCTGACCCCTAGGCCTGGTGGTGGGGTTCCACAGGGACCCCGTTGAAGGCCAAAAACGTTTTTCTTTTTTAAAAATTTACTGTGAATTCATAAAGGATCTGTGAATCTGCTGTAAAAATATTAAAAAAACAAGCATGACCTCCCGCGCTTGTTTGCTATATGCTCGCCGGGTGGGTCCAGTCCCAGGGGGTGGATTATTAAATTATAATGGGGGTGCGTGCATGCCCCCCCTCCCCATACCGATTTTGGCACTGGGGACCACCACCCCCAGGGGCCTGTCCATGTAAAAATAGGGGGAAGGGGGCCTTGCGACCTCCCTTTTTGGGCCAATTTCAGCCCGAGGTCTGCTACCCCACCGGGGCCTGGCCAAAAACAAATAGGGGAGGGAGGCCACACCACCCCCCTCCATGGCCTAGATCCAACCCCGGGGACCACCATCCCCTGGGGCCCTGCAATGTAGAAATAGTGGGAGGGGGCCCATTCATCCCTTCTTCCAGGGCCAATTTTGGCACAGGGACTGCCAGTCCCCGGGGCCCAGTCATGTAGAAATAGGGGGAGAGGAGCCGTATGGCCCCCCTCCCGAGTCGTTTATGGCACAGGGGACCCCATCCCCGGGGACCAGCCATGGCAGAAAAAGGGTGGGGGCCACCCAGTCCACCTCCTAGAGCCATTAATGGCACTGTGAACCCCATCCACCAGGGCCGGGCTCTTTCTATGTCCCGGGGTACCCACCCTGGGAAATATCAGTTTCCCTGACTGCACTAGTGCGAGCAGGGACCCCTCTGTTTACTCTCGCTTGGTGGGAGCAATTTAAAGCTCCCACCAAGTGAGAGCAAACAGTAAGTCAACTCCCAGCGGGCAGGAGCAGGAAAAATGCTCCCACCCGCAGGGAGCGGACTTTCATCTATTTCGGGAAACAGATAAAACATTGCCCCCGCAGGCAGGGAGCAGCATTATTTGCTGCTCCCTCTGTGTGGGAGCAATGCCGGCTCCCGCTGGAGGTAACTCCCTAAGGTAACTATAACGCACCCTGTCGCCATGCACTGCTAATTCACCACATATTACATCACTCATGACATCACTGATAAAATCAATAAAACATTTACTGTAAACTTATTGATGCCGTTTTAGCGGCAGGAAACTGCCGCTAAAACGGCGATAATGGGCTTGCTAATATGCGTTATGGAATTCCAATAGAAGCCCAGGTTAGATGTCCTGCACATCTAACCTGGGCTTCTATTGGAATTCTATAACGCATATTAGCAAGCCCATTATCGCCGTTTTAGCGGCAGTTTCCTGCCGCTAAATCGGCGATAATTTTAACGTGGGTCTTGCTAATATGCCCCATAGTCCTTGTTGTAAAATCTAAATAACGCAACTATATTGTACTGGCATTCTAAATGTACATATATTGAGTGGATAAATCCCTCATTATGTTTCACCTTGTCTTCTCTCCCACTTGTCTATGTCCAGTTAATTAAAAAATGTGCAAATGTGCAATGAATAAAACCAGTGATGTATCCAACAATGAGTGTAAAAAACTGTTAAAATCAAATTGGTTGGCTAGTACACTGACGTGTGCTTAACATTCGTCACACCCTTTTCCCCCTATGCAGCCACATTATCTACTCTGTCATAATCTAGTAGTATCCTTCATTAACGGCAGATAAATATGTGTGTTTAATTATATTTCGTAGCAGAGCTATCCTATTCTAAATCCATATTCCATAACTTGTCAATGACCAAATAGTTATATCATATGTTTATGTCTTACTTGTTATACCTGCCACTCATAGAGGTATAAAGCTTAAAACTGTTCAAGTATAAATAAATAAATAGATATATAAATATACATAGATAAATATTACATTACAGCTTGCAGTAAAAACCAATAAAAAATACATATATTGATTTAAAACTGATCTAAAGTTAATGTAAAACAGATTGAGGTATACAGGCTGGTCAAAGATAAAAGCATATAAAAAGTAGATAAAACTAGAATAAAAAGGGTTCGCTCTATGTCTGCCAGAATGGTGAAACTGTCCCTTACCCCAAACAGGTGTATAAATCTTCTGTTGCATTCAAACCTACAGGATTTTTGTGTCTAATTGGATAATATATCTGGTTTCCAATCTTCGTAATTTGGTTTCCCTGTCACCCCCTCTTCTATTTGGTGGTATGGAATCAATCACATAGTATCTTAAGCCCTCATTTTTGCTCTGATGTTTCTCCCTAAAATGACGTGCCACCGGATAGGTATTGTCCTGATGAGTAATGGCACGGAGATGCTGCAGAATACGCTTATGTACAGGTAGTTTTGTGCTGCCCACGTACTGGAGGCCACATGGGCACTCCAGTACGTACACAGCATATTCTGTCTTACATGTGAGTAGTTTTGATATCTTGTACTCCCGATTACCAAATGGTGTTTTATAGGTCTTGGTATTGGTCCCATGCTGGCAGGCCTTACAGATTTTGCATTTAAAAAACCCTCTGTTATTTAAAAACCAGCTAGTGTTTTCAATAGTGTTTGGACTAGTATTGACCAAAGAGTCGCGCATTGTAGGGGCCCTACTGTAAGTGATGGATACTCTACGTGGTAATGTGGGTCCCAACATAGGGTCACTTAAGACTAACGGCCAATTACAATTAATGATCTTTTGTATCTTGTTATGTTGGTGACTAAACCTCATGATAAATCTAACTTGTTTGGACTCTCGCTCAGTGTGGTCTTCTGTCATTGTGGTTAATGTAGGTTGTATATCTTTGATAAGCTCCTCCCTACAGATCGCCTTAGATTTAATCATAGCTCTGTTAATCACCTCCTCTGTATATCCCCTTTCTAAAAATCTTATTTTGCTGCCTTCCTGTGCCACTCTCAGATCTTGTTGATTACTACATATACGTCTGAGGCGCAGCATCTCCCCATAGGGGATACTGTTTATAAGATGTTTGGGGTGTGCACTACTTGCATGTAAGATCGAATTTCCAGAAGTTGCTTTCCTGAATAGTCTAGTCTCAACTTTGTTGTTACTTATAAATACTTCAGTGTCTAAAAAGTTGACTGCAGTTTGGCTCATACTAACAGTAAAATGCAAGTTCATAACATTGTCATTTAGTTGTTCCACAAAATTAGTGGCTAGATCTTTCGTGCCTTTCCAGAGTACAAATAAGTCATCAATATAGCGTAGCCAAATCACGATGTTTTCACAAAAATCTTGCTAAATTTTTGTCTGAGGACCAGCTCCTCCCAGTATCCCATATGCAAACAGGCATAACTTGGAGAGAAGCTGGCCCCCATCGCCACGCCCCTGACTTTCTGATAGATTAAATTGTAAAACATGAAGTTGTTGTTCCTCAAACTGAATTCCAACATCTCTATCAGCATCCCATTATGTTCGTTGTATTCTGGAGGTCTTTTTGAGAGGAAGTATTGAGTTGCTTGTATTCCATCTTGATGTTTGATGCTGGTGTATAACGATGATACGTCTAACACCAGCATCCAATTATCCTCTTCCCAGACAATGTCCTTTATCTTATGTAAAAAATCACTCGTATCACGCACATATGACGCCAGTGATTTCACAAAATCTTGAAGGAAAAAGTCAATATATTTTGATGTATTTTCCAATGGTCCATTTTTTGCCGATATAATGGGCCTACCCGGAGGTTTATTAAGGTCTTTGTGCACCTTTGGAATAAAATATATAGATGGCGTCACTGGATTATCTTTCTTTTAAAATTTATATTCGTCAAATGTGATGAGTCCTTTCTGTTTCCAACTTGATAGTTTCTTATGGTACTCTTTATTGGCCTCCTTGATGGTTAACGATGTGCCTCTAGTATAGCATTCCCTGTCGTTAAGTTAAGCAAACGCCTCCTTTTTATATTCATCAAATGGCCACAAGACTATGTTGCCTCCCTTGTCACTGGCTCTTATTACAATGTTTTTATTGTCTCGCAATTTTTTAACCAATGCCTCATATCGTTGGTTTCGTTTGTTGTATTTGTGGCTCCTTCTTTGGGTGTCTCTGTTTAATTTTTTCATTTGTACTGTAACAGACTCGTGAAAAATGTCGAGGGAATCCCGAGGCATGATGGGATTAAAGGACGATGCTGGCTTAAAGGGAGTAATAGGCATTTTTCTTTTGTTGCCCAAATTGACCTTACTATGATTTGTATCGAGTTCTCTATGGTCAGTGGATTCATCGTAACCTGCTCCCTCTGCGTCCCATAGTTCTGTCATTTCTCTTAGAATGGGTATATCTGATTGTGTTAGATTTGTACCTTTGTTAGATTCAATCGGCTTGGTTTGGGCTTGATTCGCAGCTTGGTTCTGTAAATAAAATTTCCGCAAATTAAGTTTTCTGACCGATTTATAGATATCTAATCTGGTGGTAGCATAATCAAAGTCTGTGCCAGGTGCATATGATAATCCTAGGCAAAGAATATTCTCCTCATTTTTAGTTAATTTAACACTTGATAAATTCACTATGGTTTTCCCCGTGGTAGAGATTAGTTATGTTTTTTCTGCCACTGGCACCTTCCCCTCTTTTCGCTGTAATTTGATGCGCTGTTTCCTTGCCTTATACCTCTGCCTCTGTTTGTAGTTGGTCCGGCTTCGCCGTTCAATCTCTGGGGTCTGGGGCGGAGGGTTTGCCTCCTCTCGTCGCATAAAAAATTAATTTCTTCACCTGGTGATGGTTTTGGTTGTTGCCTATTCGTACCTGGGTTCCTCATTTCTGATTCTGATTCACTACCCCCAGCAGAGCTAATATCAGATAGGGAGGTTTCCTTTGCCACTGTCTTGTCCTTATTGCTTGTCCTGTTATTAATCCCTGATTTGTATTTGGAGACCCGCATGGCATCATATTTTTTGGCAAATGTAAAAATTTGGCCTAGTTCGTAATCGTTGCGGTCTCTCTGAAATTTATACGCTTTGCGCTCTTTGATTTTATCTTCTTCTTTCTTTAACCTTTGCATCATGTCATTCCTCAGTTTGCCTTTGTCATCCATTCCATCACATTTGTCAATCTCATCTATTTCCTTCAAGAGCTGTGCTCGATCAATGTCAGCATATTTTATGAGTATTAGGACCAGCCTTCGTGAGGATTCAAGATTGCTCTCTGCCCATTCACGCATGAGGTCCGGGTTGGGATTTTCGTAACTCGGGCCGTGAGTATCCTTAGCCCCCTGGGAATCCTATTGACGTCAACATACCTCTGCAGGGAACGAGATTCCCACCATTTGCTCTGTTCACTACGCATTTTTTTCTCCAACTTTTTGAATTTTTCTTTGAGTATACTGCCATCTTTGTTAGTAATATTGTAATTTTTGTCACTTATATTCTGTGGTAAAGGGAGGCTGTCTGAAAACATATTTGAAGCAGCTGCCTCCCTATCACGTAAGATGTCGGCCGACATATTGCAATGTAAATTAAACGATCTTAAGTATCAATGTTTGGCACTTCAAACTCGCCGCCAACACCGATAGCACTTTCCCTTCCACCCCTGAATACCTGTTGTTTGGCCCGGTTATGTCACCGATTCTCCCGCGTCCTCCGACTCGGCCGGCACAGTGCTTCTCCCGGTTTCCGTAAATAGCCAGGTTCAAGGGGGATCAGCGCGCTTTGTTTTCCTCCAGGAAATCAAGTAATGGTTCCGGATGAACTCCGGAGCTTCGTTTCGTTTTCCATGCTATCCAATTGAGAAGGGGGTCTCGTGTATGGCCGCCTGAAACTTAGCGGCCCACTATATCGCCAAACTCCGTCTTTCCTGCACCCAGGAACTCAGCTCACAACACGGACACGGACCAATTTCTTCGTGCTCAGTATTTTATTTTCCTTGCAGTAGCGCCATAACGTTTCGGCTCGTCCGAGCCTTGTTCACATGACATATATATATATAATGCTCTTATCACCTTTGAGCACTGCTCCATCTGCACTATTGTTGAATGATTTGAGTATTATGATGATACATTAATACAACATGACGTCTTTGGTAAGAGCGTGTGCATTTTTTGCGTTTTGTTGAATAGAGTAACTAATGTTGGCAGGTTGGATGTACACTGTGTACCTGTCAAAAATTATTCCACAGTCCCATTTTGCTTATTTCTTGTATCTGCAGACAGACCATAGCATGCTCACCCTCCTCCTCATCCTTACCTCTCCCATTTGGACATGTAGTTCCCTCAAAGGATAATTTAGATCACTCTCAGATCCCAATTAAGTTTATTAATGAAGAGCGAGAGCCATTGGCTGCAGGAGAAAGGCCATCCATCCTGCGATGGAAAATGCTCTTTTTTCAAGCTCGATGAAAGCTCAGTAAAAAACAGGACTGATTGAATGGAAGCACAAGTGCCAGTCCATTTGCAGACAAATGTGCTTTGATGAATTATTTATACTGCTTCTCCAGGAGCATCTAAATACATCCTGACCCTGATTGAAGAACAGATGTCAGCCCATTGCCTTAGTATATATGTATGACTGCTCTGCAGATGCCTGTGTTGCCCTATAAACATTAATCCTGCAACGTCTTTCAGTTTGTAGAATCTTGAATCTTTTTAGAGTACAGGGTGAACTATCCCCTACTTTGGCTCTCATTTAGGGTCTGTCGTAATTCAGTTGCTTTACATTGCACCAAATAAATACAGATACCCTTGGGTATGTTATTTATCAGGTGTGATAAATAGCACCTACTATGAGTTTCTGCGGAATAACAAGCAGATGTTGGTGCTTACTGGTATGGTAAATGACGTATACTTTTCCACTGTTTAATTCTGGCAGGTTTAACTTGCTGAAATGTAATGAAGGCTGAGATATTTAACACTCCTGGTAATTATCGGAAGTGGTAAATGCCATGCAGCTTGTAATTCCAACCCCTGCAGAAACATGGATTTGTGCATGGGTCAAAAAATAACTGATCGCCCCCTAATCGAGGCCTTTGTCTTCAACCCCCTTAGCTCACTGCTATCCACGCACCTGAACACCTGCTGCCAAGATTTGTGTGTAACATGCAGCCACTGGCTCAAATCCCAGCAGGCTTGGCTCCGCTTTTTATCCTTCTAAGTATGATAATAGAAATGGAGTAATAGTATCACCTGCTATTTAAGTAGCACGAGAAGATTATTAAGAGCTTGTATTATTTTTAGAAGACCTTGGCAGGCAAATCATATCTGTCTGATGATGCTAAAAGCACAGGGAGATTAGCATTGACCCCAGATTGCTTGTACATAGCACTTATACCTGCAGCCCGGAGAGCGCCATTAGCCAACGTACAATGGTAGTAGATACTGTTCATAGGGATGCACTCAAACACATTGGGCCAGAGCACATAAAGTGAGCATGTGAAGTGCTAATGTAAGGCTTGGTATCTGCCAAAGATTATAGTGGGTTCTGCCCCAAATGCTTGAAGTGCTGAAGCAGCAGTATGGTTCCACTTTTATCAGTGATCAGCGGTTGTTTTCAATAGAGCACTACTTAACACTTTGGAATTTATGAATCCCTCTCACTCTCCTGTCACTTCTTTGGAAGCAGTGACTTGCTACCTTCCAGCTTTTCCCCTGCTACTTTTTATCAGGGACAGTGTTTCCATTTCCAAACAGCTGCTAAATGGTGCCAATGTGCAACAACTAGAATGAATAATTATGGTTACAGGTACAATCTAGAAAATTAATTTTAAATCAGCAATGGAAAAAAGTTGACTTAACCTCTCTCTGCAGATGCAATAGATGTGCCTAAATTTTTTTTTTTTTAAACTTTCCAAAATGCATGTTCACAATAGTTGAAGGCTTCTCGCCTTTTTCTCATCGAGGCAATAAAAGTGTCTTAATGCCAAAATCCGCACCTGAAACTTGACCTAGCAAGACTAATTTGTCTTTTAGGTATACTGAAAGAATCGAGCTTCACTGTGACACCTCAGAAACTCACTTTTCATGATTTAGCATTTAGACTTGGCACTGCCCTGTCTACCTCCCACGACATGCACAGCTACTGCCCAGAAAATGTTTTGTGATCCAATCATTTGCATCACAATTTATATCTCTGCGTGGTAGCGTCTTCACATTCAACACTGACAGGTGCAAGCCCAAGGAGCTACCACACAGTGATCTAAACTACTTATATCATACTTGCAGACAAGTTACTGCATAACCTTTCTCCGAATGATGGCTACTGTAAATATATTTTCAATTCCCAGTCCTGATGAAGACCTCATCCATTTTCTGACATATGAGGTTGAAATGTTGATGAACTGGAGAACCTGACTGATTCTACGGTATTATTGAATGTTTTGACAGTTGCATAAAGATAGACCTGTTAGTTTATTTTCTGTTGATTATTCATGTGTGTGGGGGGTCTTTTAAATTGTACATGCAATTATTTGTTTTGCATTCATTCACTAACCCACTGCACTGCCTGAACTATTGATTCACACTAGCCACCATTTGATTATTTTTTGATATTGTGATAGATATTTTTTCAGGATATCAGCAAAATAAATTCTTGTGCAGTACTCCGCGTCACAAGATTTAGTATTTATATTGCTATCTAATCTGTCATATAGTGTATAATGCCAGACTGATTTTTCTCATAAGCTTGAACTATTGAAATATCATCACAAATCTATATCATTGGGAACACCATCTCTTCTTTGCTACATTTCTACCCGGTTCCATCTAGGTTATTGAACTGCTCTGTCTATTGAACTTATTATTGAAGCAGGCACAAATGCAAACAGGCTTCCCGGATGTGTACTAACTGTACCACCCATGGAGTAGTCCCCAGTGCACTCCTAAGGATGCCTCCTGGTAGTGTGCATGAGTGTCCTTGGCCCTACTTCAAGCATCCTTGCTTAGGCAGGTGCAGTCACACCCGGACGGCAACCAGCTGCAGGGTACCGTCACCCCTCTTTCAAATCTGACCATTGTCAATGGACTAAAAGAAGGACGAGTGGTTTGAAACCGCTGATCCGTCTATGATGCGCTGTCCTGAGTGTAGAGTTTGCACCGCACTTAATAGAGAGCACTTTGTGTACTGTGGCGCACGGTTCCATTCTGCGCCGGGGGTACCCAGTGAAGATGATGCTGAAAACTTCATCCTGAAAGAAGCATTGATTGACCTGTGACTATGTGAAGTGCTAATTAAAGTGATCCTATTAGACTCAAGCCAAAGATCACCTTTACTCCAGCCCACACCCCCTCACTATAAATCTTCTCTCCCCACATCTCACCTAACCTATGCCAGCAGCTGAACTGGGCCTCGCTAAAGAACCTTACCTCCTCTACCCTCACTAATACGTATTTAATCTACATTTTGGTGTACCTATGTTATCACTTGTTCCCATGTGTTTGAAATCACTGGAAATTGGCTGCAAAAAGACACGTGTCCTTATAGAAAAAACAGCAAACTAATAAATACATTTTCAGTACCAGTTGACCAACCCATGGACCATTCCATAAAAATGAGACATCCGTTCCTTTTCTGGAAATACATAGGCAATGCACAATTGCAGGATTTGCTTTGAATGCAGCCTACTTCTCCATTAGGACTAAAATCTGGTAAGGCAGCAGTGTTGATTAATGAGTCTAGTACCGACACTCGTGTGTATTCTAAACAAAGCACCCTTAGCTCTAGCAGATGCGACCCAGCATTTCATCCTACTGACGATGAAAGGATGAATACCAAGTGTAACATCTATGGCTATATCAAGAGAGATTGTTTGTAATGTGTGCTGTACACATAGCTAGCATCCTGTATATGCTCAAAATGGCTGATTCTCTAGTCACTCAGTGGCTGATATAGCGACTATCCGAGTTGGAGATTTGTTTACTGTACTAAACAGGTATTCAACTATGCCCAATTGTATTTTGTTCCTTTGGAAATAATGATAAAGTACAGTTTTATTTGTATGACTAGGAATAGGAAAATCATGTTTTGCACAGAAAAATGTGCTCAGTTATGCATGAAAATTGACAAGTTAATCAACCAAGTCAAAAGCAACATGCAGCTGCTGAGATGTACAGCTGATTTATGTCAGTTCGTTTTCCACTTTTTGCTGTGCAAATATGCTTCTGAGTATCTTGTTACAGAGTGCTGGTTGGATTCCAAGAAGAAAAAAAAACAATCTATATATAGCCAGCTCTGATTTTTTTTTTGAGTGGCAAAACAATATATGGCTGATTAAGGTTATTCTCAATTGTAACATGTCTAGCCTTTATTGTCAACTGCTGCCTGGTTCATTTTTTACATTTATTTCTGTTTGTGTGTTGGCAGAGTGGTAAAAGTAAATCTAATTTGGCTGGTCATTGGACACAAACCTATTTCCAAAGCTCAGTTCACTTAAAATGGTCTCCGATGTGCATTGGTCAGAACGTTTTCAAACATAGTGACCTAGAACACTTTGGGCCCAATACACAAAGGTAAACTTAGACCTGGGGTCTAATTTTAGACCTGAAGTCTAAGTTTAAATCTAAAGTCCAAGTTTAGACCTGAAGTCTAACGTTAGACCTAAAGTTTAAGTTTACACCTGGAGTCTAACTGTAGACCTGAAGTCTAACTTTAGACTTCAGGTCTAAAGTTAGGCTTCAGGTCTAAACTAAGGGCCCGATTCACAAAGGCAAAGTTAAACCAAAAGTCTAACTTAGACCAAAAGTCTTCATTATTCACAAAGGTAAGTTACTTCAAGTAACTTTACTACTTGTAGACTTGCTAGTAGTAAAGTTACTAGTAGTAAAGTTACTAGTAGAAACTTACCTTTGTGAATAACAAAAACTAGTAAAGTTAGGCATTTGGTCTAAGTTAGACTTTCGGTCCAACTTTACCTTTGTGAATTGGTCCCAGACTGTAGTGAAACATAAGAAGGTTTTCCAATGTGGAGCTTTCGATCTGTTGGGTGTGGCTGCAAAACCAGTGCAAGGGCAGCCGTATTTGCAGCCTATGGGTGGAATTCTGAGCGACTGCCTTGGATTGCAAATCATTGGGACAGATGTATTAGAGGCTAGCACGCTTGTAAATTATTAACTGTACACATGTTTACAAAGTGCCCCCATGTGCTGTCGCTCAACAGGGACATCCTGATATCTACCCAATAGAGACAATGATCTAGTTCAATAACTTTCATTGACATTGTGGCATGTGTTGCAACATCAGAAAATAAGTTTTTTAAATTTTTTTATCTAACCTTGCATCATCATGAAATCACATAAATAAAAGTTTCAAATGTCCTTCTGTTCAAAGATGTATCTTTGGGTTTTACCACCTGTCGAAACATACATCCCTGGATTGCCCCTTTAAACAGAGCTAGAACTGAGAATTCATAAAGGTAAAAAACGTTCCTTTTTTTAGATACTTTTTAAAATTGTTTTCCACCACAAACAATAGCAATATAATTTAACCATTTGTAAAAATTACATCCATCTCCAACCAAGTGACATGAATTATTGATGATTTATCGCAGATCTAAGACCATTACATTAGGCATCACATGTAAATATATCCCAATACTGCCCCCTTCTGGTGCCGCAGGCAGCATAGCACCCGTTGCAATGAATACTCATTCCTCATCCTTAGATGATTTATCCTGTGTCCCCGACTTCACCACCCTCAAACTTGGTCAGTAACACCCCCCAACCCCCAAACCCCGGTCTGCAGATCTTCTGCCATCTCACCTACATTTACCAAGGCGGACTTCCTCAGCCACTGCCCACTCACTAACATCGCTTACCCAGCCTTCCACACTAGGACCTGTCTGGCCCATCCATGTGATTGCGACTCTCCCATTGACTACCATTAGGAGTAATTGCAAGAATTTAAATACCATTTTCCTGCTTCTTGACGTCACCCAACAGGCAAACAACCAGGTCCTGTTCTATAAGCATACCCCATATCACTGCACTGTATTACTGTGTCCCAGAATGCACTGTCTGGTTGGCAGTACCATGCCAGGTGCAAAAATGATGCCTCTCGTTCTGGGCATCGATGGTATCCACCCGTCCTAGTGGAGTCTATTCAATGTAACTATACTGGAGCAATATATGTACAGTGGGGATAATCGAAAGGTACTAACTTAAATTGTACATTTCAGGACTCTGTCCGGGCCAGGGAGCAGACCCTGCTCCACTGTACATCCTCAAGTGTCATTCCCAGTTCCTCCTCCCTCACAGCCCTGACCGGGAAAGGGGTCATGGGTTTATCGGTAAGCATGGCTTTGTAAAGATGTGAAACGAGGTGTTGGGCTGCCCCCAATGGTAACAGTGCCCAGAACATTAGCGAGGAAGGCGGGGAAGTTTGATATGTGGGCCACAGTTCTCACACTATGTTAGTTATACTGGTGCATTAGGAACTGGCCAGTCCCTATATCAAAAGCCTCTTGAGCCACCTTGAAAGAGAGGAACTCCTCGCTAGGGTATAGGTTGCTGAGGGTCTCTTAGCCGCCTCCCCACCATGTGGTGCCATCCATTGAATCTGCAAGATTATGGAAAGCCTGCAGGTCCCAAAAAATAAACTCCAGGGCGAAAGGGACCCTCTTCAGCACCATCTTCACGGTGCGCTCCCATAAGGATGCTGTATGTTCAATGAGGTACGAGATCGAGGTCAGATCATGCCCACCAGAGTGAAAATAGTCGCCTTGCAAATTGACTTGTGATTTCGAGGAAATATCTCATCAAAAAATATAATATTTTATTTTTAAATCTAGGACACCAGACATGAATGGCAGTATTGTTCTGCAGAGTCTCAATCTAGGAGATAGCAGGTGCCATCAGGAAGCCCACCTTAACGTAAAAATCTAGAGCCAAATCTAGTCCAGGGTACTGAAGCTTGCATGCTAATGGTGACCCACTCCATGCCCTTGTCAACAGTCAGCATCCATGTTGCGGCTCATACAAAAGTTTATCATGAAAAGAAAGTTGGTGTGGGAGACTGGTATAATGAAATATTGCCCTGTTATCCGAAACAGTTTTTCCACATCATCACGGCCTCCCTCACCTTCCCATGCTTGTCTGATCTCATTTGAAAGATGTATGTTTCTTGGGTTCAATTTGCTAATTTTACATTTAGTAGTTCCCAAAAGACAATGCATTTTGACTCTGTCACACAAATGTGGAGAGTAATACATAAGTAATTATTTATTGTAACTAAGCTTGATAATCAAAAATCTGTAACAATGCTCAGTTGCATTCACCCATGGGAAATATTAGACTGACATGATGGGCTGCTTAGCATTGTAATGAAACACTGATTTACCTAAGTAAATCTATATTTGTATCATCTGTCTTGCTCATTTTCTGTACATATATTACACTGACCGTGATAACCTTTGCGGCCCTCATAACGAATTTGACAGAATTTAGTGAGAGTATATCAGGAGGGGGGCGGGGGGGATTCTCTGATTGCTGCTGGTATCCCTGCACTAGCTTCTGATTATTCTGATTATTCAGAATATTTGGCCTCAGAATGTAGAATAACTACACAGACCCAGGAATACCGGGTCCTTTCACTTGTGTTTTTCCCTATTTCTAGTGGCAAATTTGTTGACATTTGCCGCCTACTTAGAGCAGATGGGAAATGTCACTTGGAGGTCTGGTTGTTATTGTGGTGGGGGGTCAGGGGCTCAGGGCACTGTAGGGGCAGTACACGGTGAGCACTACTGTTTGCTACCTTTGTATTGTGCTCTGGGTGTTTGGGAAGTGAGTCACTCAACCCTGGGCTCTGCCATTGATTCAGGGCTTTCTTCCTCTGGGATGGGGGAGGGCTGGAGGGTCTAGATTTGTGAGGTCTTACTACACAAATTCATACATGGTCTCCTCCTTGACTATTGCAGTAGTGATTCTCATGTCTGTTTGAGTCATTATTAGGCCTGACATAGAAACAGCTTTAGATGTCTCACCAGCCCGATATATTCTAAAGAAATATATAATTAAAAAGCACATACATTTAGAGGGTATTTGGATCAGAAGATATGTTCTGCAGGATTACTTCCAGTCCTTCTTTTTCAGTTTCCTAGCACAATCTGTAATTCTAGTTAAAACGTTAGGAAAATATCATCCGAAGAGGGTGTCAGTCACAAGCAAATGTTTTCTAAAAAATAAACACTTTATTATTCTGTATTTGTGCACATTAGAAGATTCATTTTTACAGCATGTACCCCTAACCATTTTTTTGAAATGTAAGTGTTTAATTTCTTGAAGGTCATGAAAAATGAAGAAATTAAGACAAGAAGAAAGGGAGGTGCTGATCTATAATGTGAAATAAAACCACAATTAATTCAACTTACACATTCAAAACACTGTGCATCTGTTAATGCATCTTACTTTATTTGGTGATGGTAGGGAAGTATATCTCTTGGAGTGAACTGCTAACCAAACAACTGGTAGGCTGAAAATTCTATTTAGTCTTTAGTGATAGTGACTTTCAAGGATCACTTTTGGGAGGGGCACAAAGAATGCCATTTACTTCCTTTCCAAATGGTGATCAAATGCATTTTGTGACATTTTGTTTGACAAAACTCCATGAATCCTGATTGTATTATCTATGTTTGCAATTTTGGTCTTAATTTAATCATTAATTTGTTTTTTTTCTGTAATTTGGTTTGGAAATAATACTTAGGGCCTCATTAAGATGAGACCCGGAAAGCTTCCGACCACAGGTTGGAGGCTTTCCGGGCCTTATTGCGGGTTTCACTTTTGACTGCCGCATTATGATGCAGGCGGTCGAAACTAAATCCAACCAGTCAGTCTGGCTGTATTCCGATGGGCTCAAGGAGCCAGTCGGCCAGTCGGAGACCGGCATGTAATTCCAATGGACGGCGTTTCCGCCGTTGGGATTACGATGCTCGGTTTCTGACAGGCTTTCCATGCCGGGCTCTCCGACATGGAAAGCCTGTCAGAAAGTAAGTTTGGGGGCCCTTAGCAGAGCCCCCTTCTCCCTGTGGCGTCTGGTTGGGAGCCGAGGGGGCACCTATGGTGCCCCCTGCTAATCCCTGCACCGCTTGGAAGGCACCTTGAGGTGCCTGCCAAGCGGTGCAGGGATTTACAGAATCTCCCAGTTCTCTATGGGAGCTTGTGCTGCGGGCGGTTTACGGCCGCAGCACAGGCTCCGATAGAGAAATGGGAGTATGCGACTGCACCATGTGCGGTTGCATTGTGATTGCAGTGTTAGGACCGCCGACCAGAGGTCGGTCTGTCCCGAGACCGCGATGGTGTCGGTCGGCAGCAACTCCGACCGACATCACAATCGAGCCCTAAATTGTTAACTGACTTTAATGCTGGTTTAGTATTGTGTTAATCCTTTGCCTGCTTTTCTTTCCGGAAAGGCTTGATGCTTGAGCCAGAGCTGCTGAGGTAAGTCCAGATTTTCTCACTGAAACTATATTTTCCTAATAATGCAGTGGTTGCTGCTTTTGTAATAGCCTTGTCACTGCAGTAGTACCATAGACTCTTACAGTGATCTGTAACTACTTTATCTGGATTTTATTAACTACTCCTTTCATAAAGATGGATTGATTACTTAGTCCATAAATTCAATCTCAACACTGAACATTTAATTACAGAACATATGTGCCACATTCTTAGCCTTACAGAATCCTCATTATAGCGGGGATCAAAAAGACTCCCTACTCTTGGGGACGTTCACACTAGCACTGCACCTACAAACTAGGGCCAAGAAAATACCTAAACACCTAAAAACAGAGAAAGCTTGTGTTTTGCGAACAGTGATTTGTTTCACGCATATCATACACTCTGTACTCAATGTCACAAACCATTCCTTTCAACCACTGCCATGGCCCCGCAACTCACTGATCATCATCTAACTCTTCATCGTCAAACATGTTCACATCCCATTAACGACTCTTAGGCAGTAATCAAGTATGATTTTCAATATAAATTCCTCACACTTTGAAGAAGGCCACATCATCAAGCGAAAAACTCTAAAGACATTATGGAAGTCCTTTACCCCAGGATATCCAACACTCTTTGCACAGTGACCCTTTTCTTAAAATCCGAAACATGAAATAAACATCACCAACAAATGATGCAACACAGTGCTCACCACCCTGCAGTGATTAGGCTGTAATTTGTTAGTACAACATGGAAGTCAAACACCTACCTAGACCAGCTATAACGCAGAATAAATATCTAGGGATCTTTTTTGTATTTAAGATGGCAAAAGGGGCCTCCTCTGCCAACACAATATATGAAGTAACCATTCAATGGAGGAAAATATTTAAGATATTCTTCAAACTAATCTAGAGGCCCAAAAAATTGTTTTTGAACCTATGAACACTGCAAAGATCTAAAGACAGTTTTGGACGGGAAAACAGCAGCAATATTTCAAGCCTCAGTCTTAACTAAAAATTAAAACCAGTGCTGTATCAGAAATTATTTTGACCATATCTACCAAGGACTGAAAAATCCGGAGCAAGTCAATGTAGCCTTATAAATGCACATTTGATTTAGCATGAATCTAATTATTTAATAAAAAATTCTTTGCTTTACACCGAAGGTCTTCTGGATCAAGACCCCAGCTTACACTGAGATACTGCCCCCACCATACATATTGACTTGGAATCTGACATAAGCGATATGTTCACAATACTGAATTTGATTTGAAATTTCAAAAAGTACAGATAGAGGACTCTTGGAGAAAGGTGGCCCAAAATGTAGTGTGCTCTTAACCTATCCTTGTGAGCACATTACAATAATGTGATCTTCAGAATGCTGTAATTACGGATATGGCACCAATCCAGATGTCATGTGAGCACCCCAGAGTCTCTGCCTATACCCTTTTCCTACGTCTCTGTCATTTCTGCTAAACCCCTCCTTAGCCTTCTCTGAATCCCTTCTTACTCATCCCTAAACCTATCCCATTCAGTACTAAGTAATCCCTATTTTCAGACACTGCCCTGGTTCCTCCCACATTTACTACCAAGTAGTAAATTTGCATATGTGAGGATCTCCCTATTGGGGCCAACTTTAGAGATGGTGGCGCCTGGTGTGACAGTCTTTTGTGGCACTCCCCAGTGACAACCTTCTCCATGGATTCCCTCACTACCACTCTCCGAAAGTGCCCCTAATCTCTCTATAGTCCCTCTCACATGCCTTTCATTTTGTTTTATAGCACTACTTATACCAGTGTAGTGTTGTTAGAGCCCTTTACATCACATACACAGATTATACAGAGACAATGAATCATACATGTGTAAATCAGTCTATAGGAAATGTTTCAGAGAAAAATGAGAATTACAAAGTGTAGTAATCACATCATCCATACTAGTAGGTGGTATATTTTAAAAAGTGTTTGGTCTGGACAAGCACAAACTCAGGATGTAAAACATACCACAGTGGTTGGGGTTGGCTTTACTAATTAGAATTGATTTCTACCCAAGTAAATCCTTTTTAGGAACAATAGAACAATAACATAATGGGTCAAAAAATAACTTTGTTACCTATGCCATGCAGTGTGCATGCAGCTCTTTGATGACATTTCTTACATCATTGGTCTGTGTTAGGATTCTACCTCATAAATTGCTAGTAACAAAAGTATCTCTGTGACAAAAGTAGTAACCCACTGAACTATCCACATAAAATACAGTTCGGTGATCTGTATGGTACACGTTCTTTGCAGCAGACATGTTAACCATCTGCCCTACTTTTTAAAAACTGCCTCTAGACAAAAATACATCTGTCTGCAGCCAGAACACCAATCACCAGAGTTACCTTGGCATTTTTATTTTTGCTGGCATTTTTATTGTTGCCTGAATACTTCTGATCACAAAAAATGAACTCTTCAGCAGGTGCTTTTAAACCATTAAGTTTATTTCTAAATGCAGCACCCCACTCCCACATGCATCCCGAGCTCAGCATCAGGTGTGGCTGCACAGGTCACACACCCCTAAAGCTAACCATGCTCCCTATAGAAGAGATAAGAGAGGTGGAGATTTGCACTCGCAGGTTTGTAGTAAGTAACTAGCAGTACTATAGTACTAAATTTAATACTACAAAATGCAGTTTGTGAATTGGCTCCTGTGTGTTCAAACCTGCTCACAGTGGTGCAGAATGAACAGAAATTCAATAATGGTGGAGGATACTGAATCCTACATCCATCTGTTATGGCTGGATAACACGTTTAATGAATGTCAAAGTGTACAGTCCATTGTCTCTCAAATACATACACTGCCACAAACTGAAGGGTACTCCTATTCAAAGCGTGTACCCTTCGATAATATATCCTGCCAACACTTCCCTTCCTTTGCTCACCAAATCATGTTGCGTCTGGCACGGTGATTTCATGCTTTTACAATGCTACTATTTTCCTTTATAATTGAACTGTATTCGAATCTGCTTTGGGTTTGTTAAATAAGGTTCTAGTTCAATCGCAGGTATTCAGGGGCATATTATCAAGAAACGGCGTTAAAATTATCGCCGCTTTAGCGGCAGAAAACTGCCACTAAAGCGGCGATAATGGGCTTGATAATATGCCCTTGAGAATTCCAATAGAAGCCCATGTTCTGGTGTCAACATGGGCTCCTATTGGAATTCTCAAGGGCATATTATCAAGCCCATTATCGCCGCTTTAGCGGCAGTTTTCTGCCGCTAAAGCGGCGATAATTTTAACGCCGTTCTTGATAATATGCCCCTTAGTTTTAGAGGTATTTACATCACTTTGGCCCTGAATATGAGTAGATCAGTTTTTTGACTCCTGTCTAAGTGCCTGTTTATGTAGGGTTGGAATTTTGAGTTGTGTGGTATTTACTGCATCCACTAACTTCCGTGTGTGTTAAATACTTCACCCTGCATTAAAGTTTGGCAGGTCAAACCTACAGGAATTTAACAGGGGAGAACAGTATTATATTTAACCAAATATGTTGATTTCGGTGAACTATGCACCAAAATCTGCATTTTATTCCCCAACAACTCTGAACAAGTGTTATTTATCTCACCTAATAAATTCCAGACAGCAGGGAATCACACTTTATCTGGTGTGATAAACAGCACCTACTCTTTCAGCCCACTCATAATTGAGGCCGTAGCATTCTGTTGCCAGTGGTATTTATTGCACAACATACAATGATTGCTACTAACCGTGACTCACATTTTAGATCACTGATAATAGCTCTGTTACATAAAGAAATACATCTTTGCTCATGCCGTGGCTCATACCAGAGAGGTATATATTCTACGTTTTTGCTAAATGACTTAAAAGTGTACATAACTGAGTAAAGCCATACTCCTCTCACCAGGGAATTTGTGAAAAGCAAAAAAAACCTTAGTCAAAATAAAGCTTTGCACGTCAATTACATAAACTGACTGTGAAGCTAAACCAGCAAACGAAAGAGAAGTGACCTCATTTGACACTGTTTCCTGGAAATTAATATCTGTCATACCAATGTGCTGCATGTTACTAATATTATTACTAATAACATCTTCCTTGTTATTCTTAGCTCTGATTGCAATACACTGGTTCATTCTTCTAAGTGAACGAACACGAAGGAACCAAGTGAGATTCCATTCAAGCTGCACAGCCATTACAATCGAATGAATCCAATAAATCAAATCCATGTAAAACCCTTCCATTAAACCACTTGTGTCTCCATAGTTTTCCACTTTTTCACACTTAGTTTTCTTCAATTCATTCTATTCATTCTTTTATTTTTCACGATTTTCCTCAAAAACACAGGAGAATACCATGTTTCCACATGTCACGATTTATTTAAAAAACACCCAATGCATTTCGGGACAACCCTTCATCAGGGGTATCTATAAAAACAAACAAATTATTTCAAAGTTAATAACCATCTGCTTGATGAGACACTTGTGATACAATACACTGCCCAAAAACCATCCTTTTCAAATCCACATTAATTGGAGTTATAAAGCACTCTTACATTTGCCCCACCTATTTATATGTTACTGCAGTCATCTATTTAAATAACAACCGTACTTCAACGTCCTCATAACCCCCACATTGCACATGTGTAAAATCTAAACCTGCGACGCTATTTCCTTACTTCTACCGCCATGTTTTACCCCTAGGCATCTTCATCTTATCTCTATTATCAGCAACACGCCAAAGTTCTAAAATGCGCTCATAACCCCGTACTTCCCACTGAAACCTTTGTATAGTCTCAGTTTCAGTAAACCGCCCAGTTGAAATATGCGCTTACCGTGACATGTGTTTTTCTCACTCTCTGAAAACATTACTCAATGTCACTTATTAGCAGTACTCTATCATTCATCATCCAGTTTACCCATGCCCCTGCACGGCTTCCATTATCCATGTTGTCTGCTTAACGCCATTCTCAACCTTCTCACTCTTATATCTCCCCTCCCTTCCCCCCTAGAGGTCAATCACGTGCCATTGTGCACTCACTAAACTATGGACCGGAATGCTGTTATTTCACGTAGGCGTACGTTTAGGCTATTCCACTGCATCGTGATGCAGTGCCAAGACTCAGAGTCAGATATCAACTATAAGATGCTGACATGCGTTTAAACTGCTGCCCTAATGGTACTCAGTTTCCCAGAATGCCTTGGTGAAAACCGCTCCACATTATTCACTCCTCACCCCGGGTTACTACACGTTGATGGTACTCAAGAGACGCAATACTTATGGTATCTTTTAAACCACTAGGTGACGCTACAGGTTTTTAAACATCGCGCCACAAACAGCACATGTTAAACAATAATATCACCGACAGGTTGCTTTTGCCCCCCATACTTGTGTCCAAGTGATACATAACATAGTCAATTGTTTTGCATATGATTATAATTATGCGTGACGGGGAACATGGCTCCTGTGTAATCCAAAAAGTTCACTTGATATGCTTATCCCATGATTTCTCACTAATCAGTACTCCTCTTTCATCGTGGGTGCAATCTCTCCGGTTTGGGACGGAAAGTTCATTTCAAATACTGTCTCATTCTTCTAAGTGCCAGGAGAATCTAAGCTGCCAGATTATTATCCAAACCTATCCTAATTCCCTTGTGGTGGTTTGCTTGATTGAAGATAATCTTCATTTCATTCCATTTCTGTTAATAGTTGGATCCCACTCAGTTGTACATGTATGTGTGACACTCCTCGATGAGGCTTCAATTGGCCTTTTGGTGAATACCTGTTGAACTAATTCTGAATTCTTCTACTTTCTTGGCTCAGTAAACTGTCAATCCCTATTATAAGGATGATGATTACTGGTCTTATTTAGATATAGATTGCAGTGAAAAATTAGACAACCTTATTTAGAGTGACCGCAGAGCATTCCAAAAGCATCTGAAAACCAAAGTATAATAAGTCCCATCATCACAACATCTTCTGCAACTGCAATGAAGCTAAATTTGTGGCATGCTGGTGCTAAACCTTCAATCTAAGCAAAAAAAGTCAGTCACCCGTGGAGTCATACATATGTGTGAGGTGCTGTGCACTAAATTTTAAGTTTGGCCCTATTGACTTACTAATGTCGACAAATCAGGCACTGTCTTACTACAACAAGCATACAGATGTGGTGATGCAGATCACTGAGTTACACATATACATAAGTTTTTCTTCACCAAGGCATACACAAGGGATGCTCTGCTAACTGAGGCATACACTTGTGTGTGGTATCATTCACTGAGCATATCTATCTGCGATAAAATGTTAACTGGGTCATAAAGAGACGTTTGGTGCTATTCACTGAGTCATACTTTTGTGTGCTGTCACTGAAACATACATTTAAATGAGGCTCTATGGAATTGTATATTATTATTACAATCAATACAATACAACATACAATATTTATACATGTGTCTGAGGCCCTGTTCACTGAGCTATTGATATTGGTTTAAGTGTTCAATAACTATAATAACTATCCTTGCATTGGGAAAATCAGTGACAAGAACTTTTTCCTATACAGTTGTGTGTAGAAAGGTAGACATTTGAAGTGAGCAGATTTAGAGTGTTGCTGGTGTTGAGGATGCTCTATACAGGAGCTGCTTTCCACCTAAACTTGAGAACTACCCAGAGTTCTCTGCTTCTTTTTTGCATAATTTATGCATTACTCTATGCCTGAAAGGGTATCATTTTGACTTAAACTGGGTGCAGCAAAACGCATGTCAGGGGTTGCTTTTGTTCATTTCAGGTTGGCTTGGTTGGTATTTTACCAATTCAAAGCTGTAATACTGTGTCTGGAGTGTCAAATGGCTTTTGTCATTTTACAGCTCAGCATGGACAGCACTGTACTTGTCCTTTGCTTAAAGACTTTGCTGTAGAAATGGCAAAATACTTTGTCCCTTTCTATCTCAGCATGAATGGTGCTGTGCTAATCCTATGCTTAAAGACTTTGATAGAAAGGCAGACATTTGAGGTGAGCACATTTAGAGTGTCGCTGGTGTTGAGGTGGCTCTATACAGGAGCTGCTTTACACCTACACTTGAAAACTACCCAGAGTTCTCTGCTTCTTTTTTGCATATATATATATATATGTATATATATATGCAGAACAACTCCTTCCCTTCTCGCTCACTTTGTCGGCTGAAGAAAGAGCACGGACCCAGTAATTCCTTGCTGTTGGCTATTTTATTGTAGTTGCTCCCAACAGACCATGTTAGCCATGACGCGTTTCGTCCCTCACAGGGGACTTGATCACATGACGCGCTACTAGCACAGTGGTTCGTTAAAATAGCTGCCATTTTTTTCTTTCATTTTTTGTAAATGCACACGTGACTAACAGGCACATGCATCATCCGAAAATCGGGTCGCAAACGGGCAGATTCACAGAATCTGCCCCTTTGCGACCTGTATTTTTGCATTTGGGATGCATCATCCCAAATGCAAAAATCGCAATTTAAGGAAACCCAAAATTGCGATTACTTAATTGCGATTGCATTTAAGGAATCGCAAATTGCTTTTCCTTAAATGCAATGCACTAAACTGAAAAACATAGCGATTTCGCTAATAGGGGTCGCAAATTACCATCAATCTGAACTTGATGGTAATTTGCAAAAACTATGAAACATGCACAAAAGTGCATTTTTCAAAGTGCCATGTGGCGCACACATATGCCCTTACGGCATATGTGTGCGCCACAGGAGCCCAGATGCCAAGTATGGGGGTGCAGCATGGTGGCCTTTAAGGCCCCCTAGCACCCTTCAAATTGCATTCGCAATTTGCGAGTACCTATTTGGTACTCGCAAATTGCGAATGCCTATCCATTCATTCCTATGGGCATCTAGGCCCATAGGAATGAATAGATAGGCATTCCTTAATTGCGAAACGCAATTTGCGATTCGCAATTAAAGAATTTGTAGGAATCGCAAATATTTTTGCAAAACCTACATGCATAGGCAATTGTGATTCCTTAATAGCGATTCCTTAATAATCACTATTAAGGAATCGCAATTGCCTAGCTTGATGCATGTGCCCCTTAGTGCTTAAAGTGATATACATAAATAAATTAGAAACACTAAAAATTCATGGACATAGAAGAAATGCAGCGTGTGGAAATGCAATTTCTTGTTTTTAAACAAGACCTAAGTCTTTTTTGTATGATCACGTTATTAAAACATATAAATATATAAATAAATAAATATTTATACATATGTGTGCAAATAAGCAATAAATAACTGGATAAATCCTGTTTGATATAAATACATACATATTGGCAGATATAAAAATTCATGAATGCTCATACCGGTATAAATACCCGATTTCAAACATTTACCAATATTAAAACTTTTTTCGCAATCCACATATAATCAACAATAGCATATTGCTTTACCACTAAAACCTGAGAAGCAAAGGGGATCTGTTCTTATTCACTGCAACGCCTTAATTGTCCAATAGTGTTACTATGTGCAAAATAAATAAAATAAAGTGTCTAGTGCCTATAATTTATCAGTGCTTAAGAACCTATCTAGCTAAAATTTGTTTAAAAATGTGAGGAGGATATTGGCCTTTATATTTAGCATATTGCTATTTAATATTAAACATTTAAGATAACTCCATGAGTGATAAACCTGATACTGTTAATTATACTTTTCATCATTATAATTTTCATCCAAGCAGGCTAGCATGTAATTCCTCTGTAGCATTCAGCCCTTTAGGGTGTTTGGTGTCGAGATTCAATATGTAAAACATTTCTAATTTGCGAAGTGCTTTTTCTCGATCACCTCCCCTTTTATTTGCTGGGACTGAATCTATCAAGAAATATTTAAGATTTTTGGAGTTGCCCCCATGGACTTCATTAAAATGGCGTGCTACCGGATAAGCCTGATCATTGTTCTTGATGGCCCTTATCTGCTGGAGTACCCTTTTATGTCCCTGCAGAATTGTACTTCCTACATATTTTAATCCGCAAGGGCACTCCAGCACATATACTACATGATCTGTTTTACAGTTCAAGGACTTTTCAATTTTTCTTATTTAGCCGCCAAACGGAGTTTCATAGGATGTAGTATTTGCTCCGTGTTGACAGGCTTTACACGTCCTGCACTTGTAGAACCCAGCTCTTTGATTCAACCATGTACTGTTTTTTACTTGGGTACAACAGGGGTCATTTATGACTAAGACATCCTTCATTGAAGGTGCCTTACTATAAGTGATAGAGGGTTTTTTCGGAACAGCACCCCCAATTACCGGATCTGCACGAATGAGATGCCAATTTTTATTTATGATGCTTTTAACTGCCTTTTCTTGTTTGTTGAATTTTAAAATGAATCTAAAATTCTCAGCTTCATTTACTTGTTTGCTTATTTTTTAATCTTGTTTAGTCAATAAGACCTCCCTGGCTATCAAATTACTTTTTGCCAGAGCCAGATCTAAACATTTCTTAGTGTAGCCTCTTTCCTTGAACCTCAATATACAGTCATTTTGTGCCAATTTTAAATCATGGTCATTGCTGCATATTCGTTTTAACCGCAGCAATTCTCCATAGGGAATACTTTGTATTAGGTGGCTTGGGTGAGCACTGCTGGCATGCACAATTGCATTTCCCGCAGTAGCTTTTCTGTGAAGTTTAGTCTCTAATCTGTCCCCATTTATGTATAACTCTACATCCAAGAAGTTAACCGTAGTTTTACTAATGGATGCAGTAAATTGCAGATTGTGTTGGTTGACATTGAGTTGTTTCACAAATGTTTCTGCTTCCTTCTGAGTACCCTGCCACACTAAGAAGAGATCATCAATGAATCGCCACCAGGTTTTGACATTGTGGTTCATGTACTTGATGTGTTCCTTCATGAGAACCAGCTCCTCCCACCAGCCCATGTGAAGACATGCATAACTGGGGGAGAAGCTGGCTCCCATGGCCACACCTCTTAACTGCTGAAACAGTGAACCTTGAAACAATTTTTTTTTATTATTTAAACAAAATTCAGCCATCTTAATCAACATGTCAGTATGCCCAGCGAAATTTGGACCTCTACGAGACAAATAAAATTGTATTGCCCTTAGACCATCAATATGTCGGATAGATGTATAGAGTGAAGTAACATCGAGTGTAATAAGTAAATAGTCAGTTTGCCACTTAAAATCCAACATTTTTGCCAAAAAGTCTCCTGTATCCCGTATATAAGATTTTAACTGCCGGACATGATCCTGCAAGAAGAAGTCAATATAGACTGATGTTTTTTCCAATAGGCTATTTCTTGCAGAAATAATTGGCCTTCCTGGAGGTTTGTTTATATTCTTGTGAATTTTTGGAATCAAGTATAAAATTGGAATCACAGGTTTATCAGTCCTTAAATATTTATATTCGTCCACTGACAATAGGCCTATATTTTTCCAGGCCACTAATTTCATTGCGTTAATGCTGCAAATATTGTTAAGTGCCTGTTGGTTACTGCGGCAATAACATGAAGTGTCATTTAGTTGAGACATAGCCTCCTTGATATATTCATCTTTTTTCCACAAAACAACGTTTCTGCCCTTGTCTGCGTTTCTCACTACTATCTCAATGTTGTTTTTGAGCTCAGTCATTAATTGTTGATATTGGATCTCACTTTTATTGATCTTTTTCCTGTTGGTATTAAGTATCTTACGGTTGAGATTCTTTAGACCACCTATCACTTTGTCATGGAACGCATCAATTGTGTCCTTTAGCATAATGGGATTAAAGGTAGAAACTGGTTTAAATGGAGTAGTGACTGGCCTGTGTGTTACCCCTAATCGCTCATTGACTTCAATGCTCGGACTCAATACCACTTCATCATTCATTACATCCTGCATAACTTGTAATAATCTTTGGTCATCCACATCCAAATTCGTTGATTGTGTGGTTTCATCCACTGTATTATCAAGTATGATGTTTCTTTGTTCTTGAGTTTTTGTAACACTCTTTTCTTTGATATTGTGTTTGGCAGTATTTTGTAACATGAAATATTTTTTTAATTTTAGTTTTCGCACGCTCTTATAGACGTCAACTCTGGTTGCTGCATAATTAAAAGCGCTTTCCGGACAATATGATAGTCCTAATGTCAGGAGTTGTTCTTCCGCTTTATTTAATACAATATCTGTAAAATTTATGACTGTTTTGTTCTCAGTTTTTTTGTGTTCATTATGTATCATTTTTTCCAATTTTTCTTCGGTTGACGTTTCTGGTATCTTTTGTTCGTCTCTTCGTTTGCTTGCCCTCCGCCTCTCCCTACGTTTTCTGGTTCTTTCATTACTTGATTGTTCATTTGTTTTCTTGGGCGTAGCGATTGAAGGCGCTCTAGGCATAAAAAATCTACTTCATCCGTTAGTGATATTTTTCTTGTCGATTGCCGTGTTACATTCAAACGCGCTTCAGATTCCGATTCACTTTCAATGGCTGAGCTGGCCTCTGAGACGGATGTTAATTCAGATACCGCGTTGCTTGTTACTTTGCCAATATTGTTGCCTTGACTTTGTCCGAATTTTGTTGCTTTTAGAGAGTCAAACTTTTTGCAAAGGTAAATATACGGCCATATTCATAATCACATCGGTCCCGATGAAATTTGAAGGCTTTCCTTTCTCTAATTACATCTTCTTCTTTCTTTAGCCGTTTTTTCATTTCCAGCTTCATTTTGTCTATATCATCAGTGCGTCCCATTGCATCTATTTCCATATTCAGATTGTCTATCTTTTCCGCCAGTACCACCCGATCTTTTTCTGCATATTTCACCAATATGCAGACCAGTCTGCGTGAAGAGTCCAAGTTGGCTTCCGCCCACTCCTTCATCATTTCCCTGTTTGGTGTCTCGTAACTTGGGGCTAGTAAAATTCGAAGGCCACGAGGTACTCGCCCAACATCTAGATATCTTTGAAGAGATTTGGCCTCCCACCACTTTTTTTGTTCGCTGCGCATTAGTTTTTCTAATTGTTTCATCTTTTCTTTAGCGCCACAGCTTTTGGTACTGGCTGATGCATTCTGGGACATTGAGTCCATATTAGGTATTATGTCATCATTAAACATTGCGGCTGCCGCCTCCTCTCTTTCCTTCAGCGCGTCGGCTGACATATTCTTGGTCTTCGGAGCTGATTCTTATTGTGCCAATAACGTGATTTGGTGTTCCGAGCTATGCACTCATGTGCGCTTATACCCCATATCACTAAGCATAACACTCTGAACCCAGCCTGGAGTTAACTTGGTGGCGCTCCCCCGTATTCTGCCCACCACAGGATCGGCACACAACGAGCCCTCCGACTCGTTTTACGCTTACCTGATGGTGTTTGTACTACAAGGTTCCGCTGCCATCGTCTGTTGCATCCGCTGGGGGGCTGGTTTGCCAATAATCCTCCCGGATAAAATTTCAAAGCTCGTTACCAAGCCGTGGCTCTTTTGTGGCAGGTTAGCCCAATTTCCAGAGGGGTCCGTGTTTGAAGCTGGAGGAGTCAGAACCAGCTTCCAAGTATGCAGAACAACTCCTTCCCTTCTCGCTCACTTTGTCGGCTGAAGAAAGAGCATGGACCCAGTAATTCCTTGCTGTTGGCTATTTTATTGTAGTTGCTCCCAACAGACCATGTTAGCCATGACGCGTTTCGTCCCTCACAGGGGACTTGATCACATGACGCGCTACTAGCACAGTGGTTCGTTAAAATAGCTGCCATTTTTTTCTTTCATTTTTTGTAAATGCACATGTGACTTAGTGCTTAAAGTGATATACATAAATAAATTAGAAACACTAAAAATTCATGGACATAGAAGAAATGCAGCGTGTGGAAATGCAATTTCTTGTTTTTAAACAAGACCTAAGTCTTTTTTGTATGATCACGTTATTAAAACATATAAATATATAAATAAATAAATATATATACATATGTGTGCAAATAATATATATATATATCTTGATCCTCTGTTCTACTCAACTCAAATTCTTTGTGAAAACAGACACGGACCACACAATATGTGCAGTAGAAGTTTCTTCTTTATTTGTCAGCCATTACGATTTTCGGTCCATCCGGACCTTGATCACATGACAAAAACGCTGCCCTGATTGTTTTCCTTTTTAAAGTGACACGTGTAAAATAAAAATATATATACACCAAACAGCAAGTCTCCACAAAAACAGGAGAAAAGCATGCACACTGAAGTTGATTATATTCCAGCTTCTTTCTATTCGCTCTATATATATATATACATACATATATATACACATATATACACATATATATATTCACTGAAAAACCATAGGTTTCAGACACGTTATAGTTAGAAATTAGCATTTAAAAAACCTTTGAAATTCACTGAAAAAACCATAGATTTCAGGCACGTTATAGTTAGAAATTAGCATTTAAAAAACCTTTGAAATTCACTGCAAAAACCATAGGTTTCAGGCACGTTATAGTTAGAAATTAACATTTAAAAAACCTTAGAAATTCACTGAAAAAACCATAGGTTTTAGATAAACGCAAGATGCTTGGTCGTACATCTGGCTCAAAGTGCACAAAAAAGCAAAGAGAAGAAGGGCAAGAATGGGACGAAACACATGGTGCAAGAGTGTGGAAGTCTTAGTTGAAAAAAAAATACAAATAAGCACAGCCTCAAAGGGGGAAAAACATCGACATTAGAAAACCTGACATAACCTGGACGATATGTATTTTTCCTATGAGAGAACTACATGATCTTCGTAAACCCGTCAGTCATAAGAGGAGGGTTTCATTAGGTTGACTGCTTTTAATAAATGTAAATGGAAAAACAATGACAGCAGAGAGAGATGGAACAAATTCACAGAAAATGTCGACAGTATACTTCGCATAATTCCTCCACTTCTTGCAGTAAATTTCAAGTGCTTTGAATTCTAAAAGAACTCCAGGGCCAGGGGCACACCTGGAAGTTGCCGTAGTCACCGGTTTCGGAAAAATTTTTGCTATTCTTTTGCAAATTCCTATTTACAACTATGCACAAGCATTTTCACATGCTTAATTATATATAGTGAACACTTATGCATGCCAATTCCACATGAAAACATTTTTCTCCTTGGGGAAAGTATTTTTACGCTGTGGAAGAACCCCTTATCCTATTCCCTGACCAGCGTTGCTGGTTTTTCCTCCAAATTCATACCCTGGACTCATATTTTCTCCTGCTTTTGACAGGAATAAATATGCGGACATGTAACGGGATAGGGATGGGCCGAGAAAAAGCATGTGAATGCTCAGAAAGAAGCACATCATGGGGCATATTATCAAGAACGGCGTTAAAATTATCGCCGGTTTAGCGGCAGAAAACTGCCGCTAAAGCGGCGATAATGGGCTTGATAATATGCCCTGGAGAATTCCAATAGAAGCCCATGTTCACACCAGAACATGGACTTCTATTGGAATTCTCAAGGGCATATTATCAAGCCCATTATCGCCGCTTGATAATTTTTAACGCCGTTCTTGATAATATGCCCCAACATTGTTAGCATGAACAAACTCCCATGGGCATGTGCTCTTTGAAATGCAAAATAATTCTTCCCTGGTAGACGTTTTATTCCTATGTGCAAGCGCATGAGAGTAAATAGCTTTACAAGTTTTGAACACATGCGTGCCAAAATCTAAATCCTAGAACACCTTTTCCATGGGGCGCTACTCCTACCAATCCTCACAGTAAAAGACTGAAGGAGAAATCATAATGAATGGGGTGAGTAGGAATGTGGTAATTATCTTCCCTTCAGAAGCAGAGGTGTGCACATTTTTTTAAGGAAGCTAAAATCCCAATTTTTGTAATTTGGGAAGTTTGAAACGTTTTCCTGTTTAAATTCGCTTTAGTTTATGCAAATTTTCTTGCGCATTCTGACTTCATTTTCACTGCATTGTGAGATCGTTCTCATTCTAATCAAATCCAGCCAAGATGGAAAAGATTGGCATACTTTTTCTTTACAAGTTTACCTATTGCAGAAATTTTCACAAAGGCAAATGTGAGCAGAATTTCTGTTGTTAAAGGCCCAGATTCTATGCCACGTGGAAAAAGAGAGAAACGTTGCCACTTCCTTAAGAAGCAAACATTAACAAAGAAATACCTAACAAAGAAAAAAACTTTGCAACTTCCCACTCCCCTAGATAAAAGGATTAAAGGTGTTCAATGTGTCGTCGAGAAGAAACAGGGCAAAAGTGATCCTGATGGAGCAAAGGTGCCACTGGTGACTATGGACCTCATCAACAAATATTTCTGTGCACACGAATTCTACATATGAGTGCAACTGCAGTAATATGTGATACCATTTCCACATTCTAGTTCGCAGTTTCATGATTAGTAAAATTTAATGCTGAATATGTGACTTATGGATAGGGATTATCCTCCAGTATTGTGGGTTTTATGCATTTTTAAACCGCAGGAGAACAGGTGGATACACAAAACTAATCTTGTGAAATGCATGGGCAAGAGTCTTTCTTTGACAGAAAAAGGTAATATCCTGGGTCAGATTGAGACCAAATATATGCCCAGCATAAAAATACAAGAGAGAGACCCATATATAAAAATGGCAATTTTTTTGCCAAAGATCGCTTGGTTAGTATGGAGAAAGAGGGCAAATGATGATGCACAGAGTAGGCAATCAAGGTAACAGAGTGAATAAACTGAATGCACAGCGTGACTGAGAGTGCACAGAGTGCTTCTGTGACTAATATTGACGTACAGAAATATTGTTAAAAAACAATCATTAACACAGTTATTGCCATCCTATATAACCAACTCAAAAACACAAACATTGACTACAAACCGCTAGTCGTAAGCTTTCCGATCGCGGTCGGAGGCAATCCGACCGCCCGATTATGATGTCAGTGATCGAAATGTAAACCGGAATGTAAACCGGCCGGTCATTCCAAATCGGTTCTGACCGGCTCTCGGAGTCTTCCAGCCAGTTCTTCCCCAATGGACGATGTTTCCGCCATCGGGATTACGATGTCGGTGTCCCACAGCCTTTCCGTGACGGCCTTTCTGATAAGCAAAGGTTGTCGGAAAGCGACTTTGGGGCCTATGGTTGGTGGTCGAGGGGGTACCTATACCCCCCTGTAAAACCCTGCACTGTGTGGCAGGCACCAAGGGGTGCCTGCCACAGGGTGCAGGGTTTTACACGCCCCCATTTCTCTATAGGAGTCTGTATTACGGCCGGTTAACCTTCACCTTTGTGAATAGGCCCCCACTTGTCTATGACACAAAAATGGGGGCAACATGGCAAAAGATGGACCTATCAATATTATTGCTTTTTCATCTTGCCAAACTTCAACTAGTTTAATGGGGACATAAAAAAATATCCAGATTCCAACCATCTGTGATTCCAACGCTATGTTTGCTTTTGTCCTGTTCTCTCCAATGGTAGATCTCCTTAGTCCCAAAAGGAAATATATCCTTTTGGAGAAAAGTGGAGCTGACAGGTGTCTCTCAGTTTTTCTCCAGTAGTATTCTCTGTCAGACAAGCCTGTCAGAGAATTTGTTATATGCAGGTGATTATAGATGGAGCCCTCCCTGGTACCTCAAATTCAGGACAGAAACACATTGGTTGGCATTTTACAATTATATGATTATTTATTTTATAGTATATGTCTACAATAATATGCATTAGAATGATCACAAATATTATAAACAAGCCAACAGATATGAAAAACAAAGCAAATGCTAGTCATATGCAGTCATACTTTATCACATATCCCTAACCTGTCAGTCTTTTCCTTACCTGAAGTGTCAGTATATGGTTAGCCACCCAACTTATATGGCTGTATTAGTTTATTGGGTGGGCATAGCTTGCGTAATTTGCTGTAGCATAATTACATGAAATTACAGCAAAGTTAAAGCAGATTATGCAGAATTGTGTGAGGAGCATAACTCAGCATTTAGCGCTATTTTCTTAGTGAAAAATGCACCCTCGCTTCCAAAATGGACCAAGAATGCATTTTACACTAAGGAAATATGAACAGCAGTAGCCAGCAGCTGCTCGCTCTCACTAAATTTGTTATTCCTGTGCTCCTGCAGTAGGATTGTTATGCCAAATTACTCATAATTACACAAATGGACAATTGTGTAATTTTTGGAAATTTCACTTCAAAGGTATAACATGAAATTGCAAAAATTACTTTGATTACTCTGGATTAATTAAAGTTTAATCAAGGCCTAATTAGTTCACTAAGCCTTAGTTATGCTATGCCATGTATAGATTTGCCATATATCGTATGTTATTATCAGGTCAGCTGTTGAAATTTAGCACTTCAGGATCTACCGCATTGGTCTAACTCTGCCCCATGCATAAATCAATCAATAAATCATTCAGCATTTGTAGGGGGCAGCATTGTCACCCCTAGGAGTATCGTGTGCTGAGGTGCTATGTCTCTGTCGAAAAGTCAGGTCTTGAGTATCTTTCTGAAGACAGCCAGGGAGGGTGCTGAGAGGAGGTGGAGGGGAAGGTCGTTCCAAGTCTTGGTAGCGATGAAGGAGAAGGAGCGGCCCCCGCTGTGGGTGCGCTGGATGCGGGGGGGTGCGAAGGAGTGTGGGGAATGCAGGTGTCTAGCAGGCAGGTGGAAGTTCAGTTGATGGTTGATGTAGGGTGGTCCTTGGTTGTGTAGAGCTTTGTATGCGTGTGTGAGGATCTTGAACTGGCATCTCTTCTGAATGGGTAGCTAGTGGACGTTTCTGAGAAGGGGGTTGATGCAGTTCATTTGGGGAGGTGCAGGATGCATCTGGCTGCAGTGTTCTGTATAGTCTGGAGTCTTTTGAGAAATTCCAGCTTAGAGGGTGTTGCTGTAGTCGAGGCCGCTGGTGACGAGGGCCTGCGTGACGGCCTTTCTGGTGTTGATTGGGATCCATCTGAAGATTCTGCAGAGCATGCGGAGGATGTGGAAGCAAGAGGAGGCAACTACGTTGACTTGTCATTTCATGGTCAGTTGGCAGTCGAGGATGATGGTGAGGTTGCGTGCGTGGTCAATCCGTGTGAGTATAGGTCTGAGTTCCACTGGCTACCAGCTGTGGTCCCATGTGGAGGTGTTCTTCCAGAAGATCAATACTTCTGATTTGTCAGAGTTTAGGTTGAGGTAGCTGTCCTTCATCCATTTGGTTATGTCGGTCAGGGCATTTCATAAGTTGGTTTTGGCGTTGGCGGGGTCCTCGGTGAGTGAGAGGATAAGTTGAGTGTCATCAGCGTATGAGATTATGTTGAGTCCATGGGATCTGACTGCGTCTGCGATGGGTGGTCATGTAGATGTTGAACAGGGTGCGGCTGAGGGATGATCCTTGGAGTACGTCACATATGATGTCCTTGGGTGTGGAGGTGAAGGGAGGCAAATGGATGCTCTGTGTGCATCCAGAAAGGAAAGAGGCGATCAACTTGAGGGTGTTTTGCTGTACTCTGATGTAGTGAAGTCTGTTGATGAGGGTGTGGTGGGAGAACGCAGCAGAGAGATCGAGGAGGATCAGGGCCAGTTTCTCCACAATCAAGGAGGGTAATGATGTCCTCACTGGTGGCAATCAACACGATCATGATGCTGTGGTTGGCACAGAATCGTGATTGTGAGGCGTTGAGTAGATGATGTAGCTCCAGGTATTCGGTGAGCTGTTGGTTGATGGCTTTCTTGAGTACTTTGGATGGGTAAGGGAGCAGGGAGATTGGTCGGTTATTTTTGAGGTCGCTGGGGCCAGCAGAGGGTTCCTTTAGGAGGGGTCTGACCTCTGCGAGTTTACATCCACCTGGGAAGGTTGCTGTGGAGATGGAGGTGTTGAGGATGCAGGTGAATCCCGTGCTGATTGCGTTGGCTCCGAGGTTGAAGAGATGGTGGGGGGCGGTGGCTGCCACAGGGTGGATGAGTGACATGATGGTTGTGGTGGTCTGAGTGGTGAGCGGAGACCAGATGCTTATCATTTGAGTGATGTTTACAGGTTGGTTGAGGTTGCCGAGGCTGAGAGTGGTGGGTTGGAGGTTGAAGTTGTTGTAGATGGTGGCAATCTTGCAGTGGAAGTAGTATGAGAGGGTGTTGCAAAGTTCTCGGGAGGGGTGGATGGTGATTTCTGTGACTGCCAGTTTGGAGAATCCCTTGACAGTTTTGAAGAGTCCCTTCTTGTGGTTGTCCATGGCGTCCATGCGGTTGGTGATGACTACCCTCTTGACTTCCATGATGTGCAGGTGGTAATCGCTGAGGGCTGCTTTGTGATAGGCTCTGTCGGCTCTGCATCAATATCTTATATACCTGTATTAATGATGTATTATTGCATGCATTCATATTCTCTTCTAATAAGTGAAGCCAAGTTTACATGCATTCAGGCCTGCCGTGCATGTCAGTGATAATTCTTCAAACAAATTCTAGCATATTTTCTACCTTGTTTAAGAAAAGGTAGGCTCTGGAGTTGTGGTAGACATTTCCACTGTGCACTGGCGGCAATGGCAGTCCTGTACTTGCTAGTGGTTGTTGTGGCTGCTGGTAATGGACAGCACCAATTCCATGACTTCCATTTCTTCAATAGATGTGTATTTTGTTGCTTTTGCAGTTATGGGGTATGTCTACTCTAAATCAACATGCATACACAGATGGCAAATAGTGAGCACTTGCAAGGGCTAAAGCTCCCCCCTTCATTCAGAACCAATGGTAGTAGTACACTCTTCATTTGATGACAGATGTGTTTTGAAGGAGTCACTACTCACAAGCTGATGATGACATATGATCTTAGTCATTTTTGCATTTTTAATGAGATAGTACTAAAAGGTTCAGGATCCAGTCTTATTCTGGAAAACAAAAGCCCCATCCCATTGTTTTTTTGCTTACCATGCTACCTCACATTACATCAAACCATATGCAAATCAGCTTTAGTCCTGCTCCAATGGCAAGAGTCCAGCCCACACCGCCAAGCAAGGCCGTGTCTGAACTGGAACACAAGCAACCCAAGACTAGTTTTGGCCTAGTTGGATGTCTTCATTCGCATGTAGCTTGGCTCCAGTGGCACAGTGAGCACGGGCCTACGTCTGGGCATAGCCGCCGTCCTTAAGCTGACTAGGCTAAAGCTTTGAAACAAGTTCCAAAGAGAAATACTAGACCAAGACCCCAGGTACCCATCTCCCTTCCCAAGCAAAATACAAAGATAACTGGACCTGGACCTGGATAACAGCACGGGATCCACGTTTCCCCAGCAAGAAATGCCTTGCCCAGGAGACTGGCGCCATCTGGTGACTGTGCACCGCGGACGCCTATGCTGATACGGTGAGGTTTGTTTGGCGTAATCATTTTGCTCATCGGTCCCCTTCAATCCCGAGTTTGTGTTTCATTAGAACTATATTTCATTGCTGCTTGCCAATCCTAATTTTGAAACATTTGCATCTGCCTTTGCCCTGGCTATAGACATTTGATTCTGACTTTGTACCGGATATTAGGTTTTAAACTTAAAACTTCTGCAATGCAATCAGACCATCAAGTGGCATTATGGGATTAGTAGTCCCATGTGGTTCAAAGCATGCACCTGGGGTTTTGGCAGTCAAGCCGAGAGCTCACAATTTCTGTGCGGAATTTAACCCTGAGAAGCAGCTTCTATTTTCTTGTCCCTGTGCCTCTTGCTGCATGGTGCAAAACACACAAGATGATGGACGGAATGCTGCACATTGGCAAACATTCACCCCCAGTCACAGATCTGGGTTTAATCCATCGTTATTTTGCTTCACCACGCCACCCCAGTTCAGACATAGCCATATGCAAATCAGTCTTGACCCTGTGCCTCATGGGAACAGTCCAGACCGAACTGCCAAGCCATGTCTTCCCTGGACCGGAATCAAGCATCCTAGGACCGGTTTCAGGCTATCAGCCTTCATCAGCCAGGATGAAAGCCCGAAACCGGTCCTAGGATGCTTGTTTCCAGTCCAGGGAGGACCTGGCCTGGCAGTTCGGGCTGGACTGTTCCCATTGGGCGCAGGGTCAAGACTGATTTGCATATGGCTGGGTCCAAACTGGAATGACATGGTGAGCAAAAAAACGATGGATTTAGGCCCAGATCTCTGTACTGGGATGAATGTATGACATTGTTCTGCATTCTGTCCATCAATTGTTCTTTTTACATTTGTCACCCCGAGTGGGACGGGTATGCCCAGACGTGGGTCCCGTGCTCTCCATGCCACTGGAGTCAAGCTATCCTGGCTGATGAGGGCTGAAAGCCCGAAAACGGTCCTAGGATGCATGTTTCCAGTCCAGGGAGGACCTGGCCTGGCAGTTCGGGCTGGACTGTTCCCATTGGGCGCAGGGTCAAGACTGATTTGCATATGGCTGGGTCCAAACTGGAATGGCATGGTGAGCAAAAAAACGATGGATTTAGGCCCAGATCTCTGTACTGGGGTGAATGTATGACATTGTTCTGCATTGTGTCCATCAATTGTTCTTTTTACTCTTGCTGCATGGTGTTTTGCGGGACCGTGATATTTATATCACGGCAGAAGTCAATTCGGATCTCGGATCTCGCAGCGTAGGTCAGAGGTGAACTTGGTAACAGCCCATACGATTTCTCCAGGACAAAGACTATTCACATATGGCGAATGCAATGACATTTAGCAGCAGTAACTTTTTAATATAATCAACTAATTTTAAACACTTTCAACTTATTTTTGGTAATACAGGATGAGAAGTTTGGCGGTTTAATACATATAATTGAAAATATTCCCATGATGGTGCGCGACCTATAGATTGTTTGTGTGCTAAAATTCATCTGCCCATGCAATACATAACTAAGGTATATCATGTTATTAATCATTTGCACTGTGTATGTCTATATTACAATATGTTTTACCTATTACATCGCTGATTTTCAGCTCATGTGAGCACTTTGATGTCGCATAGGGCTTGAATGGTGGTTTCATACTTGACAGTATATTTTCTATGTTTAACGTTGCAGAAAGGTGTAAAAAGGGCGTGGCCACAGACCACCTCTCTGCAACGCAGCTCTGTGGCGCTTACTGAAGGTACCTGGTGGGCTAGTTGGCCTCCAGGGACCCTCAGTATTCAAGGGGACTTAATCCCCCAACTTAGAACGCGCCAGGGGGTGCGTTTGCAGAGTGCTGCAGGGAGGGCGGGCCTCCGGCGAGTTGCCGGTTTCTCTTTTATTTTTTTGTTATTCTTATTTTCTGGGAGGGGGGGCTGTGTGGCCCCCCTTCCCTGGGCCACTTTTGGCCCCGGGGACCCCATCCCCCGGGGCCTGAGCATTTTGTTTTTCTTTTTTTTTTATTAAAAAGAAACGGGAAGGGGACCGTGTGGCCCCATTCCCTGGACCACTATTGGCCCCGGGGACCCCATCCCCCAGGGCCTGGCCTGGTTCTTTTTTTTTTATTTCCGGGGAGGGGGGCAGCGTGGCCCCCCTCCCTTGGGCCATTTCTGGCCCCGGGGACCCCATCCCCCGGGGCCTGCCCATTTTTTTAACATAACATGCAGCTCCCCTTGCTCAAAAGCAATCTGCTTTGCTTCATTGAAGTGAGAGCAGGTTTTCTGTGCTCCCGCCCTGCCATAGCAAACAGCAATGTCCTAGGGTGGGCACCCCGGGACATTGCAGGAGCCGGCCCTGGGGGGTGGCGGTCCCCAGGGCCATCAAGGGCTCCTGGAGGGGGCGTCGTGGCCCCCCTCCCAAGTCTTTAAAGCCCCGGGGAAGTGGTGCTCCCCGGGGCCAGGGGGTCCACTACGGACCCCCGCAATTCAAATCATTTTGTGCCCCGGGGAGGTGGTGGTCCCCGGGGCATGTGGGGGGGGCTCTTCCCCCCCACACATCATTTAATATTTAAAACAGAGCCCCGGGGAGGTGGCGGTCCCCGGGGCAGTGTGGGGGGGATTGGGACCCCCCCACGCATTCATTTTTTCAAGCTCTGGGGAGGTGGCGGTCCCCGGGGCTGCGGGGGGCCGCAGTGCCCCCTCATACATTCAAATTAGCCCCGGGGAGGTGGCAGTCCCCGGCGCTGCAGGGCCCCACAAATTATTTGGTGAATGCCCCCGGGACCTGGCCCACCCGTGGGCTTAACAATAACGAACGCGGGAGCCCGCGCTTCATTTTTAAAAAAATGTTCACGCCCGGATTCGCGACCCCAGCACGAATGCGGCTGTTTAAAAAAAAAAAATGCTTTTTTTGGGCCTGGGGGTCCTTGTGGGACCCCCTGAGCAGGCCTAGGGGGTCACGGTGTTTCTACCCTGCCCCCTTTTCTTCATTTTTCACTTTGTTTCAGCCTTTTTCTTCCTGGTTTGGAGTGTTGGCAGCCAATCAGAGTGAAGCTCGAGCCCGGGAGGGTTCGCGAACCCTCCTCGGTGCTCAGATATTGATATTTTTCTTTTTTAAATTTCTCAGGAACTACTGAACGGATTTACACCATTTAACAAAAAGGGCGCAGTCTAAACCAAGACCTACCTTTTTTGCCAAATTTGATGTAATTCCGTTCAGCAGGCCGGGCTGTAGCCTGTAATAAAGTTCCTATGGAAAATAACATGGAGAAAATGTGCTTTGGGACCGCCCTTTTTTCTCGGCCCCCACTTGATGAATCCCCCGGAAACTTTCAACACACAAACTGAGCGGTCCAACCCTGTTTTTTGGAACATTTCACGAAGATTCGTCAAACGGCGCCAAAGATATTGGCAAATCAAAAAACGCTTTTCCTATGGATATTAGGTTCTAACTATAACTACCTACTGGCGACCGCCAGTAGGTAATATATATATATATATATATATATATATATGTTTAGTACTTGTGCACTATATGTATTCAGATTTGACAAACAGTTCCTTGACCCGTGACCAAGGTGCGGCTGCACCGAAACGCGTCGGGCGTTGTGCTTGTTTCATGTTTGAATAAATTTCACGTTTCATGGATTTGGGCTCGAGTTGATTTTTACGGATGGAGTAAAATCGAGTGGAATATATATATATATATATATATATATATATATATACACAAGAAATGCATGGAGCAAAAAAGTTGATGCATTATGAAAGATAACATTACATTTAGAATTGAACGCAAAATAGGAACAAACGGAAATTTGCAGCATTTCACTATTTCATTATGGAAATCCTGTTGAAGTTCCAAAAGTGTCGATCTTCTAATTTCACTGACCTTTGAAATATTGAGGGGCATATCATCAACAACCGGCGATAATTATCGCTAAGCGCACTTAGCGCTAGGATAATTATCGCCGGCTATCGCTTGTTTTTATCGCGGAGATAGCGCACTATCAGCGACGCTTATCTCCAGAGCGATAAAAACACCCGAGTTAGCTGCCAAATGTGCAATTATCGCTGGGATTCCAGCGATAATCGCACAACGTTTGGCGCTACGTTGTTGATAGGGCACGGCAGACTTAACCATGATATCCACCTTCCATTGGATATCATGGCTAAGTCAAACTAAAAGCAGGCGTAAGGAAAGTAGCGATAACCGCGGTTAGCGCTACTTTTCTTATCGCTATGCATGTTAGCGTGCCGATTGATAATTGGAGAAATGTTGGTTAGCGACATTTCTCCAGTTATTTTGGGGAGGAACGCCCACTTTGCATCTCATTAGAGATGCAAAGGGAGGCGTAGGGAAAAAGGGTGCTAACATGCGATTATGCATGTTAGCACCCTCTTGGTAATAGGGCGATAGTTTTATCTCCGCTTTTTTGGGTTTTAAAGCCAAAAAAGCGGAGATAAAGCCCTTGCTGATATGCCCCTGAATTACTTAGAGGAGACAATAAACTTTGGAGACCCAGACTTAGGATACGTCACCCTTAGCACATCACCAATTCTCATAGTAATCTCCATAACAGCTTTCGATTTTGTCATAGTGTAATTTGCTTTCATCTGGTCATTAATTTGCTTCTTATGAGAACTAGTGAGTACAGTCTTATACCACCAATCATCTTCACCACCCACCAGAAGTCTCACCCAAGATCTCACCCAAGAATATCTCACCCTAATATTAAGAGTGGCAGTACAGCCGATTTGTAAGCAAAATAATGCTGGTCCTGGAATATCCAGAAAAGGAGTATGCAATTAGAAACAATATTGAGCATGCAAATCGCTGATGAAAAATGAAGAAAAGCAAATTATAAGTGTTAATACATCATGACTGCATAGGTGATAAAAAGGAAAATTTATCTCAAAGACACAGTCCTCTTTTTAAGTCGAAAAAAATCACACAAAGATCAACTTCTGTGAGCCAAACAAGAGATGGCTCTGGGGCGCACTTAGTTCCCTGTGCTCAGTACTGAGAGCACACACAGCAGAGAGCATACAGCACAGAAGCGGACTTGACTACAAGCGATGTGACGAGGAGGAAACACAATGGTGGAGAAACCTCAGTGTAGCAGACTAGCAATAGCAGTATGGTGGCACAGTCTGGAATTGTTGGATTTGACAGAATGATCCTTATCAAAATGAACTCCAGTAGCGCGCACACCGGGAGGTCACAGAAACACCTGGGGCCCTATTATGTATAGGGCGCACTTTCCCTGTTTGCACCTGGCGCATCTTAAAACAGGTGCACTGGGCACAAACAGAGAAAGTGCGCCCTATTACATAGAATGCACTTCTCCCAGGGAAGCTGCTAACTCGCGCTGCCCCCAGGGCAGTGCATTCAGGTGAACAACAGAGTGGCTTTGAAGCAGCCGCTCTGTGTTTCACTGTGCAGGCGGCAACCTGCCTGCACTTTTAAAGGGGATTAGAGATCCCCTTGCAGGTGGGTGCAGAGAGTGACTACACCCACCTGCAAGGGAATGTTAACCCCCTCCAGAGAGCTACTATCAGGGTGCCCCCTGACAGCTTCTTTGCCTCTGCCCTCACGTCTATAATACATCAACACAATGGCAAAGGGATTCCCTTATTTGCATGGGGCCATTCTCCCATGCAAATGAGGGCACACCCTCTTGAGAATGCGTTGGTGCTGTATGTGAACCAACACTTTTGTTATTACAGAAGGAGCCACACAAGTGTCTGTGGCCCCTTTTGTAATACCAAAGTGCCCTGGGGGCGGGCAAAGCGGGCGCAAATGCCTGTTGCGCCCCCGGGGCACTTTGTATAATATAGCCTTTGGTAGGTGAATGTAGACGTGCTAACAACATGCTCAGTAATTTTGAATCAGACTTGGGAGAACTCGTGCTGCCCTGAGAGTAGCGCATTAAAGTGAAGTATGGAGAGGCTGCTCTAAAGCCGCTCCGTATTTCATTGAGCACACAGCAACCCTCCTGCACTTTTAAGGGGGATTAGAGATTCCCTTGCAGGCGGGTGCAGTGAGTGACTGCATCCACCTGTAAGGGGATGTCTGGGGGGTCCATGGTACCCCCTTTTCCCCCTCAAGAGGGCTGCTATCAGGGGGCACACTGACAGTGCGCCACCTTTTGGGTGGCGCACTGTCTGTGTCCCGCCTGACAGCTTCTTTGCCTCTGCGCCTCCGTCTAAGGCAAGGCCAAAGGCAAAGGGATTCCCTCATTTGCATGGGGCCATGCCTCCTTGCAAATGAGGGAACACACTCTGGTGATAGTGCTGGCGCTATATGTGTGCCAGTGCTATCTGGATTACAGAAAGTGCTGCACAAGCATCTGCTGCCATTTGTGTAATACCAAAGTGTCCTGGGGGCGCGCAAAGCAGGTGCACATGCCCGTTTCACCCCCGGGGCACTTTCTATAATACGGCCCCAGATATCACAGAGATTTATGAAGGTGTCTGCAGCTCTGATTGGAATGTCTTGTGTTATTACTCTAACTACTTCTCATGCTCTCTTTCTAAGAATGGGACACAAACGATGAGCTAGGCTGAATTGTTGACTTTATGTTGGTATTTGCCAACTGAAAGTTACAAAGGACTAACCTGTGGCTGTGTTTTTTATTATGCCCTTGCTGCTATTACTGTTGTAATGGCACTGCTGGCGTGGAACTGGAAGTAGCAACTGTGTAATGAGGCAATAGCAGTGATGAAGCTGCTATAGTTGTCCATGCTCTTGGTTTCCTCTGAGACATGGTCACTAATTAGCCATAATATGTAGATGCATTTCAAAAAAATGCCATTAAATATTAAAGAGCTACTTATTTGTCAGAAATGCACGTGACAGGTTAATATCCAGCTAGTCGACACAAGACAGGCATAATTAAACGAGACAGTTGTTTATTTTTGCAAGGCTCTTCAAAATTATTGCCCACTTGGTGAAAACACCACCCCCAGATGCCTTCGAAAATGTGTCACCTCATTAATTTGCTACAGCAGTGATATTCCTGTACAGGCATATGAGTTTTATTTCCTGAGTGTTACTCTGCCTGCATAATTTGCCCAGATGCGTTTTTTCATAAGTTCATTGTAAATCCTATTATTAATTCACATACCTGAGAATTCAGGAAAACTGAGTTCAACTAACGCTAATGTAACTGTGAAAAGACAATGTTGATGGTTTCTACAAGGCGTGGTAACGTATACCCAGACATAAAATGCACATCCATGTTGTAATTGTTTAGATTGAATACCATCTATTCCAAGTTTGTATTTATTTTTAAATTTGAATGAAAATGAAAAATATCTCTTTTGAGTGATTCTGAATGTTTTTAATTAGTGACTGCCAGGCCTATATCGCTGTGCAGACTTGGGCATTATTAAAAAACGAAAGACACAGCCCCTGAGATCTACTATTGTGGGCCACAGGGGGGCAGTGTGTCCCCTATGCTTTCCATTCCAGTCAGGGCAAGGGAGCTTTGGTTGTATCACATTTACCGATATCCTCTGGCACGATGTTTTTGATGCTGCATTTGCCATGTTAACGCGGCCGGCCCAAAGCGGTTGTAGGCGGCATGCAGGGGCATATTCTCAAGAACGTGTGATAACCACCGCAAGTTTAGCTTAACGCAACTTTGCATATCGCAGTCTGTCGCGGGAAAACAACGCCATGTTAACGTAGTATTCCCAACCTGGCGGCACCATGCGATAGTCCCACAATAACGCGTCAAATGACCGCGTTAAAATTAACGCGACGCCGCAAAAGTGCGAAACACGAACGCGAATGAAGTTGCGATGAGGCCAAACCCGATACAAAAATCAGCGATAACCAGCGACAGGCCTGCAATCCCCACGCGCCATGCGGGAAAATGCACTATAAAAGCTGAACAAGAAAAACACACCATAAACAAAATAAACTGCGTAGCAACATGGATGCACCCGGAACGAGTGCCCAGGTCAACGCAAACCCCACAAGCCCCACAGACCACCAGCAAGGAACTTTGGGGTCTGGGAAGGCCAAGGAGAAGAGGAAGAGGAAGACGGGGTACAGTCCGCATGACAACCTGATCGTCGTCACGGAGGTGACAGAGCACTAACAACAACTGTCCGTCACCTCCACCGTGTCATTTGCAACCCATATGGAAAAATGGCATTCCATCGTGAATGCAGCCGGAGTGTCGAGGAGGCCAAGATGCGCTGGCACGATGTGAAAAGCCAAACCAAGCAGAAACCCGCTGCCAACAGGAAGGCAGCAACGGTGAATGGAGGTGGGAGTCCTGCGCCACAGGAGGAGCTGGAGCAAATGGTGGCCACAGTCATCAGTGTGGAGACGGTGCAAGGAGTCGGGAGTCCGGACACTGCTCGACATGACCTGACACAACATCAACAGGGTGAGTAACAAACAGGGACTGTGGGGACGGGCACAATGGCACACATGCACAACGATGTGTAGCACACCGCACACCCACAATGACCCTGGGTCATGTCCCTGATCCCCGTGGCACACAGCAGCACACATACAAACATCAAGTAGGCCCCCGTCCACCATGTGCCCAAAGGGGTCCCACCCCACACATCACCAATTCCACAACACACACATGCACCCGTGCGAAACACAGCAAAGATGCGTATGTGAGAGCCACAGTGACAATGCAAGTGACACCACATGACGAGCAGCATGGCTGGAGAAAAATCACCATGACATTGTGCACGCCACGAGACTGAGGTGGCTGAGTGTGGACCACATCCGGAAAGGAGCAGGTCACATTCTGACACATCCACGTGCACAAACAACCACTGACGTCAACAATACATCTGCAGATAAACACTGCACAAGAGTACAAAAACCGACCAAGAGCACAAATGACCCAAGTCGCCAACATCCCAGCACCTTAAAAGCAGAAAAGCCAAAGGCACACTGCCTCCAAGGGATAAGGGGCAGCAAAATCACAGCTGCAGGTGCGACTCTCACACAATGCAGCACACACATAGCAATGACAGCACATCCACATGGACGGCAATGTGGTACACAGTGCAACACTTATACTGCAGAACAGAGGACACAACTGGGTCCGCCTGTGCGTCGAAAATGGCCAATCACATCTGACATAGCAGGAAACTGTGAGATGCAAATGTAAATGTACAACCTCACCTACGTCATGTAGTCCAAATGTCCACTGTCCCGCATCAAATAGTCCACCCCTCCGAAACAGTCACAATGTACATTGTCATGCAGTATGTATGTAAACTTGAACAATGCGTCAACATACATGCCAACACAATGTCAACAAGCATCTCCCCTTCACATTGCAGAGGGACAAACAACACCTCCAGCAGAGCAGACCAGACAACTCTACAGTGATGCTGAAGAGGACCTCCACACTTCTGACACCGACGCCCTACAACAGTCCATGGACATCTTAGGCAATCGACCTCCACGAGCAGGGCAGCACCGCTGCATCGAGGATACCCCACCCCCTGCACAGACAACACAGCTGGACGCACCCACCACCCCGGCTGGCACCCAGCAGCCCACCCAAGCACACATCGCATTCCAAGGCCAGGTGTCAGACTGCCAGAAGGGGGTGGCCGAACATGTGCGGGTGGGGTACTACCTCATGGAAGCCGAACTAGATCACATACGTGGGTGTCTAAGTCCCATCAGGGACCACCTACACTCCCCAACGGAGACCCACACTGCGACAGAGACACATGCCTTTGCACATTTTCAGAACTGAACCACACCCAGAGCCACGGGATAATCATCCACACCCTGGACTGGACTGGCGTACGCCGGCCCAGTTCACTCATCTTACGTATTGAGTGTGGGACGACAAAGCTACATGTGCAATGTCTCACCCGCTGCCTGCGGTGACATGGCTGCGTCCTCTGTACATGGCACAATGTAATGTTGTAGTGCCCGGGGCCCTAATGCATACATCATGAGCACACGGACACACTCAGATAGTTCGTTGAACTGGCTATGGGCACGTGCGCTCGACACCTTTATTGGCATGGTCACATGTACAGTGACGCATGTGCTGGATGTGTGTGGGGTGAGTGTAAGCCAGCCCTCATGGAGTCGTTGGTGCTGGCAACAACTCGAACAGTGATCACAATTAAAGCGGAAACAGAAAACACCAGCATAACAGAAACAACAGTGAAGCATCATGGTGGTAGCCGGAGAAAGTACAGTGTTCACCCAACATGCAAGCAGAATGGTCCATGATTTGTGGTGCACTGAGTTAGTGGCACCTGAAGAGCTGAGCAGGGTATCAAGCTGATGATGGCACCCACGACAGGTGTGAGCAACTCTGATAGTCTGGCAGTAAGACACTTCCGACTCTGGCACCTGTTGTTTGGAGTTGGTCCTGGCGGTGGTGGCGTGTGCATCCTGCGGTGATGCGACGTCCGGGCAGGTCAGGACTCGATTTGATGTGTGAACCCAGGTGGACCACAGTTGAGTCCAGAGGCAGCGGACAGCGCAGGGCCACAGACACATGGCCTTGATGACCCCCAGTCCATCGACCCAGAGGCCATCCAATATGCTATCAGACAGGGGCCATGACTTGAGCTGCACAGAGTTAGTGGCCCCGGATGCACTGCGGCCGGCACAGGCACACCGCCACGGGACGGTGACTTGCGGTGCAGTGAGATAGGGCCACGTGAGGTGAGCGGGTCCTCGTCAATGTCGAAGGTGAATGTAGCGGATGTTTGCGGGGGACAGTGGAAGGTGTCCTCCAGGGCATGATGCAGAGGGCAGAAGCCGGCCGGAAGCGGCAAATGGAGGAGTGGAATGCTACAGCCTCGTTTTTGCCATAAAGTCAGTATCACCGACATGATGATGAAGACAACCCCCAGTCCATAGACTCAGTCGCCACCAAAGTTCAACCAGAAAGTTTCCGTGGATGTCGGGCAACAGACTTAGTGGCACCGGAGCTGAAAGGGGATGCAGTCTGCGATGAGGTCAGTACAATGATATCAAGTCTGCCATAAATGAATCATGACTGAATTCCGAATGTGTGATCTACTCGACCGCAGTGTAGGCCGAAGGCGTAGTCATCAAGGGCCCACAGACACGTGTGGTTGGGATGCCATGCACATACTTTGTGTCACCACATCGAAGGGAGTATAGTGATTTAAACTCTGCATTGATATGTGTACTCGGCCATTGTGTAATCAAGACTCAGTTCCAAATGTGTGACCTACTCGACCGCAGTGTAGGCCGAAGGCAGTAGTCAGCAAGGGACCACAGACAGTAGTAGTTTGAATGCTATGCACAGAGTTGGTGGCACCACATCGAATGGAGTACAGTGATATAAACTCAGTCATGAAGTGTGTACTCTGCCATTGCATTATCAAGACTCAGTTCCAAATGTGTGACCTACATGACCGTAGTGTAGGCCGGAGGCAGCGGTGGAGTACGTCAACGAGAAAGGAGTAAAGCGGGCCTGTGTCGCAGAGGCCGTGATGGTCTGAGGAAGCTGCCAAGGTTGCGGGCTTCGGGCTTGGAGCTTGCGCCGGCACGTGGTGGGCCCTCTTTGACACACGCCGGTGTCGGTAGGTGAGCAGTGAGGCCTGCCTGCGCAGGGGCGGGCATGACGGCTTCTGGGACCAGCGGCCCGGGGTGCAGCAGGCGCACAGGATCGCAGGCCACACCGCTCACGGCGTCGGCCTCGTGGCGGGGTGGGAGGCGCCGCCCTGGCAGACATGTTGGGCATTCCGGAAGAGAACCACGCCCAGAGCTACGTGCTTTTTATTCACACCCCTAAGCTTGCCTGGCGTATGCTGGGCCAGCCCACTCCGCACACGCTTACAGGGGGGGACGTCACAAGCTACATTTTCGCGATCTTCCCCACTGGCTGGGGTGACATGGTTGCGTCCACTCTCCACTACACTCCAAACACCAGCAGTGCATGTAGACATGGATATGTCTGTGGTCTGCATACTGCAGTCTGTCAAGCACATCTCCACCACACTTGGCATTGTGTACATTCTCATTCATGGGTCACTTGCCTCCTTTGCACATGCCTGGTTCCCACCTCTCCCCACATTCCACTATTGTGTGGCTTAGGTGCCATGCCGTTGATGGCTCATGTACATGGCTAACCAAGGTTGCCACAGCAAGTTGTGCTGTCGTGTCTGGGGGGTGGGCATGTTGTTTGGCATGTTGTATGTGATTTTCTGATGTGTGCAGTGCCAGAGTTGTGAGTTGCATGATTGTGGAGTTGAGGTGTGTGGGGTGTTCATTTGGTACTTGCCAACGAGCAGTGCATTCCCATAGGTGCCATCATGGAAGCGCTGGTTGATGTTGGACTGTTGGAAGATGAAGGGATCATGCACACTGCCTGGGTAGTTGGCTACGACTTTGGTGAAGAGTCCCCTGTGGTCCACTATTGCCTGCATGTTGATGGAATGCGTGTGCTTTCTGTTGCGGTAATTGTGTGCAGTGTTGGCAGGGGGCACAAGTAGGACATGTGTGCAGTTGATTGTCCCCAACACGTGCAGGAATCCAGCTATGGCGTATAGTTCTTGCTTGGTCTCCAGCTGTTCCTGCACATTGTGGGGGACGTATAGGTACTGGGGTACCTAGCTGATGATGGCATCCAGGACAGGTGTGAGGAACTTGGATGGGGCTGGCTGTGAGACTCCTCTGACTCTGGCGGTTGTTGGTTGGGAGGTACCAGAGGCCAACAGGTGCAGCACAGCCAGCAGCTTTGTCTGCGGAGGGATGTTGGTTGTCCACTGTGTTGGTACCGCCAGCCTGTGGGCAATGATGTTCAGGATGTGGAGGATGGTTGTCCTTTTGAGCCTGTAGTGGGCATTGACATTGTCTGGTGTTAGGTCCGTGAGGCTTGTGCATTTCCTGAAGGTCCGCTGTCTTTGTCTGCGCTGCCTCTGTGGTGGTCCGGAGGGGGGTCCGGGGGGGGGTGGCGGTCCTGGGGGTGGTGGAGGTGGGTGTTGTTGCCCTCACGGGCCTCCGGGATCATGGTGGGTGGCTCCATGGCATCTGTTGTTCTTCATGTGTGTCTCTGGGCTGGGCTCCCTTTGATGGTGCAGGTTGTCGTCCGACTTTACACCAGGTCAGAGGAGGTGTTAATTTCCTGCTCCTAACGCGCCTTATCACCTGTTTTGTGGTCTTATCGCCGATGTGGCTGGTCGTTGAGAATGTTGAGGAGTGGTGTTGTCGCGGATTTTTGCTCTGGAACGCCTACTCTGCATCTCATTAGCGATAGTTGCCGGGGTCATCTGTGGCAATGTTTTTTGCGGATGCTTTCGCAAGTAAACTGGTGGTATCAGCTGTTAGCACCAGCTTGTGAATGGGGCGATAAATTTATCGCGACTTTGGCTGCGATAAAGTGCCGATAACTCGGCGATAGCTCCTTGAGAATATGTCCCGCAGTGTATCACTCGTACTGCCCTCTTATATTTCTCATTCTTGGATATGTATCCGGCCCGACAGTGGTTGTAGGCGATACAATGTATGTTATACCGCTTGTCTCCCTGTTAACAATAAAACTTTTTAAAAAACGAAAGAAGGTGGTCTGATGATAGTTAAATGGCTGCGAGGAGCGTGTTTGAGTACAACGTTGATATTTTAATATAAGTGGATTGAAGTATCATATATGAGTGCTTGTAGCATTAAAACCTATTGGGCCTTCTTTGGTGAAATAAATGCAGAAATGTATACTAGCTGCATTTTCCCCACTAACCCAAAATAAACAAAATTAAAAAAGAAAAGATACATTGTGCAAAAAATGCATATTAATAAATTCAAGATGAAATGGGGAAAATATATTTCATAATACTGGGAGCCCTATTCATAAACTAACCATAGCTGTTTCAGAAATGCTTTTTCCATGTGCCCAATTCTTCTCCTGGCCTACTTTCACAAGCATCATTAGTTGCATTGTATTGTAACATTTATATATCACTTACCACTTCTATGTGAGGTGCTTGCCCACCTGGGTAGCACTTTAAACAGTGTAGGGTATGTGGCTGGAAGTGTTTTTGTTTTGATCTTATGTGGGAAGTTTTTTCATGTCATGCGTGATGACCGCAGAGGTCTGCTATCATGTTATAGGTTGGCGTGCTTAGCAGTGTGATGGATGTAGAAGTTTATGAGAGAGGCATGTAGTTTATGGTTATCAGTAAGCTTGCAGCTTTGAGCAGATCTGCAAGTCTTTTCATGATATTTTTATGATCATAGTCCACTTAGCTGGTTACTGCACTGGGTTCTCAATTCTGAGATATTTTGATTGCAAATTATGGTTCTGAACAGGAATAGGTTGGAGGGAGAAATGGTAGAGAGATTTGCTGGGATGGACTTTGTTAATATCATCCCACATCTGATTGTCGTGAGATGTCATGAAGCGGTCATAATACGTAACTTGCTGGGACCTGCAGTAGTGGACAAAATTAAAGTCCTCCGTGGGACAGTGGCATGTGCCAGATCACTCCAGTTATTCCATGATTGTTGTTCAGTTGGTAATGGGTGGTTTATTGCTGTGGGTTGGAACACTACTGGACATGACCCATAGCAGATTTGTCTTATGTGAGTGAATTTTGCTAATCAATTGTGCTGTCAGCTGTGGGCTGCTTACCATTTCTCAACATCGTTAGATTTTTTTGTTTCCTTAGACCGTGATAGCCAGATATAATTACTGGGTGATACCAGCACATGACCTGATATCCTTGGCACATCCTCCCAGACAGCTCAAGTCTCCCCAGTCTCTCCAGCTTATGCTGCCCTGTGAAAATGGAAAATATCCCATTTTCATCCCTCATAACATTTCAGCAGTACACATTTCTTACTTTTCCAGGATGAAGCAGATTAAATTATAAGATCCACATATATATTTCCTGTTTATACTAGAGGCAATAGCATTTTGGAAACTGTTGCTAGAGTTTACTGAGGTTTCCTATGATAATTGCACAGATCTGCAGAGTGCTCCTGCAACTACTTCTATGTGTGTAAATCACCTTGACTGTTCACTTGTGTGCAATATGGGTACTTTCCTGACCTTTACCAGACCCCACCAGCTACACCTCCAGTTATGGTCTCAAGAGCCACCTTTTCACCAAAAGTTTGTGAATGGTGATTACTAGTTGTTAACTTACTACAGCCCGTGGAGCTGATGCTAAGTCTCGTATGTGTATAGTAATGTTTCCTCAGCCTGCGTGCTAATGTTTGGAATACCAAACATCTAGGATTGTTTACTCTTCATTGCTACCTCTTCTGTGAGGAATTCTATCTGCATTGGCTAAAATCTTTTTTCTGCTTCTCATGAGGTCGGTGGGGTGATGCTGTTCTTCAATACCCCTTATTTCATCTTTCATGAGCTGCCGCTCCTGTGGCTTTGGCTGTTAGCTGCCCTGCTTCTCTTGGCGTCTACCTGTGTCTCCTGCTTCCTGCAGTGTAGTGCAGTGGATGCAGGGATTGCCTCTGCTCCTGGCACAAAGTTGTTAGAGTCAGAGCCTCTCTGGGTATTGATGGGTCAGTTTTTGGCATGCAGTGATATTATGCATGGCCTCTGTCCCTACCTCTGCAGACCACCTCTTATCTACTAGCCAGGTATGTTTCCAATATTCAATAATGTATTATGGCTTCTTGTAGTGCGCTCCACTGGTAAAAAACATTTTTTACACGAACTGTTGACCTGCAGAAAAGGTATATGCTCGAGCTGGCAGTATTTCATTTCTCTGGTAGTAGGCATCATCAATGTATTCCATCCACTTCCTTTTTCCACTTTTTTCTTTTACTACTCTATTGGTATGTTACGCTCACATAACAACACACCTATTAAAACCTTGCTTGGGTGTTGAAGCTAGCATTGTGGTAGGACATTACACCCTGCGATGTTTTTCAAAAATATGAGTATCAACAAGGACTGGCTAACCAAGGAATGATCAGTTTGTGTCCAAAAAGAAAACCATTTGGTTTTGTAAAAGAACCCTCATCCTCCAACCTAGTTGGTGGCATGCTTCATCATTGGGTTCCCACCCAAGGCGCCGAGTGCACCTTTCCATTTAGCTGGCATTCGTCAGGACCAAGATAATACCGGGGGTACCAGGCCGCAATAGGGAACGATGGTGGGCAGCAGACCTTGATGACTGTTTGACTACAGGCACTGCCCCCTCCCCGGGATCCATGTCACGATAAAATTTAGCAACTTAAGTAAAGAACTACTGAAAACAAATGTGTTTTCTTATTTAATTTTTCGCGCCTTAGCGTGCGCGCACTCCTTGTCACTTTCAGACTGAGGATATCTCCCCAGATTATTTTTTCACAATATTTCTTGGTCCTGACGAAAGCCAGCTAAATGGAATCTACTGGCTGAAACATGTAGACCTCTTTTTGGATACATGAGCTAAACCCAAACTCGTAAGGTATACGCCTTCATTTATTTTTAACCCTGCCATAGAGCCCCGTTATTAAATTCACTCTCTTGCTGAGGGGGACCGTATAGACAGTTTTAAACCACTACACTCACCTCACCACAAAAAACCCGCTCCGCTGTATTTCAGGCGTCGTAGCACACCCAAGGTGCACTCGGCGCCTTGGGTGGGAACCCAATGATGAAGCATGCCACCAACTAGGTTGGTGGGTGAGGGTTCTTCTAAAAAACCAAATGGTTTTCTTTTTGGACACAAACTGATCATTCCTTGGTTGGCCAGTCCTTGTTGATACTCTAATTTACCGGGGGAAGTGGACTAGCCTCCCAAAACTCCTCTCTCTCTTGTTGATACCAAAATATTTCAAAAATATGAGCCTCAGTATTTACAGTTTGTTCAAAGATTTCATATTTTTCTCTTCCCTCTTAAGGGACGCCTGGTTGAAATTGATGTAGCGCGAGGATTCTTATTTAAAGACAATCTCTAAAATGTTTCTTGGTGTAATAGGAACGGTATTTCATGAAAGACAGCAAGACCGATATGTTTTGCGTCTACAATGTCCCATGGTAATCTCTGACAGGAGTGGGATAAGCCTGGCTGCCATTTTGACGTATTGATTGGCGTCGGCATCTTTCAACAGCATGCGCTAAATGCTCGTTCACTCTTGAAAATCCTCTCACTTGATCGGAGACGCCACGCGCGGTGCTGCCTTTATAGGAACAGAGTAAAGTTCTTTGTTAGAAACGCTATCATTTCAAGGAAAAAATAGTCACTGCAGTAAAATGTTTTCATTGTGGGTTTTTTTCATCAGTTAATTTATGAAATAGGTCTATATTTACAGTCTCACTGTTCTTATTGACTCGAGGCAGGAAAAAGATTCAGAAACGCATATGATCTCATTTAGAGTGCTGCAGAAAAAGGCTTTTGGATCAAAAATATACATTTATCAGGTTTGTTAGAAATGGGGGTCTCTAGATGGCAGTGGCTTGCACCCTGTTCAAGTAGAGACCCTTCCTTCTAGTCAGGATAAGGGAGTTACACACTCAGGTAACACTTGCTCACCCCCATGGTAGCTTGGCACGAGCAGTCAGGCTTATCTCAGAGGCAGTGTGTAAAGCATTTGTACATAACACAGACAGTAACACAGTGAAAACACTACAAATGGACACCACACCGGTTTAGAAAAAATAAAATATATCTATCTAAACCAAACAAGACCAAAACGACAATAATCCTACATACTCAACTCAAAATATTATTTTTTAAAGGGTTCAAGCAATTCTGTCAATAGAACTAAATTGATGGGGTGATTTTACACAAAGTACCTCAAATGCGTCAAAATCCACAAGGCAAAACAGCCACTGAGGAAGGAAGCGTCAGAAAACACAGCGATGTGTCGATTCCTGAGTTCACAGGGAGGCCATCCGTCAGTTCTGCTGCATGCAGGAGAAGTGTTGCATCTAATCCGGACTGTGGTGGAAAGCAATGTGTCCATTCCGAGATGATTCTGGTCTGCGGGTGATGCATCGGAAAAACTTGGCGCACAGGTGCCTTGTGTGGAACCAGGACATGCTGGAAGTCAATGCGGCAGCAGCAAAACTGGTGCTGAGTCGATTTCTTCAGCCACGGTCCCACGATGTGTCGATTCTTTCAACCACACAGCAGGACCTGCGTCAGAGACAGCGCGGGGGGGTCTCGGACTTTGGGGACATGGTGCACTGAACTCGGGTTGTGGTGGTTTCGTGGCCACTGACAGGCGCAGCGTCAATTTCTTCAGTCGCACTGCAGTGGTGCATGGAAATTTCTCCCGCATGGCAGTGCTGCATTGGAAAAACAGCCCCTGGAAGGGCGATGTGTCAATTTTGATGGTTTCAAGCAGGTTTTTGCAGCAGGAACAACCTCGAAGGGCCCAAAACTGGATTTGGCACCACAAGGCAGGTCAAAACTCCCAGCTGTAAAGTTCTGGGATGCTGCAGATGAAGTCTTTGATGACCCGAGACTTCCAACAGTAGGCAAGCACGCACAAGCCCTTGGAGAAATTTCACATGCAGGGTACAAAGCAAAGTCCATTCCTTTTTCTCTTCAAGGCAGAAGCAGCAACTGCAAGCCAACCCAGAAAAGCAACACACAGCAAAGGGGCAGTACTCCTCCTCACAGCTCTTCAGCTCTTCTCCTTTGCAGAGGTTCCTCTTGATCCAGAAGTATTCTACAAGTCTGGGGTTTTAGGTCCAATACTTATACCCCTTTTGGCCTTTGAAGTAGGCCTTCTTCAAAGGATTGTCTTTGTAGTGCACATGTTCTTGTTCTGCCTGGTCTTGGCTCCAGACACACTCCAGGGGGTGTAGACAGCATTGTGAGAGGACTGGCACAGCCCTATTGAGGTGCAGGAAACAGCTCCTCCCACCACTCTAGCTTAGGAAGGCCCATCAGTCGGGTGATGGGCCATCAGGATATACTGGGCACACCTCAAATCTCTTTGTGTGACTGTCTAGAGTGAATGCACAAACAGGCCCCTGTCAGTCTAAACCAGCAGTTGTTTCGACAGGTAGGCAGAGGCACAGGATGGTTAAACAAGAAAGGGCCCACTTTCCAAAATTGCCATTTTCAACCACGCAATTTAAAAACCACCTTCACCAAAACTGTGTGTTTTTAAATTCTGAGCGCAGAGAGCCTAAACTCCAAATCTCTAGCTGTTCCCAATTGAAAGCTAAACTTGTAAAATGTTACAAGGCAGCTCTAACGAGAGCCTATGAAAGAGCTAGTCCTTGCAATAGTGAAAAACGAAATTGGCAGCATTTCACTATCAGGACACATAAAAAATACCAGTACATGTCCTACCTTTCACATACACTGCACCCTGCCCATGGGGGTACCTTGAGCCAAACTTAAGGGTACCTTACATTTAGTAAAAGGAAAGGTTTGGTCCTGGAAAGTGGGTGCACTTGCCAAGTCGACATGGCAGTTTAAAATTGCACTCACAGACACTGCAATGGCAGGCCTGAGACAAGTTTACAGGGCTACTCATGTGGGTGGCACAACCAGTGCTGCAGGCCTACTAGCAGCATTTGATTTACAGGCCCTGGGCCCTCATAGTGCACTTTAATAGGGACTTACCAGTAAATCAAGAATGCCAATCATGGATAACCAATCAGAATTACAATTTACACAGGGAGCATATGCACTTTGGCACCATTCAGCAGTGTTCAATACAATCAAAGACCTGCTCTGTTAGTTGTCTGGACTCCTATGGACGTCCACCATATATTTTCTCAGGCACACAATATTGTGTGACGCAGCAGTGGATCAATATCTCCCATCTGCCATCAAGTGTCTGAAATCACTACTTTTAAACCACGTGTTCTGTACTGTATCTACTGGTGTAACCCCCTACAAACATCACCAGGAAAGGGGTGAAAAAGTGGGAACAAAGAAGGCAGTGCCTCACGGGAGTAACACCATGGGAGTTTACAGACTGATACTCGCCTGTATCCTCAGGTTCTCATCATTAGCAACTGCCAACTTTTAAAACAAAATAAAGAGTGAGGAGAAAAGAAAAAGTGCAAAAACTGTGTATGTTCAGTGCACAATACGTGAACCCTATATAGGAAACCGGGGTCTAACATAGAACAACCAGTATACCTAAGTCTAAAACCGAGCTAGACAACCACTAGCTGAACTTTATTTCTTTGCTGTGTGTCTGCTCTATTAAAACCAACATGTTTCATTGCCCATAGAAATTTGCGGCAACTTCATCAGGGTAGGGTCAGCGTCCTCACTGCACCACTTTCCTCTGTTTGTCAAACCTACAGAGAACAGAGACAGTACAACACATATCATCAACACATATACCAGCACAGGCATCGGACTAAAAACAAGAGAGAAACTCTTGCAGCACATGTAGCACACTCAAACGCCAAACTGAGTATTTTTGGTGCTACTAGTGGGGAATGTCGACATCACATATGATATATTTACCGAAAGGTTGCCAAACTTCGGCATACCTGCAACCTCATAAAATCTGCTTCTAACCCAGTGTGTGTGTACTAGTCCACAGACACAACATCCGTCTCAGTCGCTGCTCTCAGTCAGTCTGTGTAGGAGAGAAGGTAAAATATTTCAAGAATTCTCCAGGACCCATTAAGCAAAACTATATTGAGCTCAGATAGCAATGGAAAAAACTCTCCCCTCTATAACAAGCGGGACAAGTGAAACTACCTCCCTGCTGCCTGATCTACATGCTAGGACCGCATTTGTCAATCCCAGCAATCCACTCTACTTGCTGCCACCCTCAAAACATCTAAGTACGAAGGTGTGCTAAAAAATCGGCACCCCTCCTACTAGGTGGCGATTCTTCCCCATTTTGTCAGCCAGACTCCCTCCCGGGGCTTGATACTCGTTTTGCTTAATGGGTCCTGGAGAATACTTGATGATATGTGTTGTACTGTCTCTGTTCTCTGTAGGTTTGACAAACAGAGGAAAGTGGTGCAGTGAGGACGCTGACCCTACCCTGATGAAGTTGCCGCAAATTTCTATGGGCAATGAAACATGTTGGTTTTAATAGAGCAGACACACAGCAAAGAAATAAAGTAGTTCAGCTAGTGGTTGTCTAGCTCAGTTTTAGACTTAGGTATACTGGTTGTTCTATGTTAGACCCCAGTTTCCTATATAGGGTTCACGTATTGTGCACTGAACATACACAGTTTTTGCACTTTTTCTTTTCTCCTCACTCTTTATTTTGTTTTAAAAGTTGGCAGTTGCTAATGATGAGAACCTGAGGATACAGGCGAGTATCAGTCTGTAAACTCCCATGGTGTTACTCCCGTGAGGCACTGCCTTCTTTGTTCCCACTTTTTCACCCCCTTTCCTGGTGATGTTTGTAGGGGGTTACACCAGTAGATACAGTACAGAACACGTGGTTTAAAAGTAGTGATTTCAGACACTTGATGGCAGATGGGAGATATTGATCCACTGCTGCGTCACACAATATTGTGTGCCTGAGAAAATATATGGTGGACGTCCATAGGAGTCCAGACAACTAACAGAGCAGGTCTTTGATTGTATTGAACTCTGTGAGTGGGGGGCGACCTGTTCTGTTTCACCCCCTTGGCTCCTAGTTGTGAATGCCATTCAGCAGTGGTAAAGTGCCCAGAGTCCTAAAGCCAACAAAACCAGGGTCAGAAAAATAGGAGGCAAAAAGTAAAAAGTCAAGGGATAAACCCGCCAAAAGGGACAGGTCCAACAATGTTTTGCTTTTTTATGACTACAAATTGTATTTACGATTCGTATTTACATCATTTGTGCCCAGATTTTTGCTAGTAGTAATGGGAGCCAAAGAGAGTGAAGACAAATGTGCATAAAACTCAATACCACATTACTTTCCTCATTTATTCAAAACTCTTAAAAGGCTAACAGCATAGCACATGTGTGGATTTAGAGCTATAATGTATGGCAATCCGATTATCGCATATTTTTACTCTTTACAAGATTTAGAATGATGAATTAATATCGAATCAGTGATGCATTTTTTCCCTCTTCTCTTCACGTAAATACTGTGAACTGTTTTCACCAAAACCCGTCTTTATGAACCAAGTTGCTAATGCATGTGGAAATTTTGCAGTTAGATTACTAGAATAGGTTTTTATTTTTTTATTTTAATGCAGATTTATATAGCGCAAACTCGACCCGAAGGTATTGGAGCGCTTTACATGAGCACCGGTTACGTTACACAAGGACACATTCAGGCATGGGGAGATTAAGTGATTTGCCCAGAATCACAGGATGTGGACGCGACCCCGAGGCTCGAACCTTGGTTTCCAGCACCAAAGTCGGCAGTCTAGCCGACGGACCAGTTATTTCTATACTCTAACTGTCGTGGTAGTATCCAGCGCTAACATTATAATAACATTTGGGCAATAGTGCCTGAGCTTACTCCAAACTTCAAGGCGACAGTTGGTTTTCATTTAAAGCATTACAGTAGCAGGCGGACTGTCTCCTAAGTTAGCTCACCCAGTTTGTTCACTTTTGCTTTGCCCCCCTAGTTTCATTGCCAAAGAACTTTCTCAAACATATTGAGTGTTTTTGGTTGTTGATTGTATATGGCATATCCAATCCCTTGGTTTTCCTTTCTTTAACGCTATTTGATTGATGAGTCTTTCACTTAGGTAAGCTTATAGGACTAATTACTCTAGGTAAGAACTGAAACATCGACTATGTACATAACATTGCATTGATTTTTCCATTTGTGACTGACTGCATGTTTTGAGTTACCTATCATAGCACAAATAAACCCTGAATGAACGCTAGCAGTGGTGACCTTTGTCTGGAGGGCGTGTCCCTGGAAAAGGGATCTGACTCATATGCAGGTATTTGTATTGAGATAGGTAAAATGTGAAAATTAATTTAAACACATTTCATTCTATTGCTATTAATCTGAAGTTACCAGAAAACTCCATGCCATCAGAGACACCTTTTTATAATAATACATTTTAATTTTTTATCCAAATACTTTCTGAGAGTTGCAGACTAGTTTATCTGAATTAAGGTACTTGGACTAAATTTATACATTACAATTGTTTGCAGAAGAAAAGACTTAACTAGTGCAAGGTGTGTCTTGTGACATGGAGTCAGCTGGTGACCTTAGAGTATTCACAATTAAAACCCAGAGTTCCTAGAATGAATGCCTCACACCCAAGACAAAGTCTATGAATGATTCTGGGACAATTTAAAATGTGAGTGAACACGATCCCTATTGCGCAAGCTCGTTCATTTTTGCATTAGCCCAGGCACACTCTTTGCAGTTGGTATTGGTGTTAGACATGTCAGCCTTGGGTGGTCTTCCTCCAAACTTTTTGCCTTCCTCCTCCATTTTTTTTGCTGATCCCATTTTTGCTGGCCTTAGGACTCTGCATACTTTACCACTGCTAATCAGTGCTAAAGTGCTTGTGCTCTCCCTCTTAAACTGGTAACATTGGCTTATACCCAATTGGCATATTTACTTAGAAGTCCCTAGTAAAGTGGTACTAAATGTAGCCAAGGCCTGTACATTAAATGCTACTAGTGGGCTAGCAGCACTAATTGTCCCACCCACTTAAGTAGCCCTTTAAACATGTCTCAGGCCTGCCTTTGCAGCCTGTGTGTGCAGTTTTTAACTGCCATTTTGACCTGGCAAAGTAAACCCTTTGAATGTAATTGTGGCTGGATGCGCTCCTTTGTTTAATGTTCCATTTTTTTGTTATGTTTAAGCTTTCGCAATATGCGTGCTGATCGGCGTCGCGTCTTGCCCCAACAGCGCGAATGTAATGATACAAAGTATATGGAGCGACCTTACACTCCATCAGCCTCTCCCAAAGCCAATTCCAAGAAGGACTCGACAGACTTCATTATCAGTTAAATAATCAGTTTTTAATCCTTGTTTGATCCATGTTAATCCATGTTATTTATTTCATTTCATTACGTTTCTTAATTCATATAAAAGGCTGCATATTTCCCCAAACGCTTCAAATGCTACAGATATGCCTATCCAGGCCTTTTTCTGCAGCACGTGGGTTTAAACAGTTCATCCTGGGCAGCTAAATTCATTGTAACCCAATGCATTTCGGGCTTGTTCGCCCTTCGTCAGGGGTAGCTACAAATAGTTGAAAACCACTGTTAATATTCATGACGTTTGGACATGCATCACAAACTTTAGTCTATGGACACATTTCGCAAACTGCAATTCATGCAAGCATTAAAAAAGATAGATTTTTTTAAATAAACGCCCATAACTCATAACAAACCCCACCATCTTCCTGTGCGCTATGATTAAACCTCTTTAAATAAAACCACCACATATGAACCAAACCAAAACCCCCATTGTATCATTATTTGCTAAGACCCGAGAATTTTTTTAAATCTGTACCTGCAAAGACTTAATGCTGTTGCTATCCTCTGAACCAAAAGGTGTTCTCCATGCTGCAAACTAACTTATACCCTAAGCCCCACCCATTAACTACCCTCCCAGTGCATAAAACACTGCACCTGAATTTAATTTCCCCTAGGGACGTGCCTTTAAAAATACAAATCCCACAATTCATTGCAAAATATACCAAAAATATCATTACACGTGGACACCCCAACAATATGCATATTCTGTCAGATCTTTTCATATTTTGAAAAATTAGATATTAAACAGTTCTGTATGTTCAAAGTAAATTAATAACAGCGAATTGCTCGTGTTGAATTTTTCACAAGTGTTTCCGGTGATCATAAAAACACGGACTGGCTTCCTTTCGTGAACTGAATATAATCCAACAGCCTTCTATATGATGATGATATTGTTATTCACAGTTATATCGATGCTTTTAATCCTGCAGGGTGCAAACTGTCCGAAAGGGCAAAATAAATTCATCATTAATGTAATTGTGGCAGGATGTACTCCTTTGTAAGTAAACCCTTTGCCAGGCCTAAACCATCCTTTTTAATACCCATAGGTCACCCTTATGCTAGGCACTGTACAGCCCAGAGGGCAGGATGCAATGTATTTAAAAAGTAGGGCATGTATTTTTAAACGTTGCATGTCCTGGTAGTGAAAAACTTTTATATTTGTTTTTTAATGCTGCAAGGCATACCTCTCCTGTAGGATAACATCGGAGTTACCTTATTACATTTTATAAGTGTAATTTCCAAATGGTAATAGGTAACCAATTCATGTTTGGTGTCCCTGCAATCCTAATTTAGAATCCTAATCTATGGTGAAGTCTGATTTGAAATTACAGTTTTGAAAATGCTACTTTTAGAAAGTTGGCATTTTCCTGCCATAGCCATTTAGTGCCTATAACTTGTCTCTGGACACATCACTGGGTGTAGCGGGCAGTTGGGTTTTGTGTATTCCTCCTAGACAGCCACAATAGAAAGCTTAGATGTCAGTCTAGGAGACTGGATGAGCCATTACTGGTAGGATGGAAGGGAGAAGCTGTGCACAGCCCCAATTACACCTGAATAGGCTGTATCCTGCCTCCACACAGAGGGATGCATACCCCCTGTAGTAAGTCTGGAAAAGGAAGGCAGGATGCCTGTGAACTTCAAAGGGAAACCTCTAGAAGCCCCCCCACTTCAAAGGCACAACTGGGCATAAATACTGGACCTCAGACACAAACTCTTCATTACACTTCTGGACCTGTGAATCCTCTTCAAGGAAGAAGGACTGCTGTGCTGGGATGGCAGTTCGGGCTGGACTATTCCCATGAGGCACAGGGTCAAGACTGATTTGCATGTAGCTGGGTCTGAACTGAGGTGGCGAAGTGAGCTAAAGAATGATGATGGATTCAACCCAGATCTGTGACTGGGGGTGAGTGTCTGAAAAGTTTCAGTGCTCCGTCCATCATCTCCTTGTGTTTGCTTTAACCAAAGAAGAAAGTCAAGAGTGCCTGGAGCCTGAAACAATGGCCTAGGTAACTGTCAAAAAGAGTAAGGAAAAAGGGGCATGGAAAACCAGCCCCTGAAGTTCCTGCGATCAAGGTTGACAGGGCACCTGAGAAAGATGCCTCTGAGCCAACTGAGGAGGACATTGCTGCCCTGGATAACGTGCCTGAGCTTGCTGGTTGGTAAGTTGAGGGTGGGCCCACCAGGGAGGAATTCTGAAAAGCACAGAAGGAGTGCCCCACTCTAGAGGGGTTGAGGCGGCAAGCTGAGGTCCAGGCAACAAGTGAAACCTCTGGAGATCACCTTAACTATTGGGAGAATCACCTCCTATAATATGTGCCTAAGGTTCCTGGACCTGGGGTCACCAGCATGCTTGTGGTCGGCTAGTGTTATAGGACCTTCCTACTGGCTTTGGTTCATGACATTTCCCTGGCAGGACATCCGGGGCAAGACAAGACCTTTGCAAGACTTGTTGCCCACTTCTATTGGCCTCGGATGAAGACAACCTCAGATGCATTCAGAAGGTCCTGTCCCACCTGCGAGGCCAGTGAGAAGTCAGGGAAAAAGCTCAAGCCTTCCCTGACCCCACTGCCTGTCATTGGCACTCAATTTGAGAAGGTAGGCAACAACATAGTTGGACTCTTGAACCGCAAGACCGCTTTGTGCAACAGGTTCATCCTGGTCTTGGTGGACTGCACCACTCGCTACCCAGAGGCCATCCCGCTGAGGTCGATGACAACATCTGCGGTGGCCAGGGATCTGATAGGGATCTTTACCTGTGTGGGGTTCCCATAGAGGGAGTGTCTGACAGAGGCACTCACTTCATGTCAGTGTACATGAAGTCCATGTGGGATGAGTGTGGAGTAACTTAGAAGTTCTACACATCCTTATACCCCCAAAGCAACGTTCTTATGGAGAGATTAAAGAAAACTCTGAAGGGCATGATAATGGGCCTACCTGAGCTCAAAAGTCATAAGTGGGACCTCCTCCTGCCATGCCTACAGGGAGGTGCCACAGAAGGGGGTGGGGTATATCCCCTTTGAACTCCTCTATGCCCCCCTGTTGGGGTATCTCTTAGCCTTGTGAGAGAGGGATGGGAGCAAGCTCCCAAGAAGCCCCCTCAGGATGTGTTCAGCTACATGCTGACCCTCCGGAGCCAGATGCACTGCTTCTGGAAGAAGGCGAAAAGCAATCTTGAGGCCAGTGAAGAAGTTATGCAACACTGGTATGACCAGAAGACCACTCTGGTAGAGTTTCAATTTGGCCAGAAGATTTGGGTTAGGGAGCCTGTGGAGGCCAGAGCTCTCCAGGATCACTGGACAGGCCCAAATGAGGTGAAAGTAGCAGAAGGGGGAGTCTACCTACTTGGTGGATTTCACAACCCCAAGGAGCCCCTTGAGGGGGCTCCACATGACCACACTCAAACCCCTATTTGAGAGCTCCGAACTGAGCATTCTCCTGGTGACAGACAAGGAGGTGGAGGAGGAGGGCGAGCCTCTTCCTGACCTCCTATCCGCCCAAGAGCACGATGGGTCAGTGGAGGCTGTCAACCCCTCGACTACACTGACCTCAGGACAGCAGAGTGACTGTTGCCAGCTGCTGGGGCAGTTCTCATCTCTGTTCTCCCTCACCCCAGGACTGACATACCTGTGCATCCATGACACTGGCACTAGAGATAGTCCGCCTGTCAAAAATAAGATTTACAGGTTGTCAGACAAGGTGATTGCCAGTATCAAGGAGGAGGTCTCCAAGATGCTGGTGTTAGCGGCGATTGAGCCCTTCAATGGCCCTGTCATGCGGGTACCCAAGGCTTCCCCACCGGGTGCCACTCCAGAACTCAGGTAAAGTGTCGACTGCAGGGGATTCAGTTCCATCATGAAGACTGACGCACACCCCATCCCCCGAGCTGTTGAGCTCATAGACTTGGCTGGGTGCTGCCAAGTTTCTTTGTACCTTTGGCCTGACATCACGGTACAGGCATATTGCTCTGACTGAGGGGGCAATAGAGAGGTCTGCGTTCTCTACCCCAGAGGGCCACTTACAATTAAGGGTGATGCCCTTTGGTTTGAAGAATGCCCCTTCCACCTTATAGACGTTGCTCAACAGGGTCTTAGCTGGGGAGGAGACATTCTGTTCCACCTACCTAGACCATCAACAGCTCCAGCTTGGAGGACCACTTCCAGGAAGTGCTTCAGGTACTGCAGCAGGCGGGCCTGACTATCAAAGCCAGTAAGTGCCAGATAGGGCAGGGTTCCATGGTGTATCTGGGCCACATGGTGGGCGGGGTAAAGGTGCAGCCTCTCCAGGCCAAGATTGAAACCATTCTGGCCTGGCAACCACCAAAAACACAGAACGAGGCGAGGGCCTTTCTGGGCCTCAAAGGATACACTAGGAGGTTTATTAAGGGATATGGCCCCTTGACAGAGCTGACTTCAAAGAAGCAGCTCAGACAGGTGATCTGGACAGAGGCCTGCCGGAAAGCCTTTGATATCCTGAAGTGACCCATGTGTACAGCACCCGTACTCAAGGCTCCTGACTTCTCTAAGGAATTCATAGTGCAGACAGATGCTTCATAGCATGGCATAGGGGCTGTCTCAGCACAGTTCAATGAGGAGGACCTAGACTTACCGGTAGCCTTCATTAGCAGGAGGTTACTTCCACAGAAACATAGGTGGAGTGTGATTGAAAGGGAGGCCTTTGCTGCAGTCTGGGCACTGAAGAAGCTGAGACCATACCGGTTTGGGATTCACTTCCAGATTCAGATAGACCACAGATTCATGCACATGAGGGGTGAAAATCCCAAACTGTTGAGGTAGTCCATTTCGTTACAGGAAATGGTCTTCATGGTAGAACACTGTCCTGGGTCAGACCACGCCAATCCTGATAATCTTGCCAGGTTTTCATCTGGGGGTACACACGTTAGACCTGTCAGCCTTAAGTTGATCTTTCTCCAAACATTTTGCCTTCCTCCTACATTTTGTTGCTGATCTCATTTTTGCTGGCCTTAAAACTCTGCGCACTTTACCACTGCTAACAAGTGCTAAAATGATTGCTCTTTCTCTCCTAAACCTGGTAACGGGTAGAATGCTATAGAGTGGAGTAAAAATAGGAAAAGTCACTTTTTTGACCCTTCCTCTTTACTTTCTCCTCTTTAGGAATCTGCATGAAACTTGCCATGCAAAAACTAAAACAGATGAACTTTTAATTAGGAAAGTTTGGTGCCAAAGTTAGAAAATGCCTTCCCAATTTAAACTCTTACCTGATCTACTGCCTGTGTGTAATATAGGTAGAGACTCTGTAGCTATTGCTAAATTATAGTTTCCATAGAAAAACATTTTTTTGCTTATAACTTTGACGCCATTTTATGAATCAGCACAAAACTTTCCAACAAAAGTGAACCAGGTTTAGGTTTGGCATTTTCATGATTTAATCAGATCGATACATCAAATGGGGAAAGGTGGAATAAGGCAGAATCAAAAAGAGTACTTTCCATTTTATGTCCAACAAGAAAATTTGCTCTCTGCTACAGAAAAAATACTGAATGGAATTACAGCAATTGTATTGGTATAAAACTTCACTCACAAAAGTGCCTTTGATGAAAATGTGTTGAATTGGCTTTGAAGGGTTAAAAGTGCAGCTCTTGGACCCAAACCTAAACATAAAACCTAATTTGACTAGGGTTTTTTCGGTTTTAATTCATAACAATTCACTGCTCTTTAACTGTGGTTTTAAAAGTGCATTTTAGACTCTTACATATATGACAGTCTTTTAACTAATCATTCCCCTAAGTTGATTTAAACTGTGTTTTTCCAGTGAATTTCAGAATTTTTTGATGATATACTTAATCCAACTTTGAACTCCCTCAAGTGGCCAACCCTTGCTGCACATGGCCATGGCACATGCGCCCTCTTTCGGTCAACCTTCTGCGGGCGACCAGCTACCACTATATTGCCATTAAGGTGCTGCATGGGGGAAAGAGAAAGAAAGGGGACAGAACAGGCTGAGCATGGCAGTGAAATAAAAGGAACAGCAAATAGGCAGCGCAGATGGAAAGGAGGAGGAAGGAGGCAGGCCTGGAGAAGTACGGAAAATAGAAAGAAATAGGCTACATATGGAGGGGGAAAGAAGTGGAGAGGGTAACATGCAATTTATATGTAAGGACCCTCTGCTACTAATATCTGTTCCCAGGGCAGGGAAAATACAATTGTTTAAAACAAATCCCTAGGCAACTTTCATTCTATTGAGCTTTAGGAAACATAATTGCTATACAATAATGGAAAAGGGTAAGTGTACACAAAGTAATGCATTGTAAAAACTTTTTATTCATACAAAAAGGCATAAAAAGAAGGTTTTTTTAGATGAACAATGCCTGTGAAATCACATGGCAATTAAAAACAACCACTATCGCAATGTCATTGTTCTCTCAGTGCATAGAAATCACAAGGATACATTTCATGTATATATTTTCAATGAATGCAATCCAATGTTCAAATACTTTCAATACATTCATCACTACTATGCAACCACGTTAATGTAGGATAACACTGTTACTAATGAATGTGAACAACATTGTCAAAGATACCAAAATAAAACATTTATTCTAGAAAGAAGAAAAATAAAAATATTTTCCAATGTATATATTCATATTGAGAGACAACAGTATGGTGGCCTTGATCACTGATGGATCTTCAGGGAATCTGATAGAATTAAAGTTGCCTAGGGATTTGTTTTGAACGAGGTTAACATGCGAAGCATGAAAGGGAAGCGATAAAGGCAGAACATAAATAACAAAGAATGTACGACAACCGAGGGACAAAGAACTCTGTGAACATCAGCGATATTTGCAAGGTAGACCATCCGGGGTACGCCCAGTGACGCCCACTTTACATCTCATTAGAGATGCAAAGGGAGGCGTTGGGAAAAAGGGTGCTAACATGCGATTATGCATGTTTGCACCCTCTTGTTAATAGGGCGATAGTTGTATCTCCGCTTTTTGGCTTTAAAAGCCAAAAAAGCGGAGATAAAGCCCTTGTAGATATGCCCCTCTGAGAGAGTAAACACTGGAACAAGAAACAGAACACGGAGATTTAAGAAAACCGAGGAGGGAAAACATCATGAATGGAGGAAAGAAGGGAGTAGGTAGGGCATTGCTGGCAAGAAAAGACAGCAGGAAATGGGGAGAGCATATCTGATAAAGGAAGGAAGCAAGGAGCACGGGGAGCATTCAAGCATAGAGATGTGGGAGATGTAGGCGAAACATTCACTTCTAATCAAGTTTAATTCAGACACAAACAGGTAGATGCCAAACAAGAATGGGTGGTTCTGTGGCATACCTGTTTGAGGAAAGGACACGAATGACAAATGGGTTATAGCAGAAAAAGTCTTTAAGAACTATTGATGTTGAAAGTTAATTTTCAATGGTGATCCCTTTATATCCAAATGTCCACATCTGCACATTAGTGAATATCATTAAAGGATGAAAGTGAAAAATAGATAATGGTCTTTCACTAACATCCAATCAGAAACAGTTCAAATAAAAAATAAAAACAAGGTCGATACCCTTTCAATGAAATTTAAAAGAAATATTATTATTCGACATTATTTTCAATTCTCAAAAACTTTCAACTAAACAAAATCACATGGTACCAACTTGTACATTCTACAATCCTACTAAATAAAAACATTGGGCTAAACATGAGATGAGGTGCAAGATGTGATATATATCCACTTCGACCTATGCGATTACGTCATTTAAACTTCGTGAAATTTCTAAATGACAGTTACTCTTTGTCATCTTCCAGATTCTAAATATATTCCCAGAATATCTTTATTGCGAGCCTGATGCATCAAAGATTTCCCCCATTCCAGGTCTATGGAAGAATGCGTCAGTACGCATGGGCCCCAGCAACTGGAAATCTGTGTGCAGTGTGAATCCACCAGCTTTCGATCCCACGCTCGTCTTTTTGGTCAATAGCTGTTGTCTTTCATGTTTGTTCTCATGGCTCACTCTGAGATTACTTTGGGTTTGTTTTTCCTCACGAGAAGGATTATGTCTTGGTGATTCAGCAGAAATAATATCTCCCTGGCCTTGGAAAAAGGTTCAGTAAAGGGAAATACCTGCAGCGCCTGAGAGTAGGCTTTCTTCTGTTGTGTTTTAAGAGCATGTTATTGTTTCTCACTGCCAGCGTGCAGCACATATCCTGCTGCTCGCCATTGATCCTCTGCACACAATGTACTAATGAAGAACAGGCGACAGCTGCAAAGCCACCAACCCAATACAAATAATCACATCAAAGACAACAAACCTTAGAATAGAACTAAACCGGGACACACTGCAGGGCGAATAGGAGGTTGGCAGATGTCGTTGAAAGCAAAAAACTGGGGGACTTAACCTGATTTTGTATTGATTATCATGAAAGTTGTTTTTTGTCCATCTCGCATTGTTTTTCTATTTTAAACCAAGTGAGTAGAAACATGACAACAGTCCTGACTGTGCCACTTGAAATTTCACCGTCAATCCTCCTTGCTATAGAATGCATACATATTCACAGATAATGCAAAGTGCAGATGTAGTAACCAAAGCCTACATTTTTTTTTTTTTTAAACATATTTTATTGTACTTTAAAGTGTTCAAGCATGACGTCCACTCCATGGCTGCAGGCAGCTTGTGTAGCCCACGGTATTCCTCCCTATATATTGCCAAACTCTCAGCAGAACCCTAGTGGCAAGCTTCCTCACGCCAGCCTGTCACTAGGGGTGCAGTGGACGGCTTCCAGCAGTGCATTATCTGTCACTTGGCAAGGAGAAGAGTTAGATCCACAAAGCGTGTTTCAGCCCTCATTGATTTGGGTCTAGGATATAGTCCCAAGAGACAATGTTCCACTGTGTTCTAGTGTGTACTCTCCGGAAGGCCCTAAGTTATTCCCTAACACACACCCGATAAGGGAGCAGAGTGGGGCATGACCACATCAAATGCAATAAGTCTGCATCTTCGGTTCAGCATTTGCGGACATGAGGATGGGATCGTATGGAAGATCCTGTGTAATTCAAAGGGTGTTAAGTATGCCCTTTGTAGCAGTGAGAACTGAATGAACGTGAAGCATGTGTTGAGGGTTATCAGGCTGGGGTATTCCAAAAGGAAGCCCCATTCCTTGTCATGGAGTGAGTGACCAATGTCTGTCTCCCACTGGGCCCTCAGAAGGTGAGTGAAATGTGTAAATGGGAACGTAAGCCTTTATAAAGCCACTTGACTAAATGTCTGCCAGTGCCCATTTCATGTATTGCCTGTACAAATGCGTGTGTGGAAGGTTCTGAACCTGTCGGTGCTTAACGTGTTCTAATATAATGTAAGATACAAGCATGGGTAAGGAAAAGGACTCGTGGAAGCTCATGTAATTGCATAAAGTCCTGGTGGGTCAGTAGCAGGCCATCCTCGAAAAGGTTGCCAACTGTAGTAACCCCCACCACTTCCCATGGCACCAGTCTTGTGGATGTGAGCATGCCCAGTGGGGTAGGCAGAACACATAGGGGGATGTTCGGTGTAAGGCGTTATTTCATGCATGTAACGGAGTGCATTCTTCCAATATATTATGGCGTTATGTAGGCGTATGGGAGGTGTGGGGGGACATACAACCCCTGGTAATAGCAGTTTGTGTAAGCGATCAGTGCACAGCATGGGTTGTGTGTAACCCATTTCTTGTAAGTGTATACCCACCAACCAGTGAGATAGCCATCGTAGTTGAGCTGCGAAGCAGTAAGACCTGAAACAGGGGCTCCCAGTCCGCCACCCTCTGTTGGTAGTTGCAGTTGCTGGAGATCAACATGCCACATGACTGGGCCCCAGATAAGGTTGAGGAGGAGGGAGTCTAGAGTTCTAAAGACAGACTGCGGGGTGATTATCAGTAAATTGACAAAATAATATAATAATTTGGTTAGGGTAACCATTTTAGAAAGGGCCAGGTGGCCTCTTACAGAGAGGGCCAGCAAAACCCAGAACTTCACCTATGCTCGGAGAGCTGAAATGGCCTTAAGTAAGTTCCTGTCCAATAAGTCCATGGGTGATCTATAGACCTGAATGCCCAGATACCAGAACTTGTGGTTTGCATCCAGTATGGTCTGTGTGCCCATGATGATTCTGTCCTGGGGTATGTTGTTACCGAAAGAAAAACCGTATGATTTAGCATGATTGACTAGGAGGCTGGATAGGGCCCTGAATGAATGAAGTATGGTGGCGATCGTTGTAAGGTCCATACTGAGATCTCGAGTACAAACAAGCATGTCATCTGCGTATAAGGAAACTGGATGATACTGGGGTCCCCTTAGGATACACCAGTCTGTTGCTTCTTGTCTAAGTTTCTGTGCAAGAGGTTCCATTGCCAACATGAACAATAGAGGTGACAATGGACACCCTTGTCATGTACCTCTGGATACCGGATGTTTATAGAGATATGTGTGCCCTCTTTAGGTCTCGATGCTGGAGTGACATATAGTAGTTTAATCCAATTAATGAAGGCGGGGAATATTAAATGTTCGCAGAACTGAAAACATATAGTTCCAGTCTAAGGAATCAAAAACCTGTTGGAGGTCCAATCAGAGACAACTGGCATCAGGGAATGGATTATGCACTATTTCCATCACCGGATATAAGCGTCTAATGTTTTCAGAGGTACTCCGGCGTGGAACGAAGCCACATTGCAATGTGGACCAGGTCTAGGAGCAAGAGCAAGGGTAGTAGCTTTCGGGCCAGCACTTTGCTGAGGGTTTTATATTCAGGAGTCCAGAAGGAGAGTGGTCTATATGATGAAAGATCCCTCAAGGCTCAGCCGGGTTTAAGCAGGGAGGTGACTAGGGCTTGTTTAGTGGTCCGAGGTAATGTCCCTGCTTCTATGGATGCCATGTATAATTTCACCAGATGCGGGACCAGCAGAAAGGCAAAGGTTGAGTAAAATTGATGGGCACTCCATCTATGCCAGGTATTTATTACGTGCCATCTCCTTTATTGCTTGACGTAAATCATGCGGTGTCAGAGGGGCCTCTAATGCCACACGCGCTCCTGGTGAGATTTGAGGGAGTCTTAGGTTACACAGGAAGTTCTCCCTGTCTAAGGAAGGCAGAGTGGGTCGAGCCCTGTAGATCTCAGTGTAATAAGAGTGGAAAGTTTCAATAATCTCCACTTCTGTAGTGAAATTTTTTCCAGATGGTATTATGATGGTAAGGAACGGAGTTGGAAGAGGTGTGGCGCAGCGGACAGGGCAACTGACTCCGGAACCCAGGGGCTCATGGTTCGATCCCCGGCGCCGGTGGCAGACCAGCCCAGCACCATGTGACTCTGGGCAATAGCTCACTTAATCTTCCTGACGGCCCCCAGCGCCTTGACACCCTCGGGCAATTGTTCGTGCTTTACAAATACTGGACATTTACATTTACATTGGCTGCTGTATCATGTGGGTGAGCAATGTTCCCGCCCTGTCACCCTTGGAGTGGATCTTCTGCGTATTTGATCTAAAGTTGATTAGTCCAGACATTCTAATAACTGCATACTGTATCCTAGTGTTCTGGAGGTCCTCTAGGCACATGGGGTCATGTACTGACTCGTGTTCAAGGTGTCCTAACTGTGTTTCTGTGTGTTGTAAATCACAGAGGACAGAATATCTAGCATCCATTGTAGTAGCGATGGACACTCCCCATATCACAACATTGAACTCCTCCCATACTATAAGTGGCGTGGAGGCTGTGCCTTCATTATCAGTAAAATAAGAGTCTATTGCAGTGCCCACGGTGTCTCGGAAGACCACATCCTCAAGTAGTGTTGGTTGCATGCACCATGTAGGAAAAGGTCTTTGGACCCTGCACAATGTCAGGACGCTCTCTAGTGGATTGTGAACTGAAAAGGTCTTCCCCAGATAAGTGGCATTGACAAACTTTTCAACCATGTGTGATGAACAAAAGATACGATCTAAGGGTGCATAGACGCCATGTGGGGAGGGAGAATGAGTATTAGTGCATGCCTCTATTGCCTGTTTGGTGGCTCCTGGAATCAGTAAGGGGGGTGCGAACAGATGAGATTGACGTCCAGGACCACATGAAAATCACCTCCTATCAGCCAAGGGAGTTTGGGCCATTCTGCTAGAATTAAGGACATACGTTGTAGAAATAGTTCTTGTTCAGTGTTTGGTGCATATATCCTGCCTAGGACTAACATTTGCCCGTCCTCTGACAAAGACATAGCTCCCATTCACTTCAAAATTAGTGGCCTGTGCTTCAAATGGAATCCTAGCCCTCAACCAGATAGATGCCCCACGGGCAAACCCCAAATATGTAGTGGCAAATAAATGACCCCTCCACAGGGTGCACAGTTTAGTGGCCTCAGGGGCGAAGAGATGGGTCTCCTGCAGGTAGACTATATTCGCCTTCTGGCTATGGAGTTTTGCTAGCCCAAGCCTACATGACACATTAGGTATGTGCAGTATAATCGAAGTATCTACATCTGAAAATCTAAAATGCTGAGATGACTCCCTTGGGGGGCCTTTTAGTCTGCAGAGTTTCTGCAAGAAAACACATGTACACTAGACACTCTATGCCACTGACCATTGATGCCAGGAGTGTCAGTGCTGGCACAATAAAAGAAATGTCCCCAAGCCCAATCAATAAAATATGTGTTCGTGTTCTTCTGTTCAAGTGCTGCCTTGTGATAACCTTTTCTGATTTATTAGATTTGCCTTGTAGGATCTGGTAAGGAAGATGAAGGGAGTGCTGAAAGAAAGCAGGAGACTAGATTTATTGGTGTGTTTCATGCTGCATCAAGTCTAGAACCAACTCTGGGGCTACAGCACAAAGTTCCATTAACTAAGATGCAGCTTATATTGATTTTTCTTAGTGTATCGACCATGCATCAATTCATATGGTAAAATCTAATGAATGAAAATGGGTACGAAGGAAAGCCTCACACTTTGGAATCTGTGTTTAGGCATTGTAATTATTCATACAACTCTGAATATGGGGTGTTTTGCAAAGCGTGTTCTTTCTTATACACTGACTTACATTTGAAGCCAAAAATAGAGAGAAATTCAATTGATAACAACAAATATCCTATTATCCTGTGTTTCTACGCTTCTTGTTAAAAACAGTACCTTACTTGTGTGGATGGGCCTATCATTCATGACAGAAAAGTAATCAAAATGCAACATAGAGACAGCAAGTTTTTTCTTTATAATTTTAATCTTTCTGTTGATTTATGTAGCTGCAGTATTTGGACGCAAGATCGTCCAGCAACCAGGTAAACCTATCAATCGAAGACATTTCTAAAAATTAGGCACCAGGGGGAGTCTAAGGTGGGGTAGCCTGTGTGGTTTCCACATGTTCATCTTACTCACAATTATTACCTGAAAATGTCAAACTGCCTAAAATCTGGGATTTCTTCTCATATTTCTGAAAAGCAAAGTTCTGGAATCTGTGGGGATTGAAAAAGAACAGTCACCTAGATTTCCCAATCTTCTCTTAATACAAACAGGAACCCACTTGTATGCAGACCCCCCAGGAATTCACGATTTCGCAATTTGCAAAAAAATTGCGAAATCACCACTTTTGTAAAAATGCAGCGATTTTTACAAAAGTGCCTGCCAAATATGTTTTTTAAAAAAAGCTGCAGTTCACCCTCTCTTTACTCACTCTGTGCTGCCACTGAGCCAGTAAAGAGAGGGTGAACAACAGACCAGCAGGCAGCAAAGGTGTTAAATTCCTCTGCTGCCTGCCTTTGACCCCTGACCCCTGACCTTGACTGGTAGGTCGCTCCCCCACCACACAGCTCCGTCTGTGCCCTGCTGCTGCCCCTGATTGTGCTCGTTTTTTCCTTTCTGTGCCCCCTTGCTGCCCCTGATTGTGCTCGTTTTTCCTTTCTGTACCCCCTTGCTGCCCCTGATTGTGCTCGTTTTTTTCCTTTCTGTGCCCCCTTGCTGCCCCTGATTGTGCTCGTTTTTTCCTTTCTGTGCCCCCTTGCTGCCCCTGATTGTGCTCGTTTTTCCTTTCTGTACCCCCTTGCTGCCCCTGATTGTGCTCGTTTTTTTCCTTTCTGTGCCCCCTTGCTGCCCCTGATTGTGCTCGTTTTTTCCTTTCTGTGCCCCCTTGCTGCCCCTGATTGTGCTCGTTTTTCCTTTCTGTACCCCTTGCTGCCCCTGATTGTGCTCGCTTTTTTTCCTTTCTGTGCCCCCTTGCTGCCCCTGATTGTGCTCGTTTTTTTCCTTTCTGTGCCCCCTTGCTGCCCCTGATTGTGCTCGTTTTTCCTTTCTGTGCCCCCTTGCTGCCCCTGATTGTGCTCGTTTTTCCTTTCTGTGCCCCCTTGCTGCCCCTGATTGTGCTCATTTTTTTTTTTTCCTTTCTGTGCCCCCTGATGCCCTGATTGTGCTCGTTTTCCCTTCTGTGCCTGTTTCCCGCCGCTGCGCCCCTGCGGCCCCGCCCCCTCACTGCCCATTCGCTGCCCCATTCCCTGCTCCTCCCTCCCATCTCACCATTTATGGCGGCCGCAGCACGGCTGCGCCGCTGGCGCGCCGAAGGCGCGCCTAAGGCAAGCCCGTCTGCGCCCGTCCGCGCCGTGACCGCGCCCAGCGCCAGACCCCCTGGTCCGGGCATCCCCCGCGCCCGCCACATCAACAGACGCCGATACGACGCCAGCACCCTCCACGCACTCAACCCCGGAAAAGATCACGCCTGCTACCAGGCCACCCCGAAGCGCACCCAAGGGCCCTTCACCTGCCGGAACTGCAGCTTCGCCAGCACCCGCCCCGCCAAACCACCGCCCAGGAAAGAACCCAACTACCTCAGATGCATCCTCCTCAACACCCGCTCCGCCCGCAAACACGCCATCGAACTCTGGGACCTTCTCGACTCAACCTCCCCAGACGTCGCATTCCTGACGGAGACCTGGCTGAATCCCGCTTCAGCCCCCGACATCGCCATTGCCATCCCGGACGGATACAAGATCACCCGCAGGGACCGCACCAACGGAGTCGGAGGAGGCATCGCCATCGTCCACAGGAACACCCTCAGAGTCTCAACCAACACCGACGACACCCTCAGCACCGCCGAACACATGCACTTCCAGATCCACACCGATCCCAACACCACCCTCAGAGGAACCCTCATCTACAGACCCCCGGACCCCGACCACAGTTCAGCGATTCCATCGCTGACTTCGTCAGCACACACGCCATCGCCTCCACGGACTACATCCTCCTCGGGGACCTGAACTTCCACCTCGAGAACAACAAGGACACCAACTCCACCACCCTGATCGACAACCTCGCCACCCTCGGACTCAGACAGCTCGTGACTACACCCACCCACGCCGCCGGCCACACGCTAGACTCCATCTTTTCCGCAAGCCCACACGTCTCCTTCAACCACACCTCCGAACCCCACTGGACTGACCACCACTGCATCCACTTCACCTACAGGAAGCCCACCACGCACCACCGCACCGAACAAATGCCTCGCCGCTGCTGGAGCAGAGTCACGGAAGACCAGCTAACCACAACCCTCGCCCTGAGCCCACCCGCCGAACCCTCCGACCCCGACACCGCCGCCCGCAACCTCAGACAGTGGATCGACGACTGCGCCAACACCCTCGCCCCGCTCAAGAATCCGCCCAACAGCCACACCAGCAAGAAAGCCACCTGGTTCACCAAAGACCTCCAGGCCTCCAAACGAACATGCCGAAAACTGGAGAAGATCTGGCTCCACGAACGGACAGCGGACAGCTACGCCGCCCACAAGAGCGCCACCCGCAGTCACCATCACCTCATCAGATCCGCCAAAAGGGCCTCACTCAAAGACCGCCTAGACAACAACGCACACAACAGCAAAGAGCTCTTCAACATCGTGAAGAAACTCTCCAACCCCAGCTCCAACACCAACGACATCCAGCCGTCGCGAGACCTGTGCGACTCACTGGCCACCTTCTTCCACCGCAAAATCGCCGACATCCACGACAGCTTCAACACCACGACCGCCCCGGCAACCACCGAGACCACTGCCCCCACAACCACCAACCGCCTGCTCTCCTGGACCAACATCAACGACGAGGACACCAGCGAGATCATGAACACCATCCACTCCGGTTCACCGCTAGACCCGTGCCCTCACCACATCTTCAACAAAGCCAGTACAGCCATCGCGCCCCAACTCCGGAAAATAATCAACATCTCCTTCGAGACAGCAACCTTCCCGGAAAGCTGGAAGCACGCCGAGATCACCGCCTTACTCAAGAAACCCAAGGCAGACCCCAAGGACCTCAAGAACTTCCGACCCATCTCTCTGCTCCCGTTCCCCGCGAAGGTCACCGAGAAAATTGTCAACAAACAACTGACCCGCTACCTCGAGGAGAACAACATCCTGGACCCTTCCCAGTCCGGCTTCCGCAGCAACCACAGCACCGAAACCGCCCTCATCGCCGCCACCGATGACATGAGGACCCTGCTAGACAACGGAGAAACAGCAGCCCTCATCCTCCTGGACCTATCAGCCGCCTTCGACACGGTCTGCCACCACACACTACGAACACGCCTTCACGACGCCGGGATCCAAGAGAAGGCCCTGGACTGGACCACATCCTTCCTTTCCGGCAGAACACAAAGCGTCCGCCTCACCCCCTTCCGATCCAAGGCCACCAAGATCATCTGCGGCGTACCCCAAGGCTCCTCCCTCAGCCCAACGCTGTTCAACATCTACATGGCACCCCTCGCCCACGTCGCCCGACAGCACAACCTCAACATCATCTCCTACGCCGACGACACCCAGCTGATCCTCTCCCTCACCAAAGACCCTCACACCGCCAAAGCCCACCTCCACGAAGGAATGAAGGCCGTCGCCGAATGGATGAGGACCAGCCGCCTGAAGCTGAACTCGGACAAGACGGAGGTCCTCATCCTTGGTTCCAACCCTTCAGCCTGGGACGACTCCTGGTGGCCAACATCACTGGGAACAGCCCCGCCACCCACCGACCACGTACGCAACCTAGGGGTCATCCTCGACCCCACCCTCTCCATGACTAAGCAGGTCAACGCCGTTTCCTCATCCTGCTTCAACATCCTCCGAATGCTCCGCAGGATCTTCAAGTGGATCCCCACCGAAACAAGAAAAACAGTCACCCAGGCCCTCGTCACCAGCAGGCTGGACTACGGAAACGCCCTCTACGCAGGAACGACGGCTAAGCTCCTGAGACGGCTGCAACGCATCCAGAACGCCTCTGCACGTCTTATCCTCGACATCCCCCGACGCAGCCACATCACACCCCACCTGAGAGACCTGCACTGGCTCCCTGTCAACAAGAGGATAACCTTCAAGCTCCTCACCCACGCACACAAAGCACTCCACAACTCCGGACCAGCCTACCTCAACAGACGACTCTGCTTCTACACCCCCACCCGCCAGCTCCGCTCGACCAGCCTCGCCCTCGCCACAGTCCCCCGCATCCGGAAAACGACCGCCGGCGGCAGATCCTTCTCCCACCTCGCCGCCAAGACCTGGAACACCCTCCCCACCAACCTCCGACAGACCCAAGACCTACTGGCCTTCAGAAGACTCCTCAAGACCTGGCTCTTCGATCAGTAGCAGCACCACCCCCCTCTTCCCCCAGCGCCTTGAGACCCTCGCGGGTATGTAGTGCGCTTTATAAGTGACATGATTGATTGATTGATTTGAAATGCACCTAGCCCCCTCCTGAGCAATTAGCCTGCAGGCCGCCTCACACGTTTTTGTGTCCCCTGCAGACCCTTGAAAAACTCTCCTGTCCCCCACCCTCCACTGCACTTCTCTCCCTCGGCTCCCCATTGTCTCCAGTTAACCCCTAACCTCCCCAATGTCTCCTAATTGTTTTTTAGGTCGAGCATTCGAGACCTCTTGTATATACTTTAGTATATACTCATTATATACTTATATGTGTATGTACTTTGTGGGCTCTGGAGATCAGCCCTAGGACTTGTCTGCTTCCGCTTAGGGACTTTTTTTTCTGTTCAACTGCCTCTATTTAACTGTCTTGATAGAAAACGACCAGCAGAGGTCAGTAAAATACCAGAATTGCTTTCTGCTGAGGGACTTTCTTTTTTTTAAAATTTGGAAACTGCCTCTATTTAACTTTCACGATAGAAAACGACCAGCAGAGGTCAGTAAAATACCAGAATCACTTTAGCATTCTCTAGATTCCAGTCCATAGAAATTGTCTTCCACGAGCACCCGTAGACAATAATATTTTTTTCAAATCTTGTATTTTCAGTGATATGACCACCGAAGGCCCTGATTTTATATTAAAAACAGAGCTTTGGACTATACCATTTCCTGCTGAAAGGCAATATTTCTCTCCATGTGTTCCCATACCTGGCGTGTCATGCAGTTTGGTGCTTACTTTCCCTCCATGTTAAAGAACAGTAGATGTTTCAGCACCCAGGCTAATGTGCTGCATAGCTAAATACATATAAGGTCCCTAGCTCAACCTTCTATGCCACCACCCTTCATCCCTGCTGTCCTGCACGCATAGGTTGTCTGATGGCAAAAAGAGCACGTTTCATATTGTAATCTGTTCTCTTTGACATCAGACACCCTCCGATTCCAGGCGCTGTGCTGCTGGAGACTGCAAAGTTACAGACTGTGGCATAGCACAGTCTCCAGAAGTGACAGAGAACAAGCCTTCGATATTTTTGTGACGGGCACATTTTTTGCCCACCGCACATTTTGAGGTTTTGGGCTGCAAATGTTGCTTTTTTGTGGCCGTGGAATTTTCCACCTGAAGCCGCAAAATCCTGGGGGGTCTGTGTATGGGTTAGAAAATCTCCCAAGACAGGATAGGCCCCAAAATGCAACATTGAAACATCAAGATTTTTCTCTTAGATTTCACTCATTCTGGTGATGTGGGTAGCTGCAGAATTCAGACCAGGGGTTGGGAGACACCCAGGGAGGTGCTGAGCGGAGGCCGGTAACCCGAGGTGTCTCGACTGATTGAAAGCAGCGACTGAGACGGATGTTGTGTCTGTGGACTAGTACACATACACAGGGTTAGAAGCAATGATATGAGGTTGCGGGTATGCCGAAGTTTGGCAACCTTTTGGTTTGATGAACAGAGGAAAGTGATGCAGTGAGGACGCTGACCCTACCCTGATGAAGTTGCCGCAAATGTTTATGGGCAATGAAACATGTTGGTTTTAACAGAGCAGACACACAGCAAAGGAATAAAGTAGTTTAGCTAGTGGTAGTCGAGCTCGGTTTTAGATTAGGTAGACTGGGTGTTTCATGCCAGACCCCGGTTTCCTATATAGGGTTCACGTAGTGTGCACGGAACATACATAGTTCCCACATTTTTCTTTTTTCCTCACTCTTTATTTTATTTTAAAAGTTGGCAGTTGCTAATGATGAGAGCCTGAGGATACAGGCGAGTACCAGTCTGTAAACTCCCATGGTGTTACTCCCGTGAGGCACTGCCTTCTTTGGTCTCACTTTTCACTTTTGTTTTTCCCCCGGTGACATTGGGAGGGGGTTACACTAGTAGAGATAGTACAGAATATGGAGCGTATAAGTAGTGATTTGAGTCACTTAATGGCAGATGGGAGATACTGATCCATTGCTGCGCCACATAAAATTGTGTGTGTGAGAAAATATATGGTGGACGTCTATAGGAGTTCAGACAATTAATAGAGCAGGTCTTTGATTGTATTGGAGACACCCAGGGAAACCTACCAATCCCAGATATTTCTAATACTTAGACACCTGGAGAAGTCCATGGTGGTGTAGCTTGCATAAATCCCGCTGCTTTTTGTTACAGAGGAGGCTTGTGAACATCAGACTCTGGCTAAAATCACGATATTTTCTCAGGTTTCCATAGGGAAAAAATCAGTAATCTACTAAGATTAACAAACATCCTACCACACAGTGTCCCACTTTCCTCCTAAAAATAAACAGGGCACCATTTATTTGACAGAAATCAGTCAAAACTAGGTGAAGTCAGTATAGTGTCAATGTGGTCTTCACATGGTTATAGTTTTAGACCATTCCTGTGATGTGTGTTGTGTCCAACCGACATGAAGAGTAGCATTTTTAATTTTTAATGCTAGGAGTGTGAGAATGCAATGTGTTGAGATTTTACCCACTGGCCAGGAGTTCCTAACAACTCTATCACATAAATGTAGGAATATTGGGATTTCTTAGGACATTGACAGATTGGCTGGCAGAGAAAGTGTAAATCCCCTATTCTGCCTCCCCCTCGGGGTAGAAATACTATATGGTGCCCGAAATGGGGGCCTGATGCAAAGATGGTCCAGCACTCCACCACATTGTTTTCTCCCTTTTTTTCACAATAGTCTGGCAGGCTTTGAGTCACCCGCTGGGCGGGTAGATGTGAGGGGTTTACTCCCTATCTTACCATCCAAGGAGGAGTCAGAAAGCCCACCAGACTATCAGGGTAAAAAGTGAGTAACAGAATTGGGTGCAGGGCTTGCCCATCCTAGTACTGTATGGAAACCCCCTCCCCCAGGCTCCAGACATTTTTTCTGCGCCCTGAGGGGGAAGGTTGGGGGGGGGGTCCCTCCTATATTTTTGTACCAGGAAGCAGAAAACCCACAAGACATCAGGGATTGGTATCCAAAAAAGGAATCATTTGGAGCATCAGCCAGTCTTGGCCTCACACCCGACCACTGGGAATCAGGTGGTCTTTCTGCTATCCAGGGAGGCACAACGGGGGTAAAAGTTTAGCCCCTCTCTGCTGGGCTGTATATCAAAACTACACCCACAGAAATCCAAATTTCCTCTCACTTGCCATGAGGATTAATGCATTTTTTGAGCTCACGGTCCTGGGGGACGAAAGACAGTTTGAGCTCGAGGGTTGGTGGTGTGGCCCTCTGTTAGCACAGACTGGGCCGCAGCTCATTCCTTTTTTTTAAAAAAAGCCTCTTTGACCCCAATTACACAAGATGCACTGCCCCTGCAGGCACCACAGCACTTCCTTAATTAGCTGCACCGAACACAAGCTGGGACAGCGCACCCGATCACAAAAACAAACACAGACCTCTGCTCCGGTGCAAACAGTGGCACTTCATGCCTGCACTGAAGAGAGTTCTTTAGTGAAAGCTAGGACTGTTGCTTGAAACAGCATCTCCATCAATTTCTGGAGGAGGATCTGCCCCTCTGGGACCTACATGCTCCCCTGCCAAGGGACTCCCTCAGGGGGCACACTGCGCCTGTGCCACCTCTAGGAGGTGCACTGTCAGTGCTCCTCCTGACAGGCTTTTTGCCTCTACACTGGGGTGTGTAATACACTGCATACTCAAAGCCAAGGTGTTCCCTCATTTGCATGAGGTCACGCTCCCACCCCATTCTTTTTGTGAAAAAGTCCCTGGTGTCTAGGGTGCTTTCTGCCCCCCTAGAAGTAAGTCCAAAGTTAGGTGTTAGGGTGTAAACTACAACTCTATATACACCAAACCTAACTTCATATTTTTTTAAAGGAAAGCCTAAACATGATTTTTGAGTGAGTGCTTTGTAACCCATAATGACAGGAACATATGTTTAGGCCGTTAGTAACATATTGCTGTTTGCAACATTTATTTTTGTACATTAAATGGTTGCAAAATAGAGGATTGGGTGGATGTTGCACAGAAAAGCAATCTCATCTCCATTCCTTCTTCTTCTGCTGAGTATTTGCTCATAGGGCTGTTGGTAGAGAACGCGCAAGGACTCTGTAGCACCCTTCAATGGTGCACCTGGTCATCTATATATAAGCTATGAAACATCAATGCACTTGGGCAAGAGCACCTTCCCAGAAATGGACCTCTAGAAAAACATCTGCTACATTTATTTCTTCTCAAGTGGTTGTCTCAATATATAAGTGCTATGTTGGGGAAATAATATCAGGGGAAATTGTGTCAAACTCTAGAAATGGCGGCCTAGCTTTTATTGGCATAACAGATGTGCTGCCTCTGACACAGTGGAGGTTCAGCTGCGTGAGCTGGTCAGTGAGGCAAAGCCAGTGATGAACCTACCAATGTTTTACTTGTGACAGACAACAGAGCAGCTTCTTAGTACAAAAATAAATGTATTCTTAAAAGCCTTTACTTAACTATGTTTTTTACATTTTAAACTTTTTGTAATAGTCCTGTATATTGTCAGCTATAGCTTCATTAATATGTCTTCAGTTCTTTTTCTTTAATGCCTGCTGCCGTTTTCTTAAATTTTCGTATTAAAAAAATATGATTCCCATAATTATATTTGACATAACTAACTACTTTTACGATTGTTTTCTAACCTCTTCTTAACAAGTGAGCACAGGACTTTAAGTGGGCCGGGTCCCTTCGGGTCATAGAAAGTGATTTAAAACAGACATTGAAACGAATCCCTTACGGGCCATGCATTCATGTCCTTAACTTTTTTAGGCAAAAACACTGATCAATTTCTTAGCAATGAGTGTAAAATAAGGTAGTCCATGTCGTTCCTGGTTATATTTCATATGCTTTACTTGATCTTGTGTTCCCTATTAGTGTTTACTTTTTCCAGGATGTTGTGTTACGTGTTTTATTCAGGCTGCATACTACTGTCGTCTAGTGCATAATTTGAATTAAGTCGCACCCAGGTGTTTATAATAGGGCACTGTCAGGGGCAAAAAGGTCTTCTGAATAGGTGGCCATCCATTCCTTGGCCTCTTTGCAAGGCGACTAGACCAGTGGTCACGTATGCCAGTTGCAGTTGTGATACAATGCAAATATGTGGGTAGGGTGGCACTCTATGCAAATTTCTTGTGTATATGTTTAAGCCACGCCCTTAATTATATAGTCCCTGTCCCTTTCAGAGCCCCCTACTTTTTTCATCCCACTTAAAGCCCTAAGTGACGATTTGTCAACTATAAAGGACTCTCTTTTCTAACAATGTCTACTTCACAATAGTATGAATTGGATTTTAATTGTAGTTAAATATAAACCTTAATTTCTCCCAGTCCCTGGTCATTTATAAAGATGTTGAAGCCTGCAATTCTTCAGCATGTTCTGCTCTGGCAGTGAAAATTGTGTCTCACACATAAGGGGGCAGGAGGAGGTTTAAGGACCAGCGTGGGTACACTCCCCACTCTTAATCATAAATACACAAAGAACCCACGGGTCCGGAGAAGCAATCAAGTAAAAAATGTGTGAGTGAATTAAAACTGCCTACAGGGTTAGCAATAGACTTTATTAGGCTACCCTCTGACAGGATTAAAATGCTGTGAACAAGCCTATCAAGATTTATAAGAGGCTTCGTAAGCTAAATTAGCACCGGACAGTTGTGGCAACTTTTATACTAATTAGATTCAATTGATGGACCAGATTGAACATGCAATGATCCGGTTCAGTATAAACACATTGATGTTTATGATTGTTTTGACAATATTAGTACTTTTCATTTAGCAGTAGCTGCCCACTAAGATCCTGAAGAAAGCCAAGATACTTAAATAGGTCATTGTGGCTGAAACATGTCGATCTAGCTTACGAAGCCTCTTATAAATCTTGATAGGCTTGTTCACAGCATTTTAATCCTGTCAGAGGGTAGCCTAATAAAGTCTATTGCTAACCCTGTAGGCAGTTTTAATTCACTCACACTTTCCGCACTGCACTTTATTTGCCCACACACCACGCTCACATAGGGTTTTTAGGATAACCCATGTGCTAACAAATTAAAACATCCCTGAGCTCCCTCCTCGTAGAGAGGGGTTGTAGCCCGTGCCGTGACTAGGTCCCGACACGAGGAGGCACCCTATGATGAAGCATGACACCCTCGGGTGTGTGAGGGGAGTTGTCCTTTAAAAGGGATATTCCCACTACTATCTTTAATTGACATTGTCTTTCTGGTTTACATTTTTTACTTGATTGCTTCTCCGGACCCGTGGGTTCTTTGTGTATTTATTATTATAGTGAAAATTGTGTCCCAGGGAGAGGGTTTGGGGTCAGGCTCCATGGAACCAGGTTTCATTGAACTACAGATTAGATTGTGTGTCTAGTTCATCTAAAGCTGCATTGATCAGTGTTGTTTTGTAGAGCTCAGGCTTGGTCAGAAGATAGATCGGAGAGTGTGTTTTTTTGCAATGGACTCACAAGTGAGTTGTTAATATTATGTGAAATTTAATTTTACCAAGAATCGGGACATGTTCTTCCAGAAATCATTACACTTCAATAACTAAACACTTCACTAATGGTTCTTTTTTATCCCTGCTTGTTCATCCTAATTGTAAACGCATTTTTCTCTCCCGTTTAAGGAAGTGTTACTATGAGAAGAACAGCCCTGTCAAGTACCAGGCATCAGGCGTAGACTAACGCATTTCAGTGTGTTGGTCCGCATCAACGCACTGAAATGCAAAGTCGCGCATAATAGGCATAGCGTCCTCATTGTCTGTCGAGCCGTACAGCACTGCTAATCCTGCACCCATTGGAATGCTAAACTTAACTAAAACTGGAGCAGTGGCAGCAAGCGATGCGCGCTTCTCCTAGCAGGCTTTGGGGGCACCGACTGAGCTCAGCAGATACAATGTAACAATCTATTCCTGACACCGCGCATGATTGATTGTACACATGACTGTCAGGAGAGGCAGCAGTAAATGGCTACTGTCAAGAGACATCAGTCAGGTAGTTACTGGTCAGGATCATGAGTTCTTTTGTGACCTTGACACTTTAATTGGCCAATGGCCCGCAGAACGTCTTGCTGCTGCTCGCAGCAGCGCAAGCTGGTGGTTCAGTTCCTGAGAGAAATTTGTTGTGGGAGGCTGAAGTGGCAATGAGTGCTGCTCGCGCCACCACTGTAATTATTTAAAGAAATGTGGTGACCGTGGCGGCGCTGGAGCCCAGAGCACAACACTGTAAAGCTGAGCTCTGCTGCTGCTGAGCCCTGAATCATCATGCTTGGGCAGCCAGGTTGCCGAGGTCCGGGACTTGGCCACGACGGTGGTTGGCTCATAACCGAATTGCAGCCGCTCCAAAAGCAAGTGCGTCAGTGCCTGGACTAGTGAGGTATAATCTCACTCTGATTCTAATAATAATGTGGTTTACATTTAATTATAGTAGTAGTTAGATAAGGGCTTAACGCGCAGGTCATCTTCAGCTGCCTGCCCTGCTGTCACTGAAGTTCTGCAGTCTCAAGTGAGCCTTGGTCTATCAGTCTGGTGAGTCACTGACTGTATTTCAGCTGCCTGGGATGGCTCCGGCAGTGTGACCCACATACAGCCACACTAAACTCATTTTGGGCCGGTCTAGCACTGTGACTGGCTCCATGGTGCGGTGCCGGTCCAATTACTTAGTTTCAGCGCCAGGCTGGTAGCTGCATCACTAGAGCCTGGTGTAGGTCTGTGACACAGCCCCCTGCTGGTGGTGTGATCTGTGCCGCTTGCTCCGGGGCTGGGCAGCAGTTGCAGTGCACGCCTGAGTTTCTTATTGTTCAAATGGGTGTAATTTCTGATATTTCTTTGTTTCGTTTGTCTTTATTGCTTAATTTTACTCGCGAGAAAGTGTCACTCATAGTTGTTGAACTGTCACTCATAATTACACAGAATTTATGAAAATGTTACACATAGCAATCTGAAACCTTTGCAGCTATGAAAGAACAAACACTGCAGTTTTAGGGTTCATTAGTTGCAAACAGAAATTGAAGTTGCTCCCCAACCAGTGAGCAGGAGTGTTTCTGTGCTGCTGTTGCGCAAAATAGTATGCGCACAACGTGACATTCCCTCCTCCCCAAATTCCGTCACCTTACCGCCCGCTACGCCCAAGAACTCTCAGAATCAGGGTAGGTTGTCCATGACGTAGCCTTTTATTCACATCAATCCAAGTAATTTACCACAGATCATTACCAAAGAAAAGTATCCTTCTTGGATATATAAGAATTATTCACAGCATCACACTTTAGCTGCATCAACATGTCAACGGCAGTAAGGAAATTAGGTACGACATTACACTTTAACTTTTAACTCGGCCGTACACTAGAACAACTTGGCCGTACATTTGAACTTTACACTTTAACTTTTTGACTCGGCCATACACTAGAACTTGGCCGTACATTTGAACTTGGCCGTCTCGGCCCCCAACGTCCCACTCTGCGGCGCACATTGTGCCGGCAGGCCCCAACGCGCTACAGCCGTACATTTGAACTTTACACTTTAACTTTTTAACTCGGCCGTACACTAGAACTTGGCCGTACATTTCAACTTGGCCGTCTCAGCCACCAATGTCCCACTCTGCTGCGCACATTGTGCCGGCAGGCCACAACGCGCTACAGCCAACAGTTGAACTACTGGACATCCAGGGCACCGCATACCCCGCCGGCCCACCGGGGTACCTGAACACAGGCAGCCTCCCAAAGATTCTACTCAGTCCATACATTGTGGGTTAGGGCAGTAGAGTCCAGGACTACCGGCAGGTCAGTCCCTCCTCCCCGCCTACCCAGAGCACACGTGGAATCTACCCACTCCTGGGGTCCATCGAATGGCTGCACCTCCATTGTTGTGCATCCCCCTTTGTTGTTAACTGTCAGCGCTCCGCCCACCTCCGTGAAGCCTTGCTCTTCTGCCGGGTGGGTGGGTGGTCGACGACGCTCCTGTAGCCAGGCTGTGGTCTGAGGGGACAAAGAGAATGAAACCCCCAGGGCACAGCCTTAAATACCTGCTAGGTTTCGTTTCTGCTAAGTTTCATTTCCCCGGGCCTCCCGATGACATCAACTCAGCCAGCCAACCCCCTTCCTTGTCCAGGGGCCCCGGAGGAGGCTCAGCCCAGTGGCGCTACTAAGGGCACCCCTCCCCTAATCGCGGGGGGCGCCTGTTCATAGTATGCGCACAACGTGACATTCCCTCCTCTCCAAATTCCGTCACCTTACCGCCCGCTACGCCCAAGAACTCTCAGAATCAGGGTAGGTTGTCCACGGCGTAGCCTTTTATTCACATCAATCCAAGTAATTTACGACAGACCATTACCAAAGAAAAGTATCCTTCTTGGATATATAAGAATTATTCACAGCATCACACTTTAGCTGCATCAACATGTCAACGGCAGTAAGGAAATTAGGTACGACATTACACTTTAACTTTTAACTCGGCCGTACACTAGAACAACTTGGCCGTACATTTGAACTTGGCCGTCTCGGCCCCCAACGTCCCACTCTGCTGCGCACATTGTGCCGGCAGGCCCCAACGCGCTACAGCCGTACATTTATTATTATTATGAGCTTATAAAGCGCACTTTTACCCAAGGGTGTCCTGGCGCTGCACACTGAGTCCCTGGAGCACGGGGGGCCTAATCCCTAAATAACCAAGTCTTCAGCCCCTTTCTAAAAGAGACGAGCTCCTCGGCCTTCCTGATATGCACCGGCAAGCTGTTCCAGGCCTTCGCTGCACAGTAAGAAAAGCTATGTCCTCCCCAACTAGCCTTTTTTATTCGTGGTACCGCAACTAGTCTGCCTTCGGACGAGCGCAACGCTCTCCCTGGCACATACCAATTGAAGCACCGACTCAAGAACTCTGGGCAACTGCCCTTCAAAGCTTTGAAAACGAGGCACAAAGCCTTAAATTGAGCTCGTCTTGATACCGGCAGCCAGTGCAGTAGCCGGAGTCCCTCTCGAACGGAAGTAAACCTTGGGATGCATGTCAGCAGTCTCGCCGCCGCATTTTGAACCAACTGAAATCTGTGCAGATGTTTTTTTTTCAGATTCAGATACAGACTGTTGCAGTAGTCCAAGCGCGACAAAATAAGGGCTGAGACTGCTAACCTGAAACCATCGGCTGGAAGAGAAAATTTAATTTTCCTCAATATCCTAAGGATATGGAAGCATGTCGAAACCACTCTACTAACCTGATCCCCAAAATCAAGTTTCTGGTCCATGATCACGCCCAAATTCCTTGCCGTGCACGCGGGGACTGGGGGCATCCCCAGCGCATCAGGCCACATATCCGGAGTCCAGATGTTAGGATTGTTCCCAAATATCATCACCTCGGTCTTCCCTGCATTCAATTTAAGGCAATTCGAGGCCATCCAGCCCGCAATATCTTTCAGGCAATCATGGCACCTCGCGGCCATATCCACTTGAGACCCTCGCTGTATGGATAACACAATTTGTGTGTCATCTGCATAGGAAGTGAGTTGCAGGCCAAAAGATCTTATCAGAGCCGCCAGTGGGCTAACATAAATGTTAAAAAGCGTGGGGCTCAGAGATGATCCCTGCGGTACCCCACACGGGAGGGCAAAAGGCTTAGATTTATCAGGCCCCAGGTCAACTGTCTGGACTCTGTCGGCTAAAAAGGACTTCAGGAGGCTCCAGGCAGTGCCTTCTACCCCCGCCCCCGACAACCTGTCCATCAGCACCCCATGATGGACCGTGTCGAAGGCCGCCGATAGATCTAACAGAATCAAAACAGCCACCCCTCCCTGGTCCACCGCCACTCTCACCTCCTCAGTGGCCTTAACCAAGGCCAGTTCTGTGCTGTGTCCTGCACGAAACCCGAACTGCGTCGGGTCGAGTGCCTTAGTTCTTTGAAAAAAAGAGCTTAGTTGCCTGTTTATGGCCTTCTCCACCAACTTGGCCGGAAGCGGAAGATGGGAAATGGGTCTGTAGCTATTAGGATCGTTTGCAAAACAGCGAGGACAGGTGCCCAAAAAATTCTCCTGTACAGATAAATTAGTGGACAGCATTGCCCAGTGGGCCAATGCAGTATGCAGTGCCCCTCTTCCTAATGATGGAGGAGATGTACGGGTGGTGAAGTTGTCAGATTAATTGTTCGGCGAACCCCCTTTTCGAACGGGCAGGGATGCCTCAGGTGGAACCTGGGGGAATGGTTGTTGCAAGGCGGGGCCTGCTGGCACACTCTGTACAGTGAATGTCCCAAGAAGTATGTTCTCTCCTGGTGGTGGAGGAATTGGACATCTGTTGATGTTGTCCCACTTATTTAGGGACGGGCAGGAATGTCCTAATTGGCACCTTGGAACTGCTGTTGCAGGACAGGGCCTGCTGGCACACTGCACATTTGAACTTTACACTTTAACTTTTTAACTCGGCCGTACACTAGAACTTGGTGGTACATTTGAACTTGGCCGTCTCGGCCACCAATGTCCCACTCTGCTGCACACATTGTGCCGGCAGGCCACAACACGCTACAGCCAACAGTTGAACTACTGGACATCCAGGGCACCGCATACCGCACCGGCCCACCGGGGTACCTGAACACAGGCAGCCTCCCCAAGATTCTACTCAGTCCATACATTGTGGGTTAGGGCAGTAGAGTCCAGGACTACCGGCAGGTCAGTCCCTCCTCCCCGCCTACCCAGAGCACACTTGGAATCTACCCCCTCCTGGGGTCCATCGAATGGCTGCACCTCCATTGTTGTGCATCCCACTTTGTTGTTAACTGTCAGCGCTCCGCCACAGGGTGAGAAGCTCCCCGGCGCACTCGCCCCCCCCCCCCTTGGTGCTGACTTTGCTCCACAATAGTCCCCGGCATTACCTGTATGAAAACTCCTGCCCTTTGCCTACAGATGCACCTTATTCCTACAGAACAACGCCAAATTCCAGGCTGGAGCTAATTGTTCCAATTGTGCCCATTGTGGAACCTGTTAAATTCCTTTGATTGAGTTTTTACTTGTTCAGCTTTTTAAGAATGTGTTTATTGCTTTGACCGGAACACCCCCCGGCCCACACCGCTGGCGTTATCCCCCCGCAAGGTGGAAGCTGAATACCCAAGTGAACTATCACTCTCCCCATTCTAAGAACATCCAGCACACATTGAGTTGTTACTTGTTCAGCTTTTTAAGAATGTGTTTATAGCTTTGACCGGAACACCCCCCGGCCCACACCGCTGGCGTTATCCCCCCGCGAGGTGGAAGCGGAATACCCAAGTGAACTATCACACTCCCCATTCCAAGAACGTCCAGCATACATTAATGTGACCTCCGCTGAGCAGAGTGCGCCAGCCGCTGTGCAGTGTGCCAGCAGGCCCTGTCCTGCAACAGCAGTTCCAAGGTGCCAATTAGGACATTCCTGCCCGTCCCTAAATAAGTGGGACAACATCAACAGATGTCCAATTCCTCCACCACCAGGAGAGAACATACTTCTTGGGACATTCACTGTACAGAGTGTGCCAGCAGGCCCCGCCTTGCAACAACCATTACCCCAGGTTCCACCTGAGGCATCCCTGCCCGTTCGAAAAAGGGGTTCGCCGAACAATTAATCTGACAACTTCACCACCCGTACATCTCCTCCATCATTAGGAAGAGGGGCACTGCATACTGCATTGGCCCACTGGGCAATGCTGTCCACTAATTTATCTGTGCAGGAGAATTTTTTGGGCACCTGTCCTCGCTGTTTTGCAAAGGAAGCACTGCCACCGGGATACCTGATCACAGGTAAAAATCCCCAAGATCGCCAGCTTGTACTGTACGTGTGCAAGCTAGTACCGACTGTTAGGACTGAGCATATGCGCGTTAGCAACACCGGCAAAGCTAGACAGTTGCAGAGGAACTGAAGCGAGATATGTATAGACAACCTATATTTATGGCAGCTCGCACCTGTAAGCAACCTGTTAACAATACCCCCTGTAGGTAAACTAAATACCATCTTGTCCGGAAACAGCCCAATCTCCCTGCTTGGCGCAGAGCACATGGAACATATAAAGATACTTAAGATATTGCCTAGGCATAGCGCCGCGCTTTTGGGGGTGTACTCAGCGTTTAACCTTAGCTGGTAGACAAGCTTTTAAAACTTCTCCAACTTTGAGTGCTGCGGAGTGGTAGAGCGCCACAAACATATGACGTGTTCAATAATGTATTTGAAATCACTCAGTCCTCCATAAACCGCTGCCACTGAAATGAAAAGGAGACCTGTGTTTATAGATTTTGGCTATTAAATAAAGCTACCATACTGTTGATGGATTTGTTAGTAATTCCAAGTCTCTGAGGATAATTGCAGAAATAAATCGCCACCCGTGATTAGGGTTTGCTTGCTTTAACTGCATTCCATTCCTCAGGCTTATTCCGTGTTAATTGTGCTACACACCAGCAGACCTCACTAAGGACTGCTGACACCTAAAAAGGAAAGAGAAACTTTGCAAGTAAATATTTGACAAATTAAGTAAAGACCCATAGATCTGTACCCGTTATTGGGATAAGTGCTTACAATGGATTTCCTCCCCAAGGGCCACAACATGTTAATTGTGTCGTATAGCAATGCATCCACCAAAGTATAGCTGATATGTGACCGAAAGGGAAAAAACCTTACTTTGCCTATAAATACTGGGCCATTTTAGGAAAGCCACCCTAATTATGAGTGATTTTAGTAATTATATGCACGAAGGATATGGAGTTCCTCTAAGTCCAAGAGACAGAACAGGGAGATACTAGGGGTGGGGGGGGAAAAATTGGTGGCCCCACACTGAAGGGGAAAGGGGAGATCCCCTTGTCGGAACTAGGGCTCTCACACACCTAGCAAGCTAGGTGTCATGCTTCATCATATGAGCCTGCCCCTCGTCAGGTCGGCGCTGCAATACCTGACGGGCACCCAGTACGGGGCTCTTTAGCGGGGATCTTTTATTCCTGCCGTTGGGTGCAGTGGGGGTAAGGGGCCTAGTGAGTGTAGATGTGGGAGGGAAGTGAGTTAAAATAAGTCAGTTAGTCCTAACAGTGATTTATTCAGGAAGGTAAACTGCCTAATTAAAAATAATAAAGAGAGTGGCGGAGAACTGGATACAAGGTATCAAGCTGTATGAGCCCTACTCTCAGTCGGTCAACATGTTTCATGCCCTGTGTGTCAGGGGGATCAAGGCATTTCTTCAGGACCAATTGTCAATACTATCTACACAGCGTGGTAAGTGAAAACTACATACCACACTCTCAGGTCAATAACCTGCAAACAAATTGAAAAAGAAAAACGTGATTATAATATGGAATGTAACCCGGTACAAAACACGTATCTCATGGAACTGTTCATACAGTACCGAAATGGTACATGTGTTAAATGAATTAATATATTCACACGCTTACTCAATACCGTATGAGGGATGAGACTAAAATTAAAAAACAAGGTAAGGACTCTCTAGCACAAGAGAAATCATAGTAAAACCGAGGTCTCAATGAGGAAATTCATCCAGAGCCAAGACGTAACAGAAGAGCAGTAACATAACAGAGAGGACAGAAACAATGCTCACCTATACTGTTGTCTAATTAGGACTGCAACAGTATCCGGCGGTCGTAAAGGACACCAAATTGGGTCCTACGTGAGTAAAAGAAAAGGGCTGGATAAAGTAACAGGCTCCATACTGCACAAACCAGAATACTGGAAAAACTAAAAAATCCAAAAAATCCCCAGGCGTCCGGACCATCAATGAATGGTAAACAATTGCCAAAAGCACGAGATCCAGGGGACAATAATGAACGCCTCCCCTCAGATCAACCGTATTCCCGTGTCAACCAGGTGTAATAAGGCATTGCCACCGTGTAACAAACACGGTGAAAAGGTAACCAGGAACTACACAAGTGAACACCTGTGAGTGAAAACGGCAGCTGTGTATGCCGGTACACCACGAGGAAAATCACGGGGTGATAATCAAGAAAGGGAGGAGTTGAACCATTAGTGACCTGGTGCCTCTGCTGGATCCGCAATGTAAGCTTACCTCCGTGATAGTCAGTAGCTGCATGGGTCTCCAAGTCAATAGCCAAAATCACTACTCACCAGCGTTCGAAGAGCGCTTCGTATGTGACCTACCCTGCCGCCAGAAACCGGGATGGTAACTGGTGCCATTGCTCAGGCACAGATATACCAACCAGTCAGGGTCAAAGTAGGCGGAGCCTAGTGTACTAGCGTAATATCGCGAGACTACGGGTCAAAGAGGTACACAGAGTAGGTTAAGGAATGTAGGCAAAGAAGGCGGCCATCTTGTAATGATCAAGTGGTCCCTTATATCAATAGTCTGTAATGGAGAGAAAACAACACAGTGGTGGCAGCCCTGGAAAAGGGAAGAGCTTAGTGCAGGGTAAAGGAGCAACTATCACAGACACAAAGCTTGTGTATTAGCTAGGGATCAGTAAGGCCAAAATCAAAGAGCTGGAGGTAATCCCGTGAAACTGTATTGTGCAGTGTGGATCAAGATCAAAGACAGACGGGTCGGCGCGGCCATCTTAGAAAAGTCAAAAGCAACTACTAATAGAGGCACAATTAGGTAAAATTAAAACCTGCTTACTCAATGGTTAGGTTGTCGGTTATGTAAATTTAAACAGATCTCAGCGACAGGGCACCGCGAAGAAAATGTATTAGATGCCAGGTTGCTCAAAGTACAGAACTAATATGTGAAATTCTTCATGAGGTACACCAAACGAAGGAATACGGTAGAGGTGGTATTCTAAGTAGAAGTAGGTGCAGACGTCATGGTGGCTGACTCTTATGTACGGCATTTCTCTACACCTAAACAGAATAAAACTATATGAAAATATATATATATATCCCTTATATATGGTGCAGTGGCCCCCTCATAGTGGATGCGACCTAGTTAAGTGAACCCCATGGAATATCATCATTGAGCCCTTCACTATGGGTTGAAAGTCTATGGACCCATCTCTGCTCAATCCTAAACAGAGATGACTTAGATATCTGTGTGTGGGCTTCCAAAACTACCCATCTAAATGAATCAGGGGGTGTTTAGCATCCTTGAAGTGTGTGTACAGTCTAGTGGTGACCCTCTGGCACCGTATATTGCTCTTGTGCTCGGTTATCCGGGTCTTGACTGCTCGCATGGTCATCCCTATGTATCGCAAGCCACATGGACAGGTGATCATGTATATACATTGGTTAGTATTGCAATTAGTATGTTTATTTAATTTCCATTGAAAGTTGGCCGAGAGAGAGATCTCCTTAACAGCATAAGTGAGTTTGCACACTACGCAGGAGCCACAAGGATAGTGTCCTGTCACTGCCGGGAGACCCCACAAGGTCCTCTGTGTGTTAGGTTTAGTTTGTTTAGGCCTCGTATTTATCAAAATATCTTTCAGGTTGCGTGTCCTTTTATATGCAAACCTAGGCCTAGGTATGCGCAGGTCACCTGTACCTAGTATCCCCCAATGTTTATGGATAATTTTCTTGATTCGAGTGGAGTCGGGGGTGAACGATGTGACACACGTCAGTGTATCTGTCGTGGGTTTGGTGTGTACCTCAAGGAGTGTCTCTCTAGGGTTGTTCCTAGCTCTTTTCATAGAATCCCGCACTAACCTTATCGGGTAGCCTCTAGCCCCAAGGTTGGCTGCCAAGGTGCAGGCTTCAGTTTGATAATCAGCAACTGTCTTGCAGTTGCGTCTAATTCGCAAAAACTGGCCAAAGGGTAAGTTGTCTTTCAGTGCCCTAGGGTGGTGACTATTGTATAAAAGCAAACTGTTGCGGTCAGTGGGTTTTCTATATAGGGTAGTACTAAAGCGTCCCTCGGTGAGTATGATGTTGAGATCAAGAAACGGGACATTGTTCTCTGAAATGGTGTGGGTGAATTTCAGATAGTCATTCTGGTTGTTAATCCAGCCCACGAATTCCATGCAAGTGGAGCGATCCCCTTGCCAAAAGATAAGGATGTCATCTATAAAACGTTTCCATAGTTTCAGGTTATTGAGGTATGGGTTATTAGCGTTGTAGATGACATCCTTTCAAATGCTGCCATATACAGGCAGGCCAAACTGGGAGCAAAGGTACTGCCCATCGAAGTGCCCTGGCTTTGATGGTAAAGTTGTTTCTTGAATTCAAAAAAATTTCAGTCAAAGCCAGGGTAGCACACTCCATAATGAAAGGTACAGGAGTAGCTGATGACCATTCCAATGCGTTCAATGCATCTTCCACAACTGACAAAGTGGCTCTCTGAGGAATATTGGTATATAGAGCCTCCACGTCAAGGGTAATGAGGAGGTCTATGTCGTCAGTATTACCCATCTCTTCAATAATTCTCAAGATGTCTGTGGTGTCTTTAACAAAAGATGGAGTCTCTCTCACTATTGGCTGTAAGAAATGATCACAGAATTTAGAAAGTGGCTCGAGTAGTGAACCAATGCCAGAGACAATGGGACGGCCAGGAACCGGGGTAATACCCTTATGAATTTTAGGTAAGGTGTAAAAGTATGGTATCTTAGGTTCCTTAGTGACTAGAAAGTCTGCCTCCTTGTGACTAATCCATCCATTGGATTCAGCTTCATACACCATTGTAGAGATGAAGGAAGTGAGGCGTATTGTGGGATCAACTGCGATGGGAGTGTAATACCTGTTATTAGAAAGTTGACGATTGCATTCTGCATCGTAGTCTGTAGTAGACTGAACTACAGTGGCCCCACCTTTATCAGCCTGTTTAATGGTAATAGTCATATCTTCAGAGAGGTTTTTGCTACTTCCAACTCAATGTTTGAGAGGTTATGAAAGAGGTCTGACTATGAGTAAAAGCTAGTTCCTTAAGTACTGCTTGCTCAAAAGTTAGGACCTCTATAGGAACCATGCTGTTATTTGGTGTAAAAGAGGAAGGGTTTCTTAACCCTGAGTCTTCCTGTTCATTAAAGGGTCTATCTTGAAAGTATGCTTTTAATCGTATCTTCCTGAACAGGTTTTGTACCTCACAGTGGTCTCTGAACTTGTCCACCTTGGGAGTGGGGACAAATCCAAGGCCCATCTCTAGCAAGGTTTTCTCTTGTTCAGTGAGGGTTCGGTGTGAGAGGTTAACAACTAGTTCCTCTTGCCTCGTGTTTTGCTCCGGGTCTCCATGCTGTTGGCTGGTTGGTCTAGCCATTGGACCTGCTTCTGAGATCCTCTTTTGTTGCGCCCTCTTCCTCTGCCCCATCCTCTGTCTAAAAAGGGGGTTGCTGTTGTGGAAGAATTGTGGTGGGCCTTGTTGGTAAGATGGAAACTGCCAGTGGTGCGGCGGAGGGCCCTGATAGAATGGTGGGCCCTGATATGGTGGTACATTGTAGTACTGGTTGGGGCGTTGAATCCTCCTAGAATTGTTACTCCCCAACTACCTGTACTAGAATCGCTATCAGTGGTGCCACTCCTGTCTGAGTTATCATCAGATGAATAACTCGTTTTGGTTGATGTATAGTCTACCTTGAGGTATGGATATACTTTTTCTTTATCGAATTTCTGAATATCCTTTTGAAGCTTCGTTATTTTTGCTTCATCAAATAGTCTTTATTATCAGTGATCTCAGTATTAATCTCCGCAAGTCTGGCTTTATAGGCTGAGATCTGCACAGTTGTTTTAAGTGCTCCCTCTGCAATTTGGATCCTAACAAGGAGTGCATCTGCAAGCCTTCTAGCTGTGTTAATGATTAACACCAGCCAGTCCCTAGTGCATTTCCACGCAACTAGGGACCATTCCTTTAAAGGTAGCGTCATCCAAAAACAGTCTCGGGAAGTTACTGACAATCAAGCCAGAAGGGGCGATGTTAGCCCGCAAATATTCCGTCATAAGGGCGCCATGGAGGGTTATTTTCAACCACTCCCTTTTCAGTTGTGTTAGAGAATTCCAATCATCTGATTGAGAGCCAGAAGCTGAACTGCCATCAATACCCAGAAGTGAAGGAGTTCTGTCTAGAATGTCTGTAACCGCTTCGTCACCGAAGCTCAGACCATGTTGGTTATCCATGGATAATAAAATGTGCTAAAGAGAGGGCCAAGGAAGGATACAACCGTTATCCACTGGTAACCTAAACAGCAGTCCCACGGGTGTGTCCCGTGCTAACTATGAATCAAAAGGGGGACAACGGGGCAGGTTTAAAGAGGTCCAGCATACATGCCCCAACAATACTATATGCACGAAGGATATGGAGTTCCTCTAAGTCCAAGAGACAGAACAGGGAGATACTAGGGGTGGGGGAAAAATTGGTGGCCCCACACTGAAGGTGAAAGGGAGATCCCCTTGTCGGAACTAGGGCTCTCACACACCTAGCAAGCTAGGTGTCATGCTTCATCATATGAGCCTGCCCCTCGTCAGGTCGGCGCTGCAATACCTGACGGGCACCCAGTACGGGGCTCTTTAGCGGGGATCTTTTATTCCTGCCGTTGGGTGCAGTGGGGGTAAGGGGCCTAGTGAGTGTAGATGTGGGAGGAAGTGAGTTAAAATAAGTCAGTTAGTCCTAACAGTGATTTATTCAGGAAGGTAAACTGCCTAATTAAAAATAATAAAGAGAGTGGCGGAGAACTGGATACAAGGTATCAAGCTGTATGAGCCCTACTCTCAGTCGGTCAACATGTTTCATGCCCTGTGTGTCAGGGGATCAAGGCATTTCTTCAGGACCAATTGTCAATACTATCTACACAGCGTGGTAAGTGAAAACTACATACCACACTCTCAGGTCAATAACCTGCAAACAAATTGAAAAAGAAAACGTGATTATAATATGGAATGTAACCCGGTACAAAACACGTATCTCATGGAACTGTTCATACAGTACCGAAATGGTACATGTGTTAAATGAATTAATATATTCACACGCTTACTCAATACCGTATGAGGGATGAGACTAAAATTAAAAAACAAGGTAAGGACTCTCTAGCACAAGAGAAATCATAGTAAAACCGAGGTCTCAATGAGGAAATTCATCCAGAGCCAAGACGTAACAGAAGAGCAGTAACATAACAGAGAGGACAGAAACAATGCTCACCTATACTGTTGTCTAATTAGGACTGCAACAGTATCCGGCGGTCGTAAAGGACACCAAATTGGGTCCTACGTGAGTAAAAGAAAAGGGCTGGATAAAGTAACAGGCTCCATACTGCACAAACCAGAATACTGGAAAAACTAAAAAATCCCCAGGCGTCCGGACCATCAATGAATGGTAAACAATTGCCAAAAGCACGAGATCCAGGGGACAATAATGAACGCCTCCCCTCAGATCAACCGTATTCCCGTGTCAACCAGGTGTAATAAGGCATTGCCACCGTGTAACAAACACGGTGAAAAGGTAACCAGGAACTACACAAGTGAACACCTGTGAGTGAAAACGGCAGCTGTGTATGCCGGTACACCACGAGGGAAAATCACGGGGGTGATAATCAAGAAAGGGAGGGAGTTGAACCATTAGTGACCTGGTGCCTCTGCTGGATCCGCAATGTAAGCTTACCTCCGTGATAGTCAGTAGCTGCATGGGTCTCAAGTCAAAGCCAAAATCACTACTCACCAGCGTTCGAAGAGCGCTTCGTATGTGACCTACCCTGCCGCCAGAAACCGGGATGGTAACTGGTGCCATTGCTCAGGCACAGATATACCAACCAGTCAGGGTCAAAGTAGGCGGAGCCTAGTGTACTAGCGTAATATCGCGAGACTACGGGTCAAAGAGGTACACAGAGTAGGTCACATACGAAGCGCTCTTCGAACGCTGGTGAGTAGTGATTTTGGCTTTTGACTTGGAGACCCATGCAGCTACTGACTATCACGGAGGTAAGCTTACATTGCGGATCCAGCAGAGGCACCAGGTCACTAATGGTTCAACTCCCTCCCTTTCTTGATTATCACCCCCGTGATTTTCCCTCGTGGTGTACCGGCATACACAGCTGCCGTTTTCACTCACAGGTGTTCACTTGTGTAGTTCCTGGTTACCTTTTCACCGTGTTTGTTACACGGTGGCAATGCCTTATTACACCTGGTTGACACGGGAATACGGTTGATCTGAGGGGAGGCGTTCATTATTGTCCCCTGGATCTCGTGCTTTTGGCAATTGTTTACCATTCATTGATGGTCCGGACGCCTGGGGATTTTTTAGTTTTTCTAGTATTCTGGTTTGTGCAGTATGGAGCCTGTTACTTTATCCAGCCCTTTTCTTTTACTCACGTAGGACCCAATTTGGTGTCCTTTACGACCGCCGGATACTGTTGCAGTCCTAATTAGACAACAGTATAGGTGAGCATTGTTTCTGTCCTCTCTGTTATGTTACTGCTCTTCTGTTACGTCATGGCTCTGGATGAATTTCCTCATTGAGACCTCGGTTTTACCATGATTTCTCTTGTGCTAGAGAGTCCTTACCTTGTTTTTTAATTTTAGTCTCATCCCTCATACGGTATTGAGTAAGCGTGTGAATATATTAATTCATTTAACACATGTACCATTTCGGTACTGTATGAACAGTTCCATGAGATACGTGTTTTGTACCGGGTTACATTCCATATTATAATCACGTTTTTCTTTTTCAATTTGTTTGCAGGTTATTGACCTGAGAGTGTGGTATGTAGTTTTCACTTACCACGCTGTGTAGATAGTATTGACAATTGGTCCTGAAGAAATGCCTTGATCCCCTGACACACAGGGCATGAAACATGTTGACCGACTGAGAGTAGGGCTCATACAGCTTGATACCTTGTATCCAGTTCTCCGCCACTCTCTTTATTATTTTTAATTAGGCAGTTTACCTTCCTGAATAAATCACTGTTAGGACTAACTGACTTATTTTAACTCACTTCCCTCCCACATCTACACTCACTAGGCCCCTTACCCCCACTGCACCCAACGGCAGGAATAAAAGATCCCCGCTAAAGAGCCCCGTACTGGGTGCCCGTCAGGTATTGCAGCGCCGACCTGACGAGGGGCAGGCTCATATGATGAAGCATGACACCTAGCTTGCTAGGTGTGTGAGAGCCCTAGTTCCGACAAGGGGATCTCCCCTTTCACCTTCAGTGTGGGGCCACCAATTTTTCCCCCCACCCCTAGTATCTCCCTGTTCTGTCTCTTGGACTTAGAGGAACTCCATATCCTTCGTGCATATAGTATTGTTGGGGCATGTATGCTGGACCTCTTTAAACCTGCCCCGTTGTCCCCCCTTTTGATTCATAGTTAGCACGGGACACACCCGTGGGACTGCTGTTTAGGTTACCAGTGGATAACGGTTGTATCCTTCTTTGGCCCTCTCTCTTTAGCACATTTTATTATCCATGGATAACCAACATGGTCTGAGCTTCGGTGACGAAGCGGTTACAGACATTCTAGACAGAACTCCTTCACTTCTGGGTATTGATGGCAGTTCAGCTTCTGGCTCTCAATCAGATGATTGGAATTCTCTAACACAACTGAAAAGGGAGTGGTTGAAAATAACCCTCCATGGCGCCCTTATGACGGAATATTTGCGGGCTAACATCGCCCCTTCTGGCTTGATTGTCAGTAACTTCCCGAGACTGTTTTTGGATGACGCTACCTTTAAAAGGAATGGTCCCTAGTTGCGTGGAAATGCACTAGGGACTGGCTGGTGTTAATCATTAACACAGCTAGAAGGCTTGCAGATGCACTCCTTGTTAGGATCCAAATTGCAGAGGGAGCACTTAAAACAACTGTGCAGATCTCAGCCTATAAAGCCAGACTTGCGGAGATTAATACTGAGATCACTGATAATAAAGACTATTTGATGAAGCAAAAAATAACGAAGCTTCAAAAGGATATTCAGAAATTCGATAAAGAAAAAGTATATCCATACCTCAAGGTAGACTATACATCAACCAAAACGAGTTATTCATCTGATGATAACTCAGACAGGAGTGGCACCACTGATAGCGATTCTAGTACAGGTAGTTGGGGGAGTAACAATTCTAGGAGGATTCAACGCCCCAACCAGTACTACAATGTACCACCATATCAGGGCCCACCATTCTATCAGGGCCCTCCGCCGCACCACTGGCAGTTTCCATCTTACCAACAAGGCCCACCACAATTCTTCCACAACAGCAACCCCCTTTTTAGACAGAGGATGGGGCAGAGGAAGAGGGCGCAACAAAAGAGGATCTCAGAAGCAGGTCCAATGGCTAGACCAACCAGCCAACAGCATGGAGACCCGGAGCAAAACACGAGGCAAGAGGAACTAGTTGTTAACCTCTCACACCGAACCCTCACTGAACAAGAGAAAACCTTGCTAGAGATGGGCCTTGGATTTGTCCCCACTCCCAAGGTGGACAAGTTCAGAGACCACTGTGAGGTACAAAACCTGTTCAGGAAGATACGATTAAAAGCATACTTTCAAGATAGACCCTTTAATGAACAGGAAGACTCAGGGTTAAGAAACCCTTCCTCTTTTACACCAAATAACAGCATGGTTCCTATAGAGGTCCTAACTTTTGAGCAAGCAGTACTTAAGGAACTAGCTTTTACTCATAGTCAGACCTCTTTTCATAACCTCTCAAACATTGAGTTGGAAGTAGCAAAAAACCTCTCTGAAGATATGACTATTACCATTAAACAGGCTGATAAAGGTGGGGCCACTGTAGTTCAGTCTACTACAGACTACGATGCAGAATGCAATCGTCAACTTTCTAATAACAGGTATTACACTCCCATCGCAGTTGATCCCACAATACGCCTCACTTCCTTCATCTCTACAATGGTGTATGAAGCTGAATCCAATGGATGGATTAGTCACAAGGAGGCAGACTTTCTAGTCACTAAGGAACCTAAGATACCATACTTTTACACCTTACCTAAAATTCATAAGGGTACTACCCCGGTTCCTGGCCGTCCCATTGTCTCTGGCATTGGTTCACTACTCGAGCCACTTTCTAAATTCTGTGATCATTTCTTACAGCCAATAGTGAGAGAGACTCCATCTGTTGTTAAAGACACCACAGACATCTTGAGAATTATTGAAGAGATGGGTAATACTGACGACATAGACCTCCTCATTACCCTTGACGTGGAGGCTCTATATACCAATATTCCTCAGAGAGCCACTTTGTCAGTTGTGGAAGATGCATTGAACGCATTGGAATGGTCATCAGCTACTCCTGTACCTTTCATTATGGAGTGTGCTACCCTGGCTTTGACTGAAATTTTCTTTGAATTCAAGAAACAACTTTACCATCAAAGCCAGGGCACTTCGATGGGCAGTACCTTTGCTCCCAGTTTGGCCTGCCTGTATATGGCAGCATTTGAAAAGGATGTCATCTACAACGCTAATAACCCATACCTCAATAACCTGAAACTATGGAAACGTTTTATAGATGACATCCTTATCTTTTGGCAAGGGATCGCTCCACTTGCATGGAATTCGTGGGCTGGATTAACAACCAGAATGACTATCTGAAATTCACCCACACCATTTCAGAGAACAATGTCCCGTTTCTTGATCTCAACATCATACTCACCGAGGGACGTTTTAGTACTACCCTATATAGAAAACCCACTGACCGCAACAGTTTGCTTTTATACAATAGTCACCACCCTAGGGCACTGAAAGACAACTTACCCTTTGGCCAGTTTTTGCGGATTAGACGCAACTGCAAGACAGTTGCTGATTATCAAACTGAAGCCTGCACCTTGGCAGCCAACCTTGGGGCTAGAGGCTACCCGATAAGGTTAGTGCGGGACTCTATGAAAAGAGCTAGGAACAACCCTAGAGAGACACTCCTTGAGGTACACACCAAACCCACGACAGATACACTGACGTGTGTCACATCGTTCACCCCCGACTCCACTCGAATCAAGAAAATTATCCATAAACATTGGGGGATACTAGGTACAGGTGACCTGCGCATACCTAGGCCTAGGTTTGCATATAAAAGGACACGCAACCTGAAAGATATTTTGATAAACACGAGGCCTAAACAAACTAAACCTAACACACAGAGGACCTTGTGGGGTCTCCCGGCAGTGACAGGACACTATCCTTGTGGCTCCTGCGTAGTGTGCAAACTCACTTATGCTGTTAAGGAGATCTCTCTCTCGGCCAACTTTCAATGGAAATTAAATAAACATACTAATTGCAATACTAACCAATGTATATACATGATCACCTGTCCATGTGGCTTGCGATACATAGGGATGACCATGCGAGCAGTCAAGACCCGGATAACCGAGCACAAGAGCAATATACGGTGCCAGAGGGTCACCACTAGACTGTACACACACTTCAAGGATGCTAAACACCCCCTGATTCATTTAGATGGGTAGTTTTGGAAGCCCACACACAGATATCTAAGTCATCTCTGTTTAGGATTGAGCAGAGATGGGTCCATAGACTTTCAACCCATAGTGAAGGGCTCAATGATGATATTCCATGGGGTTCACTTAACTAGGTCGCATCCACTATGAGGGGGCCACTGCACCATATATAAGGGATATATATATATATTTTCATATAGTTTCCTTTTATACTGTTTAGGTGTAGAGAAATGCCGTACATAAGAGTCAGCCACCATGACGTCTGCACCTACTTCTACTTAGAATACCACCTCTACCGTATTCCTTCGTTTGGTGTACCTCATGAAGAATTTCACATATTAGTTCTGTACTTTGAGCAACCTGGCATCTAATACATTTTCTTCGCGGTGCCCTGTCGCTGAGATCTGTTTAAATTTACATAACCGACAACCTAACCATTGAGTAAGCAGGTTTTAATTTTACCTAATTGTGCCTCTATTAGTAGTTGCTTTTGACTTTTCTAAGATGGCCGCGCCGACCCGTCTGTCTTTGATCTTGATCCACACTGCACAATACAGTTTCACGGGATTACCTCCAGCTCTTTGATTTTGGCCTTACTGATCCCTAGCTAATACACAAGCTTTGTGTCTGTGATAGTTGCTCCTTTACCCTGCACTAAGCTCTTCCCTTTTCCAGGGCTGCCACCACTGTGTTGTTTTCTCTCCATTACAGACTATTGATATAAGGGACCACTTGATCATTACAAGATGGCCGCCTTCTTTGCCTACATTCCTTAACCTACTCTGTGTACCTCTTTGACCCGTAGTCTCGCGATATTACGCTAGTACACTAGGCTCCGCCTACTTTGACCCTGACTGGTTGGTATATCTGTGCCTGAGCAATGGCACCAGTTACCATCCCGGTTTCTGGCGGCAGGGTAGGTCACATACGAAGCGCTCTTCGAACGCTGGTGAGTAGTGATTTTGGCTATTGACTTGGAGACCCATGCAGCTACTGACTATCACGGAGGTAAGCTTACATTGCGGATCCAGCAGAGGCACCAGGTCACTAATGGTTCAACTCCCTCCCTTTCTTGATTATCACCCCCGTGATTTTCCCTCGTGGTGTACCGGCATACACAGCTGCCGTTTTCACTCACAGGTGTTCACTTGTGTAGTTCCTGGTTACCTTTTCACCGTGTTTGTTACACGGTGGCAATGCCTTATTACACCTGGTTGACACGGGAATACGGTTGATCTGAGGGGAGGCGTTCATTATTGTCCCCTGGATCTCGTGCTTTTGGCAATTGTTTACCATTCATTGATGGTCCGGACGCCTGGGGATTTTTTAGTTTTTCTAGTATTCTGGTTTGTGCAGTATGGAGCCTGTTACTTTATCCAGCCCTTTTCTTTTACTCACGTAGGACCCAATTTGGTGTCCTTTACGACCGCCGGATACTGTTGCAGTCCTAATTAGACAACAGTATAGGTGAGCATTGTTTCTGTCCTCTCTGTTATGTTACTGCTCTTCTGTTACGTCATGGCTCTGGATGAATTTCCTCATTGAGACCTCGGTTTTACCATGATTTCTCTTGTGCTAGAGAGTCCTTACCTTGTTTTTTAATTTTAGTCTCATCCCTCATACGGTATTGAGTAAGCGTGTGAATATATTAATTCATTTAACACATGTACCATTTCGGTACTGTATGAACAGTTCCATGAGATACGTGTTTTGTACAGGGTTACATTCCATATTATAATCACGTTTTTCTTTTTCAATTTGTTTGCAGGTTATTGACCTGAGAGTGTGGTATGTAGTTTTCACTTACCACGCTGTGTAGATAGTATTGACAATTGGTCCTGAAGAAATGCCTTGATCCCCCTGACACACAGGGCATGAAACATGTTGACCGACTGAGAGTAGGGCTCATACAGCTTGATACCTTGTATCCAGTTCTCCGCCACTCTCTTTATTATTTTTAATTAGGCAGTTTACCTTCCTGAATAAATCACTGTTAGGACTAACTGACTTATTTTAACTCACTTCCCTCCCACATCTACACTCACTAGGCCCCTTACCCCCACTGCACCCAACGGCAGGAATAAAAGATCCCCGCTAAAGAGCCCCGTACTGGGTGCCCGTCAGGTATTGCAGCGCCGACCTGACGAGGGGCAGGCTCATATGATGAAGCATGACACCTAGCTTGCTAGGTGTGTGAGAGCCCTAGTTCCGACAAGGGGATCTCCCCTTTCACCTTCAGTGTGGGGCCACCAATTTTTCCCCCCACCCCTAGTATCTCCCTGTTCTGTCTCTTGGACTTAGAGGAACTCCATATCCTTCGTGCATATAGTATTGTTGGGGCATGTATGTTGGACCTCTTTAAACCTGCCCCGTTGTCCCCCTTTTGATTCATAGTTAGCACGGGACACACCCGTGGGACTGCTGTTTAGGTTACCAGTGGATAACGGTTGTATCCTTCCTTGGCCCTCTCTCTTTAGCACATTTTATTATCCATGGATAACCAACATGGTCTGAGCTTCGGTGACGAAGCGGTTACAGACATTCTAGACAGAACTCCTTCACTTCTGGGTATTGATGGCAGTTCAGCTTCTGGCTCTCAATCAGATGATTGGAATTCTCTAACACAACTGAAAAGGGAGTGGTTGAAAATAACCCTCCATGGCGCCCTTATGACGGAATATTTGCGGGCTAACATCGCCCCTTCTGGCTTGATTGTCAGTAACTTCCCGAGACTGTTTTTGGATGACGCTACCTTTAAAAGGAATGGTCCCTAGTTGCGTGGAAATGCACTAGGGACTGGCTGGTGTTAATCATTAACACAGCTAGAAGGCTTGCAGATGCACTCCTTGTTAGGATCCAAATTGCAGAGGGAGCACTTAAAACAACTGTGCAGATCTCAGCCTATAAAGCCAGACTTGCGGAGATTAATACTGAGATCACTGATAATAAAGACTATTTGATGAAGCAAAAAATAACGAAGCTTCAAAAGGATATTCAGAAATTCGATAAAGAAAAAGTATATCCATACCTCAAGGTAGACTATACATCAACCAAAACGAGTTATTCATCTGATGATAACTCAGACAGGAGTGGCACCACTGATAGCGATTCTAGTACAGGTAGTTGGGGGAGTAACAATTCTAGGAGGATTCAACGCCCCAACCAGTACTACAATGTACCACCATATCAGGGCCCACCATTCTATCAGGGCCCTCCGCCGCACCACTGGCAGTTTCCATCTTACCAACAAGGCCCACCACAATTCTTCCACAACAGCAACCCCCTTTTTTAGACAGAGGATGGGGCAGAGGAAGAGGGCGCAACAAAAGAGGATCTCAGAAGCAGGTCCAATGGCTAGACCAACCAGCCAACAGCATGGAGACCCGGAGCAAAACACGAGGCAAGAGGAACTAGTTGTTAACCTCTCACACCGAACCCTCACTGAACAAGAGAAAACCTTGCTAGAGATGGGCCTTGGATTTGTCCCCACTCCCAAGGTGGACAAGTTCAGAGACCACTGTGAGGTACAAAACCTGTTCAGGAAGATACGATTAAAAGCATACTTTCAAGATAGACCCTTTAATGAACAGGAAGACTCAGGGTTAAGAAACCCTTCCTCTTTTACACCAAATAACAGCATGGTTCCTATAGAGGTCCTAACTTTTGAGCAAGCAGTACTTAAGGAACTAGCTTTTACTCATAGTCAGACCTCTTTTCATAACCTCTCAAACATTGAGTTGGAAGTAGCAAAAAACCTCTCTGAAGATATGACTATTACCATTAAACAGGCTGATAAAGGTGGGGCCACTGTAGTTCAGTCTACTACAGACTACGATGCAGAATGCAATCGTCAACTTTCTAATAACAGGTATTACACTCCCATCGCAGTTGATCCCACAATACGCCTCACTTCCTTCATCTCTACAATGGTGTATGAAGCTGAATCCAATGGATGGATTAGTCACAAGGAGGCAGACTTTCTAGTCACTAAGGAACCTAAGATACCATACTTTTACACCTTACCTAAAATTCATAAGGGTACTACCCCGGTTCCTGGCCGTCCCATTGTCTCTGGCATTGGTTCACTACTCGAGCCACTTTCTAAATTCTGTGATCATTTCTTACAGCCAATAGTGAGAGAGACTCCATCTGTTGTTAAAGACACCACAGACATCTTGAGAATTATTGAAGAGATGGGTAATACTGACGACATAGACCTCCTCATTACCCTTGACGTGGAGGCTCTATATACCAATATTCCTCAGAGAGCCACTTTGTCAGTTGTGGAAGATGCATTGAACGCATTGGAATGGTCATCAGCTACTCCTGTACCTTTCATTATGGAGTGTGCTACCCTGGCTTTGACTGAAATTTTTTTTGAATTCAAGAAACAACTTTACCATCAAAGCCAGGGCACTTCGATGGGCAGTACCTTTGCTCCCAGTTTGGCCTGCCTGTATATGGCAGCATTTGAAAAGGATGTCATCTACAACGCTAATAACCCATACTTCAATAACCTGAAACTATGGAAACGTTTTATAGATGACATCCTTATCTTTTGGCAAGGGGATCGCTCCACTTGCATGGAATTCGTGGGCTGGATTAACAACCAGAATGACTATCTGAAATTCACCCACACCATTTCAGAGAACAATGTCCCGTTTCTTGATCTCAACATCATACTCACCGAGGGACGTTTTAGTACTACCCTATATAGAAAACCCACTGACCGCAACAGTTTGCTTTTATACAATAGTCACCACCCTAGGGCACTGAAAGACAACTTACCCTTTGGCCAGTTTTTGCGGATTAGACGCAACTGCAAGACAGTTGCTGATTATCAAACTGAAGCCTGCACCTTGGCAGCCAACCTTGGGGCTAGAGGCTACCCGATAAGGTTAGTGCGGGACTCTATGAAAAGAGCTAGGAACAACCCTAGAGAGACACTCCTTGAGGTACACACCAAACCCACGACAGATACACTGACGTGTGTCACATCGTTCACCCCCGACTCCACTCGAATCAAGAAAATTATCCATAAACATTGGGGGATACTAGGTACAGGTGACCTGCGCATACCTAGGCCTAGGTTTGCATATAAAAGGACACGCAACCTGAAAGATATTTTGATAAACACGAGGCCTAAACAAACTAAACCTAACACACAGAGGACCTTGTGGGGTCTCCCGGCAGTGACAGGACACTATCCTTGTGGCTCCTGCGTAGTGTGCAAACTCACTTATGCTGTTAAGGAGATCTCTCTCTCGGCCAACTTTCAATGGAAATTAAATAAACATACTAATTGCAATACTAACCAATGTATATACATGATCACCTGTCCATGTGGCTTGCGATACATAGGGATGACCATGCGAGCAGTCAAGACCCGGATAACCGAGCACAAGAGCAATATACGGTGCCAGAGGGTCACCACTAGACTGTACACACACTTCAAGGATGCTAAACACCCCCTGATTCATTTAGATGGGTAGTTTTGGAAGCCCACACACAGATATCTAAGTCATCTCTGTTTAGGATTGAGCAGAGATGGGTCCATAGACTTTCAACCCATAGTGAAGGGCTCAATGATGATATTCCATGGGGTTCACTTAACTAGGTCGCATCCACTATGAGGGGGCCACTGCACCATATATAAGGGATATATATATATATTTTCATATAGTTTCCTTATATACTGTTTAGGTGTAGAGAAATGCCGTACATAAGAGTCAGCCACCATGACGTCTGCACCTACTTCTACTTAGAATACCACCTCTACCGTATTCCTTCGTTTGGTGTACCTCATGAAGAATTTCACATATTAGTTCTGTACTTTGAGCAGCCTGGCATCTAATACATTTTCTTCGCGGTGCCCTGTCGCTGAGATCTGTTTAAATTTACATAACCGACAACCTAACCATTGAGTAAGCAGGTTTTAATTTTACCTAATTGTGCCTCTATTAGTAGTTGCTTTTGACTTTTCTAAGATGGCCGCGCCGACCCGTCTGTCTTTGATCTTGATCCACACTGCACAATACAGTTTCACGGGATTACCTCCAGCTCTTTGATTTTGGCCTTACTGATCCCTAGCTAATACACAAGCTTTGTGTCTGTGATAGTTGCTCCTTTACCCTGCACTAAGCTCTTCCCTTTTTCCAGGGCTGCCACCACTGTGTTGTTTTCTCTCCATTACAGACTATTGATATAAGGGACCACTTGATCATTACAAGATGGCCGCCTTCTTTGCCTACATTCCTTAACCTACTCTGTGTACCTCTTTGACCCGTAGTCTCGCGATATTACGCTAGTACACTAGGCTCCGCCTACTTTGACCCTGACTGGTTGGTATATCTGTGCCTGAGCAATGGCACCAGTTACCATCCCGGTTTCTGGCGGCAGGGTAGGTCACATACGAAGCGCTCTTCGAACGCTGGTGAGTAGTGATTTTGGCTATTGACTTGGAGACCCATGCAGCTACTGACTATCACGGAGGTAAGCTTACATTGCGGATCCAGCAGAGGCACCAGGTCACTAATGGTTCAACTCCCTCCCTTTCTTGATTATCACCCCCGTGATTTTCCCTCGTGGTGTACCGGCATACACAGCTGCCGTTTTCACTCACAGGTGTTCACTTGTGTAGTTCCTGGTTACCTTTTCACCGTGTTTGTTACACGGTGGCAATGCCTTATTACACCTGGTTGACACGGGAATACGGTTGATCTGAGGGGAGGCGTTCATTATTGTCCCCTGGATCTCGTGCTTTTGGCAATTGTTTACCATTCATTGATGGTCCGGACGCCTGGGGATTTTTTAGTTTTTCTAGTATTCTGGTTTGTGCAGTATGGAGCCTGTTACTTTATCCAGCCCTTTTCTTTTACTCACGTAGGACCCAATTTGGTGTCCTTTACGACCGCCGGATACTGTTGCAGTCCTAATTAGACAACAGTATAGGTGAGCATTGTTTCTGTCCTCTCTGTTATGTTACTGCTCTTCTGTTACGTCATGGCTCTGGATGAATTTCCTCATTGAGACCTCGGTTTTACCATGATTTCTCTTGTGCTAGAGAGTCCTTACCTTGTTTTTTAATTTTAGTCTCATCCCTCATACGGTATTGAGTAAGCGTGTGAATATATTAATTCATTTAACACATGTACCATTTCGGTACTGTATGAACAGTTCCATGAGATACGTGTTTTGTACAGGGTTACATTCCATATTATAATCACGTTTTTCTTTTTCAATTTGTTTGCAGGTTATTGACCTGAGAGTGTGGTATGTAGTTTTCACTTACCACGCTGTGTAGATAGTATTGACAATTGGTCCTGAAGAAATGCCTTGATCCCCCTGACACACAGGGCATGAAACATGTTGACCGACTGAGAGTAGGGCTCATACAGCTTGATACCTTGTATCCAGTTCTCCGCCACTCTCTTTATTATTTTTAATTAGGCAGTTTACCTTCCTGAATAAATCACTGTTAGGACTAACTGACTTATTTTAACTCACTTCCCTCCCACATCTACACTCACTAGGCCCCTTACCCCCACTGCACCCAACGGCAGGAATAAAAGATCCCCGCTAAAGAGCCCCGTACTGGGTGCCCGTCAGGTATTGCAGCGCCGACCTGACGAGGGGCAGGCTCATATGATGAAGCATGACACCTAGCTTGCTAGGTGTGTGAGAGCCCTAGTTCCGACAAGGGGATCTCCCCTTTCACCTTCAGTGTGGGGCCACCAATTTTTCCCCCCACCCCTAGTATCTCCCTGTTCTGTCTCTTGGACTTAGAGGAACTCCATATCCTTCGTGCATATAGTATTGTTGGGGCATGTATGCTGGACCTCTTTAAACCTGCCCCGTTGTCCCCCCTTTTGATTCATGATTTTAGTAATTACCATTGCCTGTGGAATATGCCACCAATAAATCGCCCCCGTTAATGGGATGTGTTTTCCCCATACATTTCTTTCTGAAAGCCCACTCCATGCTAATTGTGTTGCACCCCACTAGACCTTACAAAGGACTACTGCTTATGAATGGAAACACATTGCATGTGGATTATGTTATAAAGAAATCGCCCAAATTATTGGGATGAGCATTTGGAATGTATTTCCGTTCCCAAGTCCACTCCATGTTACATGTGTCTGACTCCATCAGCCCTTACTAAGGACTGCTGACACCAATCCCCACATTGCATGTGGATTATGTTATAAAGAAATCGCTACCTGGTATCGGGATGAGCTTTTAAAATGCATTTCTTCCCCAATGCCCACTCCTTGTTAATTGTAGAATACACTATCAGCCTCACACAAGACTGCTGACACCTGAAAGGGAAACAAAAATTCTGCATATAAATATTTGGCAATGCATAAAGCTATCCTACAATTGATTGAATTCTTAACAATTCCCCACAGGGCCTACAGATTATGTCAACGATAAATGTTTACACGTAATTGGGATGAGCTTAAAAATGCAGTTAGCCTCTTTGCTACCTGCCGGAGAGTATGTACTGCAAGGGGATTGGACCATACGCCCTGGTGAGAAGATCAAGTGATGAGCAACCCCTTACGTTGTCCCCTTGTTCTAAGTGATGCTGGAAGTGCCCCGTGCAAACCCCACCATCGCCGCTATGGGTGTGGCTTCGTGGTGGTTGTGATACCGTGCAACAGCTGTTGTTCCAACCGGCGGCTATAGTGCTGTGTATATTGTTAGTGCAATGAGAGAGGGCATCAGCAACTGTATTGTCTACGTTTTAACGTCCAAACTTCCAAAGCCCGCGTATGGTAAGTGCAGAGAGCTAAGTACCCCACTTCCTCATGCCGCACTCCAAAACAGGGATCCCCATGTGCCAACAACCATTTGTTAACTTCGCACCATAGGTAACTGTAATTAAAGCTAGGCATGAATTCTATCTTTTTATTCTGGACGGCAAGGTAGATGACAAATGCTACGTGAACAGCCCAAACCAACTGTACCCCCTAGCCGTTTAGTTCCCTTATATAGAATGCCATACTACCTCAGACTGTCACTAATGTGAAGGCAAATGACATCTAATAAAGCTAAGGGGCAGCAGTGAAGGGTGTAGATCCCCACACCCTACCCGTTTTATTTCCTTTAAATAGATTGCCATACTACCTCAGACTGTCACTAATGTGAAGGCAAATGACATCTAATAGAGCTAAGGGGCATCAGTGAAGGGTGTAGGTCCCCACACCCTAACCCAATAGCCTAAAATCCGCACTGTATAATATGCCAATTGCCTACCAATACAATAGCTGCTTGTGATGATAGGCAATCATTGTTTTAACTTGCAACAAATGATTTACACCCCACGGTCAACCCGTGGACGAGAACCCCTGAGCATAGCAACAAGGAAACGTTGTGCCTTAGGGCTGCAACCGTTGAAACCCCCATCCCAACTGGCAAAGGGTCACTACTGGGTCGCAGCAGCCCATCTATATTACTGCCACAAAGCATGACTTGTACGTGCACCATGCATTTCCTCCCCCAAAAGGGGCATCTTGGCGCTGAATAATCAATGCTTATTTTCCAACTGAATTGTGCTTATTTGCATAGCTATCTGCGCCAAGATGAAAGGCTAAGTGTACCTGCCGGGAATTAAACCTGTGACCAAGAGGTCAATCACGGGGCCCCGCCATGGATGCATTAATCCACCAATACACCCGGCCCGGCCAGATGACGGAACCAGCCATTAATGAATATAAATAACTAAAACGTGCACTTTCCAGATTATGTACAATTCCCAAGGCATTAAATTGTAGCCAAAAGAACTATATGTTGGTTGCAAATATTTTAAGCTATGACCACCTTAATACGTGTTGAGTAAAACTGGAAAACCACCCAAATCAGGAATGTACCGAAACATAACGGCACGCCACGTCACCACATCGCCCCACCACTGTAATTTTATTTTTATTTTTTTGCAATAGCATTTTCCTTGAAAAAAAATGCGCGTAAACTAACATAAAAGATGGAACCTACATCCACTACGTATTTCACTACATGCCAACCAATCACACAAGCGCAATTTAGTCAATTCCCTTTTTCAAGCTAAACTGTCATAGGCAAATCACAGGTGTAAATGCTAGCAAAGTTAGCTCAGCTTCACATCGTTCCGGGGTCAATGAAACGAGTAACAATTTCGGTTGCTACCTAAAAATGACTGCTTGTGTCAATTTACCGCGTTTTGTTAAACGTGTTACACAAATACATTGTTCCATAAAAACACCCCTGCCAACTCTCTTTTTAAGAGTACTGTACATGCACGGGCATGTTCTCTTGTTGAAAGGTTTTGCACATTTATGGTACTGTAATAACAGGTATGTATACGAAAAAGTACCTTTTATGAACATCAGAAAGATTAACAGTAGAGCGGGCAAGAATCGGACATTCCTTCAGATCTTGGCATGTCGCAGGCTGCCACCAAACGGAGGCGCGTGTGAGCTGCCATGCTACACCAAAGCTATACCAAATTGCGGGGCGGTTGCTTGAATGTGAGAGGGCGTGGCAGCATCGAGGTGACTGAGCACTTTAAGTCTCTACTTCGTTTCTGAACCCAATGAGAAGGGATCGCTCGAAAGGGGCTTTGGGGCTTTAACATTGTTGTTTTGGTGCAGTAATTACTTATGGGTTCTCCTTGTCTGACATATTGCCAAATGCGACGCCTCGCCCCCACCACACACGGGCTCGCCGTCCGCATATTGCGGCATTTCACCATTTACGATGAACTTTTCTGACATGACTTGAGTCCGTATTAAGTGTGAAAGCCCTCAAGCACCTCAAATTGCAGCCCCACGAGGCCCCCCACTTGTCCACACCCCAACCCCATAGGGGCCCGCCCTTCCCAACGCGGCTGCCACAAAAAATCACCCTGCTTTCCGCCGCTTCCCCGGCCACCACTGCACCATACCACAACATACAATAGTAAACGGGGCATTGTTCGCGCCGTCCTTTAAAAGCAATGAGATTAAGAAAAGCAGAGCCCTCCCAACAGACGACATCGCGCCCATGCTGCGGCCAACCCGGGTCCCCCCAGCCCGCATACCAAAGAGCTGCATTACAACGACAATGAACGGAGGCACCAATGTTGCTCACAAGCGCCTCTGTGCAAAGCGTGCACTTTGAAGGCACACCAAAGACGATAGTGTAATACCGGGGCCACGCCCCCAGCTATCATAGCGCCGTTACCTTGACTTATTAAATTACTTAAAACTGTTGCGCTATATTATTTGGCATAACTTAAGAACATTAAATGAAATTAAAATTCCCACCTCTAATATTTCCCCATAAGGAGAATCGAACCCGTGAACATAGGGTTATGAGCACCGTGATCTAACTACCGAGCTAACGACTTGATGTTACGCAGTGCAATGCCTCGCCCTCCTGAACCCCCCGTGCACACTCGCCTCTTTTCGACGGCCCGGGGTCCATGAAGACAGCAACAAAGACACCGCAGCTCTCGCCGCGCCGGACTAAGATAACGGCCTCATTTACTCTAGAGCAGCGCCCATGTTTTTTTTTTTTTTTAATAAACCCGTAAAAATCCATTAATAAAAAACGTCCTTTAAGAGGGCGACACACTACGCCACGGCCCACTCCAACCCAGCTTGCCACAGAACGCCAGCCGCCAACAGGACACTTCTCTCCACATCGACGACGCTCCTGTAGCCAGGCTGTTGTCCGAGGGGGACAAAGAGAATGAAACCCCCAGGGCACAGCCTTAAATACCTGCTAGGTTTCGTTTCTGCTAAGTTTCCTTTCCCCGGGCCTCCCGATGACATCAACTCAGCCAGCCAACCCCCTTCCTTGTCCAGGGGCCCCGGAGGAGGCTCAGCCCCGTGGCGCTACTAAGGGTGCCCCTCCCCTAATCGCGGGGGGCGCCTGTTCAGGACCATCATGAGCAGCGTTCTTTTGTTCAGCATGGAGGGGTTATAAATTTCAGAGTGTGAACAAGTGTAGAAAGTGAGTATGGCCATTGCACGATGTGCTGGATTCTCTCCCCCCGAGAAGGAGGGGGAGTAACATAGGGCAAAGCCGGAGGCACAGCTACCATTGATGCAGCAGATGCAGTGTCACCCGGGCACAGATCTATGAGGGGCCCATTGAGAACTGACAATGCTGTATTTTACTACGTCAACAGCAGTCAAATGGGCCATTTTCCTTGCTTGCACACGGCCCATGGCATCCTAGCTGCGTTGATGGGCAAAGGGGTGCATTTTACACATTTTACATCAACATCACTGGGCATTTTAAAAGAAAATGGCAAGTATAATGACATCTCAATTGGCCACTACTTATACAGATGGAAAATGTGTTCACTCCATGAAAAATCTGCACTTGCTATTTATTCAAGGAACAAAGAGCAGACGATAAATAAATATGTTAATAAATACATAAGTAAATAATACAAAAGAACTTCTCTTATTTATGCAGCTGTATGAGAGACAGGAAAGTTTATAATGGAAACGTGCCCTTCAGTGGGGCAATATTCGATTGAAAGAGCCACCAAGATGATGTGCAAGAGCGAGGGACATACACATTTCTTTTCTTGTAAGTCTTTAGTGAGACAGCAGCTGCCCTCCGGAACACGTGCTGAACTCTGAGACTGAGAGCACGCAGCGCATCTCTACACAACCACGTGACCTTTCCAGTCAAATTTTTAGGTCGAGCCTGGGCAGCGCATGTGCTGCTCTGTGAGGCATGCTGTATTCAGGTAAGGACTTGAAGCTCCGCCCAATCTCCGCCCATATTTTTTATTGGCTTCTGTCATTGTCCTTGGTAAATACTGGCTTCTGATTCGTTAATAGGCTTGTTAGTCCCTCCCTAGTACCGTTTTGTCTAATTTTGTAACTTCCCATGGCGACACCCCCTGTTACGTGTGTTGTTACTCGGTAAGCTTTAATTACAGTCTCCAAGCATTATTTTCTCAAATAGCGTTGTCCTGCCTGCAGGACACGCTCTCTCCTAACGTTTTTATTTTTTATTTTTATGGCCTGAACGCATTTGCAATGCAATAGGTCTCGCATTTGTGAGAGTTTAAGCTATTGGCATTGTGAAAGACAATGCCTTTTATTTATCTGTTTCAAAAACAACACATAAATAAAAGGCATTATCATTTACAATGCCAATAGCTCAAACTGTCTTAAATGCAAGACCTATTGCATTGCGAATGCTTGTTACATTTTGTAGTTACAAATAAAAATACTTATTTTGAAATAAAGCTCCTCTTTAACAGGTGCCGAACAGATAGAATCGGTATTGTCCTCGAGTGAGACAATCGTTTGTCGACGGAGATGTTCTTAAATGAAGGGGGCGCTTTCCTTTCCTTTTGTTGATTAAACTGGCAGCATCTACAGGCGCCTCAAAGTGTTAAAACATGAAACATAGAATTGTGCTGCTACGAAAAGCGGCCTACTGCGACCACGCCGATTTCTCTGGCGCCTTACATAGAAAGCAATCTAAATGGTTGTGTCTAAGCCCTACCGTGGGCATGGTTTCATAGATAACAAAGGGGTACTCGGATAACAATTCCTTTAAAATGATGAACTAGGAGCGGGCTGTTTGACAAAATATCAAACACGCACAGTTTCAGGCATTTCTTAAAAAGGGTAGTGACAAATATTTTTCCTTAGGCAGCTTTCTTCTTCAGAATAGGAACGTCACAAGTGCAAGACAAGCAGAACTAATGCCTATACATACACTTATCTTTTTTATAATTTGCTACAAACCTATTGAAGTCCACGGGTTGTATGTGAGGGTCTTGTGTGGGTGTAAATATGGGCTGAATGAGGGGGGTGCTGATAGTTTTTCACTGGTGTCTATGAACCAATCAATCGTCATTCACGTGGATATCAATCGAGTGCCAGAGAGGTTGAGAACTGTGAGTTTATTTTCTTTTTTATTACCTGATGTGGTCTCCAATAACAACAGGCAAGCTGAAGGGTGAAAGTTGGGTACTTTATTCTGGAAAGGACTCCAGCCTCCTGTCAACACCTCATGGGTCCAGCACCAACAGCCCACCCACAGAATTCTAGAATTACATATGAGGTCACAGATAGCATTGAATGTATATGCTGAACCAATGCCACGCCTGATATTTAAGTTGATGATGAAACGCGCATGTGTGCACATGAGGAAGGTGCACGACGTAGTCAACTGGAACAAGTCAATCATGGTGCCTCTTGGAGGGAGGGCTGAGGGGGTAAATTGGCCTCTTAGCCTCCAGGTCCAGACACTTAACTTCAAATACTTGGGGGTACACTTTGCATTCACCGCACAGTAAGCATGGGATCTTAACATGGCTCCTCTAAAGGTTAAAACTAACCAAGGGTTACTCAGATGAACAACCCTCCCACTTTCAATACTGGGCAGGATAGCAGTGTTTCACGCTGCACTGCCTAGGCTCTTATACACCTTGCAACACTTCTCAAATGATATTCTATAGCAATTCTTTCATAAGACAAAATACAAACTACAAGGATTTTTGTGGTGGGCAAACAACCTAGAGTCTCATTTGCCAAATGTGTGCACACATATATGAGGCTTGGGAATGGTAGACATCCAGTTGTACTACTGAACAGTTCACTTTATCACCATTAATGACTAAATATTTGCAAATAGGGATGACCTGACACAACGATTAAAGTTTGACCTATTACACGACACAGGTGCGGGAGATATCCTGCAGCGGCATGTAAAGTCACTTGAGGAAATCAGGAATGAACATGTAACACACAAGTCACAGTTCCTACAAATTGTCGCACGATGGAGCCCCTCTGTGAGAAACTGAAGGCACTCCTAGAGGTAAACTCCCTACAAGTCAAATTGACAGTACACCACCTGGGTGAGGGTGGCGTATCTCGAAAATATCGCTCTTTAGTCGTCAGTGTTCTGGAACTCATGGCTCCTTTGCATACTATCTGGGAGGGTGTCTTGGGCACAATGGAGGATGACAAATGGAGAAATGCTAGGACTGTTCCCCACACCTTGGAGATCTCAGCATGTCTCCTCCTCATCCAATTCAGTTACCTTCACAGAACGTTCACCATATATACTTGTTCTATGTCCCTACCTTGCGCTTGAGGTACCCAGACACTGAAAGCCAAATGATAAAGATTCACTTAAGATCCATTTGAGACAAAGACAGCCTTTGGGATACTGTGGGGAGAAATGTGTCTATATTTACCTATTATTATAAGCTAAACGTTACCAGCATATCTTATCTGTTTGCATGCACTGTCAATATTAATGTAATGTCTGCACTATGGTTTTAAAATCAATAAAATTGTTGCCAAAAAACCTGCACATGGAATGGCTGTCGTCATGGATGAATTTCTGCCCACTCAGTTCGACTTCTTGCACTTCATTCAGACAGCGAGAGCATCAAATTTAGTGCATATAAAAATATAAATATAATGAACAACAATGGCCTAACAGCTAGATCGGTCTACCTCGAACCTGGAAAACCGGGTTCGAGTCTCTGCAGGGAAGCTCAACATCCTGTGATTCTGGGCAAATCACCTAGGGGGCGATTACGATGTCGGACGTAAAGCCTCTGACCTTAGGTCTGAGGCTTTATGTCCGACATCATCGGTTTCAATTCCGACCGGCTGGTTGCGATACAGCCGGTTGGAATTGATACCGGCCTGTCATTTCTGTCCGTCTGTAACTCAACTGGTGCTCATGTAAAGTGCTCTGATACCTGCGGGTCGAGTTCGCGCTATATAAAACTCCATTAAAAAATATATATAGGCCAATGTCAGCAGCGTGTGGTAGCTCACAAATTAGGGGGGAAAAACCTTTTGGTGAGCCACCAGGAAGTATAAAATATGCAGTCAAATATAAGTACCTATTGCAACTCTTCATTTGTTCTAAACGTAAAGTTAATGGTCATTGTTGGGTGTCTTTCATTTCCTGCAAGCCCTATCAACTGCAGTTGGACCCGGTTTCAGTGGACAAATGAACAGTATGTATCAAGCACAGCGCTGGAAGCAAAAAACTAAAGCACTACAGCCTGCCTGTGATGGTGTGTCAGACATGTGCTGACATGCAGGTCATGCTCCAGTGCTCAGTTGCCATCATTCAACATCTCCTACTTTTAACCCCACTGTTTTACAGCTTGTCACAGTAAGGGGTGGGGACCACAATCCTCATTGACACCACCCCACCCTGTGACAAGTTGTAAAGCGTGGGGTGTGACAAAGCTGCTTCCTCCTTTTTTGCCCTGTTGATGTGTACGTCAGGGTTGAAGCTAAAAATACCAGGGGCTAATTAAATATGTGATCCTACAACACATCATCAGCGGGAGTTTCTTTGACATGAAAGGCAAAGGCTTTGCTAGGCTGAGGATATCACAGGCCTCAGGGATGTAAGATCATCAGACCAGCAAATGTTGGGTGATAATCTTATGCAGAGAGAATGCCAAATGTGTGGAATGTACCTTCCTGACCTTGGCTTGACATTTCTGTCTGACTCTTGTGCCGAGCAAGAATCAATCTGACAGACATTCAGAAAGCTCTTTATAGACAGTTATTTTTACTGATCGCACCAGTAGAAAAAACAAAACAAAATATCAGACAGAAAAATATGGTGGGCGCAACCTCAATAATGAGCTGCTACAGCTGATTTCCCCTCATTTGAAAAACTAGCACAGGCTTCCAGTTGAAACGAGATATTGATTCAAAAGTTTATGCACTTGCTACCATACACACTTTGAGTCCCAGATTTCAAAGTCCTTTCTTTCCATCTACCATCTTGTATGCATCTCACTGCTAACGTTTTTTGCTAAACATTTGATAAGAAAAACACTCAGAGGAGGTAGATTCTTTGAGTATCAATCTACAGGGCTTAGAACTCTCTTTCAACTCATATGCCAACAACTGCAATCCTCTACAATTTCAGAAACCCTTAAGACGAGGATATTCACTCAGTAAGTTGTACACTGGTCGATATCTCCATGTTTTTTCAGTGCCAAGATGCTGCTTTTGGTGATTGCGTGCTTTATAAATTTACATTACATTACATCATCACACTCAAGAGATGTTAAGGGCCTCTTGAAGAAACATTTAAAGAACCTAGGTTCAATTTAAATGCACCAAAAAAGGATTGTAGTGAATTTAGAGATTGTAAATGAAACTTAGCACTGTACATTTTCTGCAGTAGTGGGCTTAGGGTGAGAGGACGAAGGCAAAGAGCATGAGACTCCCATAGAGTTGTAAATTTTAATTCAGTAATATTTCCCCATTACAGTGCATTCTAGTATCTGTAAATTCGTTTGTGAGAAGAAGCACATTTCTTACTTAAAGTCATGTTACTGTTAAAGGTTTGAGAAGTAAGTTTCAGTGCAATCACACGGTAGCGATCCCAGGAGAACTCTTTATGTGGTAGTGTTCCACAATGTTGAGTGTGAAAACCGGAAATGATTCATCCATTATATTTGTAGTCTAACCTTACCAATAGCTTAGCATTGTTTGCTTTCTACAGTGTTACTCGATGCAAAGCCTTATGCAAGAAAATAATTTAGTTTTCGACATGTATTTTGGTCAAGGAACTTAGTTATTGGGAAATGGTAACAATTCCTATCTGAAACATGATATTTATCAACCATGGTCCAATTCAGGGGTGTGAGTTGGCATCCCTGCTGGTTAGTCTGAATCATCTGTCGAAGTCCTTTAAAAAAGTGTATGGGAACTGTGATGCTGAGTGCATTGGGGCAGGGTGAGTGAGTATGGGAATGACGTCAAAGACGTGACTAAAAAGAACAAAAATTTCACTTGCAAGCAACTGCATATAAAATAATTCACACACCTTAAATGGAAAATAAACGCAAGGCAATCAGTGGGAGATTCACTATATTATGTTTTAAAACCTCTGTTGGTTAATTTGATTAGTACAGAAGTTTGTGTGTTTGTGTCTGTGAGCAGAAAGTCATAAAATGTTATCCTGGTTGTTGTAGAGGAAAATAGTGGCTTGTGTAGTTAGTGCTTCAAGGTCCCAGCCTCTCACAGAAAGCCCTATAAATATGGAAGTCAATATTTTAGAATTGTATAACACACAGTAAAAGATAGGCTGCCGAAAAATGTGGAAAAAGATTCAGCGTTAAAGGTATGACTATTTTTCTTCCAGATATATATTTTAGTAATCAGTCTGTACCTATTGCAAACATTTTTTATAGGTGTTTATTGAGAGGACGCACTGAAGAACATAGCTGGTAACACTCTTACATTACTTCAAAAAGAATATATATTTGCCACCATGAAGCCTCAAACGACTCCATCTACTAAAGCAATTTACTGGCTCCAAAGCATCCTTTACATTTGCTGATGAACCCGTTGCACACATTTACATTCCTTTCAGGCAGCAGGCACACTGAAGCAGTCGTGGCCGGCATGAATCGCGGGTGGGGGGTCGCACGGGGAGGGGGGGTTAATTAAAAAACAAAAAACCTTTGCCTCCGGTCCAGCGTCACGTCTCCTCTCTCTGCGCCTTACAGGAAGCAGGCAGCCTCCATCTCTTGCCCTAGGCCAATCACAACACTGCAATGGCAGCGTTGTGATTGGCTAGGACGCCGACCCCACAGGCGTCTATGGGGAGGCCATTTTCTCTATGTAGGCTGCATGCAGCCTACATAGAGAAAATGCAGAGTGTGCATGACTGGTTTGGTCCGCCCTAGGGCCGACCAAACAGTCAGCACCCACAACAGTGGGCAAGCCACTCCTCCCCTGCCTGGAGCAGGAACGCCCACCCGCCCGCCCGCCCCCAACCAAACACTGCCTTCTGCTTTTTCGCAGTGCGAGAAGTAGAAACATAAAATGGTATTTAAAATACCATTTTATGTTTCTGCTACTCGAACTGAGAGAAAGCAGTGAGGCGACGCTCCTCCGCCCATGTGGAGGAGCCGCCCCTGCACTGAAGTTAAGGCTTGCTTCTTGTTTAGCTGTCTGTTTCTCCATTGGCTTCAAAGGGAAGGAGACCCCCCCCTCCCATTCGTTTAAACGGAGTAATTTCAACTGTTGGAATTTACTGTTCCTGAATGGGAAAGCACCGTCAAATATGTCAATATGTAAGAAGTCATGAGGTAAATTATAATAACATGTGGGATAACTGGTTTTATGAAATTAAAACAGTATGGGCACGTTTTTCCCCATAGATCATGCCCACTTCAACCTCTAGTCTGAACGTAGCAGATCCCAAGGTGGGAATTGCAAAAGAAGGAATCTTCGTACCTGGACATAGCTCATCACACTTACCCATGCTTCAGTTGGCAGATGATACTGTGTTACTATAACCAATCTGCACGAGAAGTGAAATCATTGCATTTCCCATCAGCCATCTACACAGAAAGTGACATCACTGGATTTCCCATCATCAATGTGCACAGCAAGTGACATCACTGGTTTCTTGCCCACAGTAACTTGCGCTCCTCCTAGGACCGGTTTAACGGTGGCTGCAGCACAGTCGTATGCCACTCTGAAAGTGTGCCAGTCTGCACCTATGAAGGTCTGGACCACCCCTAGTGCTAGGAACCTTGGTTCTCCCTCTGCCCACCGCTACCCTGCTACCCATGCTGTCAATCCTGACCGCACTGCTGCCACACGACGCAACACAGAAAGAGTGTTCACATGTGCTTCATACACGTTCTAATTCACTCTCCTACAGTCTACATGCACCACTCTTACACCAATAGCACCCCACCCGCTCACACGAACCAGCTCACACTCACACTGACCAAACAGCACATAAAAGCACATCATTCATGCATGCTCCTCAACACTTACTCGCTCATCAAACACACCACTTATATAGCGGACCTCCTGCACGACCATGCCCCAGATTTGCTCTTTCTCACAGAAACATGGCTAAACCCAACCTCTGCACTGGACATCACTACACCCATCCCCGCCAGCTACAAGATCACCAGGCAAGACCGTCAGCACAAGCCCAGATGTGGAGTCACTATTATATTCAAAGATACTACCCACTGCACATCTCACATGGTCACCCCCAACAGCTATATGGAGCACCTTACAGTCAAGATATGCATCACAGTCAACTTCTCCCTGGGCGGAACCCTAGTATACAGACCACGAGGACCCCACACCAATTTCACCAGCAACATCACAGACTTTATTGCAGCATCACCAACACCAGCACCTTCATCCTCCTTAGAGACCTTAACTTTCACTTAGAAGACTGCACTAACCTAACTCTACTACCCTTCTAGAAACCCTCTGAAAACTTGGCCTCACCAATCACATTACTGAAGCCATGCACACCGCCAGACAGCGATTGGAAACAATTTTCTCCTCAATCAGCAACATCACATTCAACAAGAGAGCAACTATGACCTGGACAGACCATGCCCTCATCAGTTTCAGCATTCCTATCCCACACCACCATAGACCTACCACCACCGGAACTGCCTGCTGCAGTTGGCAAAGCATCACAGAAGAAGAGTGGGCTTCCGCCCTTTCTGAGCACTAGCCCAAGCGCACCAGAAACTTGCCAAAACCCATCAAGAACCTCGATAGCTAGATAACTACATGCGGCAACACCCTGACTCTTGTCAAGCTCAAACCAATGACAAGAGCCTGACCACAGGCCAGCTGGTACACTGAGGAATTCAAGCTGACGAAACACCACTGAAACCAACTGGAGTGCAAATGAAGAGCAATTCAAGACTCCACAGATAAAGACACCTTCTAGTCAGCCCTAACATGCTGCCACTGGCAGATATGGAACACCAAGTGTACAGCTCTTGTATATCACATCAACATCAGCACTTACAGCAGCAAGGAAATCTTTGCCATCATCAAAGATTCACTGTGCCTCCAACAACATTAACCCATCAAGACCTTTGCAACAAGGTAATTCTTCTGTAATAAAATCACCTTTATATACAGCAATTTCGACCTATAACTGGAACCTGTCCCTGTTATAACTCATTTTCCCATCACAGCTGATAAACAAACCCTGACCTTATAGCCTGCCTTCACCACTCTCAAAATCTCACTAGCATGAAGACCATCCACTCAGGGGCTCTATCTGACCCTTTCCACCACTAAGCACTCACCAAAGGCTCCTATCGATCAGCACATCACTAATACCCATCCTCAATGCCTCCATTGACTCAGCCACATTTCCGAACTCCTGGAAACATCCCACCATCATGCCCCTGCTCAAGAAACCATCCACTGACCCAGCCACTTTTTCCAATCAAAGCTCATCATCCTCCTGCTATATCCGGCAAAGTTCTTAGAGAAACTAATCAACCAATGCCCCACAGATCACCTCAGCATCCACCAGCTCCTTGACACCACACAGTCCAGATTCAGGCACAACTACAGTACACAAACAGCACTCATCACCTTCACAAACATTTCCATGATCTTTGACAGAGGAGTCACGACAGCCCTCATTCTCATGGACCTCTCTGCAGCATTTGCATGTTCTCACACCCTAACTTCATGAGGTGCCTGCACAAGATTTGCATTCAAGGACTTTCTCTCCACTGGATTTGCTGCTACTTAATGGAGAGAACACAAGCTGTAAATCTGGCACCTTACTCATCGGAAGCATGCAAACTCATCTGTAGAGTGCCTCAAGGTTGATCTCTCAACCTTACCCTGTTCAACGCATATATGATCCTCCTGGGCAATGTCATCCACACACACAATATCAACATCCTCTCCTACTCAGACAACACACAACTCATACTCTTCCTCTCGAACAGGAACCCCACCACAAGAAAGAATTTCACCACCTGCATGACCGAAGTCACTAACTGAATGAAAGCAAAGTGTCTGAAGCTCAACAGCAACAAGACAGAAGTAATGATTTTCACCAAAAAAACCATGGGACTCAACTGGTGGCCGGCCAAACTTGGACCCACACCCAGAACTCATACCAGGAATGTCAATGATGTCATTTGAGATGTCATGAGTGATGTCATAAATTATGTCGTACAACATGTCATGAGTGATGTCATATGTGAGGTTATAAGCAGGGCATGGTGGGCCCAAGTTATAGTTAGCACTGCTAACTACAACTGGTGAATTTTAGTTCAAAACATTAATGTTCAGACTGAAATATTCACCTAATTACAACATTACTTTAACCTTTGGATTTTTTCAGTTAATTTCTAATGTTTTTTTTAAACATAATCAGATATTTTTAGTACGCCTAACTATAACTTTACTTTAACCTCTGCTTTCTTCAGTGAATTTCAAGTTTTTTTTTTTTTAAATTATTTATTTTTGTGAATGTATGTATGATAGACTTTAAAATATATGTTGTGTTCTGACATTATTTTAGTAAAAGCATGTTTTTTTCATTGTAACAAAACAGGATATGTTTCAAGTTTGCAAAATCTTTGTAAAATGTGTGTGAGTATTAAACAGATAAATATTCAATAGAAATTGTTTATTTGCTCAGTTATTGTAACTGATATCAAGACATGTCACCAGTAATCTTTTTTTGAGGTGTCATAATTCTCGTGATGACGGGTGTGCACAGTAGGGTGTATAGAGGGACTGGCCTCTACACCGAGACCTCTCTCAGGAATGATGGGTGTGCGTAGTAGGGTGTGGAGAAAGACTGGCCTCTCCTTGCAGACCTCTCTCTCAGATGATGGATGTGCATAGTAAGATGTGGGGAGGGATTGCCCTCTCCTTTTAGACCTCTCTCTCAGATGCCAGGTGTGCATACTAGGGTGTGTGGAGGGACTGGCCTCTCTACTGAGACTTCTGTTGGTAATGATAGGTGTGCGTAGTAGGGTGTGGGGAAGGACTGGGCCTTCCTCTCAGACCTCTCTCTCAGATGACAGGTAAGTGTAGTAGGGAGTGGGGATAGAGTGCCCTCTCATTTTAGAACTCTCTCTCATATGATGGGTGTGCGTAGTAGGGTGTGTGAAGGGACTGGCCTCTCTGCTGAGATCTCTCTCTGTAAGATAGGGATGCGTAGTAGTGTGTGGGGAAGGACTGGGCCTTCCTTTCAGACCTCTCTCTCAGATGACAGGTGAGCACAGTAGGGGGTGGGAAGGGAGTGCCTTCTACCTTTAGACCTCTTTCATATGATGGGTGTGCTTAGTAGGGTATGGGGAGGGACAGGGCTCTCCTTTCCAACCCCTCTCGCAGACGACGGGTGTGCATAGTAGGATGTGTGGAGGGACTGGCCTCTCTGGTGAGACATCTCTCTGTAATGATGGGTGTGCATAGTAGGGTGTGAGGAAGGAGTGGTCTCTCCTTTCTGACCTCTCTTTCAGATGACGGATGTGCATAGTATGGTGTGGGGCGGGACTGGCCTCTACTTTCAGACATCTCTCTCAGATGATGGGCATGCACAGTAGGGTGTGGGGAGGGAGTACCCTCTCCTTTTAGACCTCTCTCTCAGATAACGGGTGTGCTTAGTAGGGTGTTCGGAGAGACTGGCCTCTCTGATGAGACCTCTCTCTGTAATGATAGGTGCCTGTAGTAGGGTGTGGGGAGGGACTGGGATCTCCTTTCAGACCTCTCTCTCAGATGACGGGTGTGCAAAGTACGGTGTGTGGAGGGACTGGCCTCTCTAGTGAGACCTCTCTATATAATGATGGACGTGCATAGTAGGGTGTGGGGAAGGAGTGGTCTCTCCTTTCAGACCTCTCTCTAAGATGAGGGGTGTGCATAGTAGTGAGTGGGGATGGACTGGCCTCGCCTTTCAGACATGATTCTCAGATGACAGTTGTGCATAGTAGGTTGTATGAGGGACTAGGCATTCTGCTGAGATCTCTCCCTGTAATGATAGGGGTGCATAGTAGGGTGTGGGATGGGACTGGACTCTCCTTTCAGACCTCTATCTCAGATGATGGGTGTGTGAAGTAGAGTGTTTGGATGAGCCTTAACTTTAATCACAACTCTGTGCAAACCAAAGAGCATCAATTGTAGAGCCTGCTAAACAACATCTCCAGTATGACTCCTTCATACAGTAACAAGTATGCATAGCAGAGTGTATTTAAACATCATCTACTCCTTCCTACTTTTCACTATCCCACAAGAGCCTCACAAGATCATAACATTAAAAAAAAAAAAGATTTAACCTTCTAATCATCACAGTACTTATCTCTTACAAACTACCTCTCAAAAACAAGGACCACTATATGCATTCCTACTAATAGAGTGTATTGAGAACTCATCTGTTTCTTTTTACTATTCACGATCCCACGTGAGTCCTGCGAGATCCTAAAAATTCATTAAAAACAATATATAATTATTATATTCACAGTAGTTATCCCTTAGACACCTCCTCTCTAAATCTAGGGGGACAGCATGCCTTTTTGCTGCCCCCTTATATAGCTGTTTTACTTCATTTCAACAACACCTCCAATTTTTCACAGAAAACAGTAATGGTGGCCATTTCATTTCTAACATTCAAACAGCCAGCCAATCAGAGCTCTTGTGAGATTTGTGGCAGCCTCTCACTCCCGCGAGAGCGTGAAGGCTCACTGGGAAAATTGGCCTCTCGATCAATCACAGGTCTCCATTTTTGATTTTGCGCTCTTGGGGTATGCCCGCAGGACTCTCACGAGACCAACTGCCAAAATATACAATTATTTTTGGCCCTTAATATCTTAAAAACTACTGAACGGCTTTACACCAAATCACAAAAAGCACAATCTGCGGACCAAAATGTAGCTTCCTGCAGAATTTGGTCTAATTCTGTGCAGCTGTTTTTGCTGAAGCCTTGTCTAATGAAGTCTATGGAAAATGCATGGGATGTTGCATTTTGGGACCCCCTTTTTTCTTGACCCCAGCTAAATAGATCACCCCAAAACTTTCCAGGAAAAAGCTGCGGTGGAAGAACTTTTTTATGGGAAGGTTTCGTGAAGACTCGTCAAAAGTTATTAGCAAACCAAAAACGCAATAAGTAAATACAGACATTTTACTGTAGGTGGGAGTTTCTTAAATAAATCTTCATTGTTATTTATTTTATATTTAGATTAATTAAATGTTACTTCAAAATGAATTACTGCTCTAGCATTTTTTATTTTGTTCTACATTTAAAATAACTATATCACATGAATTGACATTAATATTTAATGTAAAAATAATTTTACTAAGTTTAATTCAAGTTTAATTCAAGTTTGATAACACTTTTTACATTTCCTATATTTAACTTTAGAAGTTCAGTTTGAAAGTAGCAACGGGCTTTGTGGATGGGGGCACATCCCTCCCTAAACCCCTCTTTGACCCTCTGTTAACCCCTCCTTGCCCCGCCCTGAACACCATCTGCTTGTAGTAAGCACGCCCTATTGTTCAACCAGCAACAGCCCGTGCAGGTAAGAGCGGTGGGGCCGGGTGGGGGGGGATTTCAACAGATGACAACAAAGGGAAATTAATTATTTATTTAATTTTCCCTCTTGGTAGTCTGTCGAATCCCCCCCAACCCAGCCCCATCGCTCCACCGCTCTTACCTGCAGGGGCCGCACTTGTGTTCGACCACTCCCCTCGTCCCTGACACATTTGCTACTAAGGGGCCGATTCCGATCTCGCTGGGAAAGCCCTACGGCCGACTGGCGCCCGTAGAGCTTCCCGACCGACTCATGCTCCGGGGCTCCGACCGCCCGTGTACGATGCGAACAAGCGCTGACGGACACGGGTCGCTCGGAGCCCCATTGAAGTCAATGGGAGCCTGTTGTACAACGCGTACATAGGCTCCCATTGACGAAAAAGGTACTTTGCGCACAAGGGCGCCCCTGTAGTGGGGACGCGTCTGTGCCACCCGCACCATACATGCATGTGTAGGGGGGACCCTTGGGTCCCACCCTGTGATCGACTCGTAAGGCTACGGGTGAAGGGGGTCCGGCGCGGACCCCCGAAGTCCACTTCCCGGAGCGTTGACGTGTCGGAGGCTCTGAATCGATCCGGCTGTCCGAATCGTGCATCATACTGGCTCGGTCGGAAATCGCCTCCATTGCACGGCATGGTTTGCTTACGGACGAGACATACGGAGCCGTTCGTACCCGGAAATGACTCGGTCGGCGATTTTGCGTTTCTCGCATCGTACTTGCTCGCTCGTACAGCTGTACGCGTCGGTTGGAAAACACGCGTGCGGCTCGTACTTTTTCCGCCCGGATCGTGTTCGGAGCCCTTCCGAGCGAGATCGGAATCGGCCCCTAAGTAGTGAAAATACATGTGTGAACATCTCCTCATAGAAAGGATCAGAGGTGGAGATTTATACTCGTAGCATTTCGCAATACTTTAGTAGTACTACTAAATGTACTACAAAATGTAGTTTATGCCTAGGTCCATAGTTGGCAGAAAAATCCAATTGCAGTCTTGAATAATTGCGCTTATGTTTGAATCAGAATGGAAAAGGCAACACATAACATGGAATTCATACCAAGACTATGGGAACACAAAAGCCTATAATTGACTTTACCATGTGGTGTGACTCTTAACACTATGGGGCCGATTACGATCCCATTTGGAAGGGCTCCGAATCGGATTTGGGTTTGCCGAATCCGATTCGAAACCCTTCTTTCTGGCCGAATCGTACACAGTTCCGAACGACCGATTACGATGCCCGTAAACCCTTAGGGGTGTCCGAATCGGTTCCGAAAGGCATTCGGACAGGTCGAGCCTTTCGTGGCCAATTCGTACAGCTCTATGGACGCGGTTTCCAAACGAGCGATTAGGATGACTGATTCGACAGCCATTCCAATTAGGTTTGCCTGAAATGAAACGGCTGTCGGGATCTGTCTTTGGGGGCCCGTAACAGGCCCCCCGTCAACCGGGGCCCTCCAAATCGGGCCCGTGGGGTACCCAGGGGTCCCCTCTTCCCAGCCATGCACAGTGTGGCAGGCACCATGGGGGGCCTGCCACAGGGTGCACGTTTTTCCCTAGCCACCACTTTCTTTAATGGGAGCCTGTGTTCTCATTCGGAACATAGGCTCCCATTGAAGTCAAAGGGAGTCCGACCGAATCGTATCCGGAAGCATCCGGATGCATCCAAATTGCTTGGACGGACTCCCCCGATCCGAGTCATTCGAAAAGCTTTCCGGAACCGATTCGGTCAGAATACTTTCTGGACGAGATCGTAATTGGCCCAAATGTAGAGAAATCACGAGTTTTCACCCTTTCTCACCTTTTCACTGATAAATGTTTTTTGGCATCTGCATTTAATTCATTTTAATGATGTATGACACCCTTAAGAATTGCCCATTGTTATGTCATAAAGCAGACACAGTGGGGACTATTTACAAAGGCATTTTGGAGACTTGGCTCAAAACATCTAAAATGGGATTAAAATTAGGATATTCGGGGAATATAATCATGTGTAATTAGTAGAAAGAGAAAGGACTGTGCCATCTTTGCACTTTTACTATTAGGGATTTGGGCATTTTGAAGTCAGTTCACAAAGGCTTGTAAAAGTACTTGAAACATACAAAAAAGTACTACTTTACATGTTCTAAAAAAGCTTTGGGAACCTCTCCCACAGCATTTTGAGTGCTGAAGGAGGTTTTGCATTCCTTGTTAAAAGGGCAATCCCCTCCTTTGTGTTTTTTCCTCTGTGAGCTTGATGTATTTTGTACCTGACTTTATCAGTTTTCAATCTTTTCCACTCCGGGGTTTTCATTTATTGATTATGTTATTGGAGTTATCTTCAGACTGAGGATATAGCCTGGGAGGGAAATGGAGTGCTTTTCTTAGGTCAGGGAGTTGCTTGTTGAGACATGAGTGTTACAGCAGCAGAGATGGATGCTTACGTAAGTAACTAAGCTCATCAAACATAGGAAACATAGGAATGGAAGGATACCAACAGAAAAGGCACACATTATAAAAACAGGAGGAAGAGTATCAGCGGTTCTGTCACGTAGATTGTGCATTTGCACAGTGTGAGTCACGTGGAGGGGAGATCATAAAGTAGAAGTGAAAGGCAGTAGGAGAGGTAGAAGGTCTTGTGTTCTTTCCAGAAGGTCAGAGGTAACTGGGCCAGTGACAGGTGAAGGAATATTGTTCAGAGTTTTGGGGGAAATGAGGAAAAAGCCTTTCTGCTTGGCTTTTCTTTCTTTGCCTTTGGCTTCTACAGCAATTTTTCGTCCAAGCTGCAGGCGATGTGGGTGGGGCAAGAGAAGAAGCGTTTTCCAGGCAGCAAATATAGGTAGTTGGTTTGACTAACCAAGACGATGATGCAATGACTTGAAATTATTGTGTGCAAATAAGTTAAGCCAATGGAGTCCCTTGAAAGCTTGCAGCTTATACTTGTGTGGACAGATGAGCGGTGAGCAGCCGCATGTAAGGTAACCTTTGGTGAGAGTTTTGAGTCCTTGAAGCCGATGGAGTGGGCAGTGACCCTCTTGATGTGAAAATGCATGAGAGCGTGCCCGGTGGACCTTAATATGTGAGCTAATCTGGTACCAAGTCTCAGGATATATTATCCTCATGTGCTTCTTGAATGAGAGGCAAAAGTCAATGTGAACACCAAGTGACTTAACATTAGTGGCGATGGTAGTAGAAAACCTGTCAAGCCGCAAAGAAATCAGCCATTCTTTGTACATGAGTTTGTGTATAAATTTCCATACATACCAGTAAAGAATACAACTATACATAAAACACAACAAAAGCACTAAAAATATTAGCTAGTATGTTTGATTAACAGATAGATCAACACCTTAGATCACATTCCCGCTAGGATGCACAGACATTGTCATTTGTCTGAATTCTGCATTTCAGGACATTTCCTGCACGCAGTAGATCCACTTTTCCCTCCGTATTACAGAATGCATGAAGCTTGTCATACACGTCTAGCAAGGCATCCATTGTAAGATCCACATAATCGTCTAAGCCTACTGTAAATTCAAAAGAATGGTCTGGTGGCTGACAGTAAAGACTGAAGGCCTTGATTCTAGTGCTGGATTCATTACTTTACCCAAATGGTCAGCGATTCTGGCCAGATCCCTCAATTTCCCAGTGGCTCAAATTGTAAATATTTGAAGGAATGTCTCAAATAGATTCCCCAGGCACATACTGTTTTGATTACAGTGCCTCATGAGAGACATGTTCCTGCTACAATATAAATCCCTACCTAACAGAGACTTTTAAAGTCATGGGCAAAGTGGGCAATTGCCCAGGGCCCTCAACTTCCAACCTTTATTATATTATTCTACATTGTTTGGAATTCATGTGGCTTGAATTAGCAGAGAACAGGGTTTAAAATTCAAAGCTGTTCTGAACAGGGGACACCAAAAATATTTCTTGCCTGGGGCCTCCAAAATTCTTAAGATGACAATGCTGCCTAACTCAAATATATTAACTTGTAAAAGTTGTCTTTGACATCTTTGTGATTACAAAAACAGCCCTGCTGCCTAACAAGTAAAATTAACTCTTTTTTTCTTTGCTTTCCAGGCACTATGATGTATTTTCCAAATGCACAGAAGACGAGGCCATTGGGACGGGCTGCTTTTGGCCGAACCCCCATGCGGAGTGCTACATCACTGGAATTCACAAGCAATTTTTTTCCAACTGTACATCTGATAAAGTGGATTGGGAAGATCCGCCTGATGAAATTTTGACAACACTGATTTTAATACCTGTCTTCTTGACTGCTGCCATGATCACGTTGGTGGTGTGGTGCAGCAAGAGAAGTGACATTTTTATGTAAATTCACACTCTCTTTGCTATTTTCCTGCCTAAAAGACAATTGATTCTGCACTCAAAATCTGGGTTCCCAGGTGGCATTTGTAATGAAGATGAAAAAAATGAGAATACAAATTTACTTCTGGCTGAGAAGTTCACCGTCTAGTGAGTCACTACTATCTGCTTCTGCTAAGCAACAGATGATTGATTTGCAAAGATTGTTTTACCTAAAAGTAGATCAAATCCCTCTAAATCTGCATTTAACTATGAAATCGTAAAACTTCACAACAGCAAGTAGCTTGCTTGCTTTAACAAATGGATAGTTTATTCTGTTAGTGGGTCAGCATTTTTTATTGAAAGTTTTCAGCTGATCCTCTGTTTTTGACTAACAACCAAAGCATTGCAATTTGGAGTTACTTTTATATATTTCTTGAATTTGGGATTTTCGAAGTCGTTCAACTGTTAAACATTGTGATGCTGTGAAGTCATTACAAAAAGTGGATGGAGTGGCATCAATGAACATATAGAATGACATCAATGAGCGGATGAAAGGTCATCATTGAAGAACCGTCACCGGAGATGTTGTTGAGAAGTATTTCTTCACTTTCATTTGTTCCATCACTTTTGTCCTTATCGTTGCACACTGCACATTTACACACATAAACACATAGAAGCATATGCACGCACGCAAAAGCGCACATACAAATGCTGACACACACCAACACACAAATGTACACAACCACACACACATACACACACACACACATTCTAGCACCCAAATTGTGTTAAAATTAACTGAAAGAGGTCTATATGTATACACATACAGTTACATAAGTGTTTATATGTGTTCTACAGACGAAGGACTGCTTGTTTGGCACCCGAAAACTTTGGGATTTGTGCACACACGGGAAAAAACAAAGGCGGTTGCTGAATGTGTACAGCAATTGAATGAAGAATAATACCTTGCTTTACAAGTGCTTTCAAGCACATGCCCTTACTGATGACTCATGGAGCTGGAAGTCTATTGAATGGACTCCAGGAAGGATGCAGGCCGGTTTCCCACAGCTGGAAAAGAATGTAAGGAAGCAGGTTGACAGAAACGCCACCAAGGAGTGGCAAAGGAACTGTCACATTTGCCATTCCCTGCGACTTTTTTGTATGTGTAATGTTATTGTTTGTATTATTATTATTTGCTGTCATGAGTCTGTTCACTGTGTTCTCCTTTTATTCCCTTTCCCCCCTGCTCCAGCTTTTGCCCGGAGTCGGACATTCTTGTGCAAACTGCAAATAAATAATGTTACTTCTGTAAAATGAAATGATTCCCAGAGTTCAAAGTGTACTTGTAAGAAAGCCATCATTCACATAAAGAGCTTGGAGAACTTCAGCTTAATATTAGAACAGAGGCCGGAAGTGATCTCTCCTCAACAGGTCAAGCTATTTATACACAAAGAAGAAAACATTTAAAAATAAATGCCCATATTAATGTGCCCAGCCCCATTGTACATGTTATGCCTGAGATATGTGTCTCCGGAATCTCCCACCCACAATTGCACATAATGACAACCAAGATGTTGGCAATTATATCTATTTTACGCCGTTATAGGCGTGCTAATGATGGTCACAAACATCGTGAGCTTGAATAAAAGCTATAAGGAGAGAATGTGTAGGGCGGGATCATATTCTGTTTATGTTCATAAACTTACATTCAGGTTTTATGAGAGAAGGGCTCCTGTGTCAGAGAGATTTCAGTTAATGTAAACATTGCAGCTTTTGAGCCAAAGACATTGAGAGCCACTTTATAGTCATAAGAGCATGTCAATCAGTGTACATTTGCTCAACCATAACCAGCCATCATAAACCAAAATAACAGCCACGGTCTTCAACAATGACGTCTCACAATGCATCTTTTTAATGAGCAGTTCGTAAGCCAGGTTAACGGTAAGTACAAGTATGTATTTTAGGTGCAGTTTCAGTAGGAGTGTCAAAATTGGGAGCTTCGCTTATGCGAATTTTGTGATCAGTTTTTTAAACCTCGCAAACTTTCTTTCAGTTCAAAAAGTTTACACAGGTTAAAAAATGATTAAAACCCAGCCACCTGTTAGTGTTGTTAGCGAAAAAGCCCAAGCAAAAAATGCATTTGAGCCATAGAAATCCCCCTCAGTCAAGCTGTTTAACAGTCACCAATTTCACAACATCCTTCACAAAGTGCACAATTTTGTCAAACTCCCATGCCTTCGCAGACACAATTTTAATTCTGCACATTATGAATGAATGAATGAATGAATGAGCATTTATAAAGCACACAGCTACTCAGAGAAGAGTGTCCTGGCGCTAAAAGACTCAATCAGACCTGCTGCTGCCCCACGAGGCGGGAGACCCGGGGTTAGTTCCGGAAAAGCCAGCTTTTGAGCATTTTCCTGAATGTGGTTACATCAGACAATTGCCTGAGTGTCAGAGGTAAGATGTTCCAGGCACGTGCACCCTGCACCTGGAAGGAGCGGCCGCCTGTGCGGACGAGGCAGATCTTAGGAATGGAAGCCAGATTCAGTGTAGAAGACCTCAAGGTTCTAGGAGGCACATAATGTGTGACTCTCCTTCTGAGGTACTGCGCACCAGTTCCCTGCAGGGCCTTGAAGACGAGAACTAAGGCCTTAAAACAAATTCTCTTTTTTGCGGGAAGCCAATGTAAGGCCTTCAGGTGAGGTGAAATATGGGTCCTGGGTTTGAGCAGGAGGACCGCCCGTGCGGCCGCGTTCTGAACCACCTGTAAGCGGTTAAGCAGATATTCAGAAAGGCCTAGGTACAAGACGTTGACATAGTCCAGTCTGGAGACAATCAGAGCTTACCAATTATCAGGTGAATTTTGGCATTTCAGTCCTGAAAATCTGCTATCAACATGGAAACAAATGGGGGACTTGAGGTCCCCTCATCACATTCTGCAGGGAGGTCCCCACGGTTTTGCCTTACACCACTGCTGCAAGGGCCTTGCTACTGAGTTCCTTTCCCCGGTTTGTACTTGTAGCGACACTTCCTTGTATGCGAGCAATAGAGAAGTTCATATACCCTCCAAAAAGTACATTGCCAAGCTGCTATGTGATCCTTCATTATTTGGACCTTCAATAGCACAAACTGAGATCTCTCCCTGTCGGTTCTTGAGAAATGCAAAGAGACACAGGTTTGTATTGTAGTTCATTCCTCAGTGATTCCTGGATACTTTGAAATGAACGTTATATCTCTGGGGCTACAGCTATGTAATAACTCAGCAATATTAATTGAAGATAAGTAGTTGAGATTGGGTTTCAGTCCGATGACCACAACTTTTTACAGGTATTGTGTGATTCTACATGTGGATACTTCATTAGAACATAGCAAAATTGAGTTGGAGGAAATAGCAGAACTACAGAAACAAGTTCTCGAATCTCACAGAATTCCCAATGCTAAGACAGTGCAAAGAAAATCTCAGAATTCAATTTGATTGAACGAAATCAAAAGCTCAATAAATTCCATAAAGAAATTAAGTACTATAGAAAGGAAAAGGCCTTTCCCTACTTGCTTGATGGGTACAATAGACCAACTGAATTATTTAGCTCCCCACCACATCCAATCCTGCAATTGGGAACGATACAACAAAGACAGAGTAGTAACCTTCTTTGAGTTCTCAACTGGGTCCTCTGAAGATTTGAACCCAGGTCTATCAGAGGACAAAACCACAACCTTTTTTTACACAGAGGACAGAGTAACAAATTGGGCTGAGGTCAACACTACAATATCCCACCTTCAGAGTAGCAAAGAAAAGAAAAACATTACTGCTGGGGCCACAACAAACACAAGTAACAAACATATGTGAATGCCCGCTATAAACCAGAACAATGATAAAAGATCCATACCCGTAACTAATTCTTGTAAGTAAATTCTCTCTCATGCTAAACAAAAGGCTTTCTTGTGTTCCCACTGAACAAATTGACTTTTTAACTAAGAGGTAGAACTCTTTTAGTTTTCCAACAAGATCTGACTAAATGCACCCATTTCCGAAAACCCATAAACTAGTATTTCTGACACTAGAGGACTCAGACCCCTGTCACCATTGAATCCCTCAATTTAGCCAGCCAGTAAAGGCCCTTGGTTTTAAGCAGTTGGTCCTCAAGGAGATACAACTGTAACTTAACAACTAACATGAATAGGTGACTAACAGCGTAGACAAAAAAGAAAAGAAATCCTAGCCCTAAGTCATCTAAAACTAAACAACAGCATTATGATTGAACCAACTGACAATGGTGGGGTTATAGTCATACAGGAAACTATAAAATATAGCAAAGAGATTTACCATCAGTTAGGTGACACTTGTTCCCTATTACTGGACCAAAACCCCTGGCTGAATTACAAAACAGCATTTGACAACTGGCAACCAGTGAAAAAGAAGGCCGCATTACTAGCTGAAATGGGTTCCTGTTTCTTATTAAGAAATTTCCTGGGATACCACTCTTTATATTCTACCAAAAAAATTTAAGATACTGAGAGTTCTCCCAAGAAGGACCATATTTTCTGAAGGAATCTGAGTTATTAGTGTCCTTAGACAGTTACTCATTATACAAAATCCTACCCCAAGAAGATGGTATAAAGGTAAATGAGCAGATTCTAGACACTCATATTGCCCTCATGATGGTCCACACTGATTGTATAACATTACTCTTAAGGACAGACTTAAAGAAAAAATACTTAGGGCCTCATTACGACTCGGCGTCGGAACAGTTTCTGACTGAATCGGATTCCAACCGACCGTTTACGATGTTACGAACACCATTCGGTCGGACTCCCATTGACTTCAATGGGAGCCTGTGTTCCAACCGACAACACAGGCTTCCATTGAAAAAAGGGGTGGTTGCGGCAAACCTTGCACCCTGTGGTGGGCACCCTATGGTGCCTGCCACACTGTGCATGGTTGAAAAGAAGGGAACCATGGGTACCCCCACGGACCCCAACCGGAGGCCTCCAGGTGAAGGGGGCCTGCTACGGGCCCCCATAGTCAGATTCCGACAGCCGATCTGTGTCGGACAAACTGATTCGGAACAGCGGTCTTAATCCGACATTGTAATCGCTCAGTCAGAAACGCGCTCCATAGAGCCGTATGAGTCGGCTCCGACCGACTCGGTTTCTCCGAATGCCGGTCGGAACCGAGTCGGAAGGGCAGAACGGTTATCTGACATCGTAATCGGTCAGTCGGAAATGTTTCCGAGTCGGTTGGAAATGCGGGTTCCGAATCGGATTCGGACAAACTGAATGCCTTTCCCACCGACATCGTATTTGATCCCTTAATGTTTGATGGCAAGTACTACTCACAATAAAGGGTGTCTCTATCACAGAATGTTTTGCTCCAAATCTTTCAGTTCCATTTATAGATAATTTTGAGAAGGTCGTGATTTTCACACCCAATAACCCATTCTAATAGTATATCATAAAATTAAAAAGATACTTTGATGTTGTCGGTGTCAATGTGGAACCTGGACATATTGAACATGTATTTACAATGGCTCTGTCATGATCTGGCCGCTGCCCTCCAGAGTTGCAGGGGTTGGATTGCTAACCCCCTTGTGAAAGAACTTAGTTTAATACACAAGCACGATTTTGAAATCCTTTTGGGCTATGAACCAATCACAACTCACCAAGTAATACTGTGCGAGTGGTGTTTTCCAGTCATGATTATCCCTCTAGATGATAAGATAAGATAATTTATAATTGCACAATTAATTAAAATCATTGCAATGAGGCCAAAACAAACCACAATATAAAATGCATAAGTTCCAATATTATAAAAGGGTATAAAAAGGTGGGTTTGGTCAGTTGTACAACAATTTGAAGGGTTTAAACACCGATTAAGCAACTAGCACAGCATTATGAATTATAGTTCTGTGTGTTGGTCGGAGTCCAATACTGCCTTCACTGCCATCAAATATTTCATAAAGTGTGCCGCCAGCTGCACTGATTCGCCTTTCATACACTCAACCAGGGCAGCTTGACATGTCCGTATATTTAAAATACGCCAAATAGGACGAAGCCAGTATATTCTCAATGGGCGTAGTTTCTCGCAGATGCACAGTATGTGAGTTAAGGATTCCTCTACTGCTCCGCATGCTCGGCACTTAGTAGCTACAGCCTCTTTGTATCCTCGCCCATATTTGTATGCCAACAGAGGGATCAATCCGAACCGCAGTTTCATTAATTGACGCTTCATTATTGGTTTCAAGGGGGAGGACAGATAGTGTGGCAAGGTCCCGTTACTATAAAGTTTTGGTGCCCAGCTTCCATGACTTAAGTTTTTCAAGGTTTGCATATCCCTGTCGGCAGACAGTAACTTGGCCTGTTTTGTTAAAAGTCTTGTGGCCGCTGATATGGGTATGGGGGCTGACCATAATTCCTTTGCTTCCAATGCCTCAACACAATGTGCTAGAAATTCACACCATGTGGACCCTCGGGTGTTTATCATTATCCAGATATTTTTCTTTAGTGTGTTGTCCCGGGCTTGTTTAGCTTTTAGAGAATACGCTATGAATCTAGCTTTCAGGATCCACTTTTGGGATGAAAGGTTGAACTCCCTACGTATTTGCGCTTCACTCTAGATGAGTTCAGGGACAGAGCAGAACTCCAAATCCTCTTTCATTGATGAATAAAACTCTCAAAATAGTAGTAAGAAACACAGAATAAAACTTTAAAACGTTTATTTTCTAAAACCCAAGTCCAGTGCATAAAATATGAACGGTAACCACACAGAATGCAAAAATACAGGTAACAATGCATGACTTGGCCAGTAAACATAATATGATTAATCCTAACATAGTATGTTCCCAGCATCCTAACTGTCTATTGCGCTATGCTAAAATTGAGCAGAAACAGAAAATAGCAAGCCTATAAATCCAGTTTTTTAAAATGGATTACACAGCATAGTTTTATTTAGCCAGAAATAACATTTTACCTATTCTCTATCACAGACCTTGCCCGGGAACAACTAGCAATGCAAAGGTGAAGGCCATTCAGTGTTCATGAGAGCTCAACATCGCCTGTCCTGACTTGAAGTTCACCAATAGTTACAATTCCATTGATTTCCTGGGTCCGGCAATAAAAGCAGTTCACAGCCTGTCGGGTAATTCTTTATCTAGAAAGCCTACCAAAAGAAGCACTGCTATAATTTAATAGGAATCAGCCCAAGAGCACTGCGAGATGCCTTTCCCTTGAGCAAATTCTGACATATTCACTGAAATTGTAGGTGCTTTGAGAATTATTTTATGGAGGCCACCAACCTACTTGACAAATTAAAAGCTAGGAATTACCTGAAAATATCATTACATATGCCAAGAAGCCTACTTGGTTCTGACCCTGTGAGGATCTCTTACTCCCAAAAATGAGGCAAGGAATGCCAAGATTGTCTTTAACAACTTTCTCTCATATGACGAACAAACTCAGAAAAGTAATTAAAAAGCACTGGATTGCTCTAGGGTCCTGGATTTAGCTATGCTTGGCTTTAAAAGAGGTTGCAACATTAAAGATTACATTTAGCATGCCATAGATACCAAATCTAATACCTCAAGTGCTATCAGCTGGTGGGGCATTTGAAGTGGTTGGCTACTGCATATGTGGAGTTTCTTCACATGTGCCTTTGCCACTAACACCACGACCGCCTGCCATATTGAAAACACAACCTCAAACATTCCTTCACCTGTAGTTTAAGTTTGGTGATGCATTGAATGAGGTGCCCAATCAACACACGCGCACACACACACACACACACTTTTTTATAGACATAGAAGGATTTGAAAAAGTGAAATATACCCAATAGAGGGTAGGAAATCAGTCTCCAAAAACTGAGTGACCATTAACTATGAAAAATCCATCTGCTTTTGAACATATGGGCATAAAGTGTAAAGTGCCCGCTAGAAGGTAGGAACGCAGGTTTTTGAATTGAGTAACCATAATTTGTAACACCATGTAATTTCCTGAGAAAGATAATAATGACATTTACACATGTTTTTAAGGTTTTTAATTTCACACAGAAATGAGGGTATGTACATTCGTCACTAATATGACACATGATAATTGGTCCATTAATCACAAATAATAACAGAGCAATGAGGGGTGGAATACAAAGTATGTTCCCCAAACACATTGCACTGTATGATCGTATCAGTATTTGTATTTACATGGTGTCCCGTGAACTACAATTCTCAAAATGAACTGCTGGTTAATAAATTATACCCCGACACATGTGAAATGGAATATAAGATGTCCTTTGCAGTTATTGATAATGAAAGGATTCTTTACTGAGATTTAAAAAATGTTGATATTTAAAAATTGTGATAAGGGTTGCACAGTTCTTAAAGTCTCTCAGATATGTAGAATAGAGAATTGAATTTATTGCACATCAAAGATCAGATGCAAATCCTAAGTTCCTTAGCAAGCCAATAGCATGCACGTCACATGTAGTAGTTTAGAGAACAGTGTAAAAAGACTAAAGGTGGCCATGTACAAGACCTGGTGGTTGAAGCACTGTACTTGCTAATTCGTGTGTCAATAAGGGGTGTTGAAGAATACTATGATGGACTTTCTCAAAAAAAAAAAAAAAAAATGCAAATGGATTCTATGCTGTGATTGCGTTCAGAACGGGCTTACCTCCATTGATGGATGGAACAATATCATAAGAAATTTGTTAGAAATGGGATCTCTGGTTGGCTAAGGCTTGCGCCAAAGCCAGGCTAGTCAGGGCGAGGGAGTTACACGCCAAAGATAACCCCTGCTCACCCCATTGGTAGCTTGGCACGAGCAGTCAGGCTTATCCCGGAGGCAATGTGTAAAGCGTTTGCGCACGCACACAGCAACAACATACCAGGCACACTACAAAAAGAACTCCACACAAGGTTATATCAAAAATAGCCTTTGTATTATCATAACACATTAGAATAGTAATCACATAATATACATGGTGCCAACTGGCACTGGGCAATATCTACAAGGGATTTATAAACACATGACAGGGCCACGTGGACCACAGTCAGAACCATTACTTAGTGAGCATATCATAAATGTAGGACATATCATAAACGTACAACCAGTAATCACTGGTAACCACTGTACTCAGCATCATCCTGTAACATAAACCACATTATGCACAGTATCACATTAGGCGCAAAATACCTTATACGCCAACCTCATAAGCCTAAACACATTAGACCAGAACCTCCTAAACATAATTCACATTAGGGGCATAACTCACACTAGAGAATAACTCACAACCTAAACGCATTAGGGAATAATAACCTCACAAGCATAACACATTATGCAAAACCTCATAATTATGAAAGTACATTAGAGGCATAAAACAGGGTGCGTAAATCATGGTAAATGCATCACATTTCCTAGCACCACATAACTCGCATTAGCACATAACCTCCTAGTAAAAAGAACCATAGCAGAGGCATAAATCACATTAGGGCCTGGCGCCCTACAAACCTAACAGTCCCCCTGGCCAACTGGCCATCTCAAAAGGGGCTCCAATGCCCTATGTCCAAGAGTCAGGGCTGCTGCCTAGCAGCAATATCCAAAAGCGCGCCACTGCGCAAACCTAACGTAGCAGCTGCCCACTAATTGCTGGGCAGCTGTGAAACTCACTGGCACTCACCGTGCCTCTGGTCCCTCTCAGGGACTCTCTCTCATTTGGGCCCAGTTCGTGGCCCTTTGCATAAAGGAGGGGGGGGGCCGGCACCTCTGTGCCCTCTGGACCCCATGTAGCACTACAACATATGCCACCATCGTTGGGGTGGCCCGCTCTCTTGCGGGACCGTCCAGGCACCGACAATGCGCCTCGATATGCCCCCGGGCCTCTGTGGCCCTCAGGGGCTCTCCTTTAATAAACTTGCCCAAACGTTGCAGCTGCCCGCGCTGGTGCGGCGCAGCTGGGAATAAAGCAAAAGGAAGGGGCCCTGGCACATCGGTGCCCTCGGGGCCTCACTGGGGCTCTCTACATACTCTCGCCCCATCGTTGCAGTTGCCCACTGGCAAGCGGGCAACTGTGAAAACATGGCCAAAGGTAGGGGGCACGGGCCCATCTGGGCCCTCTTAAAACCAATATGCCCATCGTTGGGGCGGTCCGCTCTCTCGCGGAACCGCCCATGCACTGATACTGTGCCTCGAATGGCACCAATATCAAGGAAGCAGCCCCCACTCACCGGGACTGCGGGCAGGACTCCTCTAGTCTCCTCGGCGGGAGGGTGCTCACCGGGACCTCTCTCTACTTCACCCAGGCCCCCTCCTGGGACCCGGGACTTTGCTGTGGAGCCCGCAAGGCTCCAGCCGCACTCTCTCTCCCTCGCGTCTCCGGCACATTTTCTAAGTCGGGGTGGGCTCCCGCCGGACTCTCTCTGTGGTTCGCCAGTTCGGGGTGGGCTCCCGCCTGGCTTCTCCTTCTCTCGCCGGGGCTCCCATCTGCTCACGGGAGCCCCGCATCATCACCGGCAGTTCTTCCGGTCCTGCCGCCGGCTCCGCCCATGTCCCAGGCAGACGTGCCTGACTTCCTGTTTGTGGCGCGGGCCGCAGCGGTGATTTCTCTCGGGTTGCGGTGGTGATGAGGGGTGGGCTCCCTCGTATTTTAAAATATAAAGCAGGGTGGGCACCCGCTCAATTAATAAAATATAAAGCGGACAATGAGGGGTAGGCTCCCTCCTGATTTAAAATATAGAGCGGGGTGGGCACCCGCATCTAAGGCATAACAGGGGAATCCCTCACGCTGGGATTCCCTTTCCCACGTGCAGCGCTGCGCTGCGACAGCCCACGCTCTCCTCTTCTTTCCAAATCAAGCGCTCACAAGGCTCTAGAAGCAGGCAAAGGTCCTGCAGTAAAAAGAAATGCAGAGCGAGCTCCTCCAAGGTCCTGGAGGATCAAAAGCAAAGTAAAGGGTCCCAAGCACAAAGTCCTTTGGGCATCAAGGGGCAATGCAGGGCCCAGGGAGGCAAGCCCTCATGGCAGCCCCCCCTGGGCCCCAGCAGCAGCACGCCCCAACAGGAACAGCACACCAAGACTGAACAATTTCATGGGGTCACAGCCCCTATATTTATACACAAAATCCATTTGTGTCACAGCACATGGCTTGGGGATACCAGTCAGAACTGGTATAGGGGGGATTTGGAGCACTTTGTTTTGGCAAGCTCCTCTTCCCTTTCAGAGTGTAGGCTAGGGACATCAGACGCACCACAGGAGGTGGAGCCAGCATTGTAGCGGGAAGGCACAGCCCTATTCAGGTCCCAGGTGCAACTCCTCCCACCCATCTACATGGAGATCTCTCCATTCAGCCCTGCGCTGACTCACCCTGCCCCTCCTGGAGCCACACACACCTCCCAGCCCCTGTCACTCACAAAGCCAGACATGCAATCCACATCAGGCAGGCAGGCACACAGTACACAGAAATGCCAACTTCTAGAAGTGGCATTTCTCTACCAGTCACCATAAATCTGCGCACACCATTGTGCAGCATTTATTCTCACGAGTTCGCACATACTAAACTCGACCCTGCACTCCTCACATAACAGGAATTACCACTGACACACTCATCCTCAATGCATTCCTATGGGAGGGCAGGCCAGTCTCACCACACACACACACAGCGCGCACGCACTTTACACTGGACCACAGTGCTAAAGTGCCCAGAGACTTAAAACTACTAACATACAAGGCAAAAAGTTTAGGGGTGAACCTGCCAAAAAAAGGGCCAAGTCCAACACAACCCCCTTCCAGCCAAAACGGAGGGCAGACCAATCAACACCGTGATGGGCTTCCCTGCTTGGGGCGATAGAACACAGACGCGGGCCCGCACTGCAGGGACACCCTCCGGTTCTACGCCACTTGGAACCCATGGAATCCATCTAAGAAAAAATACTCAGGACCAACTAGGCTACCCCACCGGTACTCCTTAGTTGTCCACGGCCAGGACCAGGCCCTAGGCCACCCAGATGCCACTGGTCCTTGCCAATCCACAGAGTGGGGGGCAGTAACACCTGGCATACAATAGCCATTCTCCACTCTCCCTCTCAGTGTAGTTCCAAACTACCACTGATCCTTCAGCCTAGGGTCCGCACCCTCAGGCTGACCAGAGATCACGGTCAAAGCGTCTCCTCACCCTACCTCTACTTCTGACGTTTCGCGCTCTCCCAGGAGAAGCACCTACCAGAACACAACTCTCCCACCAGTTCAGGACCTCTCTCCATCACTGGTCTACCACCTGGGACACAAATTCACTGGCTGCACCGGGGTCAGAGGTGAGGACTCCCTCCCTCTGCACCCCCTTCCAGAGTCCGATACCCTCCCCACTGGAGTGGTACCCCCTAGAAGGCAAACCGGCCAGGACACTGATTACAGCCGCCCTGCTGTCCAGGACAGGCAAACACCTGAACCTGGCTCCCCAACCCAGGGACGCTACCCTTTGGTCAGATGCCTGGCGAACCAGGACTTCCGGGGGAGCACGCTGAAAGATGCCCAATAAACAAGACACGTAAATTGAGGATAAACATGGAGGTTTATTCATAACACCCCATCCATCAGCCACCAGGAAGCAACTGACAGATGAGGCTTGACATGCATTCTAAGTTCTATGTTCTATGTTCTATAGAACCTTCATCACTAAACAGTGGTGAAGGAGAACACCACACATCTCCCTTCCAATACATAAATGAATACAAATGTAAAATGAGATAGTGAAGTTTAACACAAAGAATCATAAGCTAACACAAACTCTAGTTAACATAGTCTTTCATATAATATGGAACTGATGTCTTTCTACCACTACGTCTCTGACATAACTCAGATGACTTATTCGAGTCATCAGGCAAATCAATACCAGACTTATCCATTTCAGGATTGGATTTGAGAACTACAACTCGACTCAAATTCCAAATCTTTCCATTTTCCAATTTGACAGCATTTTTTAAACATTTCATTACACGCATGGGAGCAGTAAACTTTGACCAAGACAATGCTCCAACAGGAGCCTTCACACGTACTAAATCACCCACTTTTATAAGAACTTGCTTTGCTTTCTTCCTTTCATCAAAATACAATTTGTTTTTCTGCTGTAAACTTTCTTCTCTTTTCCTCCAAATACCAATGTTGTTGTCTTTCACACCCTTACCCCAAGTCATCCAACCTGGACACAGTCTCGTATTAGTAGCTCTGCCTTTAAACAACTCAAAAGGCAACTTCCTAGTAGAAGTGTGAGGAGTGAAACGATGAGCCAGAATACATTTTTGCAACTCATTCTTCCAATTCAAAGAATTTACTCTAGACAATTGAATATTCTCTTTTATAACCCTATTAAATCTTTCCACACCTCCATTAGTTTCTGGATGATATGTAGCACATTTTTTATGAATGATCCCACATGATACCAGAAAATCATTCATTTCTCCTGAACAAAATTGAGGACCATTGACAGATAGGAGAGTTTTTGGAAATCCCTCTCTCTTAAAGACCTCTTGCAAAAAAGAAATAACACAACTAGAGGTAACATCTGATACACAAGAAATCTCCACCCATCTGGAATAGAGATCAATTAAAACAATTAAATAAGGAGTACGATGCTCACCATTGAGAGGACCAACGATATCAATGGCAATATCTTCCCAAGGACTATTTGAAAGTCTACGACAAACCATGGGCACAGTGCGAGTGGTAAGGACTTTATCACTAATCTTGCATTGCATACACTCTCTAACTTCTCTCTCAATTTCCAAATCCATACCGGGCCACCAGAAACATGCTCTCAATCTTTCTTTAGTTTTCACAATCCCTAAGTGACCCTGATGCGCCTCCTCCATTAACTTTTTCCTAAGGGAGGAAGGCGGAACTAACTTAGTGCCTCTTAGTAAAATTTCTTTATCAACAGATAACTCATCTACAAGTAATCGCCAAATTTTGGGCAAAGAATCATCAAACAAAACTTTCGACTGAATCATGCTCATGACTTTCAACAATTCACTATCCTTTTTTACTTCCTCTCTCCACTCATCTTCCTTTATGACACCTGATGTTATTTCACAGACACTGACTTCTTCTTCCATGAAATCATCCATCAACTGTTCTTCTCCTACATCACACACCAAACGAGACAGACAATCAGCTGAAACATTATCAACACCAGGGAGATGTTCTACACTAAAATTAAAATCCTGAAGGCCAACGACCCATCGTCTTATACACGAGGAGATGAAATCAAGTCCCTTTTTTGAAAAAATTTCTTTTAACGGCACGTGATCTGAACAGACTTTAAAATAAGTTCCCCAAACAAAGTTTCGAAATTTATTAAGAGCCCAGAAAATAGCCAACGCCTCTTTTTCAATTACTGAGTAATTTAGCTCTGGTCCACGTAAACTCCTAGATGCACAAGAAATTAAATGCTCTTTTCCACCTCTATTTTGTTTTAAAATTGCACCTAAAACTTTAGAACTTGCGTCAGTCACCACAGCAGTTTCTTCACCTGGAATAAAAGCTTGTAAACTTGGAGCATTCTTTAAATCCTCTTTAAGTTCCACAAATTCCCTTTGGCAATCTTTGGACCAAATAAACTCTTTGTTCTTACCAAGCAACTGCCTCATATTACTTGATTTGCTTGCTAAATTATTTACAAATTTTCCATAGTACTCTATCATTCCTAAGAAAGAGACAACCTCCTCTTTTGTTTTTGGAGTTGCTAAATTGAGAATGGTATCCACCAATTCCTTCTTTGGAACAACACCTGAGGCAGTGATGCGATGTCCTAAATAGTTTACTTCTTGAACTGAAAACCTGCATTTCTCAAATTTTAATGTGAGACCAGCTTTTTCAAGCTTATCCAGAACTAGTCTCACATTTGTATCATGTTCCTGTTGAGTGATACCAAATATTAATAGGTCATCTTGATAACACTTAACACCTTTCACACCTTTTAAAATAGAAGTCATGACTCTCTGAAAAACTGACGCAGCAGACACCAGACCAAACGGCATCCTTTTATACTTGAAGGCACCCATGGGAGTGATGAATGCCGTTAGGTCCTGTGAGCTCTGCGTCAGTTCTATTTGATGATACGCCTGTGTTAGGTCTAAGGTTGTAAAGAATTTTGCACCTCTTAATGTGGACATTATTTCATCTATATTTGGCAGTAGAAATTTGTCAACAACTACCTCCTTGTTAAGAGACCTTAAGTCCACACAAAGTCTTATGTCACCATTGGGTTTGTTCACGACAACAACTGGAGCTAACCACTCAGAAGCTTCCACAGGAAAAATAATTTCTTGTTTGAGTAGTTTGTCTAATTCCTGTTCCACCTTTTCTTGTAATGCAATGGGAATCCTCCTCACTTTTGCTATAGAAGGTACAGCTCCATATTTTAACTTAATACAATGTTTGTATCCCTTTAAGCACCCTAACTCATCTTTGAACAAACACGGAAATTCAGACACGAAGTCATTAGATTCACCTTCAACTCTTTGGATCTGTACTTGAGGTTCCGCATTAGGATTCAATGTAACCCCCAACAAACGTTGATGTGGCCATCCAAGTAAACTGTCACCTATTTTAGATACATAAATTTTGCCAACTATCATTTTCTTTTCCATTTCTATACATGCATTGAAATACCCCAACATGCTAATGGGTTGACCACCATAACCTCCTGGATTTACATCCATTTTTTTTTAGCATAGATTTTTTTGGGAACCACTTACAGAAGGTATCTTTTGAAATAATAGTGAGATGTGAACATGAGTCGAATTTCATATCAAGATCAATTCCATCAATCCTTACACTCCCTATGGGATGATCATTACATTTGCTTTCCCCAACTTGACAAATTATTTCTTTTATCTCCTTGTTTTGAAATTTCTTTTGTTTTGTTCTACAAAATTTTATAAAATGACCTTTTTTACCACATCCATGACACACAAAACTCAAAGCTGGACAGGATTTTGAATTTGCTTTGTGACCAGACCTTCCACAACGAAAACATTCAAAAGTATTCTTTGCAACATCTTCTTTGACTATCTCCTTTAAAACAGTTTTCTCATTCTTTACAAGACATACACTTTCTTGTACTTCTTCCACAATGGGTTGAATTTTATTTTTTTCATACTTTAATTCACTAACACATTTTAGCATGTGTTCAACCCTTTTTGCTATTAAAATTACTTCCTCCAAAGGAGGTTCGTCTTTGAGCCATAACTCCTCTCTAATTTTCTCCTCTCTACACTTATATATTCTTCTACTGTTTCTTCTTTTCCTTGTTCTCTTAACCCAAAGTGATATCTTTCCATAATTGTACTGACTCGGGGCAAATAATGCTTATCCAACTGCAGTATGCATATTTCATATTCATTTAACCCTCTCTGTTCTTCCGTAGATAAATCTGGCAAATTTTCTAATACCTCCTGTCCTTCACCACCTAGACAATGTAAAAGTAATGAGTATCTCCTTTACGCACTAAGATTCGTTCCGCATACTCTTGCATAATTTACAATTTTTTTTTTCCATTTCCTCCATTTAATAAGTGGTTCTCCTGGATCACTTGAAAAAAACGGAGGCGCAGTTACATTTTGCATGACTCCCCTACTTTTCTTTAACTAATTAACATGTAATGTCTCCAAATTATATTTCCCAATTCACACAATATAGATATAACATGCGTATCACCTTTCTCAATTGTGTTTATCAAACAATGAAGACTGCTATACTTGTCCACTAAAAAAAAAATATATAAACTTACATAAATTTGCTTAAAATCAATATAATTTTTTTTTTTGACTAAATGAATTGAGCAAGAATATTTTTTTTAAGAAACAGTTTCTGGTGTGCGTGTCACCGTTATTTCCGATGTTTCATGTGACACACATTGCTTGTTTTCTGTTAAAAATCTAAAACAAACTCTCTTCCTGGTGTGTGTGTCACCGTAACTTCACTGCACAGTAGCACGTGACACACTGATTACTGATTGGCTGACAGTGCGATGACTCCAGAAGCGTCGAAGACTGCCGGATTCCGGAAGAAATAAATCAAGCTTCCTTTGCAGTCAGCACAGTAAGCTTCTGGTTATATTCCAAATTCGTTATGATGTGTTTAGCCAACAACAGTGAGATTCACTCACACTGAACACGCGCCAACCCTCCACGCGCTGTAACTTCGTCGAGTCTCCTCCAACTGATCGCGCTCCAGGCTTCCTCACGCGCCGTGTCTCCTCACACTGATCGCGCTCGAGCCTTCCACGCGCTGCTCACACACTCGCCGAAAACGGAGTTGTCCCAAAATTAAATTTCTACTTTTTAAAATGCGCTCCTAATATTAATCGTGCTTCTGTAGTAAGCTGCAGGCAGGCAGGCACCCCTTCTCGCGCTGTTCCCTCAATCCGTGCTGGTTTAACCTTTCTCTCCTGAAGGGCAGTCACACAGCGCGCTCGCGCCACACCTTTAAACAGCCGTACTTAACACAAAAGGCAGAAACAGTACCTCGCGGGTCCGATCCACCCGCACTCCTCAGGTCACAAACACAAGACCCGAAATACTTTTGAGGGCAAACTTCCTCCCAAGTGTGACACACGACCTCAAATAATAAAATCTTGATGTTGAGGTGTTGTTTCTACTCCTTTCCTCCGTATTTTCGATCCTCACTCGTCGCCAGTGAAAGATGCCCAATAAACAAGACACGTAAATTGAGGATAAACATGGAGGTTTATTCATAACACCCCATCCATCAGCCACCAGGAAGCAACTGACAGATGAGGCTTGACATGCATTCTAAGTTCTATGTTCTATAGAACCTTCATCACTAAACAGTGGTGAAGGAGAACACCACACACGCATGCCCCCCCATCCTGAAGAGCAGGGTCCCTTCACTTAAGATAGGCCCCACCTGCCCTCAAGGTAGTACTACCATACTCAGCCAGGGACCATAAAGATCCCGGCCAGGCCTGTACCACCCCCCAGAGGGTAACACATCTAATGTGTTGTGTGACAGTCTGCCGGGCACAAACCCAGGGCAGAAGTGGTGTCCCCATGGCCCCTTCTGCACCCACTGGTTTTTCCACTGGGGAACCTCTCCCCCTCTCACCCCTCAATCAGGACTTCTGCACCCTCCACTTAGGAGCGGCGCTGCCTAGCACCAGGACTGCTGGAGCTCTGGTTACAGACGCCCCACGTCCTCTAGAGACTAGAAGATCCTCCTCAAATGGCCTACAAGTACAGCCTAGGCCCCCAACCTGGTGTTCCCTGAAGAAACCATCCAGGCCATGGGACTGGGTTTCGGGCACACTCACTCCTTCTCCTCTGAGACAGGACGTGAGCCCCTACACCCCTCCCGCTACACTGGGACCTAGCTGGGCTACACTGAACCTCTTCCACCACACAGGACCGGAAGATACCCGAGCCACTCTTATTGGAACCACTTCCAGCTCACCTACCACGGGGAGATCCCCCACACAGAACAGTCCAACAGGACAGACTAGGTTCCTTTCCTGGTGTTCCTTCTAAGAACCATCCAGTACCGGAGACTTGAGATTGAGGCTCGGAATACGGCCCAGTCTCACACCTTCCT